>CM060922.1:391220392-391843673 GCA_030737875.1 Allium sativum
TATAGTCAATATTATTTAGTCAATGAAACACTTGCTAATCACTAAATTCTCATTTAACCAATAAATCGTTTCTTACTTAAATTTAGGAAATTTCCTAATATCTTGCTGACAATTCATATAAGGTTGTAGTGAGTACATATATGCACACATTCAACACCGTTTTATACACTCATTTCTACATGCAATCAACGAATAAAATTCCAAATATACGTTATACACTAACGCGCCTCCATTCATTTGTTTGGCAACCATCACATAAAAACAACAATTAATTAGCCATTCATGTAACCACACTTTTTCAGATTCATTAACTATGCATGAAAAAAATTTTAAATCATATAAAATTAAATTAAATTAAATTAAATTGTTCTCACCAGTCATGCTTTTCCATAATTAATAGCCTACCCAAACTGTGCTGCATGCCCTCTCTCTCTACGTATTCCCTCTTCGCGTCATTGCTTCTCTTGCGCTTTCTCTCTTCGTTATCTTTCTTTTCTTCTTTTGCGTTTTTTTTTCCGTTTTTTTTTTCCATAAAGCCTTGAACTGCAAAACCCATACAAGCACCTCACTCATGTACGCAACCCTCTAAGCTGGACCGAAACATGCAAAGCTTCCTGTTTGTAACTCTTTAACAAAAGCTTCCCGTCCAGTCTGGAGAGAAAATTGCGCATGCATGCAAGACATGCGCGTGGCCTGACACTGGTTGGAGCAGACTGAAGGTAGCTACGACGGCGGTGGTGCCTTAAGGGCTGACTGGTTTTAAGAGAAAGGGAGCATCGTGTGTGCTTGAGGGAAGGTGCGGAACTATTTGACGTGGAGGAGTACGCTGCGACTGGCAGTGCTTCGGAGGCTGACGTGAGAGCGGAGTTCCGGTGGAGGAAGGAGGATGCCTGAGCTCGCAAAGTTGGGGTGAAGGGTAGTTGATTAGTGAGGTGCATCTCTTGGAAGATGAAGTGGTGGAACGTGAATGATAGATGATGGCGGTGAGACTTAAGGAGGGAGATTCAAGTAGGTGAAGCAATGCTTCTACAGTGGTGAGGACTGTATTTTCCAACCAAAGCAGAAGAAAAGAAGAAAGAGAGAGGACTCCATGCATGTTAATGGAGAAGGAAAATTTGGTGACACGGTTTCTTTCAAGTTGGCATGCGAACACATTATGACGGTGCATGTAACACCCCGTGTATTCTATAACTGTGAAAGTCATAAATTAAAGTATAATTAATTTCAAATCAAAGAATTAAGGGAAACGGGATACGCTATTGCGTTCGTCTCGGAATTCTGCTTGAGATAGAGTCTGAGTTTGCGTAAAACGGATATCGTATGAAGAAGTTATGGACGAACGAAGTTGGGCGAAAAACCGGGAAACGGGTCAGAATGCACTGGCGCACTTGGGAAGTGCGCCAGAACAAAAATGCACTGGCGCACTTGGGAAGTGCGCCAGTACATTTTTGACCTGGCGCACCTGCCAAGTGCGCCCAGGTCAAAAATGACTGGCTGGCCAGGTCTGGGTTTGGTCGATTTTCAGAAGCTTGCTTTGTCATTAGGGCTAGGTGGCAGGCTCTAATTGGTCTCTCTTTCGAATGAATGGCTACTATCAGTCCAAGCAACATCGATGGTCCTAATCAGTTCATAAACTCTATAAAAATGACCCTAGACTCTACCTAACCTAAGTCTCTAACACAATTCTCTAGCCTCCATTGCTCTCTTCTTCTAATTAAAAATAAAAATGGCGTCGCTACTCTGCTAGAATCAAAGCTAGAAGTCAATCAACATCATCCTAAACTCAAATTAGAGATTAAAGCTTCTGCAACAATTCTGCAATAACTAAAGTTCTTTCTTTAATCCAACCAAGGCAAGTACAGTTATTCTCCGCTATAAACGTTAATTATAATTTTGATATGCATTTAAAACTGAGTTTGAGGTTGTATATATATTCTCTTCTGTTAGATCTGTTTTCTATGACTGTTCTGTATTCCTTTCTTCTTTTCTGTTTGTATAGCCAGGCTACCACGAGCCTGTGCCCAATCTCATAAAGAGATTAACGTATGAACGCAAAATTTGGGACAATTAATGAATGATGCGAAATTTGACAAGACTGAATTGAACGTATGACTTTAGGTCTGAGGCATAAAATATAATGGATATGTGACTTGGGATTGGATGCATAAATTTGACTATGAACATGTAATTTATATATTGCATGCATAGAATATGTTGTAATTTAGATTTGTAACTAATTAGAGAAATGAACATATGTTATTTAGATATGTAATTAATTAGAAAAATAAGCATATGTTATAAACTAGTTTTAGACCTATGCATATTCTGTGATAAAAGAAGAAGAGGAACCACTGTAAGATTACATATGATTTGAGACTTTGGACAAAATGCATATAAAAGTCAGAATTTGATTTTTAGAAGATATGATTTAAAGATTGTTGGGTATAGTTTGCATAATGATTCATGACTTAAAAAGAAGAAGATATGGAAACTTAGGTGTAAAGATTTACATTAATTAGGATATCTATTATTGTGATTACACCTAAATAGGGATTTTTGGATATATGGCATGCATTGAAATTAATGGTTATATTTGGTATAATTCATATGTGAATCTGCTGTAAAATGCTAGCTTAACAAAAATTGGAACATATGTTATATGGTAAATTGTGTCCATATTCTGCGCTATGTAAATTTATGCAAACATGGAATATATGTTCATATTGTGAATCATGACAATTATTTAGGCATATGAATTTAGGCCTAATTTATGTTTAGGCAAGGCATGTAAATAGAACCTTTAGAAATATTAAACCTGCTAAATCTGTCATTTACTGAATCCGTTGAAAATGCCTATTTTGCTAAGTTGCCTAAAACTGCTAGTTCTGTTATATTGCCTAGACTGCTAATTAGATTGAAATGCCAAATCTGTTAAATTTGTCTGTTGAGATGCCTAACCTGTTATATGCCAAAATCTGCTAAGTTGCTAAATCTATTAAATCCGTTAAGTCATATAATCTGGAAAATCTGCTATCTGCTAAAATCCGTTATCTGCTGTGTTGATATAATCATCCTGTTATTGATATAATCTGAATTGGCATATATATATATTGGGCGTGCACATAAACGGTAAATTATTAATTAATTGGCCGCAAAGATAGACATGGCTAACTCGAGGTTAGAATGAGTTTGCGGCGTAATTCTGTCCGGAACCGCCCGGCACATCCAGTGGCCGCAAACAATAGGTTCAAATGTGAGAAGTTAGTCATAACCTGCTTAAGACACGAGGTTAGGTCTGGCTTGTGGCAGAAGTCTGCCCGGAACCGCCCGGCCCATCCAGCGGCCACAAGCTAGCGACCTAATGTGAGAGGTCTGGGCATTAATAATTAATTAATGCAAATCTAAGATATGAATGACGTCTAAAACGTATTGGGGGAAAATAGGGTTAAACCAACTGGATTAATAGGTATAGTAAACCCGTCCATGAATCTGTAGGCCCAATACAAAGTTAGACAAATCTGAAAAATCTGTACATCTGATCTGTTAGTCTGAAAACTTGTTAACTTAATCTATGAACTAGTAAATCTGAATTTTGTATGTCTGAACTTATAAACAAGTTAATCTGAGATCTGTTAGTCTAGGGACACAAGGTTAGGAGGGGAATTACTTGTGTCATCTGTTGTTTGGGACCCATATTAGTCAGTAACCCTTTCTGGTATCAAAACTTTGACCCAACAGTAGGTAGGGTCCGGGCACGCTTACTGAACTAATTATAAGTGGTTCATTCTGATAATGGCGAGGGGTGTTGATGGTGCGTTCCAACCGGGTCATGTGCGTGCATGGATCCCGGTCTGCCTCTGAGGATGTAAGACGCCGTGACATCTGTAAATAGGTCTGTGCCAATTGGTTGTCACTTTAGGGAGTGATACACCCTACTGTGGGGCCGACACAGGATATTTATGTATTAGGGAGCCGATCGCTTGGGGTAGGGTTTTAGGGTACACTTAGTTCTGTCTGTTTCTGTTGGTACCGTCTGTTTCTGTTGGGTGGTAACACCTGTCTGTTTCTGCGTGGTACCGTCTGTTCGGGTGGTAAAGGCCCATTACTAGTGTACACCTAATTCTACGTTCTGTTTCCGTAGGGATTAATCTGTTTCTGAATTTGTCTGTTTCTGATCGGGTAGTAAAGGCCCATTATTAGCATCCTGTTTCTGTTAAATTATTCTGTACCCGTTTCTATTTCAGTTTAGACATTAGGGTGACACCTAATTCTGTTATACTAGTATTAGTGCAGAGAAGTGTAAAACAATAGTTTATGTCATTCTGTTTTTCTGTTATATCTGCTACGCCTGTTACAGTTATCTCACATCCAGTTTTATGTTCATATCATATTATTATTATCTGTTCATATGCTGAAAGTCACTGGACTTGCCAGACTTTTTGTCTGACCCTTGTTGTTTCGCCTCCTTTCTTCCGTTTCCCCCCCAGGTTATCCAAGGAGGGAATACTTTAGCTTGATCCGGATTTCTCTTTGCTTGAAGTGCTTAAAATATGGCTTGGCTCTGTATAGCTTCCGTTCCATGGGGATTATGATTTTAAACCATGCATTTTGAAGGCTTTTGTACAAGACTGATATTTTGTACTTGAATTATGAAATTGAAAGGATGTAACCATATTAATTTCTGTTTCCGCTGTAATAAAGTTAAAATTTTTCAAGTACTGTTTTATCTGTCTTGTAGTTTCTGTTCTGTTTACTAAAATGCTCCACCAAAGTTAAGGCATTCCCTTTGTGAGTGACCTTAACGGAGGTGGGGTGTTACACTTGGTATCAGAGCAAAAGGTTACCAGATTAGATAAAAGTTTTTGAAAACTATTTTCAAAAAGGTTTTAAAAGGAAGTATTTTCAAAATTAAAGCTTATTTTGAAAAACATGATCCCCAAGAGCCATATATCTTTCTTTCAGTCCTTTTTGTATTGAACCTTTCCTTTTTCGTTTCAGCATGTCTGAAGCATCTGAGATACCAGAGGGTGTCCATGTACCCGGTTGGTTTCGTCAATATCTTGAGGCTAGGACCGCCGCTGCAGGTCCAGCAAATGATCCCCCTCCCCCAACCCCTCCTCGTGCAATTGCTTTCTCAAAGATCTGTAGAGATTTTAGGGCCATGGGTGGAAAGGATTTCAAAGGAACTGAATCATTCGTAGAAGCGAGGAATTGGCTCAAAGAAACCGAGGATCTATTCGTTATCTTCTAGGTGGACGATAGGCAGAAGGTACAGTTGGCAGTATGGCTGCTCAAAGACGAAGCTTCCTACTGGTGGGAAGTCACTAACGCCGAGAGGCCGGTTGAGACATGGATGGATTTCAGAACAAGGTTTGAGACAAAATTCCTCTCGCAAGCTGAACGAAGTTTACAATTGGAAAAGTTCTTATCTCTTAAGCAAGGAAGTATGACGGTCAAGGAATACGTCAACCAGTTCAACCAACTAGCAAGATTCGGATTGGATTTAGTCAACACTCAGCATAAAAAGGCTCTCCGCTTTGTTAAAGGATTGAATGAGCCACTGCACAGCCTAGCCATGACCCATGTACCCATGGGAGCAACTTACGAGAAATTGGTGGATATGGCACTACTGCACGAGGAAGACAAGGGCCCGAAAGAGACAAAGAAGGAAGAACCACAGAATAAGAAAGCGGGGCCCAAAAAGGAAACACAAAAGAAGGATGAGAAGTCTGAAGATAAGAAGGGGAAAAAGTGCTTTACTTGTGGGAGCTCGACTCATCTGAACAAGGATTGTAGAAAAAGGAAGGGCGCTTGCTTCAACTGTGGGGAGATGGGACACTTCACTAGGGACTGCCCGAAGAGACGAGGACAAGGAGGGCAGGCGAACACTCTTGAGGCTAGTGGCTAGGATAGAAATAGGAAAATTTCTATAGTAGGTTTAATTTCTTTATCTGATTATGGAGTTAAGACTTTTTTTTTTCTGATTCTGGTTTTGTAATCGATACTCTGCACTTTAATACTAGTATTATTTCTGAATTCCGCTGTAGACTCAGACCCATAAGGGTTATGGATCATCTGTTTGAGATTGGGGTTTGAGGGATATCTGTGTTAGGCGTCAAGTATGACGCATACATTCTGAGTTTTCGTGGGGTATGATTTTATCATGCTTAGCTTCCTAAGAATCATTAGGGAACCTGATCTGTACCAGTAGTCTGTAAAATACTTTTTATAGGATTTCCAGTTTTGACATTGTCTAAAGAAGGTAATCCTCTGGGCGTCAATTTGATGTTGGTTTCGGTCTTTGGGGCCGATACTTAGGACCCATGTCTAATGGGAACCAAATTTTCGTTCTATCTGTACTCGCTTCCATCATTCGACTGTATCCTATCGATCGAATCTTCGAACTTTAGGTAGAAACTAATGGGTGTAAACATGTGTTTGAGACATGTTATGTTTGATGGTTGCAAGTGGATGCAAGTGGTTGCTAGTGGTTGCCCGTGGATGCATATACACACACTAGGCACTAGATCGGCTCGAAAACACTCTCATACTGCATATGGATGGGTGAGCATTTTTCAATTCTTGTGGATGCAAAATGGTTGATTCAGCACATGGATGTTGCATTTGAGTGAATGATTGTGCACTCATATAGAAATAATATATATCATCAGAATTCTATTGCATACATGTTGGACTCATGGCACTGACATAATTCACATTAAGGAGGTCAACTGAATCAGTAGACCGCCTGATCTTTGCATTAGATAAGAAACATATACACACACTTTTGCATATGTTCATACAACATTAGAAGTTTTCAAAGGACAATGGATGCTTGTAGATGATGGTAGAGTAGATGGGTGATTGGATGGTAGGACACATTCTTCTTAACTTGAAGATTTCGGGGACGAAATCCTTTTAAGTGGGGGAGAATGTAACACCCCGTGTATTCTATAACTGTGAAAGTCATAAATTAAAGTATAATTAATTTCAAATCAAAGAATTAAGGGAAACGGGATACGCCATTGCGTTCGTCTCGGAATTCTGCTTGAGATAGAGTCTGAGTTTGCGTAAAACGGATATCGTATGAAGAAGTTATGGACGAACGAAGTTGGGCGAAAAACCGGGAAACGGGTCAGAATGCACTGGCGCACTTGGGAAGTGCGCCAGAACAAAAATGCACTGGCGCACTTGGGAAGTGCTCCAGTACATTTTTGACCTGGCGCACCTGCCAAGTGCGCCCAGGTCAAAAATGACCTGCTGGCCAGGTCTGGTCTAGCCCTGGCTGGCCAGGTCTGGGTTTGGTCGATTTTCAGAAGCTTGCTTTGTCATTAGGGCTAGGTGGCAGGCTCTAATTGGTCTCTCTTTCGAATGAATGGCTACGATCAATCCAAGCAACATCGATGGTCCTAATCAGTTCATAAACTCTATAAAAATGACCCTAGACTCTACCTAACCTAAGTCTCTAACACAATTCTCTAGCCTCCATTGCTCTCTTCTTCTAATTAAAAATAAAAATGGCGTCGCTACTCTGCTAGAATCAAAGCTAGAAGTCAATCAACATCATCCTAAACTCAAATTAGAGATTAAAGCTTCTGCAACAATTCTGCAATAACTAAAGTTCTTTCTTTAATCCAACCAAGGCAAGTACAGTTATTCTCCGCTATAAACGTTAATTATAATTTTGATATGCATTTAAAACTGAGTTTGAGGTTGTATATATATTCTCTTCTGTTAGATCTGTTTTCTATGACTGTTCTGTATTCCTTTCTTCTTTTCTGTTTCTATAGCCAGGCTACCACGAGCCTGTGCCCAATCTCATAAAGAGATTAACGTATGAACGCAAAATTTGGGACAATTAATGAATGATGCGAAATTTGACAAGCCTGAATTGAACGTATGACTTTAGGTCTGAGGCATAAAATATAATGGATATGTGACTTGGGATTGGATGCATAAATTTGACTATGAACATGTAATTTATATATTGCATGCATAGAATATGTTGTAATTTAGATTTGTAACTAATTAGAGAAATGAACATATGTTATTTAGATCTGTAATTAATTAGAAAAATAAGCATATATTATAAACTAGTTTTAGACCTATGCATATTCTGTGATAAAAGAAGAAGAGGAACCACTGTAAGATTACATATGATTTGAGACTTTGGACAAAATGCATATAAAAGTCAGAATTTGATTTTTAGAAGATATGATTTAAAGATTGTTGGGTATAGTTTGCATAATGATTCATGACTTAAAAAGAAGAAGATATGGAAACTTAGGTGTAAATATTTACATTAATTAGGATATCTATTATTGTGATTACACCTAAATAGGGATTTTTGGATATATGGCATGCATTGAAATTAATGGTTATATTTGGTATAATTCATATGTGAATCTGCTGTAAAATGCTAGCTTAACAAAAATTGGAACATATGTTATATGGTAAATTGTGTCCATATTCTGCGCTATGTAAATTTATGCAAACATGGAATATATGTTCATATTGTGAATCATGACAATTATTTAGGCATATGAATTTAGGCCTAATTTATGTTTAGGCATGGCATGTAAATAGAACCTTTAGAAATATTAAACTTGCTAAATCTGTCATTTACTGGATCCGTTGAAAATGCCTATTTTGCTAAGTTGCCTAAAACTGCTAGTTCTGTTATATTGCCTAGACTGCTAATTAGATTGAAATGCCAAATCTGTTAAATTTGTCTGTTGAGATGCCTAACCTGTTATATGCCAAAATCTGCTAAGTTGCTAAATCTATTAAATCCGTTAAGTCATATAATCTGGAAAATCTGCTATCTGCTAAAATCCGTTATCTGCTGTGTTGATATAATCATCCTGTTATTGATATAATCTGAATTGGCATATATATATATTGGGCGTGCGCATAAACGGTAAATTATTAATTAATTGGCCGCAAAGATAGACATGGCTAACTCGAGGTTAGAATGAGTTTGCGGCGTAATTCTGCCCGGAACCGCCCGGCACATCCAGTGGCCGCAAACAATAGGTTCTAATGTGAGAAGTTAGTCATAACCTGCTTAAGACACGAGGTTAGGTCTGGCTTGTGGCAGAAGTCTGCCCGGAACCGCCCGGCCCATCCAGCGGCCACAAGCTAGCGACCTAATGTGAGAGGTCTGGGCATTAATAATTAATTAATGCAAATCTAAGATATGAATGACGTCTAAAACGTATTGGGGGAAAATAGGGTTAAACCAACTGGATTAATAGGTATAGTAAACCCGTCCATGAATCTGTAGGCCCAATACAAAGTTAGACAAATCTGAAAAATCTGTACATCTGATCTGTTAGTCTGAAAACTTGTTAACTTAATCTATGAACTAGTAAATCTGAATTTTGTATGTCTGAACTTGTAAACAAGTTAATCTGAGATCTGTTAGTCTGGGGACACAAGGTTAGGAGGGGAATTACTTGTGTCATCTGTTGTTTGGGACCCATATTAGTCAGTAACCCTTTCTGGTATCAAAACTTTGACCCAACAGTAGGTAGGGTCCGGGCACGCTTACTGAACTAATTATAAGTGGTTCATTCTGATAATGGCGAGGGGTGTTGATGGTGCGTTCCAACCGGGTCATGTGCGTGCATGGATCCCGGTCTGCCTCTGAGGATGTAAGACGCCGTGACATCTGTAAATAGGTCTGTGCCAATTGGTTGTCACTTTAGGGAGTGATACACCCTACTGTGGGGCCGACACAGGATATTTATGTATTAGGGAGCCGATCGCTTGGGGTAGGGTTTTAGGGTACACTTAGTTCTGTCTGTTTCTGTTGGTACCGTCTGTTTCTGTTGGGTGGTAACACCTGTCTGTTTCTGCGTGGTACCGTCTGTTCGGGTGGTAAAGGCCCATTACTAGTGTACACCTAATTCTGTTTCCGTAGGGATTAATCTGTTTCTGAATCTGTCTGTTTCTGATCGGGTAGTAAAGGCCCATTATTAGCATCCTGTTTCTGTTAAATTATTCTGTACCCGTTTCTATTTCAGTTTAGACATTAGGGTGACACCTAATTCTGTTATACTAGTATTAGTGCAGAGAAGTGTAAAACAATAGTTTATGTCATTCTGTTTTTCTGTTATATCTGCTACGCCTGTTACAGTTATCTCACATCCAGTTTTATGTTCATATCATATTATTATTATCTGTTCATATGCTGAAAGTCACTGGACTTGCCAGACTTTTTGTCTGACCCTTGTTGTTTCGCCTCCTTTCTTCCGTTTCCCCCCCAGGTTATCCAAGGAGGGAATACTTTAGCTTGATCCGGATTTCTCTTTGCTTGAAGTGCTTAAAATATGGCTTGGCTCTGTATAGCTTCCGTTCCATGGGGATTATGATTTTAAACCATGCATTTTGAAGGCTTTTGTACAAGACTGATATTTTGTACTTGAATTATGAAATTGAAAGGATGTAACCATATTAATTTCTGTTTCCGCTGTAATAAAGTTAAAATTTTTCAAGTACTGTTTTATCTGTCTTGTAGTTTCTGTTCTGTTTACTAAAATGCTCCACCAAAGTTAAGGCATTCCCTTTGTGAGTGACCTTAACGGAGGTGGGGTGTTACAGTGCAGATGCAAATACAAGAGACAAAAAGAAGCTTGCACGTGTCCCCTTGGTGGACAAATGGCACACACATTAACTTGTTAATGTACACGTTTTATTTATTTAAATTTTTTTTTAATTTAATTTTCCGCATGCGTCTGTTGGAAGATGAGGTTTAGGCTGTTGGGTGTACCCATCTGTTTAAACAATGGTTCGGTGAAATCTTTCAGCATTTCTTTTGCTTCATTGTTTAGATAAGTTTTGCTTATCATCGAATTTGTGCTTCCATTTTTTTTTAAATTTATTTAAAATATTCCGCATGCACATACATGCGTGAAAACTAAATGGACACCTACAGGAGAAATGGCATGAAAGAAAAATGTGTTGCAAGGTACAAAACGTGGCTCCATGTTGCCATTTGTCTCACCATACATTTTTTTGCCTTCCACGTTTTAGATCCAATATTTTGGCATGTCTTTTTCCCTTTCATTTGTACTTTGCACCCTAAATTTTCCTTTTCGATTTATTTCATTTTTTTAAATAGCGATAATCATTAACAGTAAACTAACATTACAATCGTGTATAATATTGTGTCACGATCCCCGAACAGTAATAAACCAGAACGGTTGACTGATTCTGTAAAGTGTCAAAAGGGACCACGGTTACCCCAAAATACGCTAGAAAAGCATAAGCTTATTTTTCGAAATAAAAATGACAGAAAAGTTAAATAAAATATTTTAAGATGACGCGAACTGAAACTGAACAAAAATTTACGACGAATATTTAATTATAATTTAATTTCAAATTCTGGTCGTTTCTAACAACTTGATTACCGCTCGTTCCAATATTTCAACTTACGTCGAGCCGTTCTCCAAAACAAATATTGTTATAACTAATTTCACAATAAAATTAAACTTTCAGTTTGTTAAAATACTATTATTGCCTAAAAATTTGATTCAACAAGAATTTAAACCTTTTAAACTTTATTTAAAATTCATACTAAATTCAAATTCGATCTTCAAAAATCCTAGATCGTTACCTTCTCCCCCACTTAAGGCTTTTCGTCCTCGAAAAGGAGAGCTCGTGAAATTATACATAAGTAAAATAAATCTTTCATATAAATTTGTTAAACTTACAAATTCTTATATTAATTCTAAAGCATATCAAGCCGCTTATAGGAAAACTTACTTATGATTAAATTTGCCAAACGCTTTTATATCCAAGCTTGATTGTACCAAATTTAAATCGTCATGTTAGAAAGAAAAAATTTCGGAAAAGTTAATTAAAGAAGTTTGAGTTTATATTCTGATTACAAGTCATAGGTCGCAACGCATTTGAAAAACTCAAAATGATTTTTCTAACTTAGAATCCCATTTTCATTACAAACCATTGAAATATTATATATTTCTTCTATACACATAACTTACTTCGGAGTTTTCAAAAATCAAAATTGTTTTCAAAGTTTTCAAACATACCATGTTCAAATCTATATATTAGTAGTTCGAGAAGTTCATCCTCATGACAGGGCCACTGAGTACCACCCATCATACTAAATCAAATCCTTCATCACAACCCAGTTTTAGTCACGGTTACTCGAAAAAACCAAATCATTTCATATCCCAAAGTTGTAAATCATTTCTCAATTCATAATTTACAAATACTTGTCGTTTTCTAAACATTTCAAAATATCGGGATTCAAACCGTCGAAATCTCTTTATGAATCATTCATCACTTTTAAACTAGTTGGAAAACAAATTTGTTCGCTAAAATTTTCGAGTTTGATGTATACAACTTAGGTTTCCTATTCAAAATTGTCACCATGCTTTTGTTACGCTACTCTGACCTAGCATGTGTGTTTCATACTAGCGTTATCCCATATACTAATTCCAAAACATTAGAGGTAAAATTTTGAAATCAACTAATATTTATAAATCAAAATTTCTTGCATAAGTTAGATCCTTTTAACGTTTTCAAATACTATGCAACGTTCATTTATTGAGACTTCATTAATATAATATTTTGGATAGATCATCATTATCTAGTTTGAAGCTAAAACTAGACTTTGTTCAACAAAAGAAAAAGGGGTATACATACATGGATCAAGTCAAATTCCATGGGTTCAAAGCAGAAGTTCAATATCCAACGAGCATCAAAAGGTATAATGGCTTGAATCAAAACACGCCTAAATCCAAAAGATGGACTATTCAAGACCAATATGTGTGGTTCAAATTCTCAAACAAGATCTCGACAAGAAAGTCAAGTGCACCCACGGAAACGCGTATAGGCAATTCAAAAGTACAATGATTCGAGTCAAGATATTCGACAAAGATTAAGGAAGGGAATGAACGACGCTTCTCAATGATTCGAATTAAGCAATGGGACTAACTTAGGCCAAGTTAGGAAAGTCGAGAACACCTAAGGATGCAATCGTAAGTAGTTTATTCTTGGGATACCCTTTTTCCATTAACTTCCTCTTGGGTACATCTTACTTCAAATTTTACTTTTCCTTTGTATCGTAAGTGGTTACTCTTCAAATACTTTCTATTTGGATTGCTCATACAGTTTTAATTGGGGAAAAGTAGTTTCTCCCCCACTTAGACGTTTGTTACTCTTTTTAAATCATCCTTTTTAACCAAATTCTTAACTCAAGTCCAAATTACCTTCAATTTCTTAAGGGGATTTTGATAGCCGAAATATAATTCCGAGAAAATAATAATAATAATAATAATAATAGCTTAACTTGCATTTTATCATTTACAATTCATGCTAGTTATAGGTTCGAGTCTATTACTTCTTTAAAATTCATCGAGAAATATGATATCTTCCTTAATTACACTAAAAGGTTCATACTCAAACATTTGTTATAACTTGATCAATTACCTTTTTGTTAAAACTGAGTGATGTTCAACATATATGGTTTACAAATAAGCTTACTTACATGTACTTTCAAGATTCATTTTCCAATTATTATTTTTAATGAATTTTACTCCTAAACAAACCTCTTTTCCGGCTATCAATAGGCGACTTATGACTTATTACCTGGGTTAAATATGTTTATAGCTTATCTACCATATATTAGATTCTTTTAATATTTTCAATTATATTGAAATCATTTAAGTATTTCTCGAAGTCCTAACCGGAATTATATAGTCATCCCACTTTCGAAACTCGAAAATAAGTACCGATGATGATGCATCAATCATCAGAATCATCCCCGAGCGACTAAAGTGTGATTCTATATCAATCTAGTATATATTGGACTTCATATATACGTTGATCAGACGTATATTCAAAATCTTCACATACTTGATAGTCCAATCATGACGTCGAATATAATACTCAAAACCCTTAATTTCAATTATACTTAAAAAAATTATTTCAAAATACTTATTATTTTCGAAGTGATTTACCAGTTTCAAAATATTTTATATGGATTCCAAAATACGCTCTCTCAACAAGATATTCCAAAATCTCATTCCAGGGTATTTCTAACCCTATCTCTAACGAGATATTATAACTCTGATGAGTCCCATCTTTGTTCAAAATATGTTGTACCCCATAGCTTTGTATAACCAAAGCTCTGATACCAACTGTAACAACCCGTCTTTTTGCCAGATTCTCGTCGGTAATTAATCCAACTTAAATCGTTCACAAAGGCGAATTGTTATGGGTACTTACATATATTTCACTTTGAAGAAGTATACAAATACAATACTTTAAACATATACATATCTTTAAAACAAATAAGTTTTTATTTAAATATTTTGAAATTAACATATCATGTTTAAATAGTTGAAAGCCTATATAAATGTACAAATACTTTAATTTGGAATTGTTTCCTTTCCATGCCGATGTCTTGAACTTATATTCACACTTAATAGAGTATAATTGGCTTCCATATCTCGAGTCGATTCACCTCAATTTCAAAACACTTAACTTATTCACTTTTGTTTACTTAGTTCCACTTTAGCTTCCATAATAACCTAAGCTTTATTTAGAACAACAAAGTTATTATCATGTCATTTAAGTTAAAACCAAACGATATATCATTAACTTAATACTTAACTCACAAAATAATTACCATTTCTTAATATTCAATTTTAAATTTTTTATTTACAATTATTGTATCGTTAGGTTCAAACTCAACCATTTTCCTTTTGAGCTACTTCAAAAATACATTATAATATCACCTTAATGTTAATAATAACATGTTAATTGGTTTCCAAAATCGAATTTATTTATATTATTAAATCAAATTAACAAGTTCCCAAATATTACTCAAATCATTATTTCATTCCATATTTAAAAATGTTGATAACATAACTTGGTTAATAAATCATTTTAATGACACCTTATAATCTAAATCAACATTATCAAATATGTTCAATGTCATGAAATCTTAATTAGAGAAATTATTCATGAAATCAAATATTACTAAATTAACAAAATATCATTGAATCCAACAAAAAAATCAACAAACATTATATAGTCAATATTATTTAGTCAATGAACCACTTGCTAATCACTAAATTCTCATTTAACCAATAAATCGTTTCTTACTTAAATTTAGGAAATTTCCTAATATCTTGTTGACAATTCATATAAGGTTGTAGTGAGTACATATATGCACACATTCAACACCGTTTTATACACTCATTTCTACATGCAATCAACGAATAAAATTCCAAATATACGTTATACACTAACGCGCCTCCATTCATTTGTTTGGCAACCATCACATAAAAACAACAATTAATTAGCCATTCATGTAACCACACTTTTTCAGATTCATTAACTATGCATGAAAAAAATTTAAATCATATAAAATTAAATTAAATTAAATTGTTCTCACCAGTCATGCTTTTCCATAATTAATAGCCTACCCAAACTGTGCTGCATGCCCCTCTCTCTCTACGTATTCCCTCTTCGCGTCATTGCTTCTCTTGCGCTTTCTCTCTTCGTTATCTTTCTTTCCTTCTTTTGCGTTTTTTTTTTTCGTTTTTTTTTCACAAAGCCTTGAACTGCAAAACCCATACAAGCACCTCACTCATGTACGCACCCCTCTAAGCTGGACCGAAACATGCAAAGCTTCATGTTTGTAACTCTTTAACAAAAGCTTCCCGTCCAGTCTGGAGAGAAAATTGCGCATGCATGCAAGACATGCGCGTGGCCTGACACTAGTTGGAGCGGACTGAAGGTAGCTACGACGGCGGTGGTGCCTTAAGGGCTGACTGGTTTTAAGAGAAAGGAAGCATCGTGTGTGCTTGAGGGAAGGTGCAGAACTGTTTGACGTGGAGGAGTACGCTGCGACTGGCAGTGCTTCGGACGTTGACGTGAGAGCGGAGTTCCGGTGGAGGAAGGAGGATGCCTGAGCTCGCAAAGTTGGGGTGAAGGGTAGTTGATTAGTGAGGTGCATCTCTTGGAAGATGAAGTGGTGGAACGTGAATGATAGATGATAGCGGTGAGACTTAAGGAGGGAGATTCAAGTAGGTGGAGCAATGCTTCTACAGTGGTGAGGACTGTATTTTCCAACCAAAGCAGAAGAAAAGAAGAAAGAGAGAGGACGCCATGCATGTTAATGGAGAAGGAAAATTTGGTGACACAGTTTCTTTCAAGTTGGCATGCGAACACATTATGACGGTGCAGATGCAAATACAAGAGACAAAAAGAAGCTTGCACGTGTCCCCTTGGTGGACAAATGTCACACATTAACTTGTTAATGTACACGTTTTATTTATTTATTTATTTTTTAATTTAATTTTCCGCATGCGTCTGTTGGAAGATGAGGTTTAGGCTGTTGGGTGTACCCATCTGTTTAAACAATGGTTCGGTGAAATCTTTCAGCATTTCTTTTGCTTCATTGTTTAGATAAGTTTTGCTTGTCATCGAATTTGTGCTTCCATTTTTTTTTTAAATTTATTTAAAATATTCCGCATGCACATACATGCGTGAAAACTGAATGGACACCTACAGGAGAAATGGCATGAAAGAAAAATGTGTTGCAAGGTACAAAACGTGGCTCCATGTTGCCATTTGTCTCACCATACATTTATTTGCCTTCCACGTTTTAGATCCAATATTTTGGCATGTCTTTTTCCCTTTCATTTGTACTTTGCACCCTAAAGTTTCCTTTTCGATTTATTTCATTTTTTTAATTAGCGATAATCATTAACAGTAAACTAACATTATAATCGTGTATAATATTGTGTCACGATCCCAGAACAGTAGTAAAACAGACCGGTTGACTGATTCTGTAAAGTGTCAAAAGGGACCATGGTTACCCCAAAATACGCTAGAAAAGCATAAGCTTTTTTTTCGAAATAAAAATGATAGAAAAATTAAATAAAATATTTTAAGATGACGCGAACTGAAACTGAACAAAAATTTACGACGAATATTTAATTATAATTTAATTTCAAATTCTGGTCGTTTCTAACAACTTGATTACCGCTCGTTCCAATATTTCAACTTACGTCGAGCCGTTCTCCAAAACAAATATTGTTATAACTAATTTCACAATAAAATTAAACTTTCAGTCTGTTAAAATACTATTATTGCCTAAAAATTTGATTCAACAAGAATTTAAACCTTTTAAACTTTATTTAAAATTCATACTAAATTCAAATTCGATCTTCAAAAATCCTAGATCGTTACAGCAATACGTGGTGCGAACCCAGAATTACATGGACAAGTGTTGATTTTTTTTGGCATAACTTAACAAGTGGCGATTTTATTAAGCAAATAATTTGTTTTCTAACTATCAATACTAAAACATTATGCCCAAGTACATAAACACAACACAAAGTGTATTCACTAGTGTATACATAGGTTTTCAAATACCACCTTACATTAAAACCATTCATCTAAATAAATCGATTTCTCAAATTAAATTTAAAATCCACATTTATCATTCCTCAAATAGTATATTTCTATTAGTTCTAAGATATTAATTTCGTTTAAAAACCTAACAAAACTACTCAAATTTAAATATCAAATTTTTAAATCCATGCTTAAAAATCGATTCAAAAACCACACAAACGAGACTAGAATTCAAATGTACAATCAAATAACAAGTATACAAAAATAAATTTTCAATACTAAATTAATTAACTCTAAATTTAAAAAGCCAAAATTTCTGGTACGCTACAATCTCCCCCCTTAAAGCTTTTCATCCTCGAAAAGGAGAGATTGTAAATTTAAAATCGAAGTATGAAATAGTTTCTTCGATCTGAAATCCCAGTTTTATATTCAAATTACTCAAAATACTACATTTTCTTTTCATATCGAATTATACTCGCTTCGGGATTTTTAAAACCAAAAAAAAAATCATTTTGAAATTTCAAATTATTCACGATAAATGACATAAAGCATTTATGTCCCCAAGTCGAGAGGTTTCTCCCAACGACAAGGCCATTAGGCGCGGCCTACGCATGTATCGATACTGAATAATGATGTCTCTCCGGACCCCAGAGCAGACCATCATTAAGGGTTTACACCCACGTCATACCTTTCTTTAGTCATGGGTTTATCGAATCTCAGCAATAAATCATTTTATTTCATATCCCAAATTTATAAATTATTTCGAAACAATAGTAATTTTACAAATACTTCGTATAGTATCATTATCGTTTTTCAAATATTTCAAATTCTCAGGATTCAAGTCGTCAAACTTCTATAATTATAAATCACTTTATATACCATTTCAATATCTAGTCATATCGAATTTCCATAAATAATTTCAAATCATTAATATGACTTGCCCTTTGATTAATCGATGTGACGCAAAAGGAACGGTTCAGGAATACGAGCTGGACAGTTAACAATTCAAGCACGAATAGATCGAATGATAAGCGAGAGGTGATAGCAGGTCAAGGGAAAAACTAAACGAGTCAACAAGCGGAAGGACAATATTATATTTTCAAAATATTCATTTTATTCAAATTATTCCTTATTATTTGTCATCATATTAAATTCGCTTACAATCAATATGCTATCATACAAATCATTTACATGCCGATCCATTCTTATTAAATTCACTTACCATCATATACGTAGCCTAATAAATTTTTTTCCAATCCATTTTCATTTCATTTAAAGAGTTATCATCCTTCGTTACATAATGGATTCACATTCGTCGAATTCAAACCTTTTTACATAAATTATTACATCCATTTACAATACAAATTTAGTTTATTTTAATCGGATTGATCTCATTCCATTCCATTTATATTGGTTTCAATCCATAATTCATATTTTCCATTTCATGTTGGATTCATTAGTGAATCGTTTTTCAAGATCATTCTGTTATATAAATTTTACAATACTCATTTGCTATTAAACTTTCCAAAATTTATTTTAATGTCACAACTCTTCTTTTATTTAAAATTTAACTCGGTTATAACAAAACATAAATTTCAACTTGCAATTCTCGTTTGGAAATTTAGAAAAAGGTATTTTGTTATATATTTTAAAGCTGTGCGCTTGTAAAACCTTCAAAATCCTCTTCTATATCTTATTTGTTGAAGTTATATAAGATTAAATTTCGATTATTGATTTGTTATTTAAAGTTCGAAAATACTTGATAACTCGAAGTTTAGCAAGTTCATTTTTGTTCATACAGAAATTTATGCATACGTGGTACTGACGCATGTCTAAAAATCTCCAAGTACTAATTCATATACTTGTTTCAACTCCCAGTGAAAATACTTTTAAAAAAATCTTTTAGAAAGATAGATATGGAAAATATTTCACTTCCTTACGGATCGCAGACACGCGGTTGTTACACTACTATCCCAGTAGAATTGCTTGTGTCCGTGGGTATCACACCCCTCGAATTTCTCAATGGTTGTTGCCATAGATCGCAATCACACAGCGGTTACGCCACTATCCTAGTGGAATCACTTGTAACTGTAGGCATCGCACCCCCATCGAGTTTCGCTATGGTGTCTAGATCGCAGTTACGCGGCGGTTGCACCACTATCCCAGTGGAATCACTTGTAACTGTAGGCATCTCGCCCCTCGAATTACGCTAGAAAATAAATCATAATATATAATACATCTCCCCATCGTACGGGCACCGATTCCGATGGAGGTTCCAAACATTGGAGCTCCAACGCAGCTGCGGTTTCAATAGACACTCCCACGGAGCTCCAACACCTTCGCGACTTTCGAATGGACACTCCCGTGGAGTTCCAACGCCTTCGCAACTTCCGATGGAAGATATTCCTCATATCTGGTTTTGAAAACATACACTACTATATACATATAGTACTTCATTTTGAATCACCTTCATATAAATATCCATTTATATAAATTTTCCAAATCTCATTTTCAAGTATGTCATTCTCATATATATCCATTATATAAGATTATCAGTTTTACATTTATTATACTCCAAATCAATACTTTTCGAATATCATATTTATATAATTCCTATAAGTTTCAAATTTCATATCAAATTATTCGTATATCGATAATCTTCAAAATTTCCTTTCAAGATTAAATTGATTTCAAACAGTTCGCGTAATCAATATTATTCAATTTTTTTGTTTTCATTTAAAACTCGATTTGAGTATTCAATATCATTCAAACTTTTAATTCCACATTTACAAATTGGATTTATTATCAACATTCATGCTCAATTTGGTTTTTCACATACTATTATCGATATTCAATTGAGTCTTTACACTTAATCATTTTGGACCCTAATTTGTTCAGATTGGATATATATTTTTATCAAAATAACTAAGTTTCACAAAATAATGTTGGAAAAATAATAGCTTTATGAAAAATTAACTTAAATATATAGATTTTGGAAATGGGTTTGAAATAAATAATATGCTTTGTAAAATAATTAGCTTGATATAAAATAGATTTAAATAAGTAGATAGTTTTGGAAAATAAGTTAAGTGGGTATATAGGTTTTGCAAATGGTTTGAAATAAATAAATAAATAGGTTTCGGAAAAGTAAGTTTGAAAACAAAGATAATTAGGCTTGTAACAAAATAATTTAAATAATATATATAATCTAATACCATAATTTCAAATAAATAGTTTTATAATGGATACTATTTTTAAAAATAATATAATCCGAATCAATAATCCAAAATTCAAATTTCTTAACTATTGTCGATTCCAATTGCAAGATTAACTCACTTTAACCTCAAATTCAATTCATTTACCTTCAAGTCAGACCCAAGGTTCAAATTAGCTCAATACTTGAGTTTCCATTTGCATTTTAATTTCCATCAAGTTCAAAACTTACATCTCAATTTCAATTATACTCCAAATTGAATTTATTATTCAAATTTAAAATCAAATTCCCTTGGGATTATACAAATATAACTGAAAATTTAAATCTAACTTAAAATAATCAAATTTATTGGACCAGTCGGAAAAATTGAACTTTTACTCAATTCATTGGGGATTTAGATTCGATCATTTTTTCTAGATATTCATTCGAGGTGTACATATTGTATTACACTTATTCGATAGAATGGATATCATTCAACTCATATTCGAGATTCAATTCCGGGTTTTTTTTTTCCGATCATTCAAAAATATACGTATTTACATATCACTTCATGTTTCACAAATCAACTTCGTTTGAACGAAGTTATCAAAGTGGTCTCTCCCCACTTTGAGACTCGAAAATGGATTCAAGTGACGTAAGATTATCATCGAAATTATTTTCTAGCGATAAAAGTGGGTTCTCCATTCGTATTTTCCTTTTTGAAAATATTTCAAAAAGTTACTTCAAACATTTTTTCGAAAATACTAGTATAAACCATTAGTTTTTTTTAGAACCTTAGAAATCAATATCAAAATTTTCCGAAATTCAATTCTCAAATCTCAGTCAAAACGATATCCTTTGTTATGATTAAACTTATTTTATTCCACAATTTGTCTCGATCGAATTACATTTCAATGGTTCAACCTTTTAATCCATTTACCATACATCTTAATTAAATTTCAACAACCATTTGTTCTTACAACAAGTATTTCCAAAACACTTGATTTAAATTCCATTAGTAATTAATTCATTCGCTTCTTATATTCATATTTCCGACAACCACGGTAACACGATAATGGATTTCGAAAAAGGATTCAAGGATAAGAATTTTTGATAGTTTCAAAATTTTCAAGCACGAACGATTCAAATCGATAAGCATAGGATGATGGCAAGTCAAGGCAATAAACACAAAAACTAATGAACGAATTTTTTTTTTGATACATTCATTTCTATTCAAAATTTATTTAATTTATTTCTAGTTTCAATGCAATTCATTTGCAATTTCAATTTATATATTACAAATAATGAAAATGCAGTTTATTTAATTTTTTCTTATCTATTCCAGTTCACATTAATTTATCAAAACATCTTATTAAAATTTATCAAATATTTTCAAATGCTTATCTAATCGGTTTCAAGTATTTCTCGGTGTTTAAATCGGAACGATACAGTCATCACATTTTTGAGACTCAAAAATAAATACTGATGCTGTCTGGATCATCAACAGAATTATCCTCCAGCGACTAGGATGTGATTCTATATCCATCCAGTATATATTGGATCTTGTATATATGTTAGCTAGGCGTATTATCAAAATCCGTACAAACTAAATGGTCCAATTTCGATGTCCAATAATATACTCAAAACACTTATCATACATTATATTTCGAAAATAATTTCGCTTTTTAAAATGGTTTATTTAATTTCAAATTAAATTATATTTCAAAATAATTTGTATTTCAAAATGCGCTCTCTCAACAGTAATTCTTTTGTCAATTCTACTCATTCTAGAGTATTTCTACTCTATCTCTAATGAGTTTTTAAACCCAATAAGCTAAGCTTTGTTTAACCTGGCTCTGATACCACTTGTAACGACCTTCCTTTTTGTCCTTTCCAAGTCGGTATTTAAACCAACTCAATAAATTCAAATCAACAGCTCATTGTTTTAGCTTACGGGTCTAAACAGAATAAACAAAAAATTCATAGGCATAGATTAAAACAATTGCTCACATCAGAATATTATATACAAAAATATCAGAGTTTTACAGAATTTGTACAGCGGAAAATTAATATAATGTATACATAATGTTTTAAAATAAAGATTACACTTTCAATTGAGCGCGCGTCGTAGGCGTCTTCATGTTCCTCTCCAGTTTTGCGAGCCGAATATCTTTAAATCTGGAACACTTAGGACCTGACCCGAGCGTTCCATGCAAAATACACAAAACATCCGAGTCAGGATTAAACTTATTTCAAGTTAGCAAACTTCGAAATAAACACAGAAATATAATTGTTAATCCTAACAATTTGTAGAAGTAACTTGAGTATCGCATCCCAGACTATGCAAATATAAACCATAATGATCGAGAAAACTTGTGTGCACCAACCATAGAATGCATGGCAGTGAAACAGGGTTCACTAGTCATGTTCAAACTTAAGATGTCACCATATATGTGCAAATTGGACTAACAACATACACTTAAAATGAGACAGCACTGAATGTAACAACCTGAAATTTCGGGCAGTAAATATTTAAATATCGAGGTTATTTAAATGTTGGATTTAATATTATAAAAATGGTTTTCTAACCTTGATTAAATCCCTTTATAAATAATAATTAAAGAGAAGAAAACATGTTGTTGAGTTTTTGTTGACAAAGATAAGTAGTTCAAAGAAAAATCGATAATGTGACTGAAAACAGTTTTATCGATAAACGAGTTTTTGCTTATTAAAAGTTGTTGGAATATCATGTGCATGTAGTAACATTAGAAGAACACATATATGTGTATGTACATATCATAAAAGTAGCATACCAATGGTATATGTGTACATGTTCTAGAATATGATAAATGGCTTAACATGATAGGGACGCGTGTCACCAAAAGAATGGAACACATGTCTTGTAAGTAAATAATGTAATGACACATAACCATATTAGGTGTCCATGTGTAGAAACATATTAAGACACCTAAGTAGGCATGTGTCATCATCTTATGGTTTGCATGAATGATGAAGGACAAGTGTCCAAAAACTAAATTACCGAACTAGCCTTGAAATTTTCTATATAAAGGGTGAAAGGGTTCATTTCATATCATGCATTCAAAAAACATAAAAATCAAGATTAGAAAAGGAAGAGAGGTTTGGGAGAAGCCTAGAGGATAAATACAAGACGAAGGCACAAGTATAAGGTAAGAAAAACGATGTAAGTTCATATATTCATTTCCTATTTTGAAGAAAAGTTGTGAAAGTTACGAAGAAACGATAGAACCTGAAACACTGAAAATGATGTTTGGTATTTTGGGCATAACTTTTGCAATTCTTAATGAAATTTCGACTTCTCTATCAATTTGGAAACCTAATTCAAAGGTCTACAACTTTGTCTTCGGCCACCTTTTCTAATTCGGTCGTTTTCATACTCGAAAACTGGATGCAAAGTGAGGTAAAGATCAGCCCGAAAATGACATGTTAAAAATGCCTCATGATGTTTGATTTTACATATCAAATTAATAAATGATTTTGAGGTTTTCTTTTGATAATAATTAAGTAGACTGAGGGCGCTTCTTACTATAGAAAAATTGGAGTCAAAATCTATTTTTATCATAGAGAAACAGCGTGAAACATTTTGCCCAAAAACAGGCTTAAATCTGATTTTCGGAATTTTTTAATAGCACTCCGAAACGCTATCTTTTCTATTAATGAAGCACGAAACCAAGCCAGAACCTTTCTATAGCACCTAGAAACGCTGTAGTAGCTGAATTTAGTCTAAAATCATTATAAACCATCCAGAACTTGTCATAGCACTTCTGAAAGCGTTGTCTTTTCTATGAGTTGACTACGAAGTATTTTAGACGAGTAGAACTTTTCATAGCATGACTAAAATGCTGTTATAGATGTTTTGAGTATAAAATCATGGTATACGAGTGTAAACGAAGTATGAAGAGTATTTAAAAGAGGTATGGAAAATGTTTAAATGAGATATGATTAGTGTTTCAACGAGGTATGAATAGTGTGTAAATGAGGTATGAATACCGTTCAATCGAGGAATGAATAGTATGTGATTAAACGAGGCATGATTAGTGTTTTCGAGGTAATGAATGGTATTGAACTTAACTATTTCAGTTCAATCTTTATCTTTCCAAACATATATTAGAGAGATATAAAGGTGTTTTGAGATTGTTTATAACGGAGTTTGTTTTGCATAAAGAAATGTATTAGTATTTAAAATAAAAGATGTTATCATTTGAAAGGAAGTTCTATAAGAGATATGTAGATATTTTTCAAAATAAAAGACTGGAACGTTCTAGGGTGGCAGAGAGGATAGTGTCTAGGCTTGGGTTTGGAAAATATAGTTTCCTGCTCCTGTGGCTATCTGTAACTGATCCAACGAACGAGATGGTTAATTCAAAATTATTTGTAAAGTAATTTAAGATTACTTTTTAAAATCTCTACATGATACAAAGAGTATTTTGAAAGTAAACAATGATGATGATTTTAAATGTTTTGTGTAAAGAAGAACTACATTGGCTTGATCCTATATCTAATACCCAATTAGATAAAGGTACGTAGGCAGTCACAAGGGGTAGTGACGCAGCTGCTTTATTAATAAAAAATATATTTTTTGTTGATATTACAAAATAGAGCTATCATAAAATGGCAATTCGCGTATATGAGTTATAAACTTTAAACGTTTATAACTTTTGGAATTTAAATCGGATTTTCACCAAACAAAGAACGTTCTATTTATATTGACAAAAGCTTTCAAATGAGTGAAAGCAGATTTTAATTTCGGGGTATAATTTTCAAGTTATGTTTCAAACTGTTTCGGAAAAGAACGCTATAAGTGCAATTATCGACCGTAACCATAAATAGTTATTTTTAATGTTTTAAAAATATGGAAAAATATTGTAAAATTATTATAAATTATGTAAGAGTGGATTGAATTGGATTGGTGCATTTTTCATGTTTATTATTTAAGTCATGCTAATGTGTTTATCAAGTGTGCAGGAATGAATATCGATGTCCATCTTATTAGAGTTGCACAATGGTAGATTTACGGTAATTGTGTTTAATTTAAGCACAAACCGTTAATTAGATAAGTGACATTTATTTTAAAAATAAATAAATTATATAGAGCAATTATTGATATTGTATGCTTATCAAATAAATGGCAACTATCATTGTTTGTTGTTTTTGGAACGCACGGGGTTTTCGGCAATTTTGACTGGTCGAAAATCCCAGGGCGTTACAAAGTGGTATCAGAGCTTAGGTTAGGTGCCTAAATAAAATTTCATATAAGATTAGAAAATCATTTTTTTGAAATTTTAAAATGAAGTTACCTTAATTTGGTGAATAAAAGTGGATAAGGTAAGGCACCATTCCTCTGACTAGGTATATGAGTAATATTTATTTGTTTAACTTTTGTTTATGAATAATGTGTGGATTCATTTTTAAGCATCACATAAAGAGATTTAACGAAGTTGTAATGCATATGACAAGCTAAAAAGTAACGAAGAAATGAATGAAGTGGCTTGCAAAGGAAGGAATGTTATAGACTGAAATGAATGCAACAGAGTGGCTTAAGAGGAATGAGATATTGCAACTTATCGAGGAATGAGTTAAATGAGCTTGGGCAAGTAAACTTGAGGAAGACCGGGAGGAGTAAAATTGAGCACTACATTCATGCCAAATCAAGTTGAGAAATTTTGATATAATAAGATATTAGAATTGTTTTGCATTAATGGTGTTAGCTTAAAAAGCTGCTAAAACATCTCTCAGCAATTCAGTCATAACTATTGATTCCTTGATTTGGGTTTAGACGAAGTTAATCTTATTGGGAAGCTAGATTAACTATCTAGAATACATACGGCATATTTTGAAATTTTGAAAGTTTGCCATCTCAAAACATTTTTGCAAACTGAATTATGTGTTTGACAAAAAAAGGGGGGAGGGTTATGCTTAAGATGATTTTCGAAGTTGAAAGTATGGATTTTCCAAAATAAAATGGTTATCCATATGAAAGTAATGATTACAAAGTATAAAAGTACTTTGAGAATACTTTTTTAAACTTATAAAAGATTTTTGGGGATTATTTCATCAATGATGGATACCTTCGGGTGACGATGACGATGTGCGGTATAAGACAATAGATCTTGGGTAGTGCACTATTACTCTATGTTGGTATCGAGCCGAGTAGAGTACATCCTATTTGATGACGGGATGCCGACATAAGACAATAGATCTTGGATAGTGCAACTATTACTCTATGTTGGTATCGAGCCGAGTAGAGTACATCCTATTTGATGACGGGATGCCGGCCGCAATAGGATAAAATATCCTAAATTGGGTGTGGATCCACTTTGATGAATATGATCCTACATTTGACAAAAGAATTTTTATAAAACTTATTTGACTTAATTAAAATATTGATTAGAGTCTATTACACTTGGTACATTTTGATGGGTACTGTAACAAGGAGAGTACAACATAATTGATGAGTTGACTTTGATGAATATAATCATGTTTTGGAGATATTACATGAGATGTCTAGATTACTCTCTGATACATTTTGATGAGTACCGCAATATAGAGAATACATGCTTACTTGATGATGATAAGTTGAATGAGCCGAAGCATGACAAATCTTTGGTACATTTCGATGGGTACCACACAAAAAGAGAAGGAGACCGGGTATCGATTTGGATTGCAAAGGACATGATCCTGAATTTGGGCATAAAAAGAAACTACGGTGGGCCTGATCCAGTAATAGCTTGCAAATTTGATGGAATGTTGGTCACAAATTGAAAGGTTCAGGTATGTCTTAGAATTTCAATTTATGAAATTGTCTTGAAAGTATCCATTCAAGAAAATGCCTTGAATACTTAGAGTTTTATGTGTGGAACTTTTGTCATTCTTTTGATTAAGTATTGCATAGAATTTTGGGGACGAAATTCCTTTTAGGGAGGAAAAAATGTAACAACCTGAAATTTTGGGCAGTAAATATTTAAATATTGAGGTTATTTAAATATTTAAATGTTGGGTTTAACATTATAAAAATGGTTTTCTAACCTTGATTAAATACCTTTATAAATAATAATTAAAGAGAAGAAAACATGTTGTTGAGTTTTTGTTGACAAAGATAAGTAGTTCAAAGAAAAATCGATAATGTGACCGAAAACAGTTTTATCGATAAACGAGGTTTTGCTTATTAAAAGTTGTTGGAATATCATGTGCATGTAGTAACATTAGAAGAACATATATATGTGTATGTACATATCATAGAAGTAGCATACCAATGGTATATGTGTACATGTTCTAGAATATGATAAATGGCTTAACATGATAGGGACACGTGTCACCAAAAGAATGGAACACATGTCTTGTAAGTAATTTGTAATAACCCGGAAATATGAGCCAATTTAAAAAATTTATTTTGGCAATTTTATTGAAATTTGATTATTTAAAATGAATTATTTTAAACAATAACGACGGAAAATTTATTTTCGACGAAGTTAAAACGAATATATTTATTTTAATTATATAACGAGCCTGAAATGGCGCTGCAGTTCGAATATTCGATTTCGAACTTCAATTGAATATACAGGATTCAATATAAGTCGGAATTGGACGAAACAAGAAATATTTAAATCTGTTTGACGATATATTTCTAACGGATGTAAGAAACTGAGATTTCGATTTAAAAGTTGAGAGTTACGTCCAGTTGAAAATTCAGAAAAGTCGCTATGGAATTTATATATATTTTAATATATATAAAGGCCCTAAGAAATGGAAATTTTGCAAACGACCTCGGTTTTCGACGAAACCACTTTTGTTGGATCCGCGATGTCAAATTATTGCTAGGTTTCAAAATTCATAATCTTTGAAAGCAATATGTGAGCGCGACGAAAGAAAACGTGTTTTGGCAGTTTCTATCAATTTTGATCGACCAAAAAATGGACATTTTTCAAACGGTCTCGGAATTTGGCGAAATTAGTTTTGTTAGAACCGTATCGTCAATACGAAGCTAGAAAATATTTTTTGGGAATTTTTAGATTTCATATGTGGCCCCGGTAAATTGAAATGCGCGTTCAAATTCAATATATAGATTTATATTTTGATTTTGACGAAAACTGATCGAAACGATCGAATCAGCTTACGATACATATCCCATTGTGTTCGGAATGGGGGTAATTAGCTAGAGCGACGGTCGTTGGGTTCGATTTGAGGTTAGTATGAACAAACAACTATTTTTAAATCAAAAGGAAACCAAATAATATTAAAATAAAATAAATCTTCTATAAAGGGGGGGCAAAACCCTAGCCGCCATTCAGTCATTCACGGCTGAAACTGTCGGGACTTTGCATCAATTTTTCTCCTCGATACTGGCGAATTTGAAGATGAAATCAGAATGAAAATGAAAGAGCAAATCGCGATCTACAGATCTGTACGAGTTTGATGAATTCTCGTGACCAATTCTACTCGAAATCGAGCCACGAAGTCGCCGTGTTTAACGCGAATTTCGAGGAGCTTGGGGGCTTCGGGCTCGCCGGCGTTCAGGGTGGAGGTAACTCTCGCGTAGGCGTTTCAGGTGGAGCACTCTGATAAAATTCCGACCCTCCCTGGTGGCAGCGGCGGCCGTTTCTTCCTCGCGAGATGATGGGTTCCAGGAGCTTTACGGGGTGAAGATAATTACAGTGATTAATTAGTTTAAATACTTAATTAATTATCCAATGTGTAAACGTCCGCAACTTCTTCATACGAGGTCGGAATGACAAACGGTCAGTTGCGTTGGATTCGCAACGACGAACGCTACAACATGAAACTGACCAGAATAGAAACAAAGCACGTTAGATTTTCGAGCAAATTCAAAACCAAACTGTTCAGAAAATTCAGAAATCAACTAATGGAGTGGATCCCAAATGTGAGAACTCCTCACTAAAATTTTCTGTTCAATTATTTAGTTTATAACTGCATTTATAAACTGCTCCCCGTCGTCCACAGACCATGGACGACTTGTGTGATTATTTGTGTTGTGAAATTTGACTATTGATTGTGATGTGAAATAAAATATATATATTCATGTGTTGAAATAAAATATATATTCATGTGTTGAAAAAAAAAATATTCATGAGTTGAAAAAAAAAATATATTTATGTGTTGAAATAAAATATATATTATTGTGTTGAAATAAAATATATATTCATGCGTTGAAATAATATATATATTCATGTGTTGAAATAAAATATATATTCATGTGTTGAATAAAATATATATTCATGTGTTGAAATAAAATATATATTCATGTGTTGAAACAAAATATATAATCATGTGTTGAATAAAATATATATATTCATGTGTTGAAATAAAATATATATATTCATGTGTTGAAATAAAAAATATATATATATTCATGTGTTGAAATAAAATATATATTCATGTTTTGAAGTAAAATAAATATTCATTTTCAAATCGAACGATTTGTTTATGTACACCGATTTGACTAATATGGATTGGGACGATAAATTTTACACATCGCCCAACTGCACAAACAAAAATCTTTGTTTGTTAATTTGAAACCCCACACGGGTATTGGGATGATATTTGACGTACACTAATCCCGATTGTTTAGTTGTATGTCAATCGATGGGTTGACAGACTGTGTAAGCGTTAATTATTTATATTTAATGCTTATGCAGTTGTGTGTTGCACTCTAGATGATGGTTGATTATTTATCGTTGCTATTATATACATGTGTTGTATGGAATCCATATATTTAACATTATATGGTAATTGATTGGGCCTCATTCTAATTTGGAAAATAAAGAATATTATAAAAGAAAATATTCATGTGTTGAATAAAATATAAATATTCATGTGTTGAATAGAATAAATATTCATGTGTTGAATAAAAATAATTATTCATGTGTTGAATAGAGAAAATATTTCTTTGTTGAATAAAATATAAATATTCATGTGTTGAATAGAATAAATATTCATGTGTTGAATAAAAATATATATTTAGGTGTTGAATAAAATATATATTCATGTGTTGAATAAAAATATATTCAAGTGTTGAAGAAAATATTCATTTATTGAATAGAATAACGAAGTTATTGAAATATATAAAGCCGTGTTGGTTAGATATGCGCCATTTTGACGCGAACGATATTTATATCGATTATATTCATTTTTATAACGATTATAGAAAAGGAAGTGATTTCAAAATATAACGTTTTGAAAATATTATCATTTGTACATCGATGATGTGGAATATTCAATTTTGATTCGAAATTGAATACGAAGTTGAAATCGTTTCAAAAACGAATTTAAACGATTTATAAAATACGTTTTAAAAGGAAATCGATGAAATATTTATAATATATATATTATACATATATAATGGCCTGAATAGAACGCGCCGCGCAGCGGCAGTTCGCGAATTTCGACCATTGACTTCGAATGGATATTACGGGAGATCCGACCGTCGGATTCTCCTAAAACCGGAACCATTGGGTTCATATCGAAAAGAGATTTCTAACGAATATTAGAGACTTGAAATATAATGGTTGGATTTGGAATTATGTCCAAATCAAATTTGTAAAAGGTCGTTGTAAGTGCAGTTCGATGGTCGTTTATGGAAATTGACTGTACGGGCCTTAATAAAATTATTAAAAATATCAATAATTAGTGTAAAATCATAATAAATGATTTGGGAATAATTGAGATGAAAAATTCCATATTTGAAAAGATAAAAATATATTTTTATCGAAATGAACTAGTTTTGAACTAGAATTAAAATTCATTCATTTTTGAAATAAATAAATTGGATTTGAAAGGGTTTTAAAAGTAACCAGAATTTCCAATGAGTGAATTGGAATGGATTTGAATCGAAATTGTCTTTGGAATATTTAGATGTTGGATTTTGTGATTATACAGATATTATTATGGAAATTTGAAAGATATATTAATATCGTTATTTCCAATACGATATTTGTTAGTCGTAGAATTTGATATTGAATATAAGCCGATATATTTTCTATTCAGAGCCTTGTATTTAATATCAAATGTGATTTTGGGTTTATAGTGAACCGTGTTTTAAAAGACATTGGTTCTTTAACCCAGTTAAAGAGAGGATATTGATTTTTGGGAAGATTAAAACCAAGTGGAGTTTTAATCAATCTTTAATTAGATTGAAATGATCGAGAATGGAGTATCACCAGTTTTGCTCCAGGTGATAGTTAAATCTTTAATTAGATTTGAATGTGAAATGGTATTTAATTTACCGATAACACCATGGGGTTAGATATGAAGTATGACCAGTTTTACTTTATGGGATGAATAGGTTGGGATTGGGAAATAAAATAAATGATTACATCAGTGTGGTTCGCTAATCCCGACTAGTTCGAATTGATATTCAAAAGAAGATTAAAGAATAAATTTAAAGAATTTATCTTTGATAAAATTAATGGGAACCTTTCCAAAAGTATAAGAATATTTGAATAAAAGAATATTCTGAATTGGAATAAGGCGTATGTTGTGTTTGTGTAACACTTGTTTATTATATACGCGAGTTATTCAGAAAGACCGGGTTTAACCCATTCTGAATAACTGATTCGTTGATGTGTCGAGGATGAAGAAGGTGGTCGAAGACCGGAGGTTTTCACATCATTTGGATAATTCCTGATGATCTTGATTGGGCTATACACCCAAGAGGAGGGAATCAGTTGGTGATCGTCCAAACGTACTTGGAGATCGATGGATATGTGAGGTACAAGGTGCCTTCGGTTTCATTCAGACCCAGAATGAACTTGTAAATGGACTATGTGTCTGACATTGGATTTTATTCTGTGTGATTGATTTCTATTAAATATATATCTGTTTGGCGGCGGAGAATTTATTCTCTTGCTTAACGCCCTTCTCTGAGACGTACTAGCTCAGAGGTTATATATTGATGGATATCAATCGCATGGAGTGAATTGCCTGTGTGGCATGCTGATTGACATTGAAAAGTGTTTATTTTATGACTCTTATGCTTTATCTTTTGTAAATAAATAAATGATACTTCGGGTATTTTTTATGTGTTTTTACAGGATGTCAAGAAATGCCTCCTTCAATTCAAATCAAAGGCCAACTACAAGAAAGAGCTACTTCCTCACATCAAATTCATTTCAATTGCAAAAGAAGTAGTAGCTCACTGGTAAAGGCATAAGAATTAGTGCTGAGAGACCTGAGTTCGAACCCCGTCAAGCTCACTTTTTGCCAAAGAAATGGAGCGCGTTCACACTAGCCCCTTTGCTTTGAGAAATATCTGGATTAGTGTTATGTTATATATATACATACACATATTCATGTGTATGTATTTATGATGTGCACCAATTAACATCTCAGCAATAGCCATATTCTCATCATGGAAGTAAATTCAAATCATTCAATTTCAATTAGAAGAATTTCTGATTGAATTGTTGCCAAGAAGAAAAACCAATTTTGAAGATTTTATCTTATATTGCCTTTGGAGTCTGATAAGCCTCCTTGTTTGGAAGAATTAATTAGATGCAATCTTCTATCAATCAAGCCACATGGGAAAATTGAAAGATATGGAAAATATTTACCATGATATGCCCAGATTTTCTCCAATCAGGTAGTCAAGGAAGGCAAGAAATATTCATGAATAAGGAGGGTCATTTATTCATAGACCTAGTTAGGGTTTTCCCATTCTCATCTATAAATATGTGATTGTAACCATTGTAAAAATCATTCATTCTTCTGTACTCTCTTCAGTTTTAATAAAGCCTTCTTTTCTTTAGTTTCTGCATTTTATTTTCATGGCAAATTGTGTTGTCTAGTCAATTAGGTTTGCTAGAACACAATTTGCTATTGCTTCTATTTTTCTTACTAGTGATTGACCGTCTGATTAGATTCAGCGGTAATCCTAGTTTTTATTTTCAGTTGTTGATCTCTGCAATTTTATTTCCAGTGTTCTATTTTATTTTAATCATTGAATTTATTATAGATCCGATTAGATTCGAATCTGTAGTGAATTTAATTGCATCTTTTATTCATAGTTTCAGTTTTTATTTTGCTTTGCGAAAAAATCAACCTCCAGCTTCGTCTAACACGCCCAAGAAAAAAATAAATAATAATTTTTAATTAAACCTCCCTGTGTTCGACCTGTATGCTACACGCCTGTATGCTTGCAGAATTTATTACAAATGTCGCGCTTTTCTAATTCATAGACTAGCGTCGATCAAGTTTTTGGCGCCGTGCCGGGGAGGTAACGATTAAATTTTATTATTTATTTAATTTCTGATTCGTGTTAGTTTTATTTTATTTTTATTTTTCCTTTTATTTTCTTTCGTATATAGAGAAAAAATTTTGATCGATTAGATTTGGTATCATTCATTGATATTGAAATCTTCTAAGCAAGAGAAAAAAAATACTTCTTAGATTTCCTTGATATTTTTTTATTTCCTTCCCTTTTCAGTTCTTTTCAAAAAAAAAAAAATTAACCTTCCATTTTTTTATTTCTCTCCAATTACATTTTCTTTCCCCTGTTCATTTTTTTCCCTGTTACATTTTTTTCTCCTCTTCTACTTTTACAACTCTCTCAAAAAAAAATATTTCCTTTTCTATCCACTGCCGACCTTCAGACCATTTACTCCCCGGATCCTCTCCAGTGCCATACTGCCCCGAACCATCCTTCACAACAATTCATCACCAAAACCAGTTCAAGACATTATCATCAATCCTCAACTTTCCTACTCGACCAAGCTCACCATCTTCACCATTCATCTCACCAACACTCAAACCAATATCTGTTGCCACAGCACCTAAAAACCCCTTACGGTGCCATCCTAGTATCTGTCACCGATTCAACGTCATAAAACCACGTTCTTCCTGCGACTAAAACTCATCAGTTCACGCAATCTTCTTCTCATCATTCACCGTTCACACGCACCACCTACAGACCCGTACAAACTCCTCAAACAACCATAACCGATCACCCCAAATACACTCCACAAACCCGTGCTTTCACCGAACTCCCCCCATCAACTACAGTCACGACCCTCGACCAGACAGCAGATCTGAACCGCAAGACGTCACCCTTCGCCTCACATCAGAACAAAAACCGCATGATCTTCGAACTAGCAAAACCCCAAACCTCCGATTCAGAAACCCAAATCTGGTTCGAATTATACCCGAATCGAAGTAAAGCTGTCCCCTCTGATTTCAATTGTTGTCCGTGAAAATAAATAAACAAAAGGGGAGGCGAGAGCTTTCTGTGATAATTTGTGGGTACCATATCTTATAAAGACCAAAGAACGAATAAAAAAAAAGGGTACCAAACCCGATTTGAATCTCAGAGAACCAAGGGGAAAGTGGAAGAATTTTAACTGGGTTTAGAGTATTTTTATTGAAGGGTTCAGCAGCTTTATTTATACACGTGGGTGGCACCGAACTTGGGTTTGACCTTTTGAACTGTTGAACACATGGCTATTTGTTTTTGTATATTGCTTGAGTCAGTTTGCATAGCCTTTGGTTTATTTTATTTTAAGTTTTGTTTTTGTTTCCATTTTAAAGCTTAGGTTTAGCTTTGGTTTATTTTTATTTTCATTTTTATATTTTTTTTGTAGCTAGTTTCCTTCTAGTTTTTGTTTTAATTTTTACTCCGTTTTCCTTTTATTCGTTCCTTTTCTTACAAAAAAAAGAAGAAACAATTGAATCAAAAGACCAAGCGAAAAGAGAAGAGTGTTCAAGCAGCAAAAAGGGAATTCAACGGCCGACGGATTTGCAAGCAGTGAAGTTTGAATTGTTGGAGCGGTTGCACACCAAGTGGGGTGTCCCAAATTCACTGGAGGACTGCCGATCAAGGTGAAAACTTTTAAAACACTACAGGTGCTCTGCTGCAAAGAAAAAAAATATATAGACAACTGTTGTAAAAAAAAAATTCTGCAGGGGCAGCGGCTTTGAATGTACAATTTTTAATTTCTGCAGCTATTTTGCGTGATTGTTGTTATTTCTGCATTTTTATTCATTCTGTTAAGGGCAATACCCCAATTCACATAAGGTGAGGGATGTCATCACCCTTTCCTTAGCCCACAAATTGCATCTTGTATTCGTAGTTTCATTTTTTATTTTGTTTTGCAAAAATCAATCTCCAGCTTCGTCTAACTCGCCCAAGAGATTAGATAAATAATTTGATTTAATTCACCTCCCTATGTTCGACCTGTATGCTACACACCTGTATGCTTGCAGAATTTATTTCAAATGTCGCGCTTTTCTAATTCATAGACTAGCGTCGATCAAGTTTTCATCGTAGAATCTGACTAATAATAACGGTTAGACATTGTACTTAAGGGAGTCACGGGCTCATCTAGGGCTTAATTGTATTGTGATAGTTGATTCATTTAGAACGAATTATTTCTTGGTGTCTAGACTACGGCAGAGAAATAACCGTTTATAAATATTACGGTGATTCGTAAATATTATATCGGTTGTTACTCTGAAGGTACTTAAACCTTCGGCTGCATTGCTAGGGTGATTCCTGGTGCACCGATAAACCCTGTCCGTTAACTGGCTAAGAAATCTTTTGATCTAAGTAATCAAACGTGTCACTATATAATTTTGGGTTAGGAGCTATTAAGGACAGAAAATTCATTGTAGCAGATTTCTGTGCTTGCATTTAACAACAATGAGTGAAAAAAGTGTTCACAATTCTCCCAGGGGTTCTCAAATAAACCAAAATTTTCAAAACGAAATGAACCACAATCCAATAAACCCAAACTTTCAAAACGAGATAGATCACAATCAAATGAATCAAAATTTTCAAAATCTGAATCAAAATTTTCAAAATCTCAATATTCAAATGGATAGACCCCTCTCTCTTCGTGAACGGTGTTATCCAACTAGGACCGTTCAACCCTCTGTCATCGTTTTTCCACCAGCTGAAGGAAACAATTTTGAGCTTAAACATTCCTTTATTCAAGGGGTACCAAAATTTACTGGGTCTGAAAATGCTTATGAATTTCTAAGTGAATTTGAATTGTATGCGTCCACAACAAAAATGCAACAATTATCTAACGAATCGATCAAGCTAAGGCTAATTCCATTTGCATTACTTGAAAGCGCTAAAAGATGGCTAAATTCTCTTCCACGACATTCCATAAGAAGTTGGGATGAATTTGTCACTGCATTCTTGAAAAAGTTTTTCCCTTTCCATAAAACTCTAAAAATTCGAACTGAGATAAATCAATTTTGTCAAAATGAGGGGGAAACTTTTTCAAAATACTTTGAGAGATTCAACCAGCTATTATATAGTTGTCCTCATCATGGAATTCTGAAAGATCACTTATGTCAAATTGCATATGAAGGACTAAACTATCAGACTAGAACTCGTCCCAACAAAAATCAAAACCAAATGGCGTATGTGCATCGACTATCGAAAGCTTAACTCAGCCACACGAAAAGACCATTTTCCCTTGCCTTTTATTGACCAAATGCTCGAACGCTTAGCGGGACATGAGTACTACTGTTTTCTCGATGGATACTCTGGCTATAACCAAGTTCCTGTTGCTTTAGAAGATCAACATAAGACCACCTTTACTTGTCCCTTTGGAACCTTTGCTTATCGTCGCATGCCTTTTGGTCTTTGTAATGCCCCCGCGACTTTCCAAAGGTGTATGATGAGTATTTTCTCCGATATGGTGGAAGACTTCTTGGAAATATTCATGGACGATTTTTCAATATATGGATCATCTTTTTCCCAATGTCTCACTCATTTAGAACTCGTCCTTAAGCGTTGTAAGGAGAAATCACTCGTGCTTAATTGGGAGAAATGCCACTTTATGGTAAAAAGGGGGATAGTTCTAGGTCATGTCGTCTCCAAAGATGGCCTAGAAGTCGATAAATCCAAAATCGATTTGATTGCTAATTTACCTCCTCCCAAGTCTGTCAAAGATGTTCGTTCATTCCTTGGCCATGCAGGATTCTATAGAAGATTCATTAAGGATTTCTCAAAAATTTCCAAACCTCTCTCGAACTTACTTGCCAAAGACGTAAAGTTTGAATTTTCCAATGATTGCAAAACATCTTTTGAAACTCTTAAATCACTCTTGACCACAACTCCCATCATTCAACCTCCTGATTGGACTCAACCCTTTGAACTTATGTGCGACGCTTCTGATTTTGCTATTGGAGCCATCTTGGGTCAGCGTATCGATAAACTCCCTCGAGTCATTTATTACGCTAGCAAAACTTTAAATGAGGCCCAGTTGAATTACTCAACTACTGAAAAGGAATTTTTGGTAGTTGTTTTCGCTCTTGAGAAATTCAGATCATATCTCATAGGATCCAAAGTCATAGTTTACACTGACCATGGTGCCCCACGATATTTGCTTTCTAAGAAGGATGCCAAGGCCCGCTTGATTCGTTGGATCCTTCTACTTCAAGAATTCGATATAGAAATACGAGATAAAAAGGGTTCTGAGAATGTCGTAGCTGATCATCTCTCTCGAATTGTGCACGAAAATGATAACGACACCCAAATCGATGACTATTTTCCTGACGAACAACTCCTTTCGATCTCTAACACCCCTTGGTACGCTGACATTGTGAATTATCTTGTCACACAACAAATGCCCGCTGAATGGTCGAAACAAGATAAACAAAAATTTCTCTCGAAAGTTCGAAACTTCTATTGGGACGACCCATATCTTTTCAAATACTGTCCCGACCAAATCATTCGAAGGTGTGTGCCTGATCATGAACACCAAAGTATTCTCTCTTTCTCACATGACCATGCTTGTGGCGGTCATTTTGGAGCAAGAAAAACTGCTGCAAAAGTTTTGCAAAGCGGTTTTTATTGGCCCACACTCTTCCGTGACGCTTTCGAATTTTGCTCTAAATGTGAGCAATGTCAAAGAACGGGTCGAATCTCTAAGCGAAACATGATGCCTCTCAACCCCATTCTAGTGATTGAGTTATTCGATGTTTGGGGCATCGATTTCATGGGACCATTCCCTAATTCATTTGGGAATCTTTACATCTTACTTGCGGTAGATTATGTCTCAAAATGGGTTGAAGCCATTCCGACCAAAACCAACGACAACAAGGTTGTTGTCAAATTCCTCAAAGAAAACATCTTTTCACGCTTTGGCACACCTCGAGCTATCATTAGTGATAATGGCACTCACTTCTGTAATCGTGCTTTTGAGTCCTTGCTCAAGAAATACTCAATCACACACAAGCTGTCGACCCCCTACCATCCACAAACGAGTGGGCAAGTAGAAGTTTCCAATAGACAAATCAAACAAATTCTTGAGAAAACCATGAATTCCAATAGAAAAGATTGGTCTGTAAAACTGATTGATGCACTTTGGGCTTTTCGCACTGCTTATAAAACCAATCTAGGGATGTCACCATATCGATTAGTCTTTGGAAAGGCCTGTCACTTACCTCTTGAATTAGAGCATCGTGCTCTTTGGGCCATAAAATTTTTGAACTTTGACTTAGAAAAAGCCGGCTCACACAGGAAGTTACAAATTTCAGAATTAGAGGAATTAAGAAATGAGGCGTATGAAAATGCGAAAATCTACAAAGAAAGAACCAATGCCCAACATGACAAAAACATACTTCGTAAGGAATTCAACATAGGTCAAAAAGTTCTTTTATACGACTCTAGACTTCACTTGTTTCCAGGAAAACTTAGATCTCGATGGACTGGACCTTATGTCATGAAAACAGTATACCCTCATGGAGCGGTTGAAATTGAAAATCCTAGGGATGGAAGAGTCTTCAAAGTAAACGGTCAACGACTGAAACCATTTTTGGAATTCGAGCAATATGACGAAGATGACTCTATCGATCTGCATGATCATCCATCATGAAATCAGGTGGTACACGTTCTTTTTCTTTTACTTTTCTTTTTCAGTTTTTTTTCATTTTATTTTTGTTTTTCTGCCTTAGACAGTTGGGACACTGTCTGAATCAAGTGTGGGGGGGGGGGGGGGAGTCTGCATTTCATCCATTTTCATTTTCTTTGTTTTTATTTCTTTTTACTTTCAGCCATCTAAGTAGGACCATCATACATTTTAGATTTTAGTAACATACCATATATTTTATTTTTTTAAATACGACTCATTTTCAATTGATACAGAAAAATAAGTTTACAATTTTTAGCCAGTTGATAGTATTTTTCTCTCTCAACTTAGATCGAATAGGAAATATAATGAAAAGTTTAATTTTGAGGGATAATAGTGTAACCGGTACATAGGGAGATTCTTAGGTGATGGCCATGAAATCTATTCTATATTGTAGACTTTGTTTAAATAAGTGGAGGACTTAAAATACTTATATTGGCTTTTCAAATCTTTAAAACTAAGTTGTGTTAAGTTGAATTCGCGTAACTCTTTTTTGTGCTTATATTTTCGATAATAATAATAATAGTATTCCAAGGGTATCCAACATTGCTTGTATATCAAGCGTTGGTGTGCAAACCCGCCAAGCTCTATCCGACACGTTGTTGACAAAGTCAAAGTTGGAATATCTTGGTCTCATTTTATGAGATTGGACACCTAAGGATTACCGACACGTTGTTGACAAAGTCAAAGTCGGCCTGCACAATCCGCCAAGCTCTTTACCCACTCTCCGTTAGTCCGCGAGGCAGTGCATGGGTGGTAAACCTTGGTCTTTTTAGTTAGGTGTATATACTTAATCATAAATCTTAAAATTTTATAGAATAAAGAATAAGCGATGATACCCAAACACTTCTTGACCTTATTGATTTGACTAGCCATACATGAGAAAATTAGAATACCACTTTGCAAACTGTGCCAAGCAAACTAAGAATTTATTTCATGGCTGCACTATGTTATCGACCGAACTAACTGGCCAAACGGGAATTCAACACTTGAAAACTTGATTTATATTGAAAATTTGTGACAAGTCGAGGTATCTAAAATAAAATCAACTGACTAGAAATTGTTAACTTAATTTGTTGTACCACTTTCCTGAAACAAGTCGTGTTTTCATTTTTTCGTTTTTATTTGCATATGTCCATTGCATTCATGTAGTTTCATTAGAATCATAACATACTGCATTTGGATTTTGTGGGTAGTATCCGCTGAAAACCCTCACGAGACACCACTCGTCCTACTAGGGACACCTAGAGGTTTAACGGCTTGTTGCATGCGCTCAATGCAATCGTGTTTCCTACGAAAGTGTGACCTATCTAGTTTAGTTTTTCGTTTTTTGTTTTACTCGAGGACGAGTAAAAGATAAGTGTGGGGGTATTTGATTGACATTGAAAAGTGTTTATTTTATGACTCTTATGCTTTATCTTTTGTAAATAAATAAATGATACTTCGGGTATTTTTTATGTGTTTTTACAGGATGTCAAGAAATGCCTCCTTCAATTCAAATCAAAGGCCAACTACAAGAAAGAGCTACTTCCTCACATCAAATTCATTTCAATTGCAAAAGAAGTAGTAGCTCACTGGTAAAGGCATAAGAATTGGTGCTGAGAGACCTGAGTTCGAACCCCGTCAAGCTCACTTTTTGCCAAAGAAACGGAGAGCGTTCACACTGGCCCCTTTGCTTTGAGAAATATCTGGATTAGTGTTATGTTATATATATACATACACATATTCATGTGTATGTATTTATGATGTGCACCAATTAACATCTCAGCAATAGCCATATTCTCATCATGGAAGTAAATTCAAATCATTCAATTTCAATTAGAAGAATTTCTGATTGAATTGTTGCCAAGAAGAAAAACCAATTTTGAAGATTTTATCTTATATTGCCTTTGGAGTCTGATAAGCGTCCTTGTTTGGAAGAATTAATTAGATGCAATCTTCTATCAATCAAGCCACATGGGAAAATTGAAAGATATGGAAAATATTTACCATGATATGCCCAGATTTTCTCCAATCAGGTAGTCAAGGAAGGCAAGAAATATTCATGAATAAGGGGGGTCATTTATTCATAGACCTAGTTAGGGTTTTCCCATTCTCATCTATAAATATGTGATTGTAACCATTGTAAAAATCATTCATTCTTCTGTACTCTCTTCAGTTTTAATAAAGCCTTCTTTTCTTTAGTTTCTGCATTTTATTTTCATGGCAAATTGTGTTGTCTAGTCAATTAGGTTTGCTAGAACACAATTTGCTATTGCTTCTATTTTTCTTACTAGTGATTGACCGTCTGATTAGATTCAGCGGTAATCCTAGTTTTTATTTTCAGTTGTTGATCTCTGCAATTTTATTTCCAGTGTTCTATTTTATTTTAATCATTGAATTTATTACAGATCCGATTAGATTCGAATCTGTAGTGAATTTAATTGCATCTTTTATTCATAGTTTCAGTTTTTATTTTGCTTTGCGAAAAAATCAACCTCCAGCTTCGTCTAACACGCCCAAGAAAAAAATAAATAATAATTTTTAATTAAACCTCCCTGTGTTCGACCTGTATGCTACACGCCTGTATGCTTGCAGAATTTATTACAAATGTCGCGCTTTTCTAATTCATAGACTAGCGTCGATCACATGCCTAAGTGACAATTGATCAAGGTTTCTGTTGAAAAGCAAAGTCTTGTGGTTGATGATCAAAGCACCGCCTGTGTGGCATAGCTTTGTGTAACGTTGATTCGCGAGCCTCACACCCCGGTTGTGAACCAAAAACAGGAGAGGACAGCAGGGATAGCATGTGTTTCCTTCTAGCTAGGGTGGTGTCAGTGACCTACCAGCTCTGACATTTATATTATTTTCACCTGTGTGGTTGTTGGATTGCGAGGCGCCTCGGATATATCGATGATTGTATGGAGCCGATGGAGTCATTTGGCTCATTTACGCCCCAAAGGGCGGGGAAACGCATGTTCAGGGTTTAAGTTTAATCCACATCGGTGGACTGGCCCTGCATGTTGCCTAGGTACAGTTGCGGCTGAGTCCTGAGGCTCGGGCTAGAGAGTCTTGAAACGGTAGGATTGCGCCTTGCCTTGGTTCATAGATGGAAATCCAATTTCCAATACGAGACATTTCGGTTTTAGTTGTAATCCTATATATGGCGACATAGTGGTATGGGGCACTTATGCCGTCTATGATTGATACTTATGATTTGAAGTTGTTTTATACACTATGCACTTATAATAGTAACAATGATTTGTTTTAAATGTACCAAGCATGTTTGGCTATTATAAGGGAAAACCCTATCCCCCGGCTTGCGTTGCATTGTGTGATAGGACCCGGGTCTTATAATAGCTTCATTTTTCCAAAAAGCATTATGCTGTTTTTTTATATGCGCTGGTATTCTTGGGAGGAAACCCGTTCCGTGTTATACGGCGTGGTCCCTTGATTTACCTAACTTTAAAAATAAAGATTAATAATTGTTTTAGTTCTCACACCAGTCACATGACTGACCTGGAGTTTATTGTTTTAACCTAAACTCTGGGTGCCCGTATTTTCCGCACGGGCAGCTAGTAGTTTTGGTTTTGCAGATTTATATTCACAGGAACCTGGTTTACAGCTGGAATGATATCCGGAAAGCTCTGTATCCGTATATCTCTTTCAGTTGTGTATTGTATTATTTTCCGCTGCTATGTATTGTATTGTAATCTCTGGTATTTCTCTAATGTATATTATTTGTTAATACTTTGTATATTCTTGTATTCTGATGAATTGCTGTAATAAGCAATGAAATGTTCTTCTGTTTGCGTTCTGATCTGTCTTGTCCTCAAAGTATCTGCTCTTTCCTTCACGGGGAAGTTTCAGGTCGTTTCATTTTGGTATCAGAGCTTTGGTTTACAGAGCTCGGAGAACAAGACACGTTAGAACCAAACGAAAGAATTTATCAGAGATTGGATTAGTAATATCCAATGGGAATGACTCGTTAGAGATGGGATCTGTAGTATCCTAGAATGAGTGTGAAGAGTATATTTTTAAATTGAAAACAATTTTTGGTTTCAAAAATTTAAACCAATTATTCATATTTGAATATTATTTTTATATTAATTTGGACAATCAAGTATATAAAGATTTTGCGTATACGTCTGATCCGCATGTATTTAAAGTTTTAATATACTAGATAGATATAGAATCACACTCTAGTCGCCCATGGATGTTCTGATGGTGGTTCGAAACTTCATCAAAATTTATGTTCGAGTGGCGAAAGTGGGATTTCTATATATTTCCAATAGACTGGTGTGATAACCAAAACTAGATAGGGCTATTGTTGTGATTTGGCATCGAAAATCTGGTTTTTTGGATATGTATTAAATTTATGTGATTGAAAAGATAATCAACTAACTGATTGCTGATTGTGTTGTTTGGTTATTGTTATGATTAATTAAAATGTTGAACCTTTAGCCAAATTGAACCAAATAGTGGATTGTATTGAAAATTTATCGCATATGCATACATATGCATGTACTTACATTGAACAGGTCATAGCAAGGAGGCTAGAGAAGAGAAATAAAATTGTTTGCCCGACAAATAGGTACATGTTTATTGTATTTCTTGGGGTTTTTGATGATTTTATGAGCCGATTGGCTAGCCGCTTGGCTGTTTCTTTTTCTTTTTGGATTGGTGAGGGCCATGGGAGGCTATTTGAAATATCTCGAAGCTCCCGGTGTAGGGGAGGTTATGGTGAAATTTTTCGAAAATTTAGGGTGTTAGCCAAATTTTTGAAAAATTTGAAAAGTTCTTAGAAACTGAAAAGTTGATGAACTTAACCCGTAATGAAAATATTGAAATTTGAGTTGATTAGTTGAACAACTTTCGGCTTCGTTCCTTTTCGGGGACGAAAAGTTTTAAGTGGGGGAGATTGTAATAAACCGGAAATCTGAGCCAATTTAAAATTTTATTTTGGCAATTTGAAGGAAATTTGATTATTTAAAATGAATTATTTTAAATAATAACGACGGAAAATTTATTTTCGATGAAGTTAAAACGAATAATTTTATTTTAATTATATAACGAGCCTGAAATGGCGCTGCAGTTCGAAAATTCGATTTCGAATTTCAATTGAATATACAGAATTCAATATAAGTCGGAATTGGACGAAAAAAGAAATATTTGAATCTGTTTGACGATGTCTTTCTAACGGATGTAAGAAACTGAGATTTCGATTTAAAAGTTGAGAGTTACGTCCAGTTGAAAATTCAGAAAAGTCCCTGTGGAATTTATATATATTTTAATATATATAAAGGCCCTTAGAAATGGAAATTTTGCAAACGACCTCGGTTTTCGACGAAACAACTTTTGTTGGATCCACAATGTCAAATTAATGCTAGGTTTCAAAATTCATAATTTTTGAAAGCAATATGTGAGCGCGGCGAGAGAAAACGTGTTTTGACAGTTTCTGTCAATTTTGATCGACCAGAAAATGGCCATTTTTCAAACGGTCTCGGAATTTGGAGAAATTAGTTTTTTAGAACCGTATCGTCAATACGAAGCTAGAAAATATTTTTCGGGAATTTTTAGAGTTCATATGTGGCCCCGGTAAATTGAAATGCGCGTTCAAATTGAATATATAGATTAATATTTTGATTTTGACGAAAACTAATTGAAACGATCGAATCAGCTTACAATACATATCCCATTGTGTTTGGAATGGGGGTAATTAACTAGGGGAGACAGTCGTTGGGTTCGATTTGAAGTTAGTATAAACAAACAACTATTTTTAAATCAAAAGGAAATCAAATAATATTAAAATAAAATAAATCGTCTATAAAGGGGGGTGGGAAACCCTAGCCGCCACTCAGTCATTCACGGCTGAAACTGTCGGAACTTTGCATCAATTTTTCTCCCCGATACTGGCGAATTTGAAGATGAAGTCAGAATGAAAATGAAAGAGCAAATCGCGATCTACAAATCTGTACGAGTTTGATGAATTCTCATGACCAATTCTATTCGAAATCGAGCCACGAAGTCGCCGTGTTTAACGCGGATTTCGAGGAGCTTGGGGGCTTCGGGCTCACCGGCATTCATGGTGGAGGTAACTCTCGCATAGGCGTTTCAGGTGGAGCACTCTGATCAAATTCCGACCCTCCCTGGTGACAGCGGTGGCTGTTTCTTCCTCGCGAGATGATGGGTTCCAAGAGCTTTACGGGGTGAAGATAATTAAAGTGATTAATTAGTTTAAATACTTAATTAATTATCAAATGTGTAAACGTCCGCAACTTCTTCAAACGAGGTCGGAATGACAAACGGTCAGTTGCGTCGGATTCGCAACGACGAACGCTACAACATGAAACTGACCAAAACAGAAACAGAGCACGTTAGATTTTCGAGCAAATTCAAAACCAAACTGTTCAGAAAATTCAGAAATAAACTGATGGAGTGGATCCCAAAGGTGAGAACTCCTCGCTAAAATTTTTTGTTTAGTTATTTAGTTTATAACTGCATATATAAACTGCTCCCCGTCGTCCACAGACCATGGACGACTTGTGTGATTGTTTGTGTTGTGAAATTTGACTGTTGATTGTGACATGAAATAAAATATATATATTCATGTGTTGAAATAAAATATATATTCATGTGTTGAAATAAAATATATATTCATGATTTGAAATAAAATATATATTCATGTGTTGAAATAAAATATATATTCAAGTGTTGAAATAAAATATATATTCATGTGTTGAAATAATATATATATTCATGTGTTGAAATAAAATATATATTCATGTGTTGAATAAAATATATATTCATGTGTTGAAATAAAATATATATTCATGTGTTGAAATAAAATATGTATTCATGTGTTGAAATAAAATATATATTCATGTGTTGAAATAAAATATATATATTCATGTGTTGAAATAAAATATATATTCATGTGTTGAAATAAAATATATATTCATGTGTTGAAGTAAAATAAATATTCATTTACAAATCGAACGATTTGTTTATGTACACCGATTTGACTGATATGGATTGGGACGATAAATTTTAAACATCGCCCAACTACACAAATAAAAATTTTTGTTTGTTGATTTGAAACCCCCCACGAGTATTGGGATGATATTTGATGTACACTAATCCCGATTGTTTAGTTGTATGTCAATCGATGGGTTAACAGACTGTGTAAGCGTTAATTATTTATATTTAATGCTTATGCAGTTGTGTGGTGCACTATGGATGATGGTTGATTATTTATCGTTGCTATTATATACATGTGTTGTATGGAATCCATATAATTAACATTATATGGTAATTGATTGAGCCTCATTCTAATTTGGAAAATAAAGAATATTATAAAAGAAAATATTCATGTGTTGAATAAAATATAAATATTCATGTGTTGAATAGAATAAATATTCATGTGTTGAATAAAAATAATTATTCATGTGTTGAATAGAATAAATATTCATGTGTTGAATAAAATATAAATATTCATGTGTTGAATAGAATAAATATTCATGTGTTGAATAAAAATATATTATTAGGTGTTGAATAAAGTATATATTCATGTGTTGGAATAAAAATATATTCATGTGTTGAAGAAAATATTCATTTGTTCAATAGAATAACGAAGTTACTGAAATATATAAAGCCGTGTTGGTTAGATATGCGCAATTTTGACGCGAACGATATTTATATCGATTATATTCGTTTTTATAATGATTATAGAAAAGGAAGTGATTTCAAAATATAACGTTTTGAAAATATTATCATTTGTATATCGATGATGTAGAATATTCAATTTTGATTCGAAATTGAATACGAAGTTGAAATCGTTTCGAAAACGAATTTAAAACGATTTATAAAATACGTTTTAAAAGAAAATCGACGAAATATATATAATATCTATATTATATATATATATAATGGCCTGAATAGAACGCGCCGCGCAGCGGTATTTCGCGAATTTCGACCATTGACTTCGAATGGATATTACGGAAGATCCGACCGTCGGATTCTCCTAAAAGCAGAACCGTTGGGTTCGTATCGAAAAGAGATTTCTAACGAATATTAGAGACTTGATATCTAACGGTTGGATTTGGAATTATGTCCAAATCAAATTTGGAAAAGGTCGTTGTAAGTGCAGTTCGATGGTCGTTTATGGAAATCGACTGTACGGGCCTTGATAAAATTATTAAAAATATCAATAATTAGTGTAAAATCATAAGAAATGATTTGGGTAGAATTGGCATGAAATATTCCATATTTGAAAAGATAAAAATATATTTTTATCGAAATGAACTAGTTTTGAACTAGAATTAAAATCCATTCATTTTTGAAATAAATAAATTGGATTTGATAGGGTTTTAAAAGTAACCATTATTTCCAATGAGTGAATTGGAATGGATTTGAATCGAAATTGTCTTTGGAATATTTCGATGTTGGATTTTGTGATTATATAGATATTGTTATGGAAATTTGAAAGATATATTAATATCATTATTTCCAATACGATATTTGTTGGTCGTAGAATTTGATATTGAATATAAGCCGATATATTTTCTATTCAGAGCCATGTATTTAATATCAAATGTGATTTTGGGTTTATAGTGAACCATGTTTTAAAAGACATTGGTTCTTTAACCCAGTTAAAGACAGGATATTGATTTTTGGGAAGATTAAAACCAAGTGAAGTTTTAATGAATCTTTAATTAGATTGAAATGATCGAGAATGGAGTATCACCAGTTTTGCTCCAGGCGATAGTTAAATCTTTAATTAGATTTGGAAGTGAAATGGTAATTGAATTTACCGATAACACCGTGGGGCTAGATATGAAGTATGACCAGTTTTACTTCATGGGATGAATAGGTTGGGATTGGGAAATAAAATTAATGATTACTTCGGTGTGGTTCGCTAATCCCGACTAGTTCGAATTGATATTCAAAAGAAAATTAAAGAATAAATTTAAAGAATTTATCTTTGATAAAATTAATGGGAACCTTTCCCAAAGTATAAGAATATTTGAATAAAAGAATATTCTGAATTGGAATGAGGCGTATGTTGTGTTTGTGTAACACTTGTTTATTATATACACGAGTTATTCAGAAAGACCGGGTTTAACCCATTCTGAATAACTGATTCGTCGATGTGTCGAGGATGAAGACGGTGGTCGAAGACCGGAGGTCTTCACATCGTTTGGATAATTACTGATGATCTTGATTGGGCTGTACACCCAAGAGGAGGGAATCAGTTGGTGATCGTCCAGACGTACTTGGAGATCGATGGATATGCGAGGTACAAGGTGCCTCCGGTTTCGTTCAGACCCAGAACGAACTTGTAAATGGACTGTGTTTCTGACATTGGATTTTATTCTGTGTGATTGATTTCTATTAAATATATATCTGTTTGGCAGCGGAGAATTTATTCTCTTGCTTAACACCCTTCTCTGAGACATACGAGCTCAGAGGTTATATATTGATGTATATCAATCGCATGGAGTGAATTGTCTGTGTGGCATGCCTAAGTGGCAATTGATCAAGGCTTCTATTGAAAAGCAAAGTCCTGTGGTTGATGATCTAAGCACTGCCTGTGTGGCATAGTTTTGTGTATCGTTGATTCGTGAGCCTCACACCCCGGTTGTGAACCAGAAACGGGAGAGGACAACAGGGAGAGCATGTGTTTCCTTCTAGCTAGGGTGGTGTCAGTGAGCTACCATCCCTGACATTTATATTATTTTCACCTGTGTGGTTGTTGGATTGCGAGGCGCCTCGGATATATCGGTGACTGTGTGGAGATGATGGAGTCATTTGGTGCATTTACGCCCAAAGGGCGGGGAAACGCATGTTCAGGGTTTAAGTTTAATCCATATCGGTGGACTGGCCCTACATGTTGCCTAGTTACAGTTGCGGCTGAGTCCTGAGGCTCGGGCTAGAGAGTCTCGAAACGGTAGGATTGCGCCTTGCCTTGGTTCATAGATGGAAATCGAATTTCCAATACGAGACATTTCGGTTTTAGTTGTAATCCTATATATGGCGACATAGTGGTATGGGGCACTTATGCCGTCTATGATTGATACTTATGATTTGAAGTTGTTTTATACACTATGCACTTATAATAGTATCAAATGATTTGTTTTAAACGTACCAAGCATGTTTGGCTGTTATAAGGGAAAACCCTATCCCCCGGCTTGCGTTGCATTGTGTGATAGGACCTAGGTCTTATAATAGCTTCATTTTTCCAAAAAGCATTGCGTTGTTTTGTTATATGCACTGGTATTCTTGGGAGGAAACCCGTTCCGTGTTATATGGCGTGGTCCCTTGATTTACCTAACTTTAAAAATAAAGATTAATAACTGTTTTAGTTCTCACACCAGTCACATGACTGACCTGGAGTTTATTGTTTTAACCTAAACTCTGGGTGCCCGTATTTTCCGCACGGGCAGCTAGTAGTTTTGGTTTTGCTGATTTATATTCACATGAACCTGGTTTACAGCTGGAATGATATTCAGAAAGCTCTGTATCTGTATATCTCTTTCAGTTGTGTATTTTATTATTTTCTGCTGCTATGTATTGTAATCTCTGGTATTTCTCTAATGTATATTATTTGTTAATACTTTGTATATTCTTGTATTCTGATGAATTGTTGTAATAAGCAATGAAATGTTCTTCTGTTTGCATTCTGATCTGTCTTGTCCTCAAAGTATCCGCTCTTTCCTTCACGGGGAAGTTTCGGGTCGTTTCATAAATAATGTAATGACACATAACCATATTAGGTGTCCATGTATAGAAACATCTTAAGACACCTAAGTAGGCATGTGTCATCATCTTATGGTTTGCATGAATGATGAAGGACAAGTGTACAAAAACTAAATTAACAAACTAGCCTTGAAAATTTCTATATAAAGGGTGGAAGGGTTCATTTCAGATCATGCATTCAAAAAACATAAAAAACAAGATTAGAAAAGGAAGAGAGGTTTGGGAGAAGCCTAGAGGATAAATACAAGATCAAGGCACAAGTATAAGGTAAGAAAAACGATGTGTAACGACTCGAACTTCCCCGGTAAGGAAAGCCCGGATAGAATTGAGAACAAGCCACAAAAGAACGCAGACAGAAGAACATTTCATTGTATATTTCAACAATTCCATCAGAATACAAGAATATACATAGTATGAATGAATAAAATACATTCGATAAATATCAGAGATTACAATAAATTACATAGCAGCGGAAAAATAATACAATACACAACTGAAAGTAATACACGGATACAGAGCTTTCCGACTATCGTTCCAGCTGTAAATCAAGATCCTTTGAATATAAATCTGCAAAACCAAAACTACTAGCTGCCCGTGTCAAAATAAGCGCACCCAGAGTTTAGGTTAAAACAATAAACTCCAGGTCAGTCGTGTGACTGGTGTGAGAACTAAAACAGTTATAAATCTTTATTTTAAAGTTAGGTAAATCAAGGGACCACGCCGTATAACACGGAACGGGTTTCCTCCTCAGAATACCAGTGCATAAAACAACAGTGCAATGCTAAATGAAGAATAATGAAGCTATTATAAGACCCAGGTCCCATCACACAATGCAACGTAAGCCGGAGGAAAGGGTTTTTACCTTATAATAGCCAAGAATGTTTGATACGTTTAAAACAAATCATTTGATACTATTATAAGTGCATAGTGTATAAAACAACTTCAAATCATAAGTATCAATCATAGACGGCATAAGTGCCCCATCCCACTATGTCGCCGTATATAGGATTACAACTAAAATCGAAACGTCACGTATTGGAAGTTGGATTTCCATCTGTGAACCGAGGTAAAAGATAGTCCTCTACCGATTCGAGACTGTCTAGCCCGGGTCTCAGGAGCAACCGCAACTGCCCCTTGGATCGTCAGGGCCGGTCCACCGATGTGGATTATAATGCCTGAACACTACGTTTCCCCGCCCTTTGGGGCGTAAATGAGCCAATGAATGACTCCATATGCTTCACATAGTCACCGATATATCCGAGGCACCTAGCAACAGCAACAACCACATAAGTCAAACTCGTCAGGGCGTGTAAAACCACTGACGCCACTTCTAGCTAGAAAGAAACGCATGTCCCCCCTGAGGTCCTCTCCCGTTTTTGGTTCACCGCCGGGGTGTGAGGCTCGCGAATCAACGTTACACAAAGCTATACCACACAGGCCGTGCTTTGATCATCAACCACAAGACTCCGCTTTTCAACAGAAGCCTTGATCATTTGCATCTTAGCATGCCACACAGGCAAACCACTCCATGCAACCGATATCCATCAATCACAAAGAATGATATCCAATGTCAGACACACAGTCCATTTACAAGTCCGTTCTGGGTCAGAACGAAACCGGAGGCACCTAGTACCCCGCATATCCATCGATCTCCAATTACGTCTGGACGACCACTAACTGATTCCCTCCTCTTGGGTGTACGGCCCAATCAAGATCATCAGTAATTATCCAAACGACGTGAAGACCTCCGGTCTTCAACCACCGTCTTCATCTTCGACAAATCGTCGAATCAGTTATTCAGAATGGGATAAACCCGGTCTTTCTGAATAACTCGCGTATATAATAAACAAGTGTTACACAAACACAACATACGCCTCATTCCAATTCATCAGTCACTAACCGCAAATTAACAAGAGAATAATTCCCCAAATATTAACCCCGAAGGCTGAAACCAACATCAGATTCATTAAAACTCCACTTAGTTTTAATCTGTGCCTGGTTTAAAGAATCAGTGTCATTTAAAACACGGTTCACGATAAACCCCAAAATCACATCACATTTCAATCAGTCCCTAACCGTAAATTAGCAAGTGAGCAATTCCCTAAGTATTAACCCCGAAGGCCGAAACCAACATTAGATCAATACCCCAGAAACCATTCAACTTAACTAATCTCCAGTTAGTTTTTGATTTTCTTAACTCCTTTGGGTCTAAGAACAGTATTATTGAAGATACCGTTCATGACAATCCAAAATCACATTCCATTAATTATCGGGTTAAAGAACAAGTGTTATTTAAAACACTGTTCACGATAAACCCAAAAATCAATACCAATTCAATTCCAATTAAATATTATTTAATTGGTACACTTCATTAAATCTAAATTAAAAGATTTAATCTTTTTCTCAACTGGGCATAAGAACAGTGTTAATGAAGACACCATTCACGACAAACCCAAATCACATTTGATATTCAATACAAGGCTCTGAATAGAAAATATATCGGCTTATATTCAATATCAAATTCTACGACCAACAAATATCGTATTGGAAATAACGATATATATATATATACATATATATATATATCTTTAAAATTCCCATAACAATATCTGTATCATCACGAAATCCAACATCGAAATATTCCGAAGACAATTTCGATTCAAATCTATTCCAATTCAATTATTGGAATTTCTGGTTATTTTCAAAACCATTTCAAATCCAATTTATTTATTTTAAAAATAAATAAATTATTATTCTAGTTCAAAACTAGTTCATTTCGATAAAAATCTATTTTTATCTTTTCAAATACGGAGTTTTTCATCCCAATTCTTCACAAATCATTTCTTATGATTTTACACAAATTATTGATATTTTTAATAATTTTATCAAGGCACGTACAGTCGATTTCCATCAACGGCCATCGAACTGCACTTACAACGACCTTTTCCAAATTTTATTTGGACATAATTCCAAATCCAACCGTTAGATCTCAGATTTCTAATATTCGTTAGAAATCTCTTTTCGATACGAACCCAACGGTTCTGGTTTTAGGAGAATCCGACGGTCGGATCTCCCGCAATATCCATTCGAAGTCAATGGTCGAAATTCGCGAACTGCCGCGGCGCGGCGCATTCTATTCAGGCCATTATATATATATATATATAATATATTTCGTCGATTTCCTTTTAAAACGTATTTTAAAAACCGTTTTAAATTCGTTTTCGAAACGATTTCAACTTCCATCTCAAATTCAAATCAAAATTTAATTTTCCAATATAAATTCGTTTTAAATTCATTTCAAATTGATTTCAATTCAAATCGATTTTAATTCGATTTGAATTCATTTTCTTTTCAGTTCAATTCAATTCGAATTCATTTTATATCCAATTCAATTCGAATTCGTTTTTACATTCAATTCAATTCGAATTCGTTTTATATTCAATTCAATTCGAATTCGTTTTATATTCAATTCAATTCGAATTCGTTTTATATTCAATTCAATTCGAATTCGTTTTATATTCAATTCAATTCGAATTCGTTTTATATTCAATTCAATTCGAATTCGCTTTATATTCAATTCAATTCGAATTCGCTTTATATTCAATTCAATTCAATCTAATTCGAATTCAATTCAATTCAATCTAATTCGAATGTCAATTCTGTTCAGTTTAATTCGAATTTCAATTCTTTTCAATTTAATTCAAATTTTGATTCTTTTCAATATAATTCGAATTTCTAAATCACTTTCAATATAATTCGTTGAAAAATGAATAAAATCGATATAAATATCGTTTGCGTCAAAGTGGCGTCAATCTAATCAACACGGCTTCATATATCTCTATTTTCAAATATTCTATTTCAAATATTTCTTTTTCAAATATTTCTATTTCAAATATTTCTATTCAAATATTTCTATTCAAATATTTCTGTTTCAAAACTGGAATGAGGCCAAATCAATTTCCATAGATTTTATTTCTATGGATTTCCATACAACGCATGTATATATCAACAACGACAAATAATCAACCATCATCCAAAGTGCATTCTACACTGTATAAGCATCAAATATAAATATTTAACGCTTATAACAGCCTGTCAGTCAATCGATCGACATACAACTAATTATTGGGATTAGTGTACGTCATATCTCATCCTAATACCCGTGTGGGGTTTCAAACAATCAAACACAGATTTTATTTGTGCAGTTGGGCGATGTGTAAAATTTATCGTCCCAATCAATATCAGTCAAATGTGTGTATATAAACAAATCGTCCGACTTGTTTATATTAATTTATTTCATTTCATATATACGTTAAAAATTCTATTTTTAACTATAAAATATTTTTAACTATATAAATATTTTATTTCATTCCACATCACATTACACAATCAACTACACATCAAAATCAAACCAACAAGCATACAAGCCGTCCATGGTCTGTGGACGACAGGTGTCGGGTGCTACTAATCACCGTCTGCATCCTAGTATATATTTTAACTAGAAAATTAAATTAAAAGTGAGAAGTCCTCACCATGGGATTCCACTCCGCCATTTCATTTCTGAAATTCTGATCGATTTGATTTGCCTGAAATTACTACGCCATCCTTTTCACGATGTTCACATTAAAAATCACATTTTCAATATGATGTTTTATATATTAAAAATCATATTTTCAATACTCTATCAATATAAAATTCATATTTTTATTCTTACGATAATATAAAAATCAAATCTTTTTCCTTTCAAAATCATCTAAATAAAGATCGTATTTTTATTTCAATAAAAATCAAAGCTTTTCTTACACTAAAATTCTAATCTTTACTATGCTACATTCCATATAAAAAAAATCGAATCTTTGCTTTGCTTCAAACAATTAAAAATCTCATCTTTCTAGTTAGAAAAATCTAAACTTTCACGTGAATAAAATATAATATTTCCTATGCTAAAAATATAATCTTTCTTATGCTAAAAATATAATCTTTCATATAAAAATCATTAATTTACATAAATAAAAATCATATCTTTATCTTATTCAAAATCTAATTTTTACTGAACTAAACATCTAGTTTTTTTATTAATGCCACATGCAATTATAAACCCACATTTTAATTTGCTAATAACGCCAAATCAAAGAATTAAATTCAGAAAACTCACTTTTCCTACGGTTTCGACTGAGCTAGAGCTCGCGGTGGCGTCGCCTAGGGTTCTCCGGCGCTGTTGCTTCTCGGTGGCTCGACAAGGGTTGAAACATAACTAGGTACAATATAAAAATCGAATTTTTAAGGAGGAGAGGGGGTCCACGGCGGGGCTGTGGCGTTGGGGAGGTGCGCCGGGGTCTGTGGTGGTCGGGGGTGTCATGCTTGGTCGGCGGTGGCGGGTTGTGGGCCTGGCGTGGCTAGGGTTTCGATTTGGAGCAGATTGAGGACTCGGGGTGGTCGTAGAAGAAGAGGGGGAGGCGTTCAAGGAGGAGGCGACTGGAGGAAGAAGGGGGGCGAGGCCCAACGTCGGCGGCGGCTGGAGACAACGCCCGGTGGCGCGTTGAACGAGGGCGACAAGCGATTTTTTCTTCTTTCTGGTAAATGAACGGGAGAGATAATTTAGGGGGGGCCTAGTTTATATATTTAATTATTATTATTTTTCGTTTTATTCTTCTAGAATGTTGACTATTTATTCGAACTCCAATCGAGGCCCAACGACTGTCGCCCCTAGCTAATTACTCCCATCCCGAACACAATGGGATTTGTTTCGTAGGCTGATTCGATCGTTTCGATCAGTTTTCGTCAAAATCAACATATAACTCTATATATTGAATTTGAACGCGCATTTCAATTTACCGGGCCACATACTAACTAGAAAAATTCCCGAAAAATATTTTCTAGCTTCGTATTGATGATACGGTCCTAACAAAATAAATTTCGTCAAATTCTGAGACCGTTTGAAAAATGACCATTTTCCAGCCGATTAAAATCAACTAAAACTGGTTAAACGCGTTTTCCTTTGCCACACTCACATATTGATTCGAAAAATTATGAAATTTGAAACCTAGTAATAAATAGACATCACGGATCCAACAAAAGTGGTTTCGTCGAAAACCGAGGTCGTTTGCAAAATGGCTATTTTTAAGGGCCAGAATTCCATAGCGACTATTCAGAATTTTCAACTGGACATATCTTTTGATTCCCGCTATAAAATTTCGATTCTTCGGATTCGTTGGAAAGATATTCACAAATAGATTCTAATATTCTTGGTTTCACTAAAATCCGGTTTATTTTGCACCCGGTACATTCATTTGAAGTTTGAAATCGAATTATCGAACTACCGCGCCATTTTCAATTTCTTTTATAATTATAAATAAATATTTATATTCTAACGACGATCTATATAAATATATACGTTCGAATTATATTGAAAATAAATTTATCGTCGATATTATTTAAAATAATTCTTTTTAAATAATCAAAATTCGCTAAAATTGCCAAAATAAAAATTTTAAATTGGCTCAGATTTCCGGGTTATTACAATCTCCCCCACTTAAAACTTTTCTTCCCCGAAAAGGAACGAAGCCGAAAGTTGTTTCACAAATCAACTCAACTTCCATTTTTTCATTACGGCTTAAGTTCTTTAACTTTTCAGTTTCTAAGAACTTTTCAAATTTTTCAAAAATTTGGCTAACACCCTAAATTTTCGAAAAATTTCGCCATAATCTCCCCTGCACCGGGGACTTCGGGATATTTCATATTGCCTCCCATGGCTTTCTTCAATCCAAGAGAAAAAGAAAAAGCCAAGCGGCTAGCCAATCGGCTCATAAAACCACCCAAAACTCAAGAATTACAATAAACATGTACCTATTTATCGGGCAAACAATTTTATTCCTCTTCTCTAGCCTCCTTGCTTTGACCTGTTCAATGTAAGTACATGTATATGCATGCAAATGTGACTAATTTTCAATACAATTTAATATTTGATACCATTTGGCTAAAGGTTCAATATTTAATTAATCAATCAATAATCAAACAACACAATCAGCAATCCATTAGTTGATTATCATTTCAAATTTATAACTTTGATATATAGTCTAAAAATCAGATTTTTGATGCAAAATCACAACAATAAGCCCTATCTAATTTTGGTTCTCACACCAGTCAATAGAAAATATATAGATATCCCACTTTCGACACTCGAAAACAGACTACTGATGTCGTACGTCATCAGTAGAATCATGCCCGGGCGACTAGAGTGTGATTCTATGTAACGGCAAGGAATTTTGCTCGATCCGAATCGATCATTAAACCGACTAAGACGGTTCGAAACCCCTGATCGTTTTGAGAATAGGACAAATTGGAACGCAGACGGAAGAACATTTCATTGCTATTACAACAATTCCATCAGAATACGAGAATATACAGAGTATAAGTGAATATTATACATTCGATGAATATCAGAGATTACAATAAATTACATAGCAGCGGAAAAACAATATAAAACACAACTAGAAATAATACACGGATACAGAGCTTTCCGAGCATCATTCCAGCTGTAAATCAGGATCCTATGAATATAAATCTGCAAAACCAAAACTACTAGCAGCCCATGTGGAAAATAGGGGCAACCAGAGTTTAGGTTAAAACAATAAACTCCAGGTCAGTCATGTGACTGGTGTGAGAACTAAAACAGTTATTAATATTGGTTTTAAAGTTTGGTAAATCAAGGGACCACGCCGTATAACACGGAACGGGTTTCCTCCCAAGAATGCCAGTGCATAAAACAAACAGCGCAATGCTAAATAAAGAAAAATGAAGCTATTATAAGACCCAGGTCCCATCACACAATGCAACGCAAGCCGGAGGATAGGGTTTTTACCTTATAATAGCCAAAGCATGCTTGATACGTTAAAAACACATTATTTGATACTATTATAAGTGTATAGTGTCAAAACAGTTTCAATCATAAATATCAATCATAGGCGGCATGAATGACCCATACCACTATGTCGCCATACTAGGTTCTACAAATAAAACCGCAATATCACGTATTGGAAATTGGATTTCCGTCATGAGTTGAGGCAAGGGGCAAGCTCCTCTCCGATTCGAGACACTCTAGCAAATGTCCCAGGACCCCACTATGATCCTTGGATCTTCAGGGCCGGTCCTCTCTTACTTTTGAGGATTGGCAATTCCTGAACACAAGTTTCCCGGTCCTTACAGACCTATATCCGAGGCGCCTCGTATCCAACAACCACACAGGTGAAAAGTATATAAATGTCAGGGATGGTAGGTCACTGACACCACCCTATCTAGAAAGAAACGTCGTGCTCTCCCTGCAGTCACTATCCCGTTTTTGACTCATACCTAGGTGTGAGGCTCGCGAATTCACGTTATACACAAAGCTACGCCACACAGGCTGTGCATTGATCATCAACCACAAGACTTTGCTTTTCAACAGAAGCCTTGATCATTTGCCACTTACGCGTGTCACACTGGTAATTCACTCCATGCGACTGATGTCCATCGATATATAACCTCTGAGCTCGTACGTCTTAGAGAAGAGCGTTAAGCAAGAGAATAAATTCTCTGCCGCCAAACAGATGTATACTTAATTGAGATCAATCAACACAGAATAAAATCCAATGTCAGACACACAATCAATTTACAAGTTCGTTCTGGGTCTGAACGAAACCGGAGGCACTTTCCTCGTATATCCATCGATCTCCAAGTACGTCTGGACGATCACCAACTGTTTCCCTCATCTTGGGTGTACAGCCCAATCAAGATCATCAGTAATCACCCAAAAGATGTGAAGATTTCCGGTCTTCAACCACCGTCTTCCTCTTCGACATCTCGTTGAATCGGTTATTCAGAATGGGTATAAACCCGGCCTTTCTGAATAACCCACGTATATAGTAAACAAATGTTACACAAACACAACGAACGCCTCATTCCAATTCAGAATATTCTTTTATTCACAAAATCACATTCTTAGGGAAAGGTTCCCATTAATTTTATCCAAGATAAATTCTCCTAAATTTATTCTTTAATCTTCCTTTGGATATCATTTCAAACTAGTCGGGATTAGCGAGCCACACCGAAGTAATTATTTATTTTATTTCCCAATCCCAACCTACATATCCCATGGAGGAAAACTGGTAATACTCTATATCTAACACCACGGTGTTATCGGTAAAATTAATTACCACTTCACGTTCAAATCTAATTAAAGATTTAACTATCGCTTTGGAGCAAAACTGATGGTACTCCATTCTCGATCACCTTTCAGATTTGATGATTTAAATTATCAATTCACATTTCAATCTAATTAAAGATTCATTAAAACTCCACTTAGTTTTAATCTTCTCAAAAATCAATATCCTTTCTTTAACTGGGTTAAAGAACCAATGTCATCTAAAACACGATTCACGATAAACCCAAAATCACACTCTATTGTTAATCGGGTTAAAGAACAGGTGTTATTCAAAACACCGCTCACGATAAACCCAAAAACCAATTCAAATTCAATTTCAATTAAATATTATTTAATTGATACACTTCATTAAATCTAAATAGAAAGATTTAATCTTTTTCTCTATTGGGCTTGAGAACAGTGTTAATGAAGACACCATTCACGACAAACCCAAATCACATTTGATATGAAATACAAGGCTCTGAATAGAAAATATACCGGTTTATATTCAATATCAAATCCTGAAACCAACAAATATCGTATTGGAAATAACGATATAAAATATATCTTTCAAATTCCCATAACAATATCTGTATAGTCACGAAATCCAACATCGAAATATTCCGAAGATAATTTTGATTCAACTCCAGTCCAATTCACGTATTGGGAATATTGATTATTTTTAAAATCACTTTCAAATTCAATTTATTTATTTCAAAAATAAATTAATTTTAATTCTAGTTCAAAACTAGTTCATTTCGATAAAAATCTATTTTTATCTTTTCAAATGTGGAATTCTTCAGCCCAATTTTTCCCAAATCATTTCTTATGATTTTACACAAATTATAGATATTTTTAATAATTTTATCAAGGCCCGTACAGTCGATTTCCATCAATGGCCATCGAACTGCACTTACAGCGACCTTTTCCAAATTTGATTTGGACATAATTCCAAATCCAACCGTTAGATTTCAAATTTCTAATATTCATTGGAAAGCTCTTTTCGATACGAACCCAACGGTTCCGGTTTTAGGAGAATCCGACGGTCAGATCTCCCGCAACATCAATTCGAAGTCAATGGTCGAAATTCACGAACTGCCGCAGCGCGGCGCGTTCTATTCAGGCCATTATATATATAATATATATATATTATATATATCATCGATTTCCTTTTTAAAACGTATTTTACAAATCGTTTTAAATTCGTTTTCAAAACCATTTCAACTCTATATTCAATTTCAAATCAAAATTGAATATTTTGTATCATTACTATATAAATGATAATATTTTCAAAACGTTATATTTTGAAATCACTACCTTTTCTATATTCAAGATAAAAACGAATATAATCGATACAAATATCGTTCACGTCAAAATAGCGCAACTCTAATCAACACGGCTTTATATATTTCAATAAATTCATTATTCTATTCAACAAATGAATATTTATTCTGTTCAACACATGAATCTATATTTCTTTCAACACACGACTAATCTCAACACATGAGTACTGTCAACATACGACTATTTTTGTTATGTAAAATATTTTATAAAACTATGGTATCTATCATTTGATTTTTAAATCAGACTCCACTGTGAAGTAGTTCTAATTTTAAACATGATGAAGATGTAAATTTTATTATTAAAATATTTTACTCAACACATAAATAGGTTCAACACATGAATTTTCTTTTATAATATTTATTATTTTCCCGATTGGAATGAGGCCCAATCAATCACCATATAATGTTAATTATATGGATTCCACACAACACATGTAAATAATAGCAACGATAAACAATCAACCATCATCCAAAGTGCACCACACAACTGCAAAAGGATCAAATATAAATAATCAACGCTTACACAGTCTGTCGACCAATCGATCGACATACAATGAAATAATTGGGATTAGTGTACGCCAAATATCATCCCAACACCCGTGTGGGGTTTCAAATCAACAAACACATATTTTTATTTGTGCAGTTGGGCGATGTGTAAAATTTATCATCCCAATCAATATCATTCAAATCAGTGTATATAAACAAATCGGCCGATTTGTTTATAAATATTTATTTACTCACATTCACGTTAAAAATTATATTTTTAAGGATAATTAATTTATTTCAACACATTAATTTATATTATCGCTTTCGCATCCACATCACAAACAAATTTTCACAACACATCAATCAAACAAACAAGCCGTCCATGGTCTGTGGACGACGGGTGTCGGGTGCTGCTAAGCACCGTCTACATCCTAGTATATATATATATATATAACTAGAAAAAGAAAGTTAGAGTGAGAAGTTCTCACCGATAGCAAATCCAAACGCCTCGAATCTTTCTATGTAGAAAATCTTGTCGTTCTCGCCTTTTCCCAATTTCACTGCCCGTAGTCACTACATATATAAAAATCACATTTTTATATTGTTGCTATGTATATAAAAATCATATTTTTATAATCGCTCCATATGGATAAAAATTCTATCTTTACGTCGCTACTATATAGATAAAAATTCTATTTTTACATCGCTACTATATAGATAAAAATTCTATTTTTACATCGTTACTATATAGATAAAAATTCTATTTTTACATCGTTACTATATAGATAAAAATTCTAATTTTACATCGTTACTATATAGATATATAGATAAAAATTCTATTTTTACATTGTTACTATATAGATAAAAATTCTATTTTTAAGGGCCTGAATTCCATAGCGACTATTCAGAATTTTCAACTGGACATATCTTTTGATTCCCGCTATGAAATCTCAATTTTTCGGATTCGTTGGAAAGATACTCCAAAATAGATCCTATTATTTTTGGTTTCACCAAAATCCGGTTTAATCTGCACCCGGTACATTCAATTGAAGTTTGAAATCGAATTATCGAACTACCACGCCATTTTCAATTCTATTTATAATTATATATAATTATTTATATTCTAACGACGACGTATATAATATATACGTTTGAATTCCATTCAAAATAAATTTCTCGTCGATATTATTTAAGATATTCCATTTTAAATGTTTAAAATTCGCTAAAATTGCCAAAATAAAAATTTTAAATTGGCTCGCATTTCCGGGTTGTTACAATCTCCCCCACTTAAAACTTTTCGTCCCCGAAAAGGAAAAAAGTCGAAAGTGGTTTGATTAATCAACTATACGTTCGATCTGGCTTCCATTCTCCAACTTTTCAGTTTTTGAGAATTTTCAAATTCTTCAAAAATTTGGCTAACACCCGGAATTTTCGAAAAATTTCGCCATAACCTCCTTTGTACGGGGAGAGGTTTGGAAATTTATTGGGCCGTATTAGGTACCCAATAAATCCTAATAAGCATAGACATATTTATAGTGATATATTCTGGTGTTTACAGGAGAGCGTGTATTGATAATAACTCCAGAGAATAAATTCTCGTCACCCTGCCAAAGCCTGAGGGAGTGTGTATTTTAAATGCTCCAAAGGATAAATCCTCATCACCTCGTCCCGTGTGGGAAATAAATAGTCCATGTGCCGTATCTAATAACTAGAGAGACGTGATTATTGTCAACTCTAGACCCGTGTGGGGTTTTTATTAATCTGGCAATTTTATCGTTACAATTTAAATAGTCCATATCAGTCATCAGTTCAACCTGTAAAATATAGTCATCGCCACACAAGCCTCTTGCTCGTATGGTAAATCTTCCACCTCGTCACACAAGCTCCAAATGCTTATGTGTTATATGATGAAGTATGCCTATCTTCCAGAAGTATGCCATGTAATGTAGTTCAAAATTAATTGTTGCTATCCTATGGCGATGTTTATTAATTCACACAGAATAACCAGCACTCCGCATCCAATGGCATTCACATGAGTTGATATAATAATATTAGTGTGCATCCAACTCATTAAGGTTTACCTATTTGTCGGGCACGCAAATAAAATCTTTACTCAACAGCTATCCAATTTCCTGTTCAAACATATATAATGCACAAGTATATATTTCTAACTATTTTCCAATCAGTTCAATGTGTGATTTAATTGAATAAATTTGTTCTGGTTTTTATTGATGATATTCTAATCTTCTCTAAATCAAAGGCCGAAAAGGAACATAACAATGGAAGCCGAAAAGGAACGAAGCCGAAAGTTGTTTAACAAATCAACTCAACTTCCAGTATTTTGACTACGGCTTAAGTTCTTCAACTTTTCAGTTTCTAAGAACTTTTCAAATTTTTCAAAAATTTGGCTAACATCCTAAATTTTCGAAAAATTTCGCCATAACCTCCCCTGCACTGGGAGCAACGGGAAAATCCCGAAATTGCCATATAGGCCTTCTGATCTCAAAAGGAAAAAGAAAAAGCCAATAGGCTCATAAAATCATCATCACCCAAACAAAACAGTAAATTATAGTAAATATGTACCTATTTGTCGGGCAAACAAATTTTATTCTCTGTTCTAGCCTCCTTGCTATGACCTGTTCAATGTTAGTACATGTATATGCAAGCAAATGCGACCAATTTTCAATACAATTCAATATGTGATTCAATTAGGCTAAATGGTTCAAAATTATCAAACAAATAGACAAACAACACAAACAACAATTAATTAGTGGATTAATGTTTCAAATTGATAATTTTCATATATATACAAAAAATCATGTTTTTGATGCCAATTCACAACAATGAATCTATCTATATTAGTTTTGGTTCTCACACCAATCTAATGGAAATATATAGAAATCACACCTTCGTCACTCGAAAATAAATACTGGTAACGCTGCAGCATTATCAGAACCATCCCCGGGCAACTAGAGTGTGATCCTATATCTATCTAGTATATTAAAACTTCGAATATACGTTCATGACGCGTATACGCGAAATCTTTATATACTCGATTGTCCATATTCAAAATAAATAAATATTCAAATACATATAAAGCGATTTAAATTTTCAAAACAAATTTGTTTTCATTTGAAAAATATACTCTTCACACTCGTTCTAGGATACTACTGATCCTATCTCTAACGAGTTATTCTAATTGGATATTACTAATCCAATATCTGATGAATTCTTTCATATGGTTCTAACGTGTCTTGTTCTCGAGCTCTGTAAACCATAGATCTGATACCAACTGTAACTGAAACACCCCACCTCCGTTAGAGTCACTCTCAAAGGGAATGCCCTAATTTTGGTGGAGGTTTATAAGTACAAGTCACAGATATACAAGACAGATATAAGAACACATATTTGTAAACAGCGGAAGAACAACAAACTTTATTTCATAAAGTCAAATACGTGTTACAACAACATCCTTTCCAAAAACATAACATAACACTTCATAATCTGTCTTGAGTACATTATTTTTAAAGAAGCATAAATAAAACATAGACAAACTGCCAAAGCCCCATAGTGGATTGTCCAAAGCCATAGTTCAAAACAGGAAAGTCCAAGCAATACATTTCTCTTCTTCAAGCTGGATGTTGAGGTAGGTCAAGCTGCTGTGTTCCCTCCCTGAGGACCTGGGGGGGGGAAACGGAAGAAAGAAGACGAAAGAAAAATAGAGTCAGACATAAAGCCTGAGTAAGTCTAGTACTACTTTGTCTATGAATAAAGAACTGGGTATGATAAGTAAAACAGGAAGTGGGCAACATCATAAACTTGGTCAAGTTATCTAGGGTCGAATATACTATCGTACCCCGAATTAATCTCTGAACCCATATAAACTAGTTTCCAATTTGCACCCCAAAATCAGGGTGAGGTGATCCATTCTACGATGATCGGCTCCTACTCGCATAGTTACATGTGTCTTACGGCCCCCGATGTCTGTAGTTACCTATGCTGGTCCCACCATGGGGTGTATCAAGTCCCATAGTGGCAACCCGACACAACCTTAGAGTGCAAAGGTAAGCTACTGGTGTCCAGTGCTTTATTTTTCTGCGCCGGAGTGCGTGCACGCCCGCACACCGTTAGAACCTACACTGCTACACCACCGCCGTCGATTTGACCTCTTACAATCAGCCCAGTAATCGTGCCCCACCCTGCCTAGTTTCAGGGTATCCTGATACACCTTCTAGGGTTACTGCTGAAAAGGGTCCCCCGTTACTAGGTTTTCTATCTCTAGCCAACATGCTAAGTTGGTTAAGTGTTTCCTAACCTAACCCCACCAGTCCGTTTAGTTTAGCATGTTCCATTTTTATTAAGTCTTTAGTTCACTTAATCCTAACAATCCCGACTCAGCCTTAATTGTCTTATTAAGGCCCTGACCTCTCACATTAGACAGGTATTGTTGTGGCTGCCTGTTGCCGGTTGGTTCCGGGCAGTCTTACGCCACAACTCAGTCTAACCTCGGGTCCTTGCTGGGCTCCATGTTTAACCTCCCACATTGGATAGGTATTGTTGTGACTACTGGACAGCCGGGCGGTTCCGGGCAGGTTTACATCACAACTCAATCCAACCTCGGGTTAAACACATCGTCTTTTCTACATTTACATATCTTGTCATTCTTCTTTATTTGTATGTAAATATTTGCGGCCCATTATTAAGTTCATGGTGTAAAGGTTACACCGATCATGGGCCCAACCCATACCTGACTTTGGGCCCTTCTATTTCATATTTTCATTCATTAATTAATTTTTAACCCAACGTTATTTTCCCCCGTTTTACACGTCCGTTTATATATATTGGGCTTAGCCTTTTAAAGCCCAATTTAGCCATGCGAAAAGGGGAGGCTTATGGCGTATACACAAAGAGGGGAAAGTGAGCGCATGAACTTGCATATGACGTGGGAAAATACATAATAGAAATTGGTGTACTTGCATAGTGGTAACATAGGTGACATGAATCAAAGCATGTAAACTTGCATAGGTTTAACTACAACATGAACCTATATTCTTATTTATGCATAATGTCAAACATAAGCATGGCATAAATATTTCTAGCATGAACATAGCATAATTCAACTTAATCATGATTTAAGCCTAATCACATAACGATGGTATAAACATACTTATGCATAAATATTCCTAAACATGGTGTTTGCTTTAAACTTGCAAAAAGGGATTTTTGAGTCTAACCTAGCCATGTCATCATATAATCCTTTAAAACAAGATAGACTTAATAACGGATTTCAATTATGCCAAATATCATTCCTAGCCATATTCATAAGTTTGTAAAAGCATGACTTAATGCATGGATTATGGTGTCAAAATTCCACATAGTTTCATATGAACTATAATAACCAAACTTGTTTCAATTACTTGCAAAATGATTTATGCACAAAAATATACATCATAATGGCATAATAACAAAGCCTCAAATTTGCATGAATTTCAATTAACTACATACATGTAGCTTCAATATAGATTACACAATTTGCGCAATATTCCAAACGTTTATTTGCATAGAACTACCGCATGTAGTTCTTTATAATGAATAACATAATTTTGCACAAATATGAATTACTTCCATTGCCACAATTCAAGCATACACATCAACACAGTTGTTTATTAATACCAAAGTAATACTCTACTTACAATGGTTTGATGAATTCTCTAGTTTAGGGATTGAAGACGCAAATTCCTTTGTTGAATTGATTAGCTTTAGGTTGCTAGAATTGCTTTAGGCCTTAGAACTTTCTTCCTAATTCTCTCTTTAGTTGGCGGCTATTCTTTGTCGTTCCTCAGCAACATGGCGGCTATAATCTTATTTTGAATGAATAGATTAGGGTTTAGTCTAGGGTTGTTTATATAGAGGTTAGGAATTGATTAGGACCCTTGATGTTGCTAGGTTAGATCATAGCCATTCATTAGGAAGAGAGACCAATAAAAACCCGCCACCTAGCCCTAATGACAAAGCAGACCACTGAGATTCGACCAAACACAGACCTGGCCAGCCAGGATGACTGGGCTCGACCAGGTCGACACCCCTGTCGACAGGGCTGTCGACAGCCCTGTCGACATGGGTAGCCCAGGTCGACAGCCCAGTCGACCTGGGTGGCTAGGCGGGTGTTTTATCCGCCTGGCCCACTGGGCCCCATTTCAAAATTATTATTTTATTCTGTTTGAATTTTAAATTTAATTCAAAACTTCCGAAGGCCATATCTTCTTCATACGGACTCCGTTTTTCGAAAACTCGGACTCTATTTCGCGTATTTTTCCGAGACGAACGCAATGGCGTAACCCGTTTCCCTTGGTTCTTTGATTTCAGATTAATTATACTTTAATTTGTTACTTTCACAGTTATAGAATTTTCGGGGTGCTACATTCTCCCCCACTTAAAAGGATTTCGTCCCCGAAATCTTCAAGTTAGGAGGAATGTAAATCCTAACATCCAATAATCCATCTACTCATCCATCAAACACGAGCATCCATTGTCCTTAAAAGACTTCTAATGCTTCATGATCATATGCAAAGTGTGTGTGTACATGTACTTATCTAATGCAAAATCAGGCGGTCTACTGATTCAGTTGACCTCCTTAATGCGAATTATGTAAGTGCCATGAATCCATTATGTATGCAAATTTTCCTATTCTTGATTCTACATGAGTGCACAATCATTCAATGCAAATGCAACATCCACATGACAATACATTAAAATTCAACCACATATGAAAGCAAACATATATGCATATGCAATATGAAGTGATTGAGCTGATCTAAAACCTAGATTGTGTGTGTATATGCAACCACGAGCAACCACTAGCAATCACTTGCAACCACTTGCAACCATCATACATAACATGTTTCAACTACATGTTTTCATCCAAAGGTTTTCTACCTAAAAGATACGGTCGAGGAAATATACCTAAAAAGATAGATAGATAAAAGCGCAACTTAAGGAAAAGGAAGATCAAGGATGTACCCTCGAACAGAAAAGGGTAGGCAGTACGGATTTTAGCTTCAGTTTCCCAAGTCGCGTCTCCCTCGGCGTCGCTCCACTGAACTTTGACGAGCTTGACTTCACGGTTGCGTAGCTTCTTCACTTCCGTTCCTAAGATGCGGGTTGGAACTCTCCTTATGGTTGCTTCGCGTTCCACTTCGGCCTCTTCGAGGATGTTTGGCTCTACCACTTCAGCTGACTCATGCAGACATTTTCGGAGATGTGAAACGTGAAAAACGTTGTCGACTCCAGCCAACTTCTCGGGTAGCTCTAATCTATAAGCCATTTTCCCAATTTTCTCGATGATAGGGAATGGCCCTACGAATCTTGGCGCTAGCTTTCCTGTGGTTCCAAAACGAACAACGTTTCTTAGTGGTGATACCTTGAGAAAAACTCTGTCTCCAACTTCGAATTCAAGGTCGGTCCTTCTCTTGTCGGCATAGGACTTTTGTCTGTCTTGGGCCGTCTTCATCCTTCTTCGTATTAAGTCTACTTTCTCTGAGGTCTCTCGGATCATGTCTGGTCCAAGTATGAGCTTATCCGTGGACTCCCACCAACAAGTGGGCGATCGACACGGTCTTCCGTATAAAGCTTCGAAGGGCGCCATTCCGATGGTTGCTTGATAGCTGTTGTTGTAGGCAAATTCCACCAAAGGGAGGTGGTCTTCCCATGTCCCTCCGAAGTCAAGGACGCATAACCTTAAAAGGTCTTCCAAAACTCTATTCACTCTCTCTGTTTGGCCGTCGGTTTGGGGATGATAGGCCGTGCTCAAGCATAACTGCGTTCCTACTGCTTCTTGCAGACTCCGCCAAAACTCGCTGGTGAAGATGGGGTCTCGGTCACTAACAATGCTAGATGGTATTCCATGGAGTCGCACGATTTCCTTGAGGTAAAGTGATGCTAGGGATGAGGCAGTTCTCTTACTTTTGACAGGTAAAAAGTGGGCGCTTTTAGTAAGCCTATCCACTATTACCCAAATGCTAGTGTTGCCTCTCCTAGACCTAGGCAGCCCATCGATGAAGTCCATTGAGATGCTATCCCACTTCCACTGCGGGACCTCCAAAGGATGTAGCAGTCCGCCAGGCTTTTTCTGTTCCGCCTTAATCTGTTGGCACACCATACACTTAGAAACGAACTCTGCCACGTCCTTTTTCATGCCGTTCCAGAAGAAAGTCCTTTTTACGTCTTTGTACATTTTATCTCCGCCTGGGTGTATCGTCATCTTGGAGTGATGTGCTTCCTCGAGAACCTTCTTTATTAAATCGTTTGTCTGTGGGACGCATAGTCTTCCGTCTCGCCTAAGCAAACCCTTATCGTCGATGGAGTATCTGTTGAGGTGACTTGAAGTCTCACCCCTAATTAGCCTATCAATTATTTCCACAAGCTGAGGGTCTTCGCGTTGTGCTGTCCCTACTGAATCCACTAAAGTTGGGCGCACTTCGAGAGATGCAAGCAAGCCTAGTACGAAATCGGAGGAAGGCCTAAAGTCGAAACTGGCTATAAACTCTAGGCTTTGTCTTTCAACAAACAACGGGCTTAGGGTCAATTTCTTTCGGCTCAACGCATCTGCCACTACGTTGCCTTTGCCCGGAGTGTAGGAGATTTCGAAATCGTACGAGGCAAGAAACTCCATCCATCTTTGTTGCCTCAAGTTAAGATCTTTCTGCGAGAAAAGATATTTCAACGATTTATGGTCAGTGTAAAGTTCGAACTTCTCACCTAGGAGATAGTGTCGCCAAGACTTGAGTGCAAAGACGATGGCGGCTAGCTCTAGATCGTGGGTTGGGTAGTTCTTTTCATGCACCTTCAACTGCCTCCCGCCATAAGCTACTACCCTTCCTTCTTGCATTAAGACGGCGCCTAGCCCTGTCCCACATGCATCCGTATAAACAGTGAACATCTTGCTCCCATCTGGCAGCGTCAAAACTGGGGCTGTTGTGAGAGCCCTCTTCAGTCGTTGGAAAGCAAACTCGCAATCCAAATCCCAATTGAATACTAGATTCTTCTTGGTCAATTTCGTGAGCGGAGCTGAAATTTTCGCAAAATCCCTTATGAATTTTCGATAGAAACCTGCTAGTCCTAGAAAGCTTCGGACCTCAGTTGCATTCCTTGGTGTCTTCCAATCCTGTACCGCCACTACCTTAGCAGGGTCCACTGCCAACCCTTGTTTGGATACTATGTGCCCAAGGAACCTTACCTCTTCTCTCCAAAAGTGGCATTTGGAGAATTTGGCTTTTAGTTGATGGACTCGCAAAGTTTCCATGATTGCCCTTAGGTGCTGAGCATGTTCCTCTTCACTCTTTGAGAAGATAAGGATATCATCTACGAAGACCACTACGAATTTGTTGAGGAAATCTCTAAATACTCTACTCATTAGGTCCACGAAGTAAGCAGGTGCATTTGTCAAGCCGAAAGGCATGACAAGCCATTCAAAGAAGCCGTCTGGGGTTCTGAACGCCGTTTTATCGATGCTATCTTCAGCCACCCTTAGCTGATGAAAACCGGTTGCTAAATCGAGTTGGGAGAAAACAGACGCTCCTACAAGCTGGTCAAATAAATCGTCAATTCTAGGGAGAGGGTGCCTATTCTTTTTCGTTAGCTTGTTGAGCTCCCTATAGTCAACACATAGACGGAGTGAACCATCCGCCTTTGTAGCGAACACCACTGAAGCGCCCCATTCTGAAATGCTCCTCCTAATGAACCCCTTTTCTAGAAGCTCTTTAATCTGTTTACTGAGCTCTTTCCTTTCTCGTGGAGCCATATGTCTAACGGGCAACGCAACGGGCTTTGCATTATCTACAAGATATATGCGGAAGTCTATTTCCCGCTTCGGAGGCAAGCCCTTCACCTCTTCGAAGACATCCGGATATTCCCGGACCACTCTAACTGATTTCAAATTTTCAACAGAGGCATCTAGCGATTCAAGATAACTAAGCATAACCGCATACGAGGGATTACAAGAAATTTCCAAAGTATTACCGAGCTGGGTTAGGAGCCTAACAACCCTTTTCTCACAATCAAGGACGGCCCCATTACTGGATAGCCAATCCATACCCAAAATCAAACCATACCCCGAAAAGCCCAAAACAAAGGCACTACATAGAAATTCAACACTTAGGATAGAAATTTTCAATCCCACACAGATCATAGACAAATGAGCTGGGCCCCCAATTGGGTTTGAAACAATTAAGGGGTCCTCTACCATACTAGTTTCTAGGTGCAGAGATTCTACTAAAGCAGACGAGATAAAGGAGTGTGATGCGCCGGAATCAAATAAAGTGCGAACGGGGTGATCATAAAGATAAATTACGCTTTCTACAGAAGTGTTTGTACCTCGCTGTTGCAATGGTGTCGCTTCTAGCACATGAACTTGTGCCCCTGGGGTGGATCCAGTGCCCTGCCCCTGTCCTCGTTTCCTTGGGCAGTCCTTAGCCCTGTGGCCTGTCTGACCGCACGAAAAGCACCCACCATTCTCCTTAGCCTTCTTCTTCCGGCAGTCCTTTACTAAGTGCCCCACTTTGCCACAGAAATTACACTTCCTCTTCTCTTTGTTGCCTTTTCCGCCCTTCTTAAAGTCTGTCTTCTTAGGCTGCAAACCCTCTTTCTTCCCTTGAGAGCTTTCTGCCTTGGTCTCCTTCTTGCCCTTATCCTCTTCATTCAGCAATGCCATTTGCACCAATCTTTCATACGTGGCTCCCATGGGTATATGGGTCATGGCCAAACTATGTAATGGCTCATTTAACCCCTTGACGAAACGGAGAGCCTTCTTGTGCGGGGTGTTGACTAGGTCAAGCCCAAACCTAGCCAGCTCATCGAACTGATTCACATATTCTCTGACTGTCTTGTCCCCTTGCTTAAGAAATAAGAATTTTTCCAACTGCAAACTTTTTTCCGCATCTGAGAGAAATTTGGTCTCAAACCTTGCCCTAAAGTCCTCCCATGTCTCCACTGGTCTTTCAGCATTAGTGACTTCCCACCAGTAGGAAGCCTCGCCCTTCAATAGCCACACCGCCAATTGTACTTTTTGTCTATCCTCTACCTCAAAGATGGTGAATAGGTCTTCAGTTTCTTTCAGCCAATTCCTAGCTGCCACGAAGGACTCAGTTCCATGGAAATCCCTTCCTCCCATAGCTTTAAAATCTTTACATATCTTAGCGAATGTGTTTCCCCGTGGAGGAGGTGGAGGAAAAGGTGCTGCTGCGGCTGGATGATTCCCTTCAGCTGGAGGAGGAGGAACGGTAGGACCTGGCTGAGTGGCCCTTGCTTCTAAGAAACGTCTAAACCAACCAGGTATGGGTACCCCTTCAGGCAAGTTAAGATCTTGGGACATGCTGAAACAAAAAGGATAGATTCAAAACGAAGGATAAGAGATAGTTCCTATGGCTTTGGGGAGTGGACTTTTGCCTTTTTAAAATAAAATAATATTTTTCTTTTAAAAATGCTTCTTTAAATTTCTTTTTTGAAAATAATTTTTTTCAAAACTTTTTATCTTATCTGGTAAACCTATGCTCTGATACCAAGTGAAACACCCCACCTCCGTTAGAGTCACTCTCAAAGGGAATGCCCTAATTTTGGTGGAGGTTTATAAGTACAAGTCACAGATATACAAGACAGATATAAGAACACATATTTGTAAACAGCGGAAGAACAACAAACTTTATTTCATAAAGTCAAATACGTGTTACAACAACATCCTTTCCAAAAACATAACATAACACTTCATAATCTGTCTTGAGTACATTATTTTTAAAGAAGCATAAATAAAACATAGACAAACTGCCAAAGCCCCATAGTGGATTGTCCAAAGCCATAGTTCAAAACAGGAAAGTCCAAGCAATACATTTCTCTTCTTCAAGCTGGATGTTGAGGTAGGTCAAGCTGCTGTGTTCCCTCCCTGAGGACCTGGGGGGGGGGGAAACGGAAGAAAGAAGACGAAAGAAAAATAGAGTCAGACATAAAGCCTGAGTAAGTCTAGTACTACTTTGTCTATGAATAAAGAACTGGGTATGATAAGTAAAACAGGAAGTGGGCAACATCATAAACTTGGTCAAGTTATCTAGGGTCGAATATACTATCGTACCCCGAATTAATCTCTGAACCCATATAAACTAGTTTCCAGTTTGCACCCCAAAATCAGGGTGAGGTGATCCATTCTACGATGATCGGCTCCTACTCGCATAGTTACATGTGTCTTACAGCCCCCGATGTCTGTAGTTACCTATGCTGGTCCCACCATGGGGTGTATCAAGTCCCATAGTGGCAACCCGACACAACCTTAGAGTGCAAAGGTAAGCTACTGGTGTCCAGTGCTTTATTTTTCTGCGCCGGAGTGCGTGCACGCCCGCACACCGTTAGAACCTACACTGCTACACCACCGCCGTCGATTTGACCTCTTACAATCAGCCCAGTAATCGTGCCCCACCCTGCCTAGTTTCAGGGTATCCTGATACACCTTCTAGGGTTACTGCTGAAAAGGGTCCCCCGTTACTAGGTTTTCTATCTCTAGCCAACATGCTAAGTTGGTTAAGTGTTTCCTAACCTAACCCCACCGGTCCGTTTAGTTTAGCATGTTCCATTTTGATTAAGTCTTTAGTTCACTTAATCCTAACAATCCCGACTCAGCCTTAATTGTCTTATTAAGGCACTGACCTCTCACATTAGACAGGTATTGTTGTGGCTGCCTGTTGCCGGTTGGTTCCGGGCAGTCTTACGCCACAACTCAGTCTAACCTCGGGTCCTTGCTGGGCTCCATGTTTAACCTCCCACATTGGATAGGTATTGTTGTGACTACTGGACAGCCGGGCGGTTCCGGGCAGGTTTACATCACAACTCAATCCAACCTCGGGTTAAACACATCGTCTTTTCTACATTTACATATCTTGTCATTCTTCTTTATTTGTATGTAAATATTTGCGGCCCATTATTAAGTTCATGGTGTAAAGGTTACACCGATCATGGGCCCAACCCATACTTGACTTTGGGCCCTTCTATTTCATATTTTCATTCATTAATTAATTTTTAACCCAACGTTATTTTCCCCCGTTTTACACGTCCGTTTATATATATTGGGCTTAGCCTTTTAAAGCCCAATTTAGCCATGCGAAAAGGGGAGGCTTATGGCGTATACACAAAGAGGGGAAAGTGAGCGCATGAACTTGCATATGACGTGGGAAAATACATAATAGAAATTGGTGTACTTGCATAGTGGTAACATAGGTGACATGAATCAAAGCATGTAAACTTGCATAGGTTTAACTACAACATGAACCTATATTCTTATTTATGCATAATGTCAAACATAAGCATGGCATAAATATTTCTAGCATGAACATAGCATAATTCAACTTAATCATGATTTAAGCCTAATCACATAACGATGGTATAAACATACTTATGCATAAATATTCCTAAACATGGTGTTTGCTTTAAACTTGCAAAAAGGGATTTTTGAGTCTAACCTAGCCATGTCATCATATAATCCTTTAAAACAAGATAGACTTAATAACGGATTTCAATTATGCCAAATATCATTCCTAGCCATATTCATAAGTTTGTAAAAGCATGACTTAATGCATGGATTATGGTGTCAAAATTCCACATAGTTTCATATGAACTATAATAACCAAACTTGTTTCAATTACTTGCAAAATGATTTATGCACAAAAATATACATCATAATGGCATAATAACAAAGCCTCAAATTTGCATGAATTTCAATTAACTACATACATGTAGCTTCAATATAGATTACACAATTTGCGCAATATTCCAAACGTTTATTTGCATAGAACTACCGCATGTAGTTCTTTATAATGAATAACATAATTTTGCACAAATATGAATTACTTCCATTGCCACAATTCAAGCATACACATCAACACAGTTGTTTATTAATACCAAAGTAATACTCTACTTACAATGGTTTGATGAATTCTCTAGTTTAGGGATTGAAGACGCAAATTCCTTTGTTGAATTGATTAGCTTTAGGTTGCTAGAATTGCTTTAGGCCTTAGAACTTTCTTCCTAATTCTCTCTTTAGTTGGCGGCTATTCTTTGTCGTTCCTCAGCAACATGGCGGCTATAATCTTATTTTGAATGAATAGATTAGGGTTTAGTCTAGGGTTGTTTATATAGAGGTTAGGAATTGATTAGGACCCTTGATGTTGCTAGGTTAGATCATAGCCATTCATTAGGAAGAGAGACCAATAAAAACCCGCCACCTAGCCCTAATGACAAAGCAGACCACTGAGATTCGACCAAACACAGACCTGGCCAGCCAGGATGACTGGGCTCGACCAGGTCGACACCCCTGTCGACAGGGCTGTCGACAGCCCTGTCGACATGGGTAGCCCAGGTCGACAGCCCAGTCGACCTGGGTGGCTAGGCGGGTGTTTTATCCGCCTGGCCCACTGGGCCCCATTTCAAAATTATTATTTTATTCTGTTTGAATTTTAAATTTAATTCAAAACTTCCGAAGGCCATATCTTCTTCATACGGACTCCGTTTTTCGAAAACTCGGACTCTATTTCGCGTATTTTTCCGAGACGAACGCAATGGCGTAACCCGTTTCCCTTGGTTCTTTGATTTCAGATTAATTATACTTTAATTTGTTACTTTCACAGTTATAGAATTTTCGGGGTGTTACAGTAACGGCAAGGAATTTCGCTCGATCCGAATCGATCGTTAAACCGACTAAGACCGTTCGAAACCCCTGATCGTTTTGAGAACAGGACAAATTGGAACGCATACGGAAGAACATTTCATTGCTATTACAACAATTCCATCAGAATACAAGAATATACAGAGTATAAATGAATATTATACATTCGATGAATATCATAGATTACAATAAATTACATAGCAGCGGAAAAACAATATAAAACACAACTAGAAATAATACACGAATACAGAGCTTTCCGAGCATCGTTCCAACTGTAAATCAGGATCCTGTGAATATATATCTGCAAAACCAAAACTACTAGCAGCCCATGTGGAAAATAGGGGCACCCAGAGTTTAGGTTAAAACAATAAACTCCAGGTCAGTCATGTGACTGGTGTGAGAACTAAAACAGTTATTAATATTGGTTTTAAAGATTGGTAAATCAAGGGACCACGCCGTATAACACGGAACGGGTTTCCTCCCAAGAATGCCGGTGCATAAAACAAACAGCGCAATCCTAAATAAAGAAAAATGAAGCTATTATAAGACCTAGGTCCCATCACACAATGCAACGCAAGCCGGAGGATAGGGTTTTTACCTTATAATAGCCAAAGAATTCTTGATACGTTAAAAACACATTATTTGATACTATTATTGGTGTATAGTGTCAAAACAGTTTCAATCATAAATATCAATCATAGGCGGTATGAATGACCCATACCACTATGTCGCCATACTAGGTTCTACAAATAAAACTGCAATATCACGTATTGGAAATTGGATTTCCGTCATGAGTCGAGGCAAGGGGCAAGCTCCTCTCCGATTCGAGACACTCTAGCAAATGTCCCAGGACCCCACTATGACCCTTGGATCTTCAGGGCCGGTCCTCTCTTACTTTTGAGGATTGGCAATTCCTGAACACACGTTTCCCGGTCCTTACAGACCTATATCCGAGGCGCCTCGTATCCAACAACACAGGTGAAAAGTATATAAATGTCAGGGCTGGTAGGTCACTGACACCACCCTAGCTAGAAAGAAACACGTGCTCTCCCTGCAGTCACTATCCCGTTTTTGACTCATACCGAGGTGTGAGGCTCGCGAATTCACGTTATACACAAAGCTACGCCACACAGGCCGTGCTTTGATCGTCAACCACAAGGCTTTGCTTTTCAACAGAAGCCTTGATCATTTGCCACTTACGCGTGTCACACTGGCAATTCACTCCATGCGACTGATGTCCATCGATATATAACCTCTGAGCTCGTACGTCTTAGAGAAGAGCGTTAAGCAAGAGAATAAATTCTCTGCCGCCAAACAGATGTATACTTAATTGAGATCAATCAACACAATAAAATCCAATGTCAGACACACAATCAATTTACAAGTTCGTTCTGGGTCTAAACGAAACCGGAGGCACTTTCCTCGTATATCCATCGATCTCCAAGTACGTCTGGACGATCACCAACTGTTTCCCTCATCTTGGGTGTACAGCCCAATCAAGATCATCAGTAATCACCCAAACGATGTGAATATTTCCGGTCTTCAACCACCGTCTTCCTCTTCGACATCTCGTTGAATCGGTTATTCAGAATGGGTATAAACCCGGCCTTTCTGAATAACCCACGTATATAGTAAACAAATGTTACACAAACACAACGAACGCCTCATTCCAATTCAGAATATTCTTTTATTCACAAAATCACATTCTTAGGGAAAGGTTCCCATTAATTTTATCCAAGACAAATTCTCCTAAATTTATTCTTTAATCTTCCTTTGGATATCATTTCAAACTAGTCGGGATTAGCGAGCCACACCGAAGTAATTATTTATTTTATTTCCCAATCCCAACCTACATATCCCATGGAGAAAAACTGGTAATACTCTATATCTAACACCACGGTGTTATCGGTAAAATTAATTAGCACTTCACGTTCAAATCTAATTAAAGATTTAACTATCGCTTTGGAGCAAAACTGATGGTACTCCATTCTCGATCACCTTTCAGATTTGATGATTTAAATTATCAATTCACATTTCAATCTAATTAAAGATTCATTAAAACTCCACTTAGTTTTAATCTTCTCAAAAATCAATATCCTGTCTTTAACTGGGTTAAAGAACCAATGTCATCTAAAATACGATTCACGATAAACCCAAAATCACACTCTATTTTAATCGGGTTAAAGAACAGGTGTTATTCAAAACACCGCTCACGATAAACCCAAAAACCAATTCAAATTCAATTTCAGTTAAATATTATTTAATTGATACACTTCATTAAATCTAAATAGAAAGATTTAATCTTTTTCTCTATTGGGCTTAAGAATAGTGTTAATGAAGACACCATTCCCGACAAACCCAAATCACATTTGATATGAAATACAAGGCTCTGAATAGAAAATATACCGGCTTATATTCAATATCAAATCCTGAAACCAACAAATATCGTATTGGAAATAACGATATAAAATATATCTTTCAAATTCCCATAACAATATCTGTATAGTCACGAAATCCAACAAAGAAATATTCCGAAGATAATTTCAATTCAACTCTAGTCCAATTCACGTATTGGGAATATTAATTATTTTTAAAATCACTTTCAAATTCAATTTATTTATTTCAAAAATAAATTGATTTTAATTCTAGTTCAAAACTAGTTCATTTCGATAAAAATCTATTTTTATCTTTTCAAATGTGGAATTCTTCAGCCCAATTTTTCCCAAATCATTTCTTATGATTTTACACAAATTATAGATATTTTTAATAATTTTATCAAGGCCCGTACAGTCGATTTCCATCAACGGCCATCGAACTGCACTTACAACGAACTTTTCCAAATTTGATTTGGACATAATTCCAAATCCAACCGTTAGATTTCAAATTTCTAATATTCATTGGAAAGCTCTTTTCGATACGAACCCAACGGTTCCGGTTTTAGGAGAATCCGACAGTCGAATCTCCCGCAACATCAATTCGAAGTCAATGGTCGAAATTCACGAACTGCCGCACAACTGCATAAGCATCAAATATAAATAATCAACGCTTACACAGTATGTCGACCAATCGATCGACATACAATGAAATAATTGGGATTAGTGTATGCCAAATATCATCCCAACACCCGTGTGGGGTTTCAAATCAACAAACACATATTTTTATTTGTGCAGTTGGGCGATGTGTAAAATTTATCATCCCAATCAATATCATTCAAATCAGTGTATATAAACAAATCGGCCGATTTGTTTATAAATATTTATTTACTCACATTCACGTTAAAAATTATATTTTTAACGATAATTAATTTATTTCAACACATTAATTTATATTATCGCTTTCGCATCCACATCACAAACAAATTTTCACAACACATCAATCAAACAAACAAGCCGTCCATGGTCTGTGGACGACGGGTGTCGGGTGCTGCTAAGCACCGTCTACATCCTAGAATATATATATATATAACTAGAAAAAGAAATTTAGAGTGAGAAGTTCTCACTGATAGCCAATCCAAACGCCTCGACTCTTTCTATGTAGAAAATCTTGTCGTTCTCGCCTTTTGCCAATTTCACTGCCCGTAGTCACTACATATATAAAAATCACATTTTTATATTGTTGCTATGTATATAAAAATCATATTTTTATATTGTTGCTATGTATATAAAAATCAAATTTTTATAATCGCTCCATATGGATAAAAATTCTATTTTTACGTCGCTACTATATAGATAAAAATTCTATTTTTACATCGCTACTATATAGATAAAAATTCTATTTTTACATCGTTACTATATAGATAAAAATTCTATTTTTACATCGTTACTATAAAGATAAAAAATCTATTTTTACATCGTTACTATATAGATAGAAATTCTATTTTTAAGGGCCTGAATTCCATAGCGACTATTCAGAATTTTCAACTGGACATATCTTTTGATTCCCGCTATGAAATCTCAATTTTTCGGATTCGTTGGAAAGATACTCCCAAATAGATCCTATTATTTTTGGTTTCACCAAAATCCGGTTTATTCTGCACCCGGTACATTCAATTGAAGTTTGAAATCGAATTATCGAACTACCGCGCCATTTTCAATTCTATTTATAATTATATATAATTATTTATATTCTAACGACGACGTATATAATATATACATTTGAATTCCATTCAAAATAAATTTCTCGTCGATATTATTTAAGATATTCCATTTTAAATGTTCAAAATTCGCTAAAATTGCCAAAATAAAAAATTTAAATTGGCTCGCATTTCCGGGTTGTTACATTCTATATCTACCCAATATATTAAAACTTCGAATACACGCGGATCAGACGTATATGCAAAATCTTTATATACTGGATAGTCCAAATCAATATAAATAATCAAATACGAATAATTGATTTAAATTTTCAAAACAAAATTTGTTTTCATTTTCAAAAATATACTCTTCACACTCGTTCTAGGATACTACTGATCCCATCTCTAACGAGTCATTCTCGTTGGATATTACTAATCCAATCTCTGATGAATTCTTTCGTTTGGTTCTAACGTGTCTTGGTCTCTGAGCTTTGTAAACCAAAGCTCTGATACCACTGTGACGACCCGAACTTCCACGATAAGGAAAGCCCAGATAGAATTGAGAACAAGCCACAAAAGAACGTAGACAGAAGAACATTTCATTGTATATTTCAATAATTCCATCAGAATACAAGAATATACAGAGTATGAATGAATAAAATACATTCGATAAATATCAGAGATTACAATAAATTACATAGCAGCGGAAAAATAATACAATACACAACTGAAAGTAATACACGGATACAGAGCTTTCCGAGTATCGTTCCAACTGTAAATCAGGATCCTGTGAATATAAATCTGCAAAACCAAAACTACTAGCTGCCCGTGTCAAAATAAGGGCACCCAGAGTTTAGGTTAAAACAATAAACTCCAGGTCAGTCATGTGACTGGTGTGAGAACTAAAACAGTTATAAATCTTTATTTTAAAGTTAGGTAAATCAAGGGACCACGCCAGATAACACGGAACGGGTTTCCTCCCAAGAATACCAGTGCATAAAACAACAGCGCAATGCTAAATAAATAATAATGAAGCTATTATAAGACCCAGGTCCCATCACACAATGCAACGCAAGCCGGAGGATAGGGTTTTTACCTTATAATAGCCAAGAATGTTTGATACGTTTAAAACAAATCATTTGATACTATTATAAATGCATAGTGTATAAAACAACTTCAAATCATAAGTATCAATCATATACGGCATAAGCGCCCCATCCCACTATGTCGCCATATATTGGATTACAACTAAAATCGAAACGTCACGTATTGGAAGTTGGATTTCCATCTGTGAACCGAGGCAAAAGATAGTCCTCTACCTATTCGAGACTGTCTAGCCCGAGTCTCAGGAACAGCCGCAACTGCCCCTTGGATCGTCAGGGCCGGTCCACCGATGTGGATTATAATGCCTGAACACTACGTTTCCCCACCCTTTGGGGCGTAAATGAGCCAACGAATGACTCCATCGGCTTCACATAGTCACCGATATATCCGAGGCGCCTCGCAACAGCAACAACCACATAAGTCAAACTCGTCAGGGCGTGTAAAATCACTGACGCCACTTCTAGCGAGAAAGAAACGCATGTCCCCCCTGAGGTCCTCTCCCGTTTTTGGTTCACCGCCGGGGTGTGAGGCTCGCGAATCAACGTTACACAAAGCTATGCCACACAGGACGTGCTTTGATCATCAACCACAAGACTATGCTTTTCAACAGAAGCCTTGATCATTTGCATCTTAGCATGCCACACAGGCAAACCACTCCATTCAACCGATATCCATCAATCACACAGAATGATATCCAATGTCAGACACACAGTCCATTTACAAGTCCGTTTTGGGTCTGAACAAAACCGGAGGCACCTAGTACCCCGCATATCCATCGATATCCAAGTACGTCTGGACGACCACTAACTGATTCCCTCCTCTTGGGTGTACGGCCCAATCAAGATCATCAGTAATTATCCAAACGACGTGAAGACCTCCGGTCTTCAACCACCGTCTTCATCTTCGACTAATCGTCGAATCGGTTATTCAGAATGGGATAAACCCGGTCTTTCTGAATAACTCGCGTATACAATAAACAAGTGTTACACAAACGCAACATACGCCTCATTCCAATTCATCAGTCACTAACCGCAAATTAACAAGAGAATAATTCCCCAAATATTAACCCCGAAGGCCGAAACCAACATCAGATCAATACCCAGGAAACCGTTCTGCTTAGCTAACCTACAATTAGTTTCTAAATTTCACATTCTTAGGGAAAGGTTCCCATAAATTTTATCAAAGATAAATTCTTTTAAATTTATTCTTTGATCTTCTTTTGAATATCAATTCAAACTAGTCGGGATTAGCAAACCACACCGAAGTAATCATTTATTTTAATTTTCCAATCCCAACCTATTCATCCCATGAAGTAAAACTGGTTATACTTCATACCTAACACCACAGTGTTATCGGTAAATTCAATTACCATTTCACGTTCAAATCTAATTAAAGATTTAACTATCGCCTAGAGCAAAAACTGGTGATACTCCATTCTCGATCTTTTCAATTTAATTAAAGATTCATTAAAACTCCACTTAGTTTTAATCTGTGCCTGGGTTAAAGAATCAGTGTCATTTAAAACTTAGTTCACGATAAACCCCAAAATCACATCACATTTCAATCAGTCCCTAACCGTAAATTAGCAAGTGAGCAATTCCCTAAGTATTAACCCCGAAGGCCGAAACCAACATCAGATCAATACCCCAGAAACCATTCAACTTAACTAATCTCCAGTTAGTTTCTGATTTTCTTAACTCCTTTGGGTCTAAGAACAGTATTATTGAAGATACCGTTCACGACAACCCAAAATCACATTCCATTAATTATCGGGTTAAAGAACAAGTGTTATTTAAAACACTTTTCACGATAAACCCAAAAATCAATACCAATTCAATTCCAATTAAATATTATTTAATTGGTACACTTCATTAAATCTAAATAAAAAGATTTAATCTTTTTCTCAACTGGGCTTAAGAACAGTGTTAATGACGACACCATTCACGACAAACCCAAATCACATTTGATATTCAATACAAGGCTCTGAATAGAAAATATATCGGGTTATATTCAATATCAAATCCTACGACCAACAAATATCGTATTGGAAATAACGATATATATATATATCTTTCAAATTCCGATAACAATATCTGTATCATCACGAAATCCAACATCGAAATATTCCGAAGGCAATTTCGATTCAAATCTATTCCAATTCAATTATTGGAATATCTGGTTATTTTCAAAACCATTTCAAATCCAAATTATTTATTTTAAAAATAAATAAATTATTATTCTAGTTCAAAACTAGTTCATTTCGATAAAAATCTATTTTTATCTTTTCAAATACGGAGTTTTTCATCCCAATTCTTCACAAATCATTTCTTATGATTTTACACAAATTATTGATATTTTTAATAATTTTATCAAGGCGCGTACAGTCGATTTCCATCAACGGCCATCGAACTGCACTTACAGCGACCTTTTCCAAATTTGATTTGGACATAATTCCAAATCCAACCGTTAGATCTCAGATTTCTAATATTCGTTAGAAAGCTCTTTTCGATACGAACCCAACGGTTCTGGTTTTGGGAGAATCCGACGGTCGGATCTCCCGCAATATCCATTCGAAGTCAATGGTCGAAATTCGCGAACTACCGCGGCGGGGCGTGTTCTATTCAGGCCATTATATATATATAATATATATTTCGTCGATTTCCTTTTAAAACGTATTTTAAAAACCGTTTTAAATTCGTTTTCAAAACGATTTCAACTTCCATCTCAAATTCAAATCAAATTTGAATTTTCCAATATAAATTCGCTTTAAATTCATTTCAAATTGATTTCAATTCAAATCGATTTTAATTCGATTTGAATTCATTTTCTTTTAAATTCAATTCAATTCGTTTTTATATTCAATTCAATTCAAATTCGTTTTATATTCAATTCGAATTCGTTTTATATTCAATTTAATTCGAATTCGTTTTATATTCAATTCAATTCGAATTCGTTTTATATTAAATTCAATTCAAATTCGTTTTATATTCAATTCAATTCGAATTCGCTTTATATTCAATTCAATTCGAATTCTCTTTATATTCAATTCAATTCAATCTAATTCGAATTTCAATTCTGTTCAGTTTAATTCGAATTTCAATTCTTTTCAATTTAATTCGAATTTCAATTCTTTTTTAATATAATTCGAATTTCGAAATCACTTTCAATATAATTCGTTGAAAAATGAATAAAATCGATATAAATATCGTTTGCGTCAAAGTGGCGTCAATCTAATCAACACGGCTTCATATATCTCTATTTTCAAATATTCTATTTCAAATATTTCTTTTTCAAATATTTCTATTTCAAATATTTCTATTCAAATATTTCTATTCAAATATTTCTATTCAAATATTTCTGTTTCAAAACTGGAATGAGGCCAAATCAATTTCCATAGATTTTATTTCTATTGATTTCCATACAACGCATGTATATATCAACAACGGCAAATAATCAACCATCATCCAAAGTGCATTCTACACTATATAAGCATCAAATATAAATATTTAACGCTTATAACAGCCTGTCAATCAATCGATCGACATACAACTAATTATTGGGATTAGTGTACGTCATATCTCATCCCAATACCCGTGTGGGGTTTCAAACAATCTAACACAGATTTTATTTGTGCAGTTGGGCGATGTGTAAAATTTATCGTCCCAATCAATATCAGTCAAATGTGTGTATATAAACAAATCGTCCGACTTGTTTATATTAATTTATTTCATTTCATATATACGTTAAAAATTCTATTTTTAACTATAAAATATTTTTAACTATATAAATATTTTATTTCATTCCACATCACATTACACAATCAACTACACATCAAAATCAAACCAACAAGCATTCAAGTCGTCCATGGTCTGTGGACGACGGGTGTCGGGTGCTACTAAACACCGTCTGCATCCTAGTATATATTTTAACTAGAAAATTAAATTAAAAGTGAGAAGTTCTCACCATGGTATTCCACTCCGCCATTTCATTTCTGAAATTCTGATCTTTTTGATTTGCCCGAAATTCCTACGCCATCCTTTTCACGCCGTTCACATTAAAAATCACATTTTCAATATGATGTTCTATATATTAAAAATCATATTTTTAATACTCTATCAATATAAAAATCATATTTTTATTCTTACGATAATATAAAAATCAAATCTTTTTCCTTTCAAAATCATCTAAATAAAGTTCGTATTTTTATTTCAATAAAAATCAAAGCTTTTCTTACACTAAAATTCTAATCTTTACTATGCTACATTCCATATAAAAAAAATCGAATCTTTGCTTTGCTTCAAACAATTAAAAATCTCATCTTTCTAGTTAGAAAAATCTAAACTTTCACGTGAATAAAATATAATATTTCCTATGCTAAAAATATAATCTTTCATATAAAAATCATTAATTTACATAAATAAAAATCATATCTTTATCTTATTCAAAATCTAATTTTTACTGAACTAAAAATCTAGTTTTTTTATTAATGCCACATGCAATTATAAACCCACATTTTAATTTGCTAATAACGCCAAATCAAAGAATTAAATTCAGAAAACTCACTTTTCCTACGGTTTCGACTGAGCTAGAGCTCGCGGTGGTGTCGCCTAGGGTTCTCCAGCGTTGGTGCTTCTCGGCGGCTCGACAAGGGTTGAAACACAACTAGGTACAATATAAAAATCGAATTTTTAAGGAGGAGAGGGGGTCCACGTCGGGGCTGTGGCGTTGGGGAGGTGCGCCGGGGTCTGTGGTGGTCGGGGGTGTCATGCTTGGTCGGCGGTGGCGGGTTGTGGGCCTGGCGTGGCTAGGGTTTCGATCTGGAGCAGATTGAGGACTCAGGGTGGTCGTAGAAGAAGAGGGGGAGGCGTTCAAGGAGGAGGCGACTGGAGGAAGAAGGGGGGCGAGGCCCTACGTCGACAGCGGCTGGAGACAACGCCCGGTGGCGCGTTGAAAGAGGGCGATAGGCGATTTTTTTTTCTTTTTGGTAAATGAACGGGAGAGATAAATTAGGGGGGCCTAGTTTATATATTTATTTATCATTATTTTTCGTTTTATTCTTCTAGAATGTTGCCTATTTATTCAAACTCCAATCGAGGCCCAACGACTGTCGCCCTTAGCTAATTACTCCCATTCCGAACACAATGGGATATGTTTCGTAGGCTGATTCGATCAGTTTTCATCAAAATCAACATATAACTCTATATATTGAATTTGAACGCGCATTTCAATTTACCGGGGCCACATACTAACTAGAAAAATTCCCAAAAAATATTTTCTAGCTTTGTATTGACGATACGGTCCTAACAAAACTAATTTTGTCAAATTCTGAGACCGTTTGAAAAATGGCCATTTTCCAGTCGATTAAAATCAACTGAAACTGGTCAAACGTGTTTTCCTTTCCCACGCTCACATATTGATTCGAAAAATTATGAAATTTGAAACCTAGCAATAACTAGACATCACGGATCCAACAAAAGTGGTTTCTTCGAAAACCGAGGTCGTTTGCAAAATGGCTATTTTTAAGGGCCAGAATTCCATAGCGACTATTTAGAATTTTCAACTGGACATATCTTTTGATTCCCGCTATGAAATTTCGATTCTTCGGATTCGTTGGAAAGATATTCACAAATAGATTCTAATATTTTTGGTTTCACTAAAATCCGGTTTATTTTGCACCCGGTACATTCATTTGAAGTTTGAAATCAAATTATCGAACTACCGCGCCATTTTCAATTTCTTTTATAATTATATATAAATATTTATATTCTAACGACGATCTATGTAAATATATACGTTCGAATTATATTCGAAATAAATTTCTCGTCGATATTATTTAAAATAATTCTTTTTAAATAATCAAAATTCGCTAAAATTGCCAAAATAAATATTTTAAATTGGCTCAGATTTCCGGGTTATTACACGATGTAAGTTCATATATTCATTTCCTATTTTGAAGAAAAGTTGTGAAAGTTACGAAGAAACGATAGAACCCGAAACACTGAAAATGACGTTTGGTATTTTCGGCATAACTTTTGTAATTTTTAATGAAATTTCGACTTATCTATCAATTTGGAAAGATAATTCAAAGGTCTACAACTTTGTCTTCGGCCGCCTTTTCTAATTCAGTCGTTTTCATACTCGAAAACTGGATGCAAAGTGAGGTAAAAATCAGCCCGAAAATGACATGTTAAAAATGCCTCATGATGTTTGATTTTACATATCAAATTGATAAATGATTTTGAGGTTTTCTTTTGATAATAATTAAGTAGACTAAGAGAGCTTCTTACTATAGAAAAATTGGAGTCAAAATCTATATTTATCATAGAGAAACAGCGTGAAACATTTTTCCCAAAAACAGGCTAAAATCTGATTTTCGGAATTTTTTAATAGCACTCCGAAACGCTATCTTTTCTATTAATGAAGCGCGAAACCAAGCTAGAACCTTTCTATAGCACCCAGAAACGTTGTAGTAGCTGATTTTAGTCTAGAATCATTATAAACCATCCAGAACTTGTCATAGCACTTCTGAAAGCATTGTCTTTTCTCTGAGTTGACTACAAAATATTTTAAACGAGTAGAACTTTTCATAGCATGACAAAAATGCTGTTATAGATGTTTGGAGTATAAAATCATGGTATACAGTGTAAACGAAGTATGAAGAGTATTTAAAAGAGGTATGGAAAATGTTTAAATGAGATATGATTAGTGTTTCAATGAGGTATGAATTGTGTGTAAACAAGGTATGAATACTGTCCAATCGAGGAATGAATAGTATGTGATTAAACGAGGCATGATTAGTGTTTTCGAGGTATTGAATGGTATTGAACTTAACTATTTCAGTTCAACCTTTATCTTTTCAAACATATATTAGAGAGATATAAAGGTGTTTTGAGATTGTTTATAAAGGAGTTTGTTTTGCATAAAGAAATGAATTAGTATTTAAAATAAAAGATGTTATCATTTGAAAGGAAGTTCTATAAGAGATATGTAGATATTTTTCAAAATAAAAGACTGGAACGTTCTAGGGTGACAGAGAGGATAGTGTCTAGGCTTGGGTTTGGAAAATATAGTTTCCTGCTCTCCCTGGCTATCCCTAACTGATCCGATGAACGGGATGGTTAATTCAAAATTATTTGAAAAGTAATTTAAGATTACTTTTGAAAATCTCTACATGATACAAAGAGTATTTTGAAAGTAAACAATGATGATGATTTTAAATGTTTTGTGTAAAGAAGAACTACGTTGGCTTGATCCTATATCTAATACCCAATTAGATAAAGGTACGTAGGCAGTCACAAGGGGTAGTGACGCAGTTGCTTTATTAATAAAAAATATTTTTTCTTGTTGATATTACAAAATAGAGCTATCATAAAATGGCAATTCGCGTATTTGAGTTATAAACTTTAAACGTTTATAACTTTTGGAATTTAAATCGGATTTTCACCAAACAAGAACGTTTTGTTTATATTGACAAAAGCTTTCAAATGAGTGAAAGCAAATTTTAATTTCGGGGTATAATTTTCAAGTTATGTTTCAAACTGTTTCGGAAAAGAATGCTATAAGTGCAATTATCGACCGTAACCATAAATAGTTATTTTTAATGTTTTAAAAATATGGAAAAATATTGTAAAATTATTATAAATTATGTAAGAGTGGATTGAATTGGATTGGTGCATTTTTCATGTTTATTATTTAAGTCATGCTAATGTGTTTATCAAGTGTGCAGGAATGAATATCGATGTCCATCTTATTAGAGTTGCACAATGATAGATTTACGGTAATTGTGTTTAATTTAAGCACAAACCGTTAATTAGATAAGTGGCATTTATTTTATAAAAAAATTTATGTAGAGCAATTATTGATATTGTATGCTTATCAAATAAATGGCAACTATCATTGTTTGTTGTTTTTGGAACGCACGGGGTTTTCGGCAATTTTGACTGGTCGGAAATCCCGGGGCGTTACACTGAAATAAGCCACTAGTAAATATTTCAGTAAATACTCATGCCAACTAGAAAATTCGAAACACCTAGTGTGGAATTTATGTGAAAACTAACAGTAGCTCACATAGGTCAAGTGGCAAATATGTTTCATATGTCCAGAAGCATGAAGAGAAAAAAAAACAATCCTTTGTTTACTAAGGAAGAGTGCAACTGTGGTCTAACACAACCCAAAATAGCAAGGTGACAAAACTAGTAACAGACTTGGTGAAGTTTCAAAGGGAACAGGTTTCTTGTTTGCATGACATAAGTAAACAGGCCAATTCAAAGGTGGCTTAACCAGAAATCAAACATACATAATAATGGACTTTGCAGAAAAATCTAATAGCAGGTTCGCTTAATTCGAGAAAAGGGTTGCATGCTCCTTTAGGTCACCATAATATATACCGCAGAGCCTTAGATCTTAATGTTCATTAAGGTTTAACTAAAACATGCTCCAAGTATGAAAAAAAAATGTAAGACATGTACGAATGATCAGTATCCAGGAAAACCACTCACTACATCCAACGATTCATGTAAACCGGAGCGAAAATATGATGGGTGAACCTATCATTCGTTTTTTTTCAACAGCATATATATTGATGGAATTATAACCTAAACTAGTTATCACTTAACTTGAGATATAGTGTATGTAAAGACTTGCAAGGCAGCCCAGGCTTTCCAGTTGCAAAATGAGGGAAGAAAAAATGTACTAAGACAAGAGCAGCTTAGACCGAAATGCAAAGTGCCAAAAAAAAATATTGTTCCAAAATAAAAGTATGGACCACGATGAACATGTAGAAGTGGATAAAAAATCAAAACGTGGCTTCCCTCCCATCCCATATTCTGTTCCCCCATGCGTCCTCTTTTGTCCCTCCTTTGTTCATGCATTTTATATTTTTTTACCTTTTTTTTGGTTTTCAACTACTATCAAATGAGATCTGAGTTTCTCAAAAACTCATATGCGTCCAACTGGAAACTCATATAGCAAGTCAACAAATACAAGCATGCAAGGCTACCAGAACAATGGAACAAAAATGATAATAGCAGGTGAATGTTAGTAAGCTTAACATAATCAGAACAATGAATTACTCATGCTATCAGGGGACAAAAGCAACCAACCAAAAAATTCAATCTCGAACAGTCAAGGAAAGTAGTTGCAAAGAAATTATATTTGGTAAATTCCGAAGCAGCAAACTTGAATTAATTTTAATCGTAAGGTGACTTAAAATCGCAGCGGCACCGCGAAGAAGGGCGCTTGGTTGGAGCGATATTCTGGAAGCGTCAGACGGTGGCGGTCTCGGTGATGACAGTCGCGAGTGGAGGGTTGTGGCTGCAGTGAGTGGAAAAGTTGCTGCCACTTTGGTTCAGGGTCTTGCAATTGCTGCACGGGTGGGTTTAAAGATGGTTGGACGTCATTAATTTGAGGCGAGCGAAGGCGGCGGAAAATCAAAGGGGAATGGCATACCAAAATTTGATTTTGAGGAAGAGAAAGAATTGGAAAAACTAATTTTTGGCTGAGAAAATAAATGAAGAGCGGAGAGAAAAAAATTAGAAAGAAAAGAAGATGTGATAGCCCGTAACTTCCCCGGCAAGGAAAGAACGGATTACCTTGAGAACACGACAAAATAGAACGCAAACATAAGAACATTACATTGTTTATTACAACAATTCCATCAGAATACAAGAATATACAGAGTATGAATAAATATTACATAGAAAATATCAGAGATTTAAATTACATAGCAGCGGAAAAACAATATAAAACACAACTGAAAGTAATACACGGATACAGAGCTTTCCGAGCATCGTTCCAGCTGTAAATCAGGATCCTATGAATATAAATCTGCAAAACCAAAACTACTAGCTGCCCGTGTCGAAAATAAGGGCACCCAGAGTTTAGGTTAAAACAATAAACTCCAGGCCAGTCATGTGACTGGTGTGATAACTAAAACAGTTATTTAAAACTTTACTTTAAAAGAGAGTAATTCAAGGGACCACGCCGTATAACACGGAACGGGTTTCCTCCCAAGAATACCAGTGCATAGAATAAACAGCGCAATGCTTTTTCGAAAAATGAAGCTATTATAAGACCCAGGTCCCATCACATAATGCAACGCAAGCCGGAGGATAGGGTTTTCCCTTATAATAGCCAAACATGCTTGGTACGTTTAAAACAAATCATTTGATACTATTATAAGTGTATAGTGTCAAAACAACTACAATCATAAATATCAATCATAGACGGCATGGGTACCATATATCATGTCGCCATACTAGGCTCTACAAATAAAACCGAAATATCTCGTATTGGAGATTAGATTTCCGTCATGAGTCGAGGCAAGGGCCAAGCTCCTCTCCGCTTCGAGACACTCTAGCAAATGACTCGGGACTACACACTCTGGGTAACCCCTGGATCTTCAGGGCCGGTCCTCTCTTACGTTTGAGGATTGGCAATCCCTGAACACACGTTTCCCGGTCCTTTCAGACCTAAAATCGAGGCGCCTTGCATCCAACAACCACATAGGTGAAAAGTATATAAATGTCAGCCAGTTTAAGCAATGACACCACCGCTAGCTAGAAAGAAACGTCGTGCTCTCCCTGCAGTCACTATCCCGTTTTTGACTCATACCGAGGTGTGAGGCTCGCGAATTCACGTTATACACAAAGTTGCGTCACACAGGCCGTGCTTTGATCATCAACCACAAGACTTTGCTTTTCAACAGAAGCCTTGATCAATTGCCACTTAGGCGTGCCACATGGGCAATTCGTGCCATGCGATTGATATCCATCGATATACAACCTCTGAGCTCGTACGTCTTAGAGAAGGGCGTTAAGCAAGAGAATAAATTCTCCGCCGCCAAACAGATGTATATTTAATAGATATCAATCAACACAGAATAAAATCCAATGTCAGACACACAGTCCACTTACAAGTTTGTTCTGGGTCTGAACGAAACCGGAGGCACTTTCCTCGCATATCCATCGATCTCCAAGTACGTCTGGACGATCACCAACTGATTCCCTCATCTTGGGTGTACAGACCAATCAAGATCATCAGCAATCACCAAAACAATGTGAAGACTTCCGGTCTTCGCCCACCGTCTTCATCTTCGACTAATCGTCGAATCGGTTATTCAGAATGGGTATAACCCGGCCTTTCTAAATAACCGCGTATATAATAAACAAGTGTTACACAAACGCAACATACGCCTCATTCCAATCCATCAGTCACTAACCGTAAATTAGCAAGAGAACAATTCCCCAAATATTAACCCTGAAGGCCGAAACCAACATCAGATCAATACCTAGGAAACCATCCTACTTAACTGATCCCCAGTTAGTCTCTAAATTTTGTATTCTTAGGGAAAGGTTCCCATTAATTTTATCAAAGATAAATTCTTCTATATTTATTCTTTAATCTTCCTTTGGATATCATTTCAAACCATGTTAAGGTTTTCCAAACTAGTCGGGATTTGCGAACCACACCGAAGTAATTATTTATTTTATTTCCTAATCCCAACCTATTCATCAAATGAAGCAAAACTGGTAATACTCCATATCTAACACCACGGTGTTATCGGTAAAATTAATTACCATTTCACATTCAAATCTAATTAAAGATTTAACTATCGCTTTGGAGAAAAACTGGTGATACTCCATTCTCGATCTTTTCAATCTAATTAAAGATTCATTAAAACTCCACTTAGTTTTAATCTTCTCAAAAATCAATATCCTGTCCTTAACTGGGTTAAAGAACCAACGTCATCTAAAACACAGTTCACGATAAACCCAAAATCACATTCTATTGTTAATCGGGTTAAAGAACAAGTGCCATTTAAAACACCGCTCACGATAAACCCAAAACCAATTTAAATTCAATTCCAATTAATATTATTTAATTGGTACACTTCATTAAATCTAAATAGAAATATTTAATCTTTTTCTCAACCGGGTTTAAGAACAACGTTAATGAAGACACCATTCACGACAAACCCAAATCACATTTGATATTAAATACAAGGCTCTGAATAGAAAATATATCGGCTTATATTCAATATCAAATTCTACGACCAACAAATATCGTATTGGAAATAACGATATATAATATATCTTTCGAATTTCCACAACCATATCTGTATAATCACGAAATCCAACATCGAAATATTCCGAAGATAATTTCGATTCAAATCCATTCCAATTCACATATTGGAAATTCTAATTATTTTTAAAACCACTTTCAAATTCAATTTATCTATTTCAAAAATAAATTGGTTTTAATTCTAGTTCAAAACTAGTTCATTTTGATAAAAATATATTTTATCCTTTCAAATGTGGAATTTTTCATTCCAGTTCTTCCCAAATAACTTCTTATGATTTTACACAAATTATTGATATTTTTAATAATGTACGGTCGATTTCCATCAACGGTCATCGAACTGCACTTACAGCGACCTTTTCCAAATTTGATTAGGACATAATTCCAAATCCAACCGTTAGATTTCAAATTTCTAATATTCATTGGAAAGCTCTTTTCGATACGAACCCAACGGTTCCGATTTCAGGAGAATCCGACGGTCGGATCTCCCGTAATGTCCGTTCGAAGTCAATGGTCGAAATTCACGAACTACCGCGGCGCGGCGCGTTCTATTCAGGCCATTATATATATAATATATATATTATATATATTTCGTCGATTTCCTTTTAAAACGTATTTTATAAATCATTTTAAATTCGTTTTCGAAACGATTTCAACTTCATATTCAACTTCGAATCGAAATTGAATATTCCACATCATTGATATACAAATGATAATATTTTCAAAACGTTATATTTTGAAATCACTTCCTTTTCTATAATTATTATAAAAACGAATATAATCGATGTAAATATCGTTCGCGTCAAAATAGCGCATCCCTAATCAACACGGCTTTATATTTTTCAATAACTTCGTTATTCTATTCAACAAATGAATATTTATTCTATTCAACACATGAATCTATATTTCTTTCAACACATGACTAATCTCAACAAATGAGTACTGTCAACACGTGACTATTTTTGTTATGTAATATATTTTAAAAAAATTTGATTTCTATCGTTTAATTTTTAATCAGACTCCAACCGTAAATTAGTAAGAGAACGATTCCCTAAATATTAACCTCGAATGCCGAAACCAACATCAGATCAATATCCAAGAGACCACTCATCTTATCTATTTTCCAGTTAGATCTAACTTTATATATGATAAAGATGTAAATTTTATTGTTAAAATATTTCGTTCAACACATGAATCTATATTTTTCAACACATGACTAATCTCAACAAATGAGTACTGTCAACACATGAATCTTTATTTGATAATATTCTTTATTTTCCAAATTGGAATGAGGCCAAATCAATTACCATATAATGTTAATTATATGGATTCCATACAACACATGTATATAATAGCAATGACAAATAATCAACCATCATCCAAAGTGCACCACACAACTGCATAAGCATTAAATATAAATAATTAACGCTTACACAGTCTGTCGACCAATCGATCGACATACAACTAAATAATTGATATTAGTGTACCCCAAATATCATCCCAACACCCGTGTGGGGTTTCAATCCACAAACACTGAATATTATTTGTGCAGTTGGGCGATGTGTAAAATTTATCATCCCAATCAATGTCCTTCAAATAGGTGTACATAAACAAACCGTCCGGTTTGTAAATGAATATTTATTTATTCACATTCACGTTAAAATTATATTTTTAACGATAATTTATCTATTTCAACACATGAACGTTTTATTATCTATTTCACATCAACATCACAAACAAACTTCACAACACATCAAACAAACATACAAGTCGTCCATGGTCTGTGGACGACGGGTGTCGGGTGCTACTAAACACCGTCTGCATCCTAGTATATATTTTAACTAGAAAAGAAGATTTAAAGTGAGAAGTTCTCATAGAGAGTTCCACTCCGCCGTGTTTTTCTTTTGTACTGCTGAATCGTTTGGATTTGCTTGAAATTCCAATGTAGTTCTTTTCACGCTGTTCACAATAAAAATTATATTTTTATCGTTTCATTTCAATAAATAAAAATCATATTTTTATTTCATATATATATATAGAAATCGAATTTTTATCTATATAAAAATCTCAAATTATATTTTAAACAAAATCACTTCTTTATATTGTTAATTCGCTACAACACATACAAAGCCGTATTTTTATATTCTTTATCTTATAAAAATCACATTTTTATAATCTCTGCTATATAAAAATTATATTTTTATTCCTTACATACGATAAAAATTATATCTTTATTCTTCACATATATAAAAATAATATGTTTACACTCATAAAAATATTTCAAACGTATGATAAAAATTATATTTTGATTCAAATAAAAATCTTAACTTTTTGCATATAAAAATCTTAATTTTCTTCATATAAAAATTTACTTTCTACTTGTAAAAATCCAAACTTTCTTCTTTTAAAGACCTATTCTTTCTTATTTTTAAAAATTCCATCTTTTCTAATTGAAAAAATCCGATCTTTTCTATTTCAAAATTTCCGCCTTTTTAAATATAAAGATCTCGTATATAAAAATCAAATTTTTAATCCAAGAAATTACATAGAAAAATCTAAATTTCCTTGACATAACAACCTAATTGTTCTTAACACACCAATATAATTAAACTGAAAAGAAATTAATTAAAAAGCTCACCGTTTCTTTTTGGTCGAAGGTCGGAGTAAGGAGGGCTTGGTCGGAGGGGTGTTGCTGTCGAAGGGGAGGGTGTGCTCGCGCCGGGTGTGGCGGCGTGGCTATGGTGATGGCTCGTGCTGCGGTGGACCAAGGGGCTAGGGTTTTGGGATCGGCACCATGGGGGAACTCGATTTGGTGGCTAGGGGGGTGGGGGTGCGGTCACTTCAGAAGAGGGGGAGGGAGTCTCGCGCGTCAGGGATCGAAGAGGGGGCTTCCTCTGGCGGCGCGCCAGAGGGGAGGCGGCGCACTGCTTGGGGGGAGCGCAGCTCCTCCCCGCTTCCTCTTCTTTTTTTCTTTTTCTACTGATTTGGAAAGTAACGGGGGGGGGGTATAGGAGATAATTTTTTTTTATTAATTAATTATTTAGTTTCAAAAAGCAACTTTTTATTTTGACCTCAAAATCGAATCCACCGACTGTCGCCATAGCTAATTACTCCCATTCCGAACACAATGGGATATGTATCGTAGGCTGATTCGATCGTTTCGATCAGTTTTCATCAAAATCAAAATATAACTCTATATATTGAATTTGAACGCGCATTTCAATTTACTGGGGCCACATACGAACTCTAAAAATTCCCGAAAAATATTTTCCAACTTCGTATTGACGATACGGTCCTAGTAAAACTAATTTCGTCAAATTCTGAGACCGTTTGAAAAATGGCCAATTTCCAGTCGATTAAAATCAACTGAAACTGGTCAAACGCGTTTTCCTTCGCCACGCTCACATATTGATTCAGAAAATTACTAAATTTGAAACCTAGCAATAACTTGACATCACGGATCCAACAAAAGTGGTTTCGTCGAAAACCGAGGTCGTTTGCAAAATTTCCATTTTTAAGGGCCAGAATTCCATAGCGACTATTCTGAATTTTCAACTGGACATATCTTTTGATTCCCTCTGTCAAATTTCGATTCTTCAGATTCGTTGGAAAGATATTCTCAATTAGATTAAAATATTTTTGGTTTCGCCAAAATCCGGTTTATTTTGCACCCGGTACGTTCATTTGAACTTTGAAATCGAATTATTGAACTACCGCGCCATTTCAGACTCGTTATATAATTAAAATAAATTATTTATATTCTAACGACAATTCGAATAGATATTTACTTCTATTCCTATTCAAAAATAAATTTTTCGTCGATATTATTTAAAACAACTCATTTTAAATAATCAAAAATCGCTAAAATTGCCAAAACAAAAAATTTAAATTGGCTCCGAATTTCCGGGTTATTACAATCTCCCCCACTTAAAACTTTTCGTCCCCGAAAAGGAACGAAGCTGAAATTTGTTTATCTAATCAACTCAACTTCCATTGTTTTCATTACGGCTTAAGTTCTTCAACTTTTCAGTTTCTAAGAACTTTTCAAATTCTTCAAAAAAATTGGCTAACACCCTAAATTTTCGAAAAATTTCGCCATAACCTCCCCTGCACCGGGGACTTCGGGATATTTCATATAGCCTCCCATGGCCTTCTTCAATCCAAAAGAAAAAGCCAAGCGGCTAGCCAATCGGCTCATAAAATCATCATCACCCAAACAAAACAGTAAATTATGGTAAACATGTACCTATTTGTCGGGCAAACAATTTTATTCTTCTGCTCTAGCCTCCTTGCTATGACCTGTTCAATGAAAATACATGTATATGCATGCAATTTCAACCAATTTTCAATTCAGTACAATATTAGGTTCAATTTGGCATAATGTTTCAAAATTTCAAGTTAATAATCAAACAACACAATCAGCAATCAATTAGTTGACTATCATTTCAAATTCATAACTTTGATATATATACAGAAAATCATGTTTTTGATGCCAAATCACAACAATAAATCTATATAGTTTCGGTTCTCACACCAGTCTAATGGAAATATATAGATATCACACCTTCGAAACACGAACATAAGTACTGATGATGTCCGGACATCACCAGAATTATCCCCGGGTGTCTAGAATGTGATTCTATATCTATCCAGTATATTAAAACTTCGAATATACGTTCATGATGCGTATATGCAAAATCTTTATATATTGGATTATCCAAATTCAATATAAATAAATATTCAAATACGTACAAAACGATTTAAATTTCAAAACAAATTTTGTTTTCATTTGAAAAATATACTCTTCACACTCGTTCTAGGATACTACTGATCCTATCTCTAACGACTCATCCTAATTGGATACTACTAATCCAATATCTGAAGGATTCTTTCGTTCGGTTCTAATGTGTCTTGTCCTCAAGCTCTGTAAACCAAAGCTCTGATACCAACTGTGATAGCCCGTAACTTCCCCGGCAAGGAAAACACGGATTACCTTGAGAACACGACAAAATAGAACGCAAACAGAAGAACATTACATTGTTTATTACAACAATTCCATCAGAATACAAGAATATACAGAGTATGAATAAATATTACAAAGAAAATATCAGAGATTTAAATTACATAGCAGCGGAAAAACAATATAAAACACAACTGAAAGTAATACACGGATACAGAGCTTTCCAAGCATCGTTCCGGCTGTAAATCAGGATCCTGTGAATATAAATCTGCAAAACCAAAACTACTAGCTGCCCGTGTCGAAAATAAGGGCACCCAGAGTTTAGGTTAAAACAATAAACTCCAGGTCAGTCATGTGACTGTTGTGAGAACTAAAACAGTTATTTAAAACTTTACTTTAAAAGAGAGTAATTCAAGGGACCACGCCGTATAACACAGAACGGGTTTCCTTCCAAGAATACCAGTGCATAGAATAAACAGCGCAATGCTTTTTCGAAAAATGAAGCTATTATAAGACCCAGGTCCCATCACACAATGCAACGCAAGCCGGAGGATAGGGTTTTCCCTTATAATAGCCAAACATGATTGGTATGTTTAAAACAAATCATTTGATACTATTATAAGTGTATAGTGTCAAAACAATTACAATCATAGACGGCATGGGTACCATATATCATGTCGCCATACTAGGCTCTACAAATAAAACCGAAATATCTCGTATTGGAGATTGGATTTCTGTCATAAGTCGAGGAAAGGGGCAAGCTCCTCTCCGCTTCGAGACACTATAGCAAATGCCTCGGGACTACACACTCTGGGTAACCCCTGGATCTTCAGGGCCGGTCCTCTCTTACGTTTGAGGATTGGCAATTCCTGAACACATGTTTCCCGGTCCTTTCAGACCTAAAATCGAGGCGCCTCGCATCCAACAACCACATAGGTGAAAAGTATATAAAAGTCAGCCAGTTTAAGCACTGACACCACCACTAGCTAGAAAGAAACGTCGTGCTCTCCCTGCAGTCACTATCCCATTTTTGACTCATACCGAGGTGTGAGGCTCGCGAATTCACATTATACACAAAGTTGTGCCACACAGGCCGTGCTTTGATCATCAACCACAAGACTTTGCTTTTCAACAGAAGCCTTGATCAATTGCCACTTAGGTGTGCCACACGGGCAATTCATGTCATGCGACTGATGTCCATCGATATACAACCTCTGAGCTCGTACGTCTCAGAGAAGGGCGTTAAGTAAGAGAATAAATTCTCTGCCGCCAAACAGATGTATATTTAATAGAGATCAATCAACACAGAATAAAATCCAATGTCAGACACACAGTCCACTTACAAGTTCGTTCTGGGTCTGAACGAAACCGGAGGCACTTTCCTTGCATATCCATCGATCTCCAAGTACGTTTGGACGATCACCAACTGATTCCCTCATCTTGAGTGTACAGCCCAATCAAGATCATCAGTAATCACCCAAACGATGTGAAGACTTCCGGTCTTCGCTCACCGTCTTCATCTTCGACTAATCGTCGAATCGGTTATTCAGAATGGGTATAACCCGGCCTTTCTAAATAACCGCGTATATAATAAACAAGTGTTACACAAACGCAACATACGCCTCATTCCAATCCATCAGTCACTAACCGTAAATTAGCAAGAGAACAATTCCCCAAATATTAACCCTGAAGGCCGAAACCAACATCAGATCAATACCTAGGAAACCATCCTACTTAACTGATCCCCAGTTAGTCTCTAAATTTTGTATTCTTAGGGAAAGGTTCCCATTAATTTTATCAAAGATAAATTCTTCTAAATTTATTCTTTAATCTTCCTTTGGATATCATTTCAAACCATGTTAAGGTTTTCCAAACTAGTCGGGATTAGCGAACCACACCGAAGTAATTATTTATTTTATTTCCCAATCCCAACCTATTCATCCCATGAAGCAAGACTGGTAATACTCCATATCTAACACCACGGTGTTATCGGTAAAATTAATTACCATTTCACGTTCAAATCTAATTAAAGATTTAACTATCGCTTTGGATCAAAACTGGTGATACTCCATTCTCGATCATTTCAATCTAATTAAAGATTCATTAAAACTCCACTTAGTTTTAATTTTCTCAAAAATAAATATCCTGTCCTTAACTGGGTTAAAGAACCAACGTCATCTAAAACACGGTTCCAGATAAACCCAAAATCACATTCTATTGTTAATCGGGTTAAAGAACAGGTGTTATTCAAAACACCGCTCACGATAAACCCAAAACCAATTTAAATTCAATTCCAATTAATATTATTTAATTGGTACACTTCATTAAATCTAAATAGAAATATTTAATCTTTTTCTCAACTGGGTTTAAGAACAGTGTTAATGAAGACACCATTCACGACAAACCCAAATCACATTTGAAATTAAATACAAGGCTCTGAATAGAAATTATATCGGCTTATATTCAATATCAAATTCTACGACCAACAAATATCGTATTGGAAATAACGATATATAATATATCTTTCAAATTTCCACAACCATATTTGTATAATCACGAAATCCAACATCGAAATATTCCGAAGATAATTTCGATTCAAATCCATTCCAATTCACGTATTGGAAATTCTAATTATTTTTAAAACCACTTTCAAATTCAATTTATCTATTTCCAAAATAAATTGGTTTTAATTCTAGTTCAAAACTAGTTCATTTCGATAAAAATATATTTTTATCCTTTCAAATGTGGAATTTTTCATCCCAATTCTTCCCAAATCACTTCTTATGATTTTACACAAATTATTGATATTTTTAATAATTTTATCAAGGCCCGTACAGTCGATTTCCATCAACGGCCATCGAACTTCACTTACAGCGACCTTTTCCAAATTTGATTTGGACATAATTCCAAATCAAACCGTTAGATTTCAAATTCTAATATTCATTGGAAAGCTCTTTTCGATACGAACCGAACGGTTCCGGTTTCAGGAGAATCCGACGGTCGGATCTCCCATAATGTCCGTTCGAAGTCAATGGTCGAAATTCACGAACTGCCGCGGCGCGGCGCGTTCTATTCAGGCCATTATATATATAATATATATATATATATATATTATATATTTCGTCGATTTCCTTTTAAAACGTATTTTATAAATCGTTTTAAATTCGTTTTCGAAACGATTTCAACTTCATATTCAACTTCGAATCAAAATTGAATATTCCACATCATCGATATACAAATGATAATATTTTCAAAACGTTATATTTTGAAATCACTTCCTTTTCTATAATTATTATAAAAACGAATATAATCGATGTAAATATCGTTTGCGTCAAAATAGCGCATCTCTAATCAACACGGCTTTATATTTTTCAATAACTTCGTTATTCTATTCAACAAATGAATATTTATTCTATTCAACACATGAATCTATATTTCTTTCAACACATGACTAATCTCAACAAATGAGTACTGTCAAAACGTGACTATTTTTGTTATGTAATATATTTTATAAAATTTTGATTTCTATCGTTTAATTTTTAATCAGACTCCAACTGTAAATTAGTAAGAGAACGATTCCCTAAATATTAACCCCGAAGGCCGAAACCAACATCAGATCAATATCCAAGAGACCACTCATCTTATCAATTTTCCAGTTAGTTCTAATTTTATATATGATAAAGATGTAAATTTTATTGTTAAAATATTTCGTTCAACACATGAATCTATATTTTTCAACACATGACCAATCTCAACAAATGAGTACTGTCAACACATGAATCTTTATTTGATAATATTCTTTATTTTCCAAATTGGAATGAGGCCCAATCAATTACCATATAATGTTAATTATATGGATTCCATACAACACATGTATATAATAGCAATGACAAACAATCAACCATCATCCAAAATGCACCACACAACTGCATAAGCATTAAATATAAATAATTAACGCTTACACAGTCTTTCGACCAATCGATCGACATACAACTAAATAATTGGGATTAGTGTACCCCAAATATCATCCCAACTCCCGTGTGGGGTTTCAATCCACAAACACTGAATATTATTTGTGCAGTTGGGCGATGTGTAAAATTTATCATCCCAATCAATGTCCTTCAAATAGGTGTACATAAACAAACCGTCCGGTTTGTAAATGAATATTTATTTATTCACATTCATGTTAAAATTATATTTTTAACGATAATTAATTTATTTCAACACATGATCGTTTTATTATCTATTTCACATCAACATCATAAACAAACTTCACAACACATCAAACAAACATACAAGTCGTCTATGGTCTGTGGACGACAGGTGTCGGGTGCTACTAAACACCGTCTGCATCCTAGTATATATTTTAACTAGAAAAGAAGATTTAAAGTGAGAAGTTCTCACGGAGGGTTCCACACCGCCGTGCTTTGCTTTTGAACTGCTGAATCGTTTGGATTTGCTTGAAATTCCAATGTAGTTCTTTTGACGCTGTTCACAATAAAAATTATATTTTTATCATTTCATTTCAATAAATAAAAATCATATTTTTATTTCATATATATATAAAAATCGAATTTTTATCTATATAAAAATCTCAACTAATATTTTAAACAAAATCACTTCTTTATATTGTTAATTCGCCACAACACATATAAAGCCGTATTTTTATATTCTCTATCTTATAAAAATCACATTTTTATAATCTCTGCTATATAAAAATTATATTTTTATTCCTTACATACGATAAAAATTATATCTTTATTCTTCACATATATAAAAATAATATGTTTACACTCATAAAAATATTTCAAACGTATGATAAAAATTATATTTTGATTCAAATAAAAATCTTAACTTTTTGCATATAAAAATCTGAATTTTCTTCATATAAAAATATTAACTTTCTACTTGTAAAAATCCAAACTTTCTTCTTTTAAAGACCTATTCTTTCTTATTTTTAAAAATTCCATCTTTTCTAATTGAAAAAATCCGATCTTTTCTATTTCAAAATTTCCGCCTTTTTAAATATAAAGATCTCGTATATAGAAATCAAAATTTTAATCCAAGAAATTACATAGAAAAATCTAAATTTCCTTGACATAACAACCTAATTGTTCTTAACACACTAATATAATTAAACTGAAAAGAAATTAATTAAAAAGCTCACCGTTTCTTTTTGGTCGAAGGTCGGAGTAAGGAGGGCTTGGTCGGAGGGGTGTTGCTGTCGAAGGGGAGGGTGTGCTCGCGACGGGTGTGGCGGCGTGGCTCTGGTGATGGCTCGCGCTGCGGTGGACCAGGGAGCTTGGGTTTTGGGATCGGCACCAAGGGGGAACTCGATTGGGTGGCTAGGGGGGTGCAGTCACTTCAGAAGAGGGGGAGGGAGTCTCGTGTGTCAGGGATCGAAGGGGGGCCTTCCTCTAGCGACGCGCCAGAGGGGCAGCGGCGCACTGCATGGGGGGAGCGCAGCTCCTCCCTGCTTCCACTTTTTTTTCTTTTCTTTTTCTACTGATTTGGAAAGTAACGGGGGGGGGGGGGTATAGGAGATAAAAAAATTATTAATTAATTATTTAGTTTCAAAAAGCAACTTTTTATTTTGACCTCAAAATCGAACCCACCGACTGTCGCCCATAGCTAATTGCCCCCATTCCGATCGTTTCGATCAGTTTTCGTCAAAATAAAAATATAACTCTATATATTGAATTTGGACGTGCATTTCAATTTACTGGGGACACATACGAACTCTAAAAATTCCCGAAAAATATTTTCCAACTTCGTATTGATGATACGATCCTAACAAAACTAATTTCGTCAAATTCTGAGACCGATTGAAAAATGGCCAATTTCCAGTCGATTAAAATCAAGTGAAACTGGTCAAACGCGTTTTCCTTCGCCACGCTCACATATTGATTCAGAAAATTACGAAATTTGAAACCTAGCAATAACTTGACATCACGGATCCAACAAATGTGGTTTCGTCGAAAACTGAGGTCGTTTGCAAAATTTCCATTTTTAAGGGCCAGAATTCCATAGCGACTATTCTGAATTTTCAACTGGACATATCTTTTGATTCCCGCTATGAAATTTCGATTCTTCGGATTCGTTGGAAAGATATTCTCAATTAGATTCAAATATTCTTGGTTTCGCCAAAATCCGGTTTATTTTGCACCCGGTACATCCATTTGAACTTTGAAATCGAATTATCGAACTACCGCGCCATTTCAGACTCGTTATATAATTAAAATAAATTATTTATATTCTAACGACGATTCGAATAAATATTTACTTCTATTCCTATTCAAAAATAAATTTCTCGTCGATATTAATTAAAACAACTCATTTTAAATAATCAAAATTCGCTAAAATTGCCAAAACAAAAAATTTAAATTGGCTCAGAATTTCCGGGTTATTACATAAGAGGATGGTAAACTTAAAGTAACAAATGCGTGTAGCAACCATCAGACCAACGGAGGCAAGTAGCAATACGTCGTACGAACCCAGAATTACATGGACAAGTGTTGATTTTTTTTGGCATAACTTAACAAGTGGCGATTTTATTAAACAAATAATTTGTTTTCTAAGTATCAATACCAAAACATTATTCCCAAGTATATAAACAAATAATTTGGTGAACATTTGAAAAATGGTCATTTTCTGGTCGATCCAATTCAAACTAAATTGACTAAAAAAGGTTTAAATTCATCACGCTCACATATTGATTCCAAAGATTATGAAAATTGGAATCTAGCAATAATTTGACATTCCAAATCCAACAAAAGTGGTCTCGTCGAAAACGGAGGTCGTTTGCAAAATGGCTATTTTTAAGGGCTATATATTATATAAAATTCCATAGCGACTATTTTGAATTTTCAACTGGACTTAACTTTTTATTTCCGTTATGAAATATGGATTTTTCACATTAGTTGGAAAGATATTTTCAAAAAAATTCTAATATTTCTAGTTTTACTAAAATCCGATTTATTTTGGATCCTGTACATTCATTTGAAATTTGAAATTTGAAATCGAATTTTCAAACTACCGCGCCATTTCAGGCTCGTTATATAATTAAAATAAATATTTATATTCTAACTTCGATTTAAATTAATTTATACGTTCTAATTCTATTAAAAATAAATTTCTAGTCGTTATTATTTAAAATAAATCATTCTATATATTCAAAATTCATTAAAATTGCCAAAATAAAACTTTTAAATTAGTTCTGATTTTTCGGGTTGTTACAACAACACAGTGGAATAAAAACGGACATCCAGTCTAGATTTGATGATGACAATATCTGATCTAGTGTACTAGGCTAATGTACATTGCCTTCCGATGGAAATATGCTGATACCATTCATATATAAATGTCGTTTTTGGATCTAAACGAACCGCAGGAACTACTTCTCCTACACCTATTTTGAAATCACCACTAGGATTAATACCGTATAACATGTGCACTTATCTATATCTTCGATTCCATGCTTTTGAGATGACTCAATTCGAAACAATTGAGTTTGATCGAATCGGTTTTTAGATAACATATCTGATCTCGGTACCTTCAGAATAACTTTCAATAATTCCTAGGAAAGTCAAAACCGATTCTTTAGAGAATAAACATATATTGGATAAGGGAGGAGTTCACCACCAAACAGTTTAGACGAATTTCATTATCGCTTGTCTTGGTAGAACGAAATGAGGTTTCATTACAAGAAGAACATTGATTTCCAAATGGCTACTGGTCGTTGGTAGCCGTTGGAAACGCCATTGGTATAGGTACCAATGGTTTCTAACACTTTCCAACGGCATTAGTGTGGTTTTTCCAATAGCCTCCAACGACGACACGTGGGAAATCATATTGACCAAATATCGTTAGAAGCAGTTAGAAACTATTCAAAAATGCAGTTAGAACCAATTGGAAACCAACGACATGTAAGCCGTTACAAGCCGTTGAAAATATGGAAATATTTATATTTCTAGAATTTAGGCCTGCTTACTTTCAACCATCCACAATCATAGATATATCATAATAGCTCCATTTCAAGCATATATACAACAATAATAATCACATATATACCCAAACACAATATTCAACCCAAACCATGCATATACAATCCAATATATGAAACATAATTCAATGTATACAACATCAAAACCAACATCCAAAAAAACATAACAAATCAAGATCATTCCAATCAACCATCATCCAAACCAACTTTAAACCAACATCCAAACCAACAACAATATTTACAATCTATCACAAGGTAACAACCAAATCCTCACCCACTCAAAGCATATATGTACGTACAACTAGTGTCATCCCTACTAGTTTGCATGCCCTAGGCAACATTACCCAAGAAAAAAAGAGAAACACATTGGAAGAAGGGAAATGTTCACCATCAAGAATCGAACCCTGGTCATCAACAACTCATACACATGAGAAACCACTTGGTTACTACTTGTTCCTATCATTTTCTTCCTTGATGTAATCATATTTAATTAATTTTGAAAGCATATAAGACATTTTGGTGCTCCGTCCACCACCATCGGAGGGGTTGCACTAGGCGGAGGCCTTGGTTGCCTACCCTTTTGGCCGACCCTGCATACAACAAAACATAACAAAACATACATCAAATCACACATCATCTCCTCTAGAACCACCAAACGAAGGGAGCCTGTAGTACTTCTCTATGAACCCGACTGTAACAGCCCGCCATTTTGACCACCCCAAATCGATGATTAAACCAACTTATAAAAGAAATCATAAGAAATGTGAGCATGCAATAATAAATTAAATTTAACGTAAAGCAATAATACATTTAAATTAGATTTTCAAAGATTACAATATTATATTCAACGATTAAATCTTAATTTAATTTGTTTTTTAAACGCCAAAATTTTCAAAGCTATTACAACTCCCTTCCAAAATCCGGGTTGTTACAGACTCCCTTTTTTTAAATATGTTTCTATTCCTCCGTACCATATTTTTTTAGTTCTTCAATAAAACGTTGTAAACCAAAATCTGACATCATTCTTTTCACTTCATAATGATTTGCACAAATTAAATTATTGGGAGACATATGACGCTTTGTAGTTTGTACAACAACTATAAATCTAGCTTCTGTAAGATTATATTTAGATTTCATCTCAATGTATTCAAAGTTACTGATAATTGAGTTTTGCCTGTACAACCTTTCCAAAGGGGTTTCTTCGTGGCATCTAATAATTCATATATTTTATTCCTCAATAATTGCTTCTTCTTCAACATCGTCATCAACAAATTGAATAGTAAGGAACATTGAACATTCAACATCTTCAACCATATATTTCATGATATTCATCATAGAAATTTCATTGCTCACTACCTCCTCAACTTTTACAGAATTAGATGCTAACAGTTCTCTATGACGATCCCCAACCAAATAGTTTTGCACAAAACCATACTGACGCAAGTGAACTCTAACCATTTCTGGTATCAAATGCTTTAACAATTTGCATCTGCTGCATGAACAATGGATTTCTTCGTCATTTCCGTTATTACTTAAATCAAAATCAATAATTAAGCGAACACCATTATAAAAATGTTCATTTATTGAGTCTCTCGTTTCCCTTCATTGTCGATACATCCAGCTACGATTAGTAAAACAATTGTTTATTTCCCATACGTACTAATTCAAAAGTATGATATAAACTAAAATTGCATTGACAATTTATTAAAACAATTTTATAAGTTAATGTTATATTAATTATTCACTGACACTTTGATGGTGGGTCATCTTACTGAAAAAGAGGAATATAGATTGTGTAATATGGATATTCGTGTGATAATAATATAATTGCATAAGTAAACAATATAAAAGTAGTAAATAAAAGTAAAGACACCTAAGAATTTTATACTGGTTTGGAGCATTGTCCTATGTCCAATCCAAGACTTCTTCTGGAACATCAACTATACAATAACCCTCACTCAATCAGGAGAAATAGATCTTTGCAACACCTGAGCAGCAGAACAGGATTTCACCTCAACAGCCGAAGAGGACTTAACGCGTCTAAGTAGCAGAACAATACTTTACACTAATATAAAAGTTTGTAAACTATTTGTGTTCTTGATAACACTGATATGTCTCTTTATTGTACACCTTTCCTATAATTTTCTCCTCGAGTATATATGTATATATATTTTAAGTGTATGAAGATAAGAAAGGAAGATATTGCTTTGAATATAAAATATGAAGGCGAATTCAAGCAAATTTTTTCTTGGAATGTTGAAAGTTAAGAGTATTAGAAATGTATACATAGAAGAGAAAAAGTTGATTCGATTGAAGTTAGAGCATCTGTATATAATGTATAAATAGCAGCAACTATTGCTGAAGAGGTTTGGTTGAAAAGTAACATCTAAAGTTGTTTCTCTTCGTGAAAAACAATGACTCTTCGGAAAATTTGACCTTTGGAAAAATCCAGCCGACTGAAGTTCAGGCCAGTCAACTGAAAATTCAAAACGTATGTATGTATGTGTGTGTGTATTTGTGCATTTGCGTAGATTGCACATAGTATCCCAAGTCAATCAACTATTATGCAATCTTGCACAACTCTGTGTGTGTGTATTCTTAATATAAGTTCATATGTTTTATATATATACCATACTTATACATTTATATTATTAGATTTGTATAGAAAGTCAACATACATATATAAGTTAGGTTCAAATCAAGATAAATTATCTTTTAATATATAAAAACTACTTGAGAGAGATTTTTTAACAGTTTTATTTTAATACTCAAGACTCAATAAATAAGAAGTTTGTGCATCAGAATGAAGTCTCGTCTCCATTGTAGTTTATACACTTTTAGTCTTTTTAATCATCAAATCTTTGTATCGTAAAATAAGCTCCTTGTCATGAATCAAAACTGTGACTCAACATTCTCCCCTTTTTAATTGATGACATATATCCTGCATTCTAAGATAAATATTGATTTTTCTCCCCTTTTGTCATCAACAAAAAGGAAGTAAAGATAGATGCTTACACTAAGTATATAAACAAAAGATAAGATAGAATTAAACCATATTAATACATACATGAGCAAACATCACAGAGCACAATCTAGAGTAGCAATGAAACACAGTATGCTCGAATAAAACATAACATACTAACAAGGCTATTTAGTACAAGCCTTGTATATAGTTCAAAAATAAAAGAACATAGTTTAAAGCACAAGAATGAAAGCCAAAGAACTAAAGTCATACTCCGTCAACTGCTTACCCTTTCCTGTATGACAACTGTCACCAATATCGCTACAACCACCTCCACCTCCATTTGTACCATCACTACTTTCTTGCTCATTCGATGTCGACCAAGTAAAGTGGTACATTTTCCCAGATCTCCTTGTGTTGCCATAGAAGGACAAGAGGTGCTCTTCCCAAAGCATGTTAAAAACTTTTAATATTGTCCATCTTCATGTCAACCTTTTTGATGTGGGAGTCCAAGATTTATTGATTGTGGCACATGATGGCCATTGATTCATGTGGTCCAAGAGGCGGATTTGCAATGATGATTTCATCTTGTTCACGAACTGTAGATTGTGTGCGTCAAGTAATATGAGTATATGCTTGTCCAGGTTGTCGTGGAGATTGTTGTTGGCCTTGTTGTTTTTGAACCATTCTTCGGAACTAATGATACAGGGATGCATAGATTTGGGTATTCCCATCAAAAATAAAGTTTTTATGTTTAACGTGCCTATGGAAGAAGTTGGGGAATCAGGATGGGAATAGTGAATTCTTTGAGCTTGTGCATAATGTATTCTTTGTAGTAAATGATATTCGTTCAACCGTTGTTAAAACTTAAGAATTCAACAAGTATGAGATGAAGCCAATTGACTTTTATATTCCCGTAAATTGCGTAGAGAGCTTTGAAGTTATGTTCATATACAAGGTCATAGCCATCGGTTCTTGAAATTATAGACCTTATTAGGATTCGATGATTGTTGTGGGTCATAAAGATTTGGACTTAAGTTCTAGTGTATATTCATCCAAAAATCTGTGGATAACTTGATCTCGGACTATCATACCTGATTCAACTTAATGGAGATCTATTCCTTCATTGGGTGTGTTAACAAAATGTGCCATTCGATCAAGTCATACGAATATAGGCACCTACACACTAAACTCCAAACATAATCTTCTAGATTGGATACTTGTTGATATCCAAAATAAGATTTTCATAGAATAAATTTACCATGATATTATTTATCTTTAAGTTATTATCATTAATGTTAATCAAAGAATCTAGATTACTTCTTCGAGCAATATTTTGTATACCATACGCAAAGAAATTCCGGATGCTCATGAATGATCATTCGAAAATCCTTGAGTTTTGGATCTTCTTCCACCTTTTTACGGTTTTTTCGTCATGGAGCCATCGTCGAATTTGTGCATCCGAAGGAGATTGTATGAAGGAGTTTGCTTGTCTTTGTCTCTTTGGCGGCATTTGTGTTTAGTTTAAATGAAAAGGATTGGATTTTTGGAAAACTAGGGTTTTGAAAAAAAATTGCTGAATTTTTTTAGAAATGGAAGAGTAAATTGAAAGGGCGAAGTAGATAAAAGGTAAAAAGGGGTTAGTGAGGGTAGTTATTGGCAGCAGGCACATAATTAGTCGACTAAACTAGACGATTAGTCGACCAGTTCTTTGTGTCGCGAAAATTCCTGGTTCTGATCCCGTTGGCCGACCTTTTGAGGCAGTCAATTGGTTTTTGTTTAACCAGAAAAGTTTATTCTAAGTCAGTTAACTGATCCAGAATATTGTTTATGGTTAGCTTTTTTTTAAATAAAAGTAATAATTTTTTTTGGCAAAGTCAACCAGTTTTTAAACTGATCCATAACATTTTTGCATTTCAATAAATAATGAGTGCAAGAGAGAACAGGAGACAGGAAGATTGCTGCTAACCTGGTTTAAAGTGCTAGGACACTGTGCATGTATAACAATGAAAAACAGGAGCTCGACAAATTCTCCATGACTACTAAGTGCATACAGGGAAGTTAATCCCCGTCATCTTCACTTGGCAGAAACACATGCTTGAACTCATAAAAGTGAGAAGCAAGATTCGAGACATAGCGTGGCGATTGCTTAGAATTAAGGAAACGTCTTTCCTAGGAAGTGGCATTCAACAACTTTACATTGCTAATACCATCCTCTCATACATTAGCCAATACAGGTTATTCCCTATCAACATGACAATAATTGTCTAACTTCTCCCTCATCTCCCACATATACATGTAATAACTTCCAATACTCGGTCTGTATTTGATTTCTGAAATGGCGTGAATCTAAGTAAGCTTAATAGGGCTCCAATAGAATGGCTCCTCACGGGCTAGAGTCACTTGAGTGCAGGTTCACTAAAGAAGCTTCAACTAGAGGTTCGGGATCAACTGCAGTAGGAGGAATAGATGGAGTCTTAGGCTTCGGGACCCATTTCAAGTTGGGTTTACGTAGCGGAAACTTGGCCCTAGAGTTTATAATAGAAAATCATAATTCTATAATGTGACCAAAAGACTAACACTTATAGAAAATGTCCAGACACCAACTGTATTGCACATCAACATCAAAACCTTTAACTAAAGTTACTTGGAAGAGGTTTCATATGAGAGATTTCGGTTAGAGCTCTAGCATACTTAAGACTCTTCCTAGCCACTGTAACGACCCAATTTTTACTGATTTTGTAACACAATTTATTTTGGGATTTATTTGATAAATAATTTAAATAATAAATTGTAAATAATAAAATTTGATGAAAATTTCCAAGTATGTATGATTTAAAATTTCACGACCAGTGTATATATGAATATAAAAGCGGTATATAATGTTGTATGATTTCGTTTGTATTTTTAATGTGTTTTCAAACTCTAGTTAAAAATCCAGATAACATTAATTACAAATATTTTAGGAAAATTTGAATAACAATTTTTCAAAAAGCTTATGAATGCTTACTATATTTATATACACATGAAAGAAAATAATGTTTTACATTGTCATTGCACTTTAACTTATTCTTGATATAAATATAAATAGATTAATCAATAAATAAATTAAATACTTAGTAAATTGCTTCATCTTTAACCATATAAGAGTACATGACATATATTTGATTAGAATATAATAAAATCAAAATAATAAATGGGAAGGATTTATGTACAACAAAGAACATGGCTTGTTTTTCCTTAGGAATGAAGTTTGGCTAGACTGAAACATTAAGTACATGCACTTACATCTATACATATTCTTCTAAGGGTCTGGCCATTCACATGCAAACTGGAAAGAGTTAATGTAGAAGGGACTAAACACAATTCCTTCACATCCAAGTTACAAGCAGCAGCCCATGACATCACCTACCCAAAAGCTAAGTAGTGTACACCTATTGTAACTCATGGTCTGCATATAGCTCTCCTTTCCAATGCACATGCACATCAATTCAGCACCTATACTTAAGCCTATACCAGTGCAGGCAAAACTAAACTTTAGCAAATTCATTTCAATCACCTATGTACAGGCAACCTATACCATCTAGCATAAATTGCTTAGGAGCAAAGCATCTAGTATGTAAACACATCTCCATATGGATTTAATACATTTGTGTTATTATTTATTCTGCCCATACATGTGCATGACCGTAGGGTATAGTTGTAAGAATGTAAATTAGTAGTGACCAAACTATGCATCATTTCAATCAATGAAGACAGCCTACAAGCCAAAACTAGAAGCTAAGCTACAGTTTAGTGTTTATTTCACCCTATATATACACTGGTATACCCTCTCACACACTCACACAATTCTTAAAAAAAACCATGGCAGCAACCCAGCTTGTTAAAGCCTGAATACCAGTGAGCAAGACATGGCTAAAGTTAAGACCATAAAAAACCTGGATACATGAAACAGTGGGAAAAATGGTGAGTAAACATCCCCATTTTTGATTACTGATTTTGATGCTAACATAGATACATATATGTTTGGGAATATTTTTTGTTTAATCGATTTGATTTGTATGCCAAAACCTTGAAACAAATATGAAAAACAGAGCTACTAGAACAGAGGATATTATTATGAGTAAAATTTCCTTTTTGTTATTAATTTTGAAATTGTGTTCGTATATCTGCAAATATGGTGTGTTGTTTGGGGGTAATTCAAGTTTCATACTGGAATAATGTAACAAACCGTCATTTTCTCGATTCTGATTATCGATACAAATACCATATCGACTACAAACAACAGAATTACCGGATCATTAATAAACAGAAGTTAGAGGGTGAGAAATAGAAAGAAAGAAATATTAGAATAGAAGAAAAAGAATATAAATATAACAACATCAGAGTAAACATAAATCTCACAGCAGAACGAATAAAATATAATATATAATAGCTTTTGAAATACAAATTTAACTGTATATACATCACATTATCAGAGTACAACAATTGTTCATCACACATATAACACAGTGGAAAAAAAATCTCTCTCTCTCTCTCTCTCTCTATATATATATATCTAACGCTGAAGCCTCCTACTCCAAGCTCCTCCAAGTATATCTGTAAATACCTGAACTACTTGACTGCCCGTCCAAATTTGGGCACCCAAGAGTTAGGGTAAAATAAAACAAACTCTGGGTCAGTCATCGGACTGGTGTGAGTAAACTCCAAACACTTGGTTTAACTTTTAAAAAATCCTTTTGGAAAGAAAAGATAATCGTAAGACTGATCCACACATAAACACGAATGGTTTTTACCTTACGATAATCAAAACATTCTTTGAAATTGATACTTTTATGATATTATAATAGTGTCTAAAACAAGTAAATATCAATCTAGCAGAACGCATGCATCTCATGCTCTACATACATAGTATACAATCAAAACCGCTGGATCTTATTGAAGAATGGATTCCAACTAGCAAGGTATGGAACCACCTTCCGACTGTATATCTCTAGATAGGAATACATCGGGTTCAACAAGAACATCTTGCAACCTATGCTAAACATGACCGGCCCCTCACTTCGCTTGATAGTACCAAATGTATTGTTACCAACGGTTGGGATTAGCAACCGTTCCGAAGAAACAATAGAGATATAATAAAGAAACAAAAGGAATTTCTCTAGATCAAGTGATAATACACCCTAATCGGCAGCTACCCACTTAGCCATGCGACCTACCCGATTTTATGCCATTTCCCAGTTGTAAGGCTTAAGGCCACATTATCTTTTGACATGCCACATCTTCATTTCCTTTGAATGTCGCATCGTCAAATCTGTTAATCATTAATTGATTTGCACGAATATATTCTAGATATTATGCTAAGAGAATAAATTCTCCGCCACCAGATGTATATTTGTACAGACCAACATATGCGATCATTGGAAATACTCTGTCAAACATTCGTCCAAACCCATTCATTCTGGGACTGAACGAAACCGAAGGCACAATTTCCATTATTCCATCTTACGTAATTTCTACCTAGGATTAACATAAAAAGCCCTTGCGCTTTACTCCGTCTTCATTTTCTTCATATAATCTGATTCGCAACGTTGCTGCCAATACGGAGTGGTTTTTGGGTAATAATCCAACCTGTCTCTCCATACTGACAATGATATTGGCAAATACTTCGATAGTCGGTTATTTAACTATCGAAGCAAAACAAATAAACATGTTCATCCATAACATCAAACAATCACTGGACCCCTTAGTTAATATTTCATTAATTAAATTACTTCTCTATTTCCTTATCCATATTTGTTAACATGATATTTCAAAAATCATCTTGGCCTCTTAAGCTATTTGGAAAATATTTCCATATATCACCATCTTATATTTTCTGTACCTAGAAAATATTTTCTATTTATGATTAGAATTTTATTCCAATTACTTTATCCTTTCACGACCATTCATTTCTGTACTCAGGAAATATTTATATTTCCAAAATTCCACTTATTTGTGTTAAAATGAATGTTGTGTAAAATATTATTACAACTTACAACAACCCAAATTAGTGAATTCAACTAATCTTATTCAACATTGATCTTCGAGATTGAATTTTGCTATTTATCGGTTAATAATGAAATCAATCAAGTTTAGGTATAATTACCTCTCAGAACTTGACTGAAAATATCCTTAACTTCAAAACAGACAAGACCACTTACCTCGAATAATCATTACCATAAAAACTACTTATTCATTTTTAAAACGTATATACTTTCCTCTTTCTGTTCTTACCAGATTTAATTATAGATTTCCTTTTTGTTTATAATATTCTATTTTAAGTTAGTTTCCTTATCGAATTCAATATATATTGATATATTATCCAATTTTCTTAAAAATATTCTAACTCCTTAAATTTATGGAAAATTTTGCCATAACCTCCTTTGTACGGGTCGCTCGGTATGACTACAAAACGCCTCTCTGGGCCCTTTCCATTCAAAAAGAAAATTAAAAAGGTAAGCGGCTTGCCGATTCAGCACATAAAACCTCATATAGAATTTTAAACATGTACCTTTTTGTCGGGTACTAATTTTATAGGCTTCATTCTCTTCATTCCATACCTATTTAACACATACGCGTCCATTTCTAATTTATTCGAACACAATCTGGTCATTTTAACTCAATTTGCTAATTTATCTTTATTAGCTCTTTTGCCCATTTCATAATTTTATTTGAACATATCATGTTCAAATATATTTTTAATTGATTTATAAACCAATCGAATTCCAATTTCAACTCGAGTTTCATATTCGATTTCGAACATAAATTCCGAATCCAATTCACCTTTCAAAGTCCAATTTCGATTCAAAATTCCGTTAACTAATTATTCTTTAAATTAGTTAATTCCATTCAATAAAAATCTGATTTTTGTTTCAAAAATCAATTCTTTACTCCATTTGAGTTCAGATATATTTTATAATTCAAATCCAGATTTTTCAAATGGAAACTTGGATTTTATTTGTATAAAATCCTTTTATTAATTCAAATAAACCATTATGGTTTTATAATGGTTATGGCGCTATTTTTCTGAAAATTTGATTTTGACATAACTCAAAATCTATAAGACGAAATCCAGATTTTTCTCTTCCATTTGAAAACTATTATTCAATCGATCCTGACGATTCTTGTTTCAAAGAATTCCGACTTAAATTGAGTTTTATATACTCAATCGAAGTTCGAAACGCCAATTTATGAACTACCACGCTACAACAAGTTCTTTTTAATTATATTTAAAAATATACGTTAAACTTCGTTTAATTTAAATTTAAATCTCATTCTAATATATATTTTATTATATATTAAATCCAGTTTTCAAATCCAACTTAATATTCCCGATTATCTTTAATTGTCGATTTTTCATTACTCGGTTACACATTTGTTTATAATTTAGTTTACTATATTAAATTCCAATTCCCTTTATAAATAAATTATTTATAAAATTCGATATAATTGATTTCTGATTATAAATCCATTGGATATATTTCGCTTCAGTTTATATTCCGAATTCCAGAATATAACAAACCTTTCTATTTCAAACGTTTCCTAATTCACTTTTAAGTTCGTACTTGAATTTTAACTTCTAAATTATCTAATAATAATTTATTTCATTAGATTTATAAACATAGTTTATAAATTCAACTTCCTTGTTCTATATATTAAAACAGGTTTCATTTCCAAAATAAATTTGAAACTCAACTCATTTTATATTCCGAATTCCAGAATTAAGACCATCGTTCTCTTTTTGAAATGATTTCAAATTCTATTTTAAATTCATACTTGAATTTAAAAACACCAAATTTATCTCATGAAAATCAATTCACTACATATATAAAACTCGTTTATAAATTTACTTATTTCATATATTCAAACAAGTTCCATTTCAAAAACTATTTAAAACAAAATATTATTTTGAAATATTCTATTTATTATAACTTATTTATATAATTGTAGAATCTACTTTTCATATTTAATTTAGGCTTCTATTTTTAATACAATTTCAATATCCTTTTTGAAAATAATTCATTTTTATAAATTTGACACAGTCGAATCCAAATCATAAATCCCTTTGGATTTATTTTAATTAAATTTATATTCCGTACATCGGAATAGATTTCATCGTTTTCTATTTAAAACAATTTCTAATTCTTATTTTAAATTCACATTTGAATTTAAATTTTCCAATTATCCAATGATAATTATTCATTTCATTTATAAACACCGTTGATAAATTCATTTCAATTCCCCGCATTATCCAATGAAATTTTATTCCATTTTATTTATAAACATCATTTATAAATGTACTTACTTGTTTTTAAGTTAATATTTTTATTTCTCATTTGAAATTCAAATTCTATTTAAAAAAATAGATTTCTCCTTTTAAATCTCAAAACCCATTTTCATGATATTTTTATAAATCGACATTTAGGCCCAGTGATATTTTCAACATCCAAAACACCCAATTATCAATCACAGGTTTTCTAACCCAACATATATGATAGTATATATATGAAAACAAACAGTAATAAATTTTGAGGAATCCAGTTGGATCCCTCCAACCTGTTTCCCCTGCATCCACATTATTTTCACCAATATGGTCGGGAAATAAATGGAGCCATACTTGATAACAATTGAAAATGAAAATGCGAGGAAGATAAAATAGAGACAAGATTTAGAGTGGTTCAGCCTTATATTAGGCCTACGTCCACTATGAAGATAGCTTGCACTCTTATAACGGGGATTACAAAATACATAAACTCTTTTTTTCATACATCTCTATATCCGCTCAATATACTCTCATTCATACATTTCAATCCTGGGATTTTATGATAGAATGGTAGAGTTTGAGGAGGAGAAAGATGGGTGAATGATTGAGAAGGAAGATTTTTTGTTTCCCCTAGTTACAAGGTTGTACTTGACGCCATGGCCAAATGGGTGATGGAACTTCGAGTCGAGAAGATGATCATTACTTCCAAGTGCTTGAGGAGTTACTAAGAATAGAATTTAGCATCACTTTGGGGTTGAAAAGATTTCATCCCCTTTACGCTGGCAGCCATGGAGTATTTATAGGTGAGCTCTCCTCAGGATATGATCTGAAGTCTGTATATGCAGGCTATGGTTCGTTCATCCCATTAATTACAAACATGCCATCGCCTAGATGTAGCCAGCTGTTGATAGCTGTATCCAGTTGTCATGTGCGAGCGACTCTATAGGAGCGAGCATTTTGAGTAGTTGAGTGGGTGACTTTAGCCGGTGTTCTTCGGGCGTGGTTATTTCTGGCAATCGACGAGTGGTTATCTGATTCTCTCGATTGTGAAATGAGCGAGCGGCTTTGATTGCTTTTACGGTCGAGCGATTTTATATAGGCAGCACGCGGGACTAGAATCAATTCTTCTTTGTATCTCGCACGACTGATCTTTCTAGCTTAAGAGCGTTCGCCCTTTGCTGTCTTTGTACTATGTTATTCTTGTGCTATATGGTTGCTCCCGCCAATATTTAATGGACGACTTGCTTTGTTTTGATTCTCGAGCAGCTTTGTTTCGATATGAACAACTGACCTCTGCTTCCGCGCCCGAATCACGACTCGCGTCTAGTTTTGGTTGAAGATATGGGCACATAAGACATTGTAGGTTCTTGTTTTGCAGTTCTAACCCAGGCTCGGTCTTTTGACGGATAACATTTGCCCCTCGAAGTTTGTAGTTTTTTACAAAAAACTGTAAGCTTCGAAGTAATGAGATACAATACCATTGGGTGGATTTAATCCAATGTTCTGTAAAACAGGAACCCCTACCAACAGCTTATGTTTTCATAATTTAAACATTCCTACGGTTGTCTTCCTACGGACATCTGATGGGATGTTTTTCGGGCACGTTTAATCGGATCACTCGGTTTTAATTGAGATGTCATATCATTTAAAAAAGGGCCTTCTAGTCCTCTTTAAATATTGTCTTTTCATTTTCCCGCTTTTATATTCCACTAATAAACCTATTGTAACGCCCCGCCTCTATACCCACTATCGTCCAGTTCATTTCAGAGAAATGTCGTAGACCATAACGGAGAATGAGGTTTGTGAAGAGCAACTGATTGTATGATTACTCCATGTGAGGAATGCACATCGAATTCTGATACCGATTAAAATTTCGACATGACCATTCAGCACAAAGGGCAACTACACAATGGCTATATGTAATCCGAAAAACAGTATAAAATATACAACAACAATATTATATATCACAGCCAAACATAGAATAATCATCTCATAAAGGCGGAATAGATATGAATAAACCAAGAATGTGTACAACCAGCCAATGGTCAACAAAGATCCACTAATCCCAAAAGAATAGATGCATGCCCCATGATCTAAATTAAAGAATATGTACACAACAATATATAATGTCATAGGAACAAAAGTATTTAAAGCTACGGAGACAGAATAGCAAGCTGAAAGCGGAAGATCAATCCTGCGTTGAGACCCAAAGGAGTACCCAAACGACTTGGTCTGACCCAAGTATTATTTATAGGAATAAATATTAAAGGAGTCAGTCCAGCTGTACTTATCAAATAAACTGAGATAGCAAGAGATATAACAAAGGATGACATGATTCAAGTAATAAAATCGAATCATAAATAAATATGAAACATGACATGTCAACAAGATCTGGAAATGACAACGGAATGTCAGCACACAAATATCTCTAAATAATCTCCTAGCTAATGTAGAATGCAACATTCAACTAATAGCACACAACAGGAAATGACAGAGGAATGCCAAATAAACTAAACACATGAATGACAGCAGAATGCCAAATACAAATCAAGTTGACGCGGATGGCATCAAAGTAAACATAAATCAAATTGACGTGCATCGCATCAAAGTAATCCTAAATCAAATTGACGCACGTCGCATCAAAGTTATCAAGAATCCAGAAATCACTAGAAATCCAGAAAACATCATAAAAAGTGGATACCTCCCAGATGAGATACGATCTCTAGGTAGCGAACCTATATGTTTGAGCCGAAGCTCCCCACAGAGCCGGGTCATGACCCCGAAAGAGAGAAAACACATAAATCGTGAAATCTCTAGAAAACATCATAAATCATAGAAAGTTGGACCGAGGTCCCATAGGTGAAATCCAGGAATTGTAAATCCCACTCGGGCGATCGAGGACCACAAAACATAAGTCATAAAATGAACAGGAGGTATCAACAGATAGTGCGGAAACTATCTGAATGGAGTTCCCCTGATAGCATGGAAACTATTACAGTGAACCACATTCCCCCGGAGACATAGCAAGGAAGCTAAGTCCAAATCATAAAACGGACCACATCTATCCGGTTGAGTATAAATTACACTGAGATAGTTAATATAAGAAAATAGCTAAATGCCCCGTAACCACTCGCTATTCTCGAATATTTACAAACCTGTTGTTGGTTCATACTCAAAACATAAATCATCATTGTCACATTTTTCAATCGAACGAGTCCAAGAATTAACCGTCAAAGCAAACACAAGGGTCCATAATCCTTGATTTTACTAAGGCGTTTAATTAGATTTCTTATACGAATGAGAAAAAGGTTTATAAAATATATACTAGTAGATTTGAAGAAGATTTATAAAATGATTTCGTAAAATAGCTTCATATAATGAAGTAAGATTAGAAACCACTTTTATAAAAGAGTTTGATATCTACTAATAACATAAAACCTTTTTGTATAGTTTCGAAGTGGCAATAAACAATAGTACGATTGCCGAAGCGAATCGATCAAGGGAATTCACGTTGCAATAACGTAAATACAATTCATAAATCATCAATATAAATTCGATAAATCGAATAAATATATAACTCGTTAGTGGATTCTATAATGTTAGAAAACGATTAGGAACCACGTTAGAGCGACAAGAACACAAAATCAGGTGCCACGGATCAAAGTACGACCACCAAGGTAATCGCTAATGTGTAATTCACATTACAACAACACACAGGAAATCAAAGGGATAACTGTCGTAAATTCGATCAACGAACTAATCGAATTCCCAAACTAGCACCCGAAGGTTTTAAACTATATTGAAATAGATTCGAAAGATATCAAGTCGATAATTCACGATTTAGAGTCGTGAATCATATTAACAAGAGTATCGAATAAATTCGATATACAAAATAGAGCGCACGGGCTCTAGAATGATCATTTATTCAATTCACATCATAAACAATGTGAATAGACCAAAAGAATCAACATCGGAAGAATCACTTTAGAATCAAAGATGATGAATCGAGCTGCTGGAATCTATGAATTCGTGAAGCTGAAGTTCACAAACGAAGTCCAAACAGCCCGAGCTCCGGCCGGGAATGAGCCTGGATGGGGGTAGACTATGGACGGAGGTGCCCTCCGGTCCACAGCAGAAAAAAAGATTCAGACGTCTGAATCATTTAGGTTAGATGTCTGAACTGGGATTTTCAGAAACCCGCAAGGATTTAGTTCATTTTTGCCCCCTTCAGACGTCTGAATTATTCCGGACAGACATCTGAATTACAGTTCAGATTTCTAAGCTAAAATTTTCAGACTTCTAAATTTTCTTATTTGGTTCTATAATTATTTGAAGCAGGTCAGATGTCGTATATATAATATTCAGACGTCTGAATCCTGTTCCAAAGCACAATTTGCCTTGAAAACATGTACAAAACGATATCGACGAATGCCCAAAGGCCTATGATGTTATGTACATGTATATGAGGCTTCAAGGACTTGCCGAAAAAACTTATAACACCCAAATACGCATGCATAAACATTCATACTGGAGATAAACAATGGCTATGATTATAAATTCTAAAACGGACGAATTTTCTAACCAAAGCGATCAAATATGATTCAAGCGACTTGTGAAGACTTAGAACTTTGTCAGGGTGGCAACGGAGCATCACAATATCACCAAAACAACCCATAGCATATGAATTAGATTGTATGGACAATTCTAATCATAATTTCCAATTCAATGAAAACATGAACACATGTAATCAACTAAGCTACACTAGATGCATACACGACATACACAAGGTATAAATGCACTAAATTACACTTTACAAGTACAAAGGCTTGAGGCATAGATGTGAGTTCATCAAAGAACTCACCTTGGTTTCAAACGATGAAGAACAAGCTCCAGTTCGAGCAAAGCTCCTCTCTTTCATCAATTACACCTCCGAAATCACCTCATACACTCACATCCAAACATATATATGTTAGGGTTGTGAGAAAAATCCGAAATTGAGAGGAGTATAAGGTAGAGAGAGAGTAGAGAGCTTACCCATGTCTTAGAATTGGATTTGCACAAGAATTGAGCTCTAGATTGAAGGCCCTAGCTTAGGGAATTTCTATTTCCCATTCCCTTCCCCATTTTCTATTTTCTTTGAAGTGAGAATGAATGAAGGAGGAGAGAGCTAGGTGGAGCTCTTAAGTGAATGATCTAGGTTGGCTAACCAAGCCCTAGCCAAGGTGTCAAAATTCCAAAGCTCGGAATATACCAAAATTTATACTTTTCGAGCTCCTAAACGAAGTTTTGAACTCGATGGAAGTGGTTTCGAGTCCAAATTTATTCGTATGCGAAAAGTGATATTTTGATCATGCACTCAAATGAGAAAACGACCAAATTTTACCTAACTCCGAATGTATCGACGCTTACAGTCAAAAAGGTCGTAAACGATGATCCGAACTCAATCGAAGTGGTCCTGAATCCTAATTTTATTGTTTGTGAAAAACGACATTTTGAGTGACACATCGGACACGACGATATATTTAAATAAAATATTTAAATCTATTATCATCGAATGATCGGGTTGTTACAGACTTTCCCCCTTAAAAGAATCGTGTCCCCGCAATTCCTTAAGGATGAAGTAATAAGTAACAACCAAAAATAATACCATTGAGTGGTACCACAAGAACCGACACGAAATGAAAAGATCACACCAACGGCTAGGTGAGATCCCAATTTTGTCTCGCAAGATCATATAAACCAGATTTCAATCTTGAATTCCATTACCAATGAAGGTAGTCATCCCAAACGGATAAAATAATTCCAGAAAAATTCATAAGCGCTATGAATTCAAATAGACTGGCCTTTCTTCGTATGATTCTCAAGGGAATGAGAATCAATAGAATGCACAAAAACCAAGCGAATCTAATTTGGAATTTCAAGGAGCAGCGGGACTGCGTCCTTCAGACGCGAGATATCGATAGTAGATATTTCTCTTAGGATATGAAATAGGAATTCACAATGGTTGAATAATCCATCCCCAAACTCAATCACGACGATGTAACGAACATCGGACCTGAGCGCTTTAGTCTTGCGACAAGGTGGCTGACACCAACAAAAGTACAACACAGAGATTCCAACGAATTTAGCTAAGGAGAGCAATTCTCGAAGGAATAATCAATTTTTAATATCAATGATTCAAGGTTGGTAACGGAATACCAACGAGCTAGAAACCGATAAACAAATATTGGTAACAGAATAGCAATGAACTACAAGTCGATAATCAAATATTGGTAAAGGAATAACAATGAACTAGAAATCGATAACAAATATTGGTAACGGAATACCAATGAACTACTCGGGGAAATCGATTTCTAACCAGGTACTAAATCTCATTTAGTAACCATAAAGACGAATCATTAGGAATTATACGAAATTCCCAATATTCAGAAACTTGAGTATCGACTTTAGAAAATCGGGAACATCGAGAAGATGATGGATAAGTAGTGCACAACTTACCACTTCGGAACAACATGATTTAAGATAATTTTCTGCCAAAAATCTCAAATCGCAAAAACATCAGCAATTAATCAAAGAAGCAATAGACAAATTCTATAACAAAATGAGATTAAACCAAAGAGGCCGTAATCCCCAAATATTTGATTGACAAGGGTTAACAAACGTGCGGAGACAATTGTCAACCCAAATGATACAAACAAACAAAGGAGGAATAACAAAAGAGCTCATCCTATCGATATTCATTTCTAAGAACAATGCAAGGATAAGTCCATAAGTGAATTGACTATAGCACTTCCGGATGACCGACTAGATCATAGATTCGAAGAAAGGAATTACTGAGTTTGTTGTGGATCATAAAACCCAAATCTCCCCTCCCCACGGGATTTTCATTCTCTCGAGTGATCGTTCACTAGAGAAAATAAGGAGACCCATGGAATCACAAGAATACTAAATTCTCTTTAGCAAATCGAAACAAGGATTAAGAATTAGGCGAGATTCTCAATCACTAAGAATTCTCGAAAATCAAAGATCTGAAATCCAGAAACAAGAGACATAAATAAATAACTTTTTGGGTTGTTCCTGGAGTTATTTAATTTACTCAAAGAAAAGACTCAAGATAATTTCTAATTAAAAATCTTGAACCACATGAATTCTTGGAATTACTTCAAGGAAGTCTAGAAATAAATTATCTAGAAAAACAACAAACAATTATGAAAAATCGCAAAAAGTCCAAAATATCCTTATTTTGATTAACTTATTAATGGTTAATTTAATTTTAGGGATCATTTCAAATGTCAGATTGCCACATAATGGTTTTTAGGAATTCCGAACTACAACATGGCGTCCCATATCTCGTTCGAGATCCTTAACGCACCCGATGGACAAGTTAACACAAGAAAGTCCTCAAATTTTCTAAAATTCATGCAAATCTCGTGAAAATATAAAAATTCGATAAATCATTCGGGATGGCATAAAGGAAATAAAATTCCTTTATCAACTTACGAATAAAACACAAATGATATCTTTTGATAATGAAGAGCACGATCAACGTATATCGAAAGAACATAAATAAAATAATCTCTAAACAAGGTAAATGACATTAAGGAATTAATGACACGTACTTTGACTCAAGAAGAGGGATCACAAGAAGCGAGATGCTTTCCCTCATTCTTGATCTTGAATTTGGAACGCAACGAGGTAACACAAATGTATCGTTGCGCATTTGTTGAGTTAATTTAGTACAAATGCTTGGTGACTCACACCGGTACAACGAGGTAACAAATGAGTTGTTTTAGCCCGAAGACTTGGTGATCTAACACCGAACTAGAACTATATAGCTGACAACAAGGGAATAGATTTAGTCACAAAGACATGGTATCTCCATACCGACCGACAAGTGATCAATAGACCATGCTAGGTACGTAACGACGTACGAAACAATATTAACTAGAAATCAAGAAATATCAAGATCAAAGGCGTTTACAACGTTCGTAATAACGCACGGGAAAGATATCCAATGATGAATCAAATACAAGGATCATAAATGATCAACAAGATAAGTGTGATACACAATAGGCCAAACAGACATTGATTAGCAACTCGAGTCAAAGAATGAAACAAAAGCACCACTAGAGCACACGGGCCCTAGACGGACTATAGAAATTAACCTGAAGCGGAGGAGTCGATAACTATTCTAAAATACTAAAATATGCCACTTGAGACACAATCACCCCTCCCGTAGGAGGTACACTGGGTGAACCGGCCCTTGCACGGCTACAACCAACTATTTCTCTTCTTTTAGGGAAAAGAAGGAGGAAAAAGTTAGCCTCAAGTTGAATTCAAATGACGCGAATTCAATCAAAAGTGGAATCGTATAGGAAGATAAGCTATGACGGGTCTTAAGACTCTAACTAAAACACGATTCCCGAGAGAGGCTTAAGACAATACCATCACCATCCTATCTTACACTATTTCGTAAAGTGGCTCTGATACCAACTGTAATGCCCCGCCTCTATACCCACTATCATCCAGTTCATTTCAGAGAAATGTCGTAGACCATAACGGAGAATGAGGTTTGTGCAGAGCGACCGATTGTATGATTACTCCATGTGAGGAATGCACATCGAATTCTGATACCGATTAAAATTTTGATATGACCATTCGGCACACAGGGAAACTACACAATGGCTATATGTAATCCGAAAAGCAGTATAAAATAGACAACAACAATAATATATATCACAGCCAGACACAGAATAATTATATCACAAAGGCGGAATAGATATGAATAAACCAAGTATGTGTACAACAAGCTAGTGGTCAACAAAGATCCACTAATCCCAAAAGAATAGATGCATTCACCATGATCTAAATTAAAGAATATGTACACAACAATAGATAATATCATAGGTACAAAAGTACATAAAGCTGCGAAGACAGAGTAGCAAGCTGAAAGCGGAAGATCAATCCTGCAATGAGACCCAGAGGAGTACCAAAATGACTCGGTCTGACCCGAGTATTATTCATAGGAATAAATAATAAACGAGTCAGTCTAGTTGTACTTATCAAATAAACTGAGATAACAAGAGATATAACAAAGGATGACATGATTCAAGTAATAATATCAAATCATAAATAAATATGAAACATCACATGTCAACACAATTAGGAAATAACAACGGAATGTCAGCACACAAATATCTCTAAATAATCTCCTAGCTAATGTAGAATGCAACATTCAACTAATAGCACACAATAGGAAAAGACAGAGGAATGCCAAATAAACTAAACACATGAATGACAGCGGAATGCCAAATACAAATCAAGTTGACGCGGATGGCATCAAAGTAAACATAAATCAAATTGACGCGCATCGCATCAAAGTAATCATAAATCAAATTGATGCACACCGCATCACAGTTATCAAGAATCCAGAAATCACTAGAAATCCAGAAAACATCATAAAAAGTGGATACCTCCCAGATAAGATACGATCTCGTGGTAGCGAACCTATATGTTTGAGCCGAAGCTCCCTACAGAGTTGGGTCGTGACCCCAGAAGAGAGAAAACACATAAATCGTGAAATCTCTAGAAAACATCATAAATCATAGAAAGTTGGACCGAGGTCCCATAAGTGAAATCCAAGAATCGTAAATCCCACTCGGGCGATCGAGGACCACAAAACATAAGTCATAAAATGAACAGGAGATATCGACAGATAGTGCGGAAACTATCTGACTCGAGTTCCCCTAATAGCGTGGAAACTATTACAGTGAACCATAGTCCCCCGGAGACATAGCCATGAAGCTAAGTCCAAATCATAAAACGGATCACATCGATCCGGGTGAGTATAAATTACACCGAGATAGTTAATATAAGAAAATAGCTAAATGTCCCATAACCACTCGCTATTCTCGAATATTTACGAACCCGTTGTTGGTTCATACTCAAAACATAAATCATCATTGCCAAATTTTTCAATCGAACGAGTCCAAGAATTAACCGTCAAAGCAAACACAAGGGTATATAATCCTTGTTTTTACTAAGGCGTTTAATTAGATTTCTTATACGAATGAGAAAAAGGTTTATAAAATATATACTAGTAGATCTGAAGAAGATTTATAAAATGATTTCGTAAAATAGCTTCATATAATGAAGTAAGATTAGAAACCACTTTTGTAAAAGAGTTTGATATCTACTAACAACATAAAACTTTTTTGTATAGTTTCGAAGTGGCAATAAACAATAGTACGATTGCCGAAGCGAATCGATCAAGGGAATTCACGTTGCAGTAACGTAAATTCAATTCATAAATCATCAAATATAAATTCGATAAATCGAATAAATATATAGCTCGTTAGTGGATTCTATAACGTTAGAAAATGATTAGGAATGACGTTAGAGCGACAGGAAACAAAGACACAAAATCAGGTGCCACGGATCAAAGTACGACCACCAAGGTGATCGCTAATGCGTAATTCACATTACAACAACACACAGGAAATCAAAGGGATAACTGTCGTAATTTCGATCAACGAACGAATCCAAATCCCAAACTAGCACCCGAAGGTTTTAATCTATATTGAAATAAACTCGAAAGACATCGAGTCGATAATTCACGATTTAGAGTCGTGAATCGAATTAACAAGAGTATCAAATAAATTCAACATACAAAATAGAGCGCACGGGCTCTAGAATGATCACTTATTCAATTCACATCATAAACAATGTGAATAGACCAAAAGAATCAACATCGGAAGAATCACTTGAGAATCAAAGACGATGAATCGAGCTGCTGGAATCTGTGAATTCGTGAAGCTGAAGTTCACAAACGAAGTCTGAACGGCGCGAGCTTCAGCCAGGAAAGAGCCTGGATGGGGGTAGACTGTGGACCAAGGTGCCCTTCGGTCCACAGCAGAAAAATAGATTCAGACATCTGAATTATTTTGGTCAAACGTATGAACTGGAATTTTTAGAAACCCGTAAGGATTTAGTTCATTTTTGCCCCCTTTTAGACGTCTGAATTATTCCGGACAGACGTCTGAATTACAATTCATATATCTGAGCTAAAATTTCAGACTTTTGAATTTTCTTACTTGGTTCTATAATTATTTGAAGCAGGTCAGACGTCTGATATATAATATTCAGACGTCTGAATCCTGTTCCAGAGCACAATTTGCCTTGAAAACATGTTAAAAATGATATCGACGAATGCCTGAAGGCCTATGATGTTATGTACATGTATATGAGGCTTCAAGGACTTGCCGAAACAACTTATAACACCCAAATACGCATGCACAAATATTCATACCAGAGATTAACAATGGCTATGATTATAAATTCTAAAATAGATGAATTTTCTAACCAAAGCGATCAAATACGATTCAAGCGACTTGTGAAGACTTAGAACTTTGCCGGGGTGGCAACGGAGCATCACAATATCACCAAAACAACCCACAGCATATGAATTAGATTGTGTGGACAATTCTAATCATAATTTCCAATTCAATGAAAACCTAGACATATGAAATCAACTAAGCTACACTAGATGCATACACAACATACACAAGGTATAAATGCACTAAGTTACACTTTACAAGCATAAAGGCTTGAGGCATAGATGTGAGTTTATCAAAGAACTCACCTTGGTTTCAAACGATGAAGAACACGCTCCAATTCGAGCAAAGCTCCTCTCTTTCATCAATTGCACCTCCGAAATCACCTCATACACTCACATCCAAACATATATGTGTTAGGGTTGTGAGAAAAGTCCGAAATTGAGAGGGGTATAAGTTAGAGAGGGAGAGTAGAGAGCTTACCCATGTCTTAGAATTGGATTTGCACAAGAATTGAGCTCTAGATTGAAGGCCCTAGCTTAGGGAATTTCTATTTCATATTCCCTTCCTCATTTTCTATTTTCTTTATTGTGAGAATGAATGAAGGAGGAGAAAGTTAAGCGGAGCTCTTAAGTGAATGAGTTTGGTTGGCTAACCAAGCCCTAGCCAAGGTGCCAAAATTCCAAAGCTCGGAATATATCGAAATTTATACTTTTCGAGCTCCTAAACGACGTTTTGAACTCGATGGAAGTGGTTTCAAGTCCAAATTCATTCGTATGCGAAAAATGATATTTTAGTCATACACTTAAATGAGAAAACGACCAAATTTTACCTAACTCCAAATGTATCGACGCTTATAGTCAAAAAGATCGTAAACGATGATCCAGACTCAATGGAACTGGTCCCGAATCCTAATTTTATCGTTTGTGAAAAACGACATTTTGAGTGACACATCGGACACGACGATATTTTTAAATAAAATATTTAAATCTATTATCATCGAATGAGCTGGTTGTTACACCTATTTCAATGGCGATTCCATTGTAGAAGACTCCGTTGTCGCCTCTCGAAACTTTGATTTTCTCTGCTTGGTTGATCGTTTCGCCTGACCTTTTTGGTTGAGGTTTTTTCAACCTCGTTTCCAGCTACAACACTCCTTTTTCGAATCGAATTTTTCTATTCGACTGTAAGTGAATTTTCTCCCTTTAAACTCTGACTTTGAATTAATTCACTTGGTTTTGTAGTTGGAAAAAGAGAAAACCAAATCGCTTGAACGCGCGCGGTTGTGATGTTAGGAAAGTGTCGATTTGACCTAGTATGTACTTGGATTTCATGCTAAATCTTTTCGTAATTCTGATTTATACAAAAAACCTTCTGGTCTTTTATGCCGGCAAGTTGCTTATTTAAATGCCTATGAAATGACATTTCCCAATTCACCATGCCTTTACTGGATGTTTGATGGGATACTTGTGCCATAGCAACATTTCTGCTCTTTCCCTCTTACTGCTGCTAGTATTCTCTGGCATGTTCGATTAGTAATTTTTGCAACCGATCAAATTAGAGCCTGTGTTTCTCGTACCTGTGAATTTGTAATTCTTCCTTTATGCGATTATACTACCAGTAAATCCTTATTGCCTGGTATAACTGATGATTAATTGCCAGCAACTCAAGTCACAATTTCTTTTTAAGAATACTTATCTGTGTTGAAATGTAAACTGATCATTAATTCATTCGAAACCCCAGTTAAACCATCATGTCTGGAGAATGAAAGGGTTCAGATCAGGAAATTGAAGTTGTCCCGGCTGTTGGTTTTGACTTGATTGTTAGCCAGACTTATCCTCAACCTCGCTTTCTTGAAAGGGTGCCCTCCGGGTGCCGTAAATCGACACTTTCTTTTGATCTATAATTACAAATGTGTGCTCGTTTTGGGTTTTCAAAAGACGAACCAATATTTCCAAGGAAGGAAGAATCGACCGATCATCCGCCCTCTGGGTATGTGACAGTCAATTATCACATGCTGTTTAGTGGGGGGTAATTGCTCCTTATAATCCTTACTTAGAGTCTGTTTTGCGGCACTTAGCAATTGCCCCATATCAGTTGCACCCTAGTGGGTATCAGATTTTACTCGGGCTATACATACTTTTCATGAAAGTCCGACAGGAAGAACCTACGTTTACGGACATTTGCTGTTTATATGCTTTTAAAAGAAGGGAGGTGGACGGTCCTTCTTTCTTTTTTATGGAGGGTATGCACGGTAGAATTATTACTGGTTTAATGGATGGTGCCAAGGGGTTCCCTGATCAATATTTCTACGTCCAGTGCCCTTGTAGATTTTACGGGCGATGGGCAGAAGGAGGTAATTACACCTTTGCCCTAGAATTATTACTCCTTTCTCTTTCTCATTTGACTTTCTTTCTGATTTTTTGTAGTGATTCCTTTTGTTGCTAGCCTTACTCTAGACCAAGCACTTCTTAACTCTTTGATTGCTGTTGATAAAACCGAAAGGAATGGACCAGTATTGCTTTCAGAGGAAAACCTCCGCAAGTACCAGTTGATTCATTCTACACGATCTTTTAAAAAGACTTTGGTCCATCCGCAATGTTCCATTGGAAAACCTTCTACCAAAAGGAAACGCCTAATCCTTGGTGAAAGTAGTCAATCTTCGCCTTTGATTATCGAAGGGAGTGATAGGGAAGTAGACAAGAACACAGATGTCTTGAGGGTCGATATAATTTCTGAAACGATCACTGAAAATTTTGCTCACCCTATTACTTAGGTGGAAGGTTTCTCAGGGACTTTTGGAGGCCTGGGGGATTTAGACTCTGTCAAATGCCTGAGTCAGGGTGACATTGTGATGTCTGATCCCCAGATACCTGATATAGGAAGAACTCGAGAACCCGTTCAATGTTTTGGGAAAGCCTCCCTCGAAACTGGTTTGATATTATCTTATTCGTAGCATACTTTCCCATAAATCCCATAATTTTGAACGCTCACTAAATTCATGTTTTGCTTTTTAGGCGTAAATACGAAACATTCATTATTGGATAGCTTCTCTCAGCAAGCTAACCTTACAGATCCACAAAGTCTCTTACAATCTAGCCTTTCCTATCATTTGAAGCGTTCCCAGTCGTCTTCAAGTTCTTAGGTTCATCATACCTCTGAATTTCCAATGATCGATTCTTTAAGGCGTGGAGGACTTGATTGTGCTAAGACACTGGCCAAAGACAATAAAGGTAAACACCTCGTAGAAGGAGGAGAAAGGAAAAGTAGCAGGATCGACCGAAGCAAGAGTGAGACTCAAAAATTCTCCGCATCGATTGAATCTTCTGAATGATCCATCGTTCCGACCTCTACTCAAATTCAGATGATTCGTGATTGTCCACCTTACAGGGTTCCACCTGGAAATTTTATGCTCAAGGATCGCTTCAATGGTTTGGACATAAGGGGGATGTATTTTGACTTGGATTTACAACCAAATGACAGGCGAGATGCCATTAAGAGTTTAGATGCCATAAAAAGTTGTATGATTAATCATTTTAACATCGTTAAGAACCAACTTGAAACACAGCTAAATCTGGCCATGAATAATGTTGATAGGCGACTAGAACACTGGGCCAAACTTGGTTATGAATTCCAGAGACTGAATGCTCGGTACCTTGACCATATTGACATCTTAGAAAACGGTAAAGCTGGACTGATTCACTTGATTAAATCCCAAGAATCTGAAATTGGCTCTTTAAAGAATGGGAACATCAAAGTGAATAACTTAGAGGCCAGAAATGTCGAGCTTAAGAAAGTGTTGGAGGTTGTGCAAGCGTGACTTCAAGAAGCTCAATCCGCTCAAGAACTCGCTGAGTGCCACTTGGCCTTAGAAAGACGGGCTTTGATTTCTTTTAAATAGGAAAAAATGGCTCTCAAGGGTAAAATTACTTCCCAAAATGGGACCCTTAGAATCCTTGAAGAAGATAAAACCAGGTTGCGTAAAGATCTTGACGAAGCCAGAATTAGGACTGACAATACTTTGTTTCAATTCTATGTTTGCTGTGTCATGAGCCGTGGAAGTTAAAGTTACTTGAACAAGGATTTTCCGCGACCTTTGGCCCTGGTTTTGGGAACAAGTACTTTTATATTCCAATAATGCTGATGATGAATATCTTCAAGAGCAGCTTTAGAAGGAGAAGATCGTAAGACTTTGGCTGAAGGCAGGAGGATATTGGCGAATAAGCGAGATCAATCTTTTAGGAGGAAACATTCATATGCTATCAATACTTGTGACCCACCCAGTACTGTTGGGATTGAAATTTTGAGTTCCCATACTCCCTCCGTAGGCCATTCTGCCTTAGATGTTGCCGGAATTCGACCCATTATTGGGGACTCAGTTCAAGAAAACGTTGTTAAGCAATGCGCGAGTCATGGTGACACTTCTTTAAATGAGAACGATTATGGGGTTGACCTTGTGTACCTAGTAACTCCAGGTAAAATTGATATCTATCAGTCTACCCTAGATTTGTATTTCCTTATTTCTTCACCTGGGATTGCTGAGTTTCGTGCTGGCTATTCACTTGCATCAGGTGTGCTTTCGCCATCTCCTTTTCCTACTTGTGGTACTACTGTTCAACCTGTCGCCGTTGATTCCATCCTAATATCCACTAGCACTAATCCTCTGATCACACCTTCATCAGACGACCCATCTTTACTTGATGTGTCTGATCCGGAAGATGAAGATGGAATTTGGAATACCAAGGCTGTGTCCACTTTGGTACGCAGAAGGAAACCGGTTTGTAAGTAGTCCAGAACCATTAGCCTATCTCTTCCCGATGGTTCTTTTGTGTAAACAGATCAGTAAGCGATGAATGTTGAATAGTTGGTTCATCTTTCGCTTTCTCCGTTTAAGAAGCAGCATTTGTGACTTTTTGTGCTCTGATTTCAACCTATTTCCTTTATCTGTTAAGTATTTAGACCGGTTGTATATGCGAGTGCCGACCCTCGCTTAATATTTTTATGTTTGCGTACTTACATTTGTTATGTTTGCGTACTTACGTTTGTATTGTTTGGTATTATAATAGTTTTATCACTCCGCTCTTATGAGTGATAGTATTCCATGGAGAATTTATTTGTTAGCCATGCAAATCTTATCGTTCGTTTACTTTTCGCAGTAAAGTTATAACGAGTCTGTGGTATGTTTTGAGTGGGCATTGTTGATTTTTTACACAATGGTGATGTCCCCATACCAAAGCTCTTTATAATTTCATAGATTTTCTTAATTTTAATCACGATTACAATTGATCAGTTCGTGATTTTTGAGTTGATGTTCAACCACATCCCCTGCTAACTTGACTGTACAAGTTTATTTTCAGGGATTAGGTTTTTTTTAGACATGTGCGTGGTCATTATGTGTTTTTTTTTTGTTTTGGGGAGGTCTTGGCTTTCAATTTTCGATCCAAGTTTGGTCTTGTTAGTCCTGATTTTTCCAGGACTGAAAAGACCTCGTTGGATACCACCTTTCGGTTAGGATTTCTATTACCCCCTTTCGGCTAGGATTTCTGTAACCCCCCTTCGGCTAGGATTTCTGATTTGCGCTGGTCCTTCCAGCATGTTTTTCCGGTCTTTCCGGCACTAGAGCTAGTGTTTCCAGCCTAGGTATTTATCCGTGTGACATTTTTACCATTACCCTTGTACCATTCTTGAAGCCCGATGTTAATTTCTTCAGTAAATGCTTACTAAGAGAAGTACCACCTTTGACTTGTTGTTTGTCCTAGAACAGCTTGTCCCGCCGAGGCGATGTGCTCATTCGTCCTATTTGGTTTGCAGGATGTTTGTGGCTCTCAGGCCGCTTTGCTTAAAATGTGCTTTAAGAATCTTCCGTCACAATTTGGTTGTATACGATTAATTGCTTCTATCATGCCTACATTCCAAAAAATCAGCTTTTAGCATGAAGTGATAACTATGTTACTCAGATCATTTCCTTTGTACAAGGCATTTGTAAGTAGACCGTTGCCAAATATTAGTGTGAATATAGTGAGTGACAAAGTAGGGTAAAACGACTATTATTTCTTAAGTAAACAGGGTAAAAACAGGGTAATAAAGTAAAGTAATGGGGATTCTAGTTCAAAGCTCCGCAATCAGGACATCGGTTACTGATCCTTAAACAAGCATTGGCTTCGGATTAGTTTAGGCCTTTTCCTTAAAGCTCGCTGCCCCTTGTTCGTAGAGAAGGGGGACAATGTTCGTGGTCTTGCACATATTGTTGCAAATGGTTCTCCCTGACCAGCCCCTCAATTAATGATTTTAAGTGTCTACACTTGTCACTATCGTGTCCTGGTTGGTTATGGAACTGACAGAACCTTCCTAATTTTATGGTAGCATCTTTGACTTGCATCCGTTTTATAACCGGATACTTTTCAGTGCTTTTAGTTGCCATGAAGATATTCCCTATGGTGTCATTGAGGGAGGTAAATTCAGAATTCTTGAAAAAGCACGGCTTCTTTTTAGGCTGGTTGATTCTTCTTTTGTTGCTTCTCTTCAAAACTTCACCTGATGTTCCTAAGATATATTTTCGCTTTTCATTCCGATCCATGGAACGATTGCCTTTTCCTCTGCTAGATCTTCACCCGGACACATGATCATAATTTGGAAATGAGATATTTAGGTCTTCTTTCGAGGGAGATTCCCCCTTGATGGGATCATTTACCCATTGTGGGGTTGTGTTACTAGAATTATTACGCACATCATTATGATACACAGTTTTCTGAGTAAAATTTTCTCGTTAAGCAAAAAATTCTATCTCGCTTGCATGACTCGTTTGAGCGAATGGAAGGTTATTGGCACTTGGTGCGGCTTTTACGGTAGTGGCTTGAATAACGAGCATTGACTCAATCTTCTTTATCACTGTGATGTTTGCAATAGTTATTTGACTCGTTAGCCCTGTCATTGCTTCTTCCAATTCTCTCTTGGTTACGGCCGCCTCAACTTTTAATGGTTCCTTTACTTCGGAATGGATGGTAGGCGATGTGGCAAGGTTGAAGACACTGTCGATTTTGTCAGTAACTTCCTTTGGCGTGTTCATGATTTCAAGCAAATTTTTTCTTAGAAAATTTTCATCGGGCTTCAATTTGGGAAAGAAGGAAATACAGCCCCACGGTAGGCACCAAAATTTTTCACCAAAAAATGGCTTAAACATCAAAGGTACTAAAATTATACTTCACCAATATGGTAGGGAAATAAATGGAGCCATACTTGATAACAATTGAAAATGAAAATGCGAGGAAGATAAAATAGAGACAAGATTTAGAGTGGTTCAGCCTTATATTAGGCCTACGTCCGGATTACAAAATACATAAACTCTTTTTTTCATACATCTCTATATCCACTCAATATACTCTCATTCATACATTTCATTCCTGGGATTTTATGAGAGAATGGTAGAGTTTGAGGAGGAGAAGGAAGATTTCTTTGTTTCCCCTAGTTATAAGGTTGTACTTGACGCCATGGCCAAATGGGTGATGGAACTTTGAGTGGAGAAGATGATCATTACTTCCAAGTGCTTGAGGAGCGACTGAGAATAGAATTTAGCAGCACTTTGTGGTTGAAAAGATTATATCCCCTTTACGCGGGCAGCCATGGCATATTTATAGGTGAGCTCTCTTCAGGAAATGATCTGAAGTCTGTATGTGCAGGCTATGGGTCGTTCATCCCATTAATTACAAACATGCCATCGCCTAGTTGTAGCCAGCTGTTGACAGCTGTATCCAGTTGTCATGTGCGAGTGACTCCATAGGAGCGAGCATTTTGAATAGTTGAGTGGGTGACTTTAGCCGGTGTTCTTCGGGCGTGGTTATTTCTGGCAATCGACGAGTGGTTACCTGATTCGCTCAATTGTGAAATGAGCGAGCGGCTTTGATTGCTTTTACGGTCGAGCGATTCTATAAGGGCAGAACGCGGGACTGGAATCAATTCTTCTTTGTATCTCGCACAACTGATCTTCCTGGCTTAAGAGCGTTCGCCCTTTGCTGTCTTTGTACTATGCTATTCTTGTGTTAGGTCTCTACCGCCTATATTAAATGGATGACTTGCTTTGTTTTGATTCTCGAGCGGCATTGTTTTGATATGAACGACCGACCTTTGCTTCCGCGCCCGAATCACGACTCGCGTCTAGTTTTGGTTGAAGATACGGGCACATAAGACATTGTAGGTGCTTGTTTTGCAGTTCTAACCCAGGCTTGGTCTTTTGACGGATAAACACAAATACGTTAGCCAACATAAACAATACCCATCCTGCTTCGAGGCAGGATATTGTGGTACAGAAGGTCATCCACTATCATAGCATGGGGCGCATAGGGTCATCCGCTAATGATACTACGGGCATGCGCTAATGATATTGCGGAAATCCAACCACCAAGATATATATAATAACCACAATCACCAAGCCTAAATAACTATATATATATATATATAAATATATATATATATTTAATAGCCACAAAAAATAAATTTATAAATGCATCCAAGCAGCCAACAATATATTTTTAATGATAAAAATAAATTTAAACAAATTTCTGAGTGAGAATTACTCATCGTGATTTTTATTTCGATCCATTTCGATTCCCATTTTAATTTTCTTCTTGTTAACCTCGGAGCTATGATTCCAACTCGACTCATCTTGTGTAATTTGACCCTATAACCATTTGAAATTTCCCTTTATTATATTCCATTTATTTTCACGATCAATATTTGTAATTAAATTCGTGACTGCCAATTTGAATATGAAGTAATCGGTTTCGTTTGATTTTGACATTATATGAGATATAAATGTGTGTTATAATTTTGTATACATTTTAAATAATCTACTCCCTTAACAACTTAAATAAATTACCTTAATCAAGCCCTTTAAAACTGCACTACCATTGCAGACCGAATACACAGTCATGGACCCTAATATGGACTCGAACCTCTTAAACATTACTGCAGTGCCCCCCCAAAACAACACCAACTCCTCCATTTCTAAATAGTACAGACCGTATTCCAGTGTTCAGTCCTCACAAACTTCTCAGCAAGCCATCTCCCATAACTACCCTCTATTTCAGCTACACCTACCTTCCCATCGCCTGCTTCTCCCCCCTAACTAACTCCACCACTTAGAGCTCAACTTCCAGCTATCTGGACCCATCACCAGATCTGACTGCAACTATATTCGCAACCCCAAAAATGACAGCGACACCTTTTTAGAATGAGCCCACCAAAATTCCCACGTACTCAGTTTGAAACCTGACTCTTATTTCCTGATCGCCACTTCGATAGTCCCCAAAATCACCATCACCAATGGTAATAGAACAACCTACGCCTCCCTGAGAAACCCCAGAAGTAACGAACTCCACGCGAGACACTCTCCAACCCAATTTTTGACATCGATCCGTTTTCTGTAGCAGTGACGAGCGCGATGCTCAATGATGACCGGAACCTATCTACTCATCAATGGTTGCATCTTACTCGAAACACCATCCATTCGACAATCGAAGTCTCCAAACATCGCGAGCCCTTACAGTTCCATCCTCAAAACCCATCGAACCTAAAATAAAGTAAATCGCGAGCTTCCAGTACTCACGGCGCCATTTAATTTGATTAAAACAAGAGGAATGAATTCAATTTGTTTAGAAATGAGTTGAGATCTCAATTTGAATTTCTGCAAAAGGATTTAGGGGCGGATTTATTATATGGATTTCGGATTAGGGACACTAGAAATAAACAAACGGTGGAATACAAGTTAGAGACAAAATGAAATTAATGAATCCAATATCTCTTATTTGAATTATTTGAAAGATTAGAGGAGTGTGGGTATTGTTTGTTTGCTGTGAAATTGGAAATGAGAAAGGGAAGGTGTAGCCGAATTCAAAGATGTCGAAGTGTGTTTAAGAAGCTAGTGTTGTGTGTCCAGGAAGCTAAGAAATTTTATATATTTTATTAATTAATTAAACTTACGTCTGAAGTAATATGACAAAACTGCAACAGATGAGCTCCGATTCCGATGAACCTTGACACATTACTACGGTTTGACTTTTCATACCCAATAAAATTAGTTTTATCGAAAATTGAGGTCATTTGAAAATTTATTATCCTTAAGTACCATATTAAATTGATATAATATAAATTAAATTCAGAAATAATCAGATTCTTCGATAATAAATTATTTTTGTTGTCGTTTATATTCAAATACAAATTCTATTAATCATTTGAATTATTTTAACTCCGTTTTGAATTGAATTATTTCATATTCTCGTATTACGATAATTATTCATATTCGAAATTAAATTGTATTTCGATTATTAAATTGATAATTCAATATAAAATATCATTATATTATCAACTCAATATTTAAAACCATATTAAATATATAAAAAAATTTAACCAAAAATCCGAGTCGTTGCATTCTTCTCTCCTTAAAAGAATTTCGTCCCCGAAATTACTAAGGTAGCAAAAATGCTATAAACCTGTTAATTTTTCAAAAACTCAGTCATGTTGAAACTCAACATGTGACGGCCCGCCCCGCACCAGCCGACATTTCCTATGAAAGTGCGCTGTGCCGATGTCTAACCAGAACGGGACGGTTGCCAAAGAAAGGAAAAAGAAGAGAACTTATCGGTAGACTAACAAAGAACCTGTAGAATTGTGATGACCCGAAATCCCGTACAGACGAAGACAAGGGTTATCGTTGGAATGTAACACAGAAACAGATAATAGCAGAGCAGAATAATTAAATACACCAGATAATGAACAATAGAATATACTTGATAAACGTAATCATCAGAGTTACACGGTATACAGGATCTTACTTAGTACAAATACAGTTCAGCTATACATAAATGTCTACAGCGGAAATAAACAAAATATGTACAATAGGAGCTGAACAGCATAAAAAGAGATAAATAATAGAATCCACCTTCAGCTCCAGCTATCCAGAAAGAACCAGCTAAACCTGAATACAAGGCTGCCCGTGTAGAAAAGGGGCACCCGAGTTTGAAAGTGAAACAAACTACGAGTCAGTCATGGGACTGGTACGAGAAATCTACTCAACACATATATAATTTGGCTAATCACAGGACCACGCCACTTTCGTGGAACGGGTTTACTCCATTGGATTGCCAGTGCTTTAAAACAAACCTTTCTTTTAAACATCGCAATGCTTTTTATAAAAATGAAGCCATTATAAGACTCAGTTCCCATCACACAATGCAACGCAAACCGGAGGATAGAGTTTTACCTTATAATGGCCAAAATATGATTGATACGAATAAAACAAAAGCATTTGATATTATTACTAGTGTTCATATGTTTTGAAAACAATTTCAAATCATAACTATCAATCATAGACGACATGAGCGTCCCATGCCACTATGTCGCCATATATATATATACAATCAAAACCGCACAGTCACGTATTTGGAAATTGGATTTCCGTCATGAACCAAGGCAAAAGATAGTCCTTACCGAATTCGAGACAATCTAGCCTACCATGTCTCAGGAACAGCCGCAATTGCCCCCTAGATCGTCAGGGCCGGTCCACCAATGTGGATTATTATGCCTGAACAATACGTCTCCCCGCCCTATGGGGCGCAAACGAGCCAACGAATGGCTCCATCGGTCCCGGATCAACCGATATATCCGAGGCGCCTCGCAACAGCAACAACCACACGGGTGAAAAGTATATAAATATCAGGGCTGGTAGGTCACTGACACCACCCTAGCTAGAAAGAAACGCATGCCCTCCCTGAGGTCCTTCTCCCGTTTCTGGTTCATACCGGGGTGTGCGGCTCGCGAATTCACATTATACACAAAGCTACGCCACACAGGCGGTGCTTTGATCATCACCACAAGACTTTGCTTTTCAACAGAAGCCTTGATCATTTGCCACTTCGGCATGCCATACTAGCAATTCATGCCATGCGACTGATGTCCATCGATGTACAACCTCTGAGCTCGTGCGTCTCAGAGAAGGGCGTTAAGCAAAAGAATAAATTCTCCGCCGCCAAACAGATGTATATTTAATAGAGATCAATCAACACAGAATAAAATACAATGTCAGACACACAGTCCATTTACAAGTCCGTTCTGGGTCTGAACGAAACCGGAGGCACTAAATACCTCGCAAACCCATCGATCACCACGTACGTCTGGACGATCACCACTCATTATCCATATTTCGGGATGCCTCCCAATCAGGACCTCGGTTACCATCCAAACGAGGTGAAGATCTCCGGTCTTCGACCACTGTCTTCATCTTCGACTTTCAATCGTCGGTCAATTATTTGAAATGAGAATTAACTCGGCCTTTTCAAATAATTCACATATATTTAGAATTTCAAATCAATTTATTTCAATGGTTAAATCATTCGACAACACCAATTTTGTTCTTTAATGTAATTTTCACACCAAACACATTCAACCATCAAATACCACATAAATCGAGCAAATTCAGTTTATTTCCATTCCATATAGTTTATGATATTTTATAACGATTTATCGCTATTTTTATTTATTTTAAAATAGCCAATTTATTCAAAATGACGCTTCGGGCCATAACGCGGCCGTGGCGCTGTTTTTCTTCAGATTTGATTTACACATATCTGAAAATCTAACCGTTGGATCTTCACAAAATTTACATCATTAGAAAGGTCTTTTCAAAACGAATCCAACGGTTCCAGTTTCGGGAAAATCCGACGGTCGGATCTCCCGGTACAATCGTTTGAAGTTTCGATTTCAAAATACGAACTGCAGCGTCGTTATTCGGTTAGATATAATTATATATATATATATATAATCGTTTCTGGCGTTGTTTTTCTTCAGATTTGAATTAAACATTCCAGAAGATCCAACCGTTGGATTTTTACAAAGTTGGTGCCGTTGGGAAGATATTTCCAAGGCGAACCCAACAGTTGCGATTTCAGGAAAATCCGATGGTCGGATCTCCTGGTATAATCGTTTGAAATCACGGTTTCAAAATACGAACTGCACGGCCACGTTTCGTTTTAATTTTATTTATATTTATATATTTATATAAATATAGTTCATTCGACAATTTCAATATCGTTTTCACTTCAAATATTTCACTAACGCCTTTAAATTTTGGAAAATTTCGCCATAACCTCCTTTGTACGGGAGGGGCGGGGAAAATTCCCAAATAGCCACACGGGCGTCTCATGTCGAAAAGAAAAAGAAAAAGCCAAGTGGCTAGCCAACAGGCTAATAAAATCATCACCCAAACAAAACAGTAAATGTGTACCTATTTGTCGGGCACAAAATTTTATTCCTCTTCTCTAGCCCCTTTGCTATAACCTGTTCAATAAATATGCATGTACATATATACAGTTCTTATCACTTATCATTTTCCATTCAACTTCATATTCGATTCCATTTGGTTTAAAAACACCATTCATTCTAATGTTGCATGCATAGGCAAAAATCATATCATTAGCTAATTAATGAATATTTCAACTCATGCATATTTATTTGAACGAGTTGCTATTTTTAACACTTCACATTTCAACAATTCATGTATATAATAAAAATGTGATTTTTATTGTAAAACAATTCATTTCAAAACACTATTATTTTATATAGTTTATATCGGTGATAAAAATAGGATTTTTATTGTAAAGCAATTTATTTTAAAACAAGGTCAATTTAGATAGTTTATATAGATGATAAAAAGGTGATTTTTATTATAGAACAATTTATTTCAAAATGTGAATGCCATTCAACACATGAATTTCAATTCAACGAATGAATATCGATTCAACACATGAATGTTTTCTATAGTTTCTATATATAGATAAAAATTGGATTTTTATATTTAAAACACGAATACCATTCAACACATGAATTTCTAATCAACGAATGAATATCGATTCAACACATGAAGGTTTTCTATTCAATGAATAAATATGGTTTTAGCAAATGAAAATAATTCAAACACATGAATATTATTCAAAATTTCGGCAGCATAACGGCAGGGTAGTTAAAACCGGGACCGTCCCTAGTACGGCTCCTCGCTCTACCTTAAAACCTCGCGGTTTTTGACAATGGGGATCATGCATCTAGTTCGCACGCAGGCGGCATGTATATATTTATTTCATTTCCACAAACTAATCCTATGTGGTTTCAACCAAATATTTCTCAACCACAAATGGGTATTTTCCAACCGCAATCAATTAATATCAACCACAAACAATCCCAAACAACCATTCGCTATCAATCAATTTTCACACCAATCACAACCAATAAATATCGTCCATGGTTTGTGGACGAGGGGCGTATATATATATATATATATATATATATATATATATATATATATATATATATAGCAATTCACTTCTATTTCAACACATATATAATTTTTACAACGCATATATAACTTATACATCGAACATACAACTTATACAACGCTTATACAAGAGGTGTACAACGCTTATATAACTCATACATCGACTATATAATTTATACATCGTCGTTTTCCATATTGTTTATAAATTAGAAACCTCACATTGGGTTCCACTCCACCAAAAATAGCAGAAGGCTCAGAAAAATATGCGGTCTCTTCTAGAAGGTAGAAGACGTCCACACGGTCACGATGTTTCCTGTTTCATCGAATTTCGTCAATGCACGAAAAAGATATGATTTTTCAAAGTTTGCAACGGTTTAAAGATGTTAAAACTGTTGAAAATATATATAAGTCGTACCTCAGCTGAAACGTTCAAAACTAGGTTTGCAATTTTCGATCAAACTGTGAATCGATAGGAGGATCGGCCGATGCAGCGACGAAGAGGGAGGAGGGGCGCACGTGCGCAGGGGGTGCGGCGGCGTCCGATGCACTGTAGCGGTGGCGGCGGGGCTTCGAACGACGAAACTTCCCGAGCCCGATTCTCCCCCATACTCCACGAAAAAATCGAAACCAGTAATGGATTTGAAGATTGTCTCGAGCTCTTCAAAATCTTCAACTGGAGCTCTTGATATTAGTGAGTGGATTGATCAGAAAATGGACGGGAAGGTTATGAGCGGTTTCTGTCGTTCGTCGGGGAGAGAGAAAAGGAATTTTTTTTATAAAAATTCTGATTGGTCGGGGAAGTTTTAAAGGGGTTTTCTGACGCGACCACCAATCTAAACCCAACGACTGTCGTCCCTAGCGTTTTAACCGCATTTCGAACACAATGTGATATGTTTCGAAGGCCCATTCGAATGTTTCAGTCAGTTTTCCTTCAAATTAAAATATAAAACATTCAATATTTAATTTGAACGTACATTTCAATTTGCCAGGGCCACAAACTGATTCGAAAAATTCCAGAAAAATAAATCTAGCTATGTTTTGACGATACGGTCCCAACGAAACTAGTTTCATCGAATTCTGAGACCGTTTGCAAAAAGGCCAATTTCTGGTCGATCCAATTTAACTGTAATTGACCAAAACACATTTTCCTTTGCCACGCTCACATACTAGCTTCAAAAATTATGAAATTTGAAACCTAGCAATAACTTCACATCCCGGATCCAACAAAAGTGGTTTCGTCGAATTTCGAGGTCGTATGCAAAATGGCCAATTTCACGGGCTATATAAATTCCATAGCGACCTTTCTGAAAATTCATTTGGCCATAACTTTTGCTTTCCGCGATGAAAATTCGATTTTTCAGATTCGTTAGAAAGGTATTCACTAACAGATTTAAATATTTTTGGTTTCACTAAAATCCGTTTTGTTTTGCACCCGGTACAGTCCGACAAAGTTTGAATTCAATTTTTGAAACTGCAGCGCCATTTCAGGCCTTGTTTATAATTAAAATTAATTATATTCATTTTCAATTATCGATTCAAACTCCGTTTTCATTGCTATTATTTAAAATATTTATTTTAAATATTTAAAATCCATTATTTTAGCCAATTTAAAAATTTTAAATTGGTTCAGATTTTCAGGGTCGTTACAATCTCCCCCACTTAAAACTTTTCGTCCCCGAAAAGGAACAAAGTCAAAGGTGGTTTGATTAATCAACTCTACGTTTGATCTGACTTCAATTCTCCAACTTTTCAGTTTCTGAGAAATTTCAAATTCTTCAAAAATTTGGCTAACACCCGGAATTTTCGAATTTTTTTGCCATAACCTCCTTTGTACAGAGAGAGGTTTGGAAATTTATTGGGCCGTATTAGGTACCCAATAAATCCTAATAAGCATACACATATTTATAGTGATATATTCTGGTGTTTACAGGGGAGCATGTACTGATAATAACTCCAGAGAATAAATTCTCGTCACCCTGCCCCGTGTGGGAAATAAATAGTCCATGTGCCGTATCTAATAACTAGAGAGACGTGATTATTGTCAACTCCAGACCCGTGTAGGGTTTTTATTAATCTGGCAATTTAATCGTTACAATTTAAATAGTTCATATCAGTCATCAGTTCGACTTGTAAAATATAGTCATCGCCATACAAGTTTCTCGCTCATATGGTAAATCTTCCACCTCGTTTCTAAACCCTAGTTTCTTTATTCATTCATATAGCCGCCAAAATTAAGGGCCCGAACCCTCCAATCTTCTCGTTCGATCTTCTCCGAATCCATCGCAAATTACAATCCAAATTAAAACAAAAATCCTAGTTCTATCTGAGATCTTCAAACCTAAAGTAGTTTGATCAACTTTAGTGTCCTGAATCGTTCGATACTGCGCCTCAAACAAGCCGTGTTCGTGCCCAATTTGCGAGGTCCAGGGGAGGTCGAGTGGGCCAGATCCGTGGCCGAGGGAAGACGAGCCAGAGGCGGAGGTGGTGGCGCCGCCTGATGGTCAGTCGACTGCTCCAATCAACGGGCGATGGTGGGTTTCTGGTGCGAGCTTGTTTCGACGGGGATTGTTCCAGATAATTAATAGACGAAGAAGGTAGTTTCGTTTATATACATATATATATATTTTTCACATTCATTCACATTGTTTATTTGTCCTGAGTATATATAACCTTGTTTTGAAAAACAAATTTGACATTGTTTGAAACAAATAATAATATTAGTTTTAAAAAATAATAGTATTAATATATATGTATAAACAGTATTTTAAATCTGGTTTTAAAATGTAGAAAAAGCTAAATTTTTGCATAGATATCATTTTAAGAAAAAGCTAAATTTTTGTGTATATATCATTATATAAAGAAGTAGTTTTTAATATGAATATAACACTGTTTAAAAAGGTGGCTTATATAAACATATAACATGAATAAAAATGTGTTTTCGAAATGAAAATGTACCTTGTTTTTGAAAGGTACAAACCAATAAAAATCATATTTTTATGTATTGAAAGTCGAGATAAAAATCATATTTTTATGTATTGAAAGTCGAGATAAAAATCATATTTTTATGTATTGAAAGTCGAGATAAAAATCAGATTTTTTATATATGGAATAGCATCGTAAAAAATTCGATTTTTACATATGTAGTGAAAGCGGACAACGAAAGCGACGAAAGGCGAGTTGGCGAAGATCTCTACAATAGAAGTGCCGTGGAGCTAGGATAGCTATATGTGAGAATTTCTCACTCTTCAATTTAATTTTTCTAGTTATATATATATACTAGGATGCAAACGGTGCTTAGTAGCACCCGACACAATCGTCCACAAACCATGGACTTGTTTGTTTGGTTGCATAGATTAGTTTGATTATGTGATTGAATTGAATTGTTTGAGTGAAATTGAATGGTTTGATTGATGTGTGAATGGCGTGGGCCTTCACTAGACCGGGGATAAGGCTAGGCCTCGTCCCGTTTCTAGTATCGTGCCGTTATGCCGCCGAAATTTTCTAAAATATGTTAGAAAAATAAAAATATCATTTTATTGTGTAAATGAATTAAATAGAAATTCATAGGTTGAAATAAAATGTTTTATCGTTAAAAATATAATTTTTAACGTGAAGTGAATAAAATAAAATATTCATTTATAAACCGGACGGTTTGTTTATGTACACCTATTTGAATGACGTTGATTGGGTCGATAAATTTTACACATCGCCCAACTGCACAAATAAAATATGTGTTTGATTGTTTGAAACCCCACACGGGTGTTAGGATGAAATTTGAAGTTCACTCATCCTGATTGATTGAATATGTCGATCGGTTGATTGACAGGCTGTTATAAGCGTTGAATATCTATATTTGATGCTTATACAGTGTAGTGCACTTTGGTTGATGGTTGATTATTTTTCAATGCTATGATATACATGTGTTGTATGAAAATCCATATAATTAACCTTATATGGTAATTGATTGGGTCTCATTCCAATTTACAAAATAAAGAATAATATAAAATAAAAGTTCATGTGTTGACAGTACTCATTCATTGAGATTGGTCATGTGTTGAACGAAATATTTTAATATTAAAATTTACATCTTTATCGATATAAAATAAAAGTTCATGTGTTGACAGTACTCATTCATTGAGATTGGTCATGTGTTGAACGAAATATTTTGGATAATAACAACTATTTTGAAAAAGAAATATTTGAAATAGAATATTTGAAAATAGAAATTTATGAAGCCGTGTTGATTAGATTGACGCCATTTTGACGCGAACGATATTTATATCGATTTTAAACGATTTCGAAATGAATTGAATTGAAAACGATTTCGAAATGAATTGAATTGAAAACGATTTCGAAATGAATTGAATTGAAAACGATTTCGAAATGAATTGAATTGAAAACGATTTCGAAATGAATTGAATTGAAAACGATTTCGAAATGAATTGAATTGAAAACGATTTCGAATAGAAATGAATTGAAAACGATTTCGAATAGAAATGAATTGAAAACGATTTCGAATAGAAATGAATTGAAAACGATTTCGAATAGAAATGAATTGAAAACGATTTCGAATAGAAATGAATTGAAAACGATTTCGAAATGAATTGAATTGAAAACGATTTCGAATAGAAATGAATTGAAAACGATTTCGAATAGAAATGAATTGAAAACGATTTCGAATAGAAATGAATTGAAAACGATTTCGAATAGAAATGAATTGAAAACGATTTCGAATAGAAATGAATTGAAAACGATTTCGAAATGAATTGAATTGAAAACGATTTCGAAATGAATCGAATGCGAATTGAAATGAATTCAAATTGAATTGAAATTTGAATTAAATAGAAATGAGTTTTGAAACGAATCTATAAAGAAGAATTCAATTTTGCTTTGAATTGAAATGGAAGTTGAAATGGATTTTTGAAACGAATTCAAAACTATTTATATAATTCGTTTTAAATAGAAATCGACGATATATATATTATATATATTATATACATAATATAATGGCCTGAATAGAACGCGCCGCGCTGCGGCAGTTCGTGAATTTCGACCATTTATTTCAAACGGACATTACGGGAGATCCGACCGTCGGATTCTCCTAAAACCGGAACCGTTGGGTTCGTATCGAAAAGAGCTTTCTAGCGAATGTTAGAAATTTGAAATCTAACGGTTGGATTTGGAATTATGTCCAAATCAAATTTGAAAAAGGTCGCTGTAAGTGCAGTTCGATGGCCATTGATGGAAATCGACTGTACGGGCCTTGATAAAATTATTAAAAATAGTAATAATTTGTGTAAAATCATAAGAAATGATTTGTGAGGATTTGGGATGAAAAACTCCATATTTGAAAAGATAAAAATAGATTTTCATCGACATGAACTAGTTTTTGAACTAGAATTAGAATTCTATTTATTTTTAAATAAATAAACTGAATTAGAAAGGGTTTTAAAAATAACCAGAATATCCAATGATTGCATTGGAGTGGATTTGAATCGAAATTATCTTCGGAATATTTCGATGTTGGAATTCGTGATTATACAGATGTTGTTATGGAAATTTGAAAGATATATATTTATATCGTTATTTCCAATACGACATTTGTTAGTCGTAGAATTCGATATTGAATATAAGCCGATATATTTTCTATTCAGAGCCTTGTATTGAATATCGAATGTGATTTGGGTTTGTCGTGAATGGTGTCTTCACTAACACTGTTCTTGAACCCAGTTGAGAAAAGATTAAATCTTTTTATTTAGATTTAATGAAGTGTGCCAATTAAATAATATTTAATTGGAATTGAACTGATATTGATTTTTGGGTTTATCGTGAACAGTGTTTTAAATAACACTCGTTCTTTGACTCGATAATTAATGAATGTGACTTTGGGTTTATCGTGAACCGTGTTTTCAATGACACGGATTCTTTAACCCGGTTAAAGATTAAAACTAAGTGGAGTTTTAATGAATCTTTAATTAGATTGAAAAGATCGAAAATGGAGTATCACCAGTTTTGCTCCAGGCGATAGTTAAATCTTTAATTAGATTTGAACGTGAAATGGTAATTGAATTTACCGATAACACTGTGGTGTTAGATATGAAGTATTACCAGTTTTACTTCATGGGATGAATAGGTTGGGATTGGGAAATTAAAACAAATGATTACTTCGGTAAGGTTCGCTAATCCCGACTAGTTTGAATTGATATTCAAAAATGGATTAAAGAATAAATTCAAGGAATTTATCTTTGATAAAATTAATGGGAATCTTTCCCTATGAATGTGAAATTTAGAAACTAACTGTCGGTTAGCCAAGTAGAATGGTTTTCTGGATATTGATCTGATGTTGGTTTCGGCCTTCGGGGTTAATGTTTGGGAAATTATTCTCTTGATTAATTTATGGTTAGTGACTGATGAATTGGAATGAGGCGTATGTTGTGTTTGTGTAACACTTATTTAAAATATACGCGAGTTATTCGGAAAGACCGGGTTTATCCCATTCTGAATAACTGATAGGACGATAAGTCGAAGATGAAGACGATGGTCGAAGACCGGAGGTCTTCACGTCGTTTGGGTAATTACTGATGATCTTGATTGGGCTGTATACCCAAGAAGATGGAAACAGTTAGTGATCGTCCAGACGTACTTGGAGATCGATGGATATGCGGGGTACTAGGTGCCTCCGGTTTCGTTCAGACCCAGGACGGACTTGTAAATGGACTGTGTGTCTGACATCGGATTTCATTCTGTGTGACTGATATCGGTTGCATAGGATGGTTTGCCTGTGTGGCATGCTAAGATGCAAATGATCAAGGCTTCTGTTGAAAAGCAAAGTCTTGTGGTGATGATCGAAGCACGGCCTTTGTGGCGTAGCTTTGTGTAACGTTTACTTCGCGAGTTTCACACTCGGTATGAACCAAAAACGGGAGACGGACGTCAGGGGGGACATGCGTTTTCTTTCTAGCTAGAAGTGGCGTCAGTGGTTTTACACGCCCTGACGAGTTTGACTTATGTGGTTGTTGCTGTTGCGAGGCGCCTCGGATTGATCGGTCGTTCTCGAACCGATGGAGTCATTTAGTTGGCTCGCTTACGCCCCAAAGGGCGGAGAAACGTATTGTTCAGGCATTATAATCCACTTCGTGTGGACCGGCCCTGACGATCCAAGGTACGGTTGCGGCTGTGCCTGAGACTCGGGCTAGACAGTCTCGAATCGGTTGAGGACTATCTTTTGCCTCGGTTCATAGACGGAAATCCAATTTCCAAATACGTGACATTTGCGGTTTTATTTGTAGAGCCTAGTATGGCGACATAGTGGGATGGGGCGCTCATGCCGCCTATGATTGATACTTATGATTTGAAGTTGTTTTATACACTATGCACTTATTATAGTATCAAATGATTTGTTTTAACCGTATCAAGCATTCTTTGCCTGTTATAAGGGAAAACCCTATCCTCGGCTGCGTTGCATTGTGTGATGGGACCTGGGTCTTATAACAGCTTCATTTTTCTTTATTTAGCATTGCGCTGTTTGTTTTATGCACTGGTATCCTTGGGAGGAAACCCGTTCCGTGTTATACGGCGTGGTGCCTTGTTTTACCTAACTTTAAAATAAAGATTAATAACTGTTTTTAGTTCTCACACCAGTCACATGACTGACCTGGAGTTTATTGTTTTAACCTAAACTCTGGGTGCCCTTATTTTCGACACGGGCAGCTTGTAGTTTTGGTTTTGCAGATTTATATTCACAGGATCCTGGTTTACAGCTGGAACGATATCCGGAAAGCTTTGTATCCGTATATCTCATCCTAGTTGTGTATTGTATTATTTTTCCGCTGCGATGTATTTAAATGTAATTTAAATCTCTGATATTTCTGTGTAATATATATTCATTTATACTCTGTATATTCTTGTAATCTGATGCATTGTTGTAATAACAATGAAATGTTCTTCTGTATGCGTTCTGTTTTGTCGTGTTCTCAAACGATAGGGTGTTTCGAACGGTCTGAGTCGGTTTAGCGACTGGTTCGGACCGAGCGAAATTCCTGTTCGTCACATTTGGTATCAGAGCTTTAGTATACAAAGCTCAGAGAACAAGGCATATTAGAACCATACGAAAGAATTCATCAGATATTGGATTAGTAATATCCAATGGGATGACTCGTTAGAGATAGGATCAGTAGAATCCTAGAACGAGTGTGAAGAGTATATTTTTAAAAATGAAAACAAATTTTGTTTTGAAAATTTAAATCAATTGTTCGTATTTGATTATTTATTTTATATTGATTAGGACAATCCAAAATATAAAGATTTTTGCGTATGCGCCTAGCTAGCGTGTATTCGAAGTTTTAATATATTGGATAGATATAGCATCACACCCTAGTCGCCCGGAGATGATGTTGATAATGACCATGGCATCATCAATATTTATGTTCGTGCTCCGAAGGTGTGATTTCTATATATTTCCTATTGACTGGTGTGAGAACCAAAATTAGATAGGGCTTATTGTTGTAATTTGGCATCAAAAACATGATTTTTATATATGTATCAAAATTATGAATTTGAAACGTTAATCCATGAATTGATTGATGTTTGTGTTGGTTGTTTATTTGTTTGCTAATTTTTAACCATTTATGCCTAATTGAACCGAATATTGAATTGTATTGAAAATTGGTCGCATTGGCTTGTATACATATATATCATTGAACAGGTCATAGCAAGGAGGCTAGAGCCAGAGAATAAAATTTGTTTGCCCGACAAATAGGTACATGTTTACTACATAATTTCCTGTTTTGCTTGGGTGATGATGATTTTGTGAGCCTATTGGCTAGCCGCTTGGCTTTTTCTTTTTCTTTTTGAGATCTGAAGGACCGGGGAAGCTATTTGAAATTCCCCGATGCTCCCATTGCAGGGGAGGTTATGGCGAAATTTTTCGAAAATTTAGGGAGTTAGCCAAATTTTTGAAAATTTGAAAATTCTCAGAAACTGAAAGGTTAGAGAATGGAAGCCTGATCGAGCGTAGAGCTGAATAATCAAACCACTTTCGACTTTGTTCCTTTTCGGGGACGAAAAGTTTTAAGTGGGGGAGATTGTAACAACCCGAAAATCTGGGCCAGTTTAAAATTTTTATTTTGGCAATTTTAGCGAATTTTGATTATTTAAAATAGATTATTTTAAATAATATCGACGGAAAATTTATTTTGAATTGAAATTCGACGTATATATTATATACGTCGTCGTTAGAATATAAATATTTATATATAATTAAATAGAATTGAAAATGGCGCGGTAGTTCGATAATTCGATTTCAAACTTCAATTGAATGTACCGGGTGCAAAACAATCCTGATTTTAGTGAAACCAAAAACATTAGGATCTAATTGTGAATATCTTTCCAACGAATCCGAAAAATCAAGATTTCATATCGGGAATCAAAAGATATGTCCTGTTGAAAATTCTGAATAGTCGCTATGGAATTCAGGCCCTTAAAAATGGACATTTTGCAAATGACCTCGGATTTAGACGAAACCAGTTTTGTTAGGTCCGTGATGTCGAATTATTGCTAGATTCCAAATTTCATAATTTTTCGAATCAATATGTGAGGGTGGCAAAGGAAAACGCGTTTGACCAGTTTCAGTTGATTTTAATCGACTGGAAATTGGCCATTTTTCTAACGGTCTCAGAATTCGACGAAACTAGTTTTGTTAGGACCGTATCGTCAATACGAAGCTAGAAAATAATTTTCTGGAATTTTTCTAGTTAGTATGTGGCCCCGGTAATTTGAAATGTGCGTTTAAATTGAATATATAAAGAATTATATTTTAAATTCAACGGAAACTGATTCAAATAGTCGAATTGGCCTACGTGGCATATCCCATTGTGTTCGGAATGGGGGTAATTAGCTAGGGGCGAAGGTCGTTGGGTTTGATTAGGGGTTCGGAGCGATTAACAATTAAGGATGGAATTAAATATTAATTTAAAAATATATAAAAGGATTTCTAAACCCTAGTTTCTTTATTCATTCATATAGCCGCCAAAATTAAGGGCCCGAACCCTCCAATCTTCTCGTTCGATCTTCTCCGAATCCATCGCAAATTACAATCCAAATTAAAACAAAAATCCTAGTTCTATCTGAGATCTTCAAACCTAAAGTAGTTTGATCAACTTTAGTGTCCTGAATCATTCGATACTGCGCCTCAAACAAGCCGTGTTCGTGCCCAATTTGCGAGGTCCAGGGGAGGTCGAGTGGGCCAGATCCGTGGCCGAGGGAAGACGAGCCAGAGGCGGAGGTGGTGGCGCCGCCTGATGGTCAGTCGACTGCTCCAATCAACGGGCGATGGTGGGTTTCTGGTGCGAGCTTGTTTCGACGGGGATTGTTCCAGATAATTAATAGACGAAGAAGGTAGTTTCGTTTATATACATATATATATTTTTCACATTCATTCACATTGTTTATTTGTCCTGAGTATATATAACCTTGTTTTGAAAAACAAATTTGACATTGTTTGAAACAAATAATAATATTAGTTTTAAAAAATAATAGTATTAATATATATGTATAAACAGTATTTTAAATCTGGTTTTAAAATGTAGAAAAAGCTAAATTTTTGCATAGATATCATTTTAAGAAAAAGCTAAATTTTTGTGTATATATCATTATATAAAGAAGTAGTTTTTAATATGAATATAACACTGTTTAAAAAGGTGGCTTATATAAACATATAACATGAATAAAAATGTGTTTTCGAAATGAAAATGTACCTTGTTTTTGAAAGGTACAAACCAATAAAAATCATATTTTTATGTATTGAAAGTCGAGATAAAAATCATATTTTTATGTATTGAAAGTCGAGATAAAAATCATATTTTTATGTATTGAAAGTCGAGATAAAAATCAGATTTTTTATATATGGAATAGCATCGTAAAAAATTCGATTTTTACATATGTAGTGAAAGCGGACAACGAAAGCGACGAAAGGCGAGTTGGCGAAGATCTCTACAATAGAAGTGCCGTGGAGCTAGGATAGCTATATGTGAGAATTTCTCACTCTTCAATTTAATTTTTCTAGTTATATATATATATACTAGGATGCAAACGGTGCTTAGTAGCACCCGACACAATCGTCCACAAACCATGGACTTGTTTGTTTGGTTGCATAGATTAGTTTGATTATGTGATTGAATTGAATTGTTTGAGTGAAATTGAATGGTTTGATTGATGTGTGAATGGCGTGGGCCTTCACTAGACCGGGGATAAGGCTAGGCCTCGTCCCGTTTCTAGTATCGTGCCGTTATGCCGCCGAAATTTTCTAAAATATGTTAGAAAAATAAAAATATCATTTTATTGTGTAAATGAATTAAATAGAAATTCATAGGTTGAAATAAAATGTTTTATCGTTAAAAATATAATTTTTAACGTGAAGTGAATAAAATAAAATATTCATTTATAAACCGGACGGTTTGTTTATGTACACCTATTTGAATGACGTTGATTGGGTCGATAAATTTTACACATCGCCCAACTGCACAAATAAAATATGTGTTTGATTGTTTGAAACCCCACACGGGTGTTAGGATGAAATTTGAAGTTCACTCATCCTGATTGATTGAATATGTCGATCGGTTGATTGACAGGCTGTTATAAGCGTTGAATATCTATATTTGATGCTTATACAGTGTAGTGCACTTTGGTTGATGGTTGATTATTTTTCAATGCTATGATATACATGTGTTGTATGAAAATCCATATAATTAACCTTATATGGTAATTGATTGGGTCTCATTCCAATTTACAAAATAAAGAATAATATAAAATAAAAGTTCATGTGTTGACAGTACTCATTCATTGAGATTGGTCATGTGTTGAACGAAATATTTTAATATTAAAATTTACATCTTTATCGATATAAAATAAAAGTTCATGTGTTGACAGTACTCATTCATTGAGATTGGTCATGTGTTGAACGAAATATTTTGGATAATAACAACTATTTTGAAAAAGAAATATTTGAAATAGAATATTTGAAAATAGAAATTTATGAAGCCGTGTTGATTAGATTGACGCCATTTTGACGCGAACGATATTTATATCGATTTTAAACGATTTCGAAATGAATTGAATTGAAAACGATTTCGAAATGAATTGAATTGAAAACGATTTCGAAATGAATTGAATTGAAAACGATTTCGAAATGAATTGAATTGAAAACGATTTCGAAATGAATTGAATTGAAAACGATTTCGAAATGAATTGAATTGAAAACGATTTCGAATAGAAATGAATTGAAAACGATTTCGAATAGAAATGAATTGAAAACGATTTCGAATAGAAATGAATTGAAAACGATTTCGAATAGAAATGAATTGAAAACGATTTCGAATAGAAATGAATTGAAAACGATTTCGAAATGAATTGAATTGAAAACGATTTCGAATAGAAATGAATTGAAAACGATTTCGAATAGAAATGAATTGAAAACGATTTCGAATAGAAATGAATTGAAAACGATTTCGAATAGAAATGAATTGAAAACGATTTCGAATAGAAATGAATTGAAAACGATTTCGAAATGAATTGAATTGAAAACGATTTCGAAATGAATCGAATGCGAATTGAAATGAATTCAAATTGAATTGAAATTTGAATTAAATAGAAATGAGTTTTGAAACGAATCTATAAAGAAGAATTCAATTTTGCTTTGAATTGAAATGGAAGTTGAAATGGATTTTTGAAACGAATTCAAAACTATTTATATAATTCGTTTTAAATAGAAATCGACGATATATATATTATATATATTATATATATAATATAATGGCCTGAATAGAACGCGCCGCGCTGCGGCAGTTCGTGAATTTCGACCATTTATTTCAAACGGACATTACGGGAGATCCGACCGTCGGATTCTCCTAAAACCGGAACCGTTGGGTTCGTATCGAAAAGAGCTTTCTAGCGAATGTTAGAAATTTGAAATCTAACGGTTGGATTTGGAATTATGTCCAAATCAAATTTGAAAAAGGTCGCTGTAAGTGCAGTTCGATGGCCATTGATGGAAATCGACTGTACGGGCCTTGATAAAATTATTAAAAATAGTAATAATTTGTGTAAAATCATAAGAAATGATTTGTGAGGATTTGGGATGAAAAACTCCATATTTGAAAAGATAAAAATAGATTTTCATCGACATGAACTAGTTTTTGAACTAGAATTAGAATTCTATTTATTTTTAAATAAATAAACTGAATTAGAAAGGGTTTTAAAAATAACCAGAATATCCAATGATTGCATTGGAGTGGATTTGAATCGAAATTATCTTCGGAATATTTCGATGTTGGAATTCGTGATTATACAGATGTTGTTATGGAAATTTGAAAGATATATATTTATATCGTTATTTCCAATACGACATTTGTTAGTCGTAGAATTCGATATTGAATATAAGCCGATATATTTTCTATTCAGAGCCTTGTATTGAATATCGAATGTGATTTGGGTTTGTCGTGAATGGTGTCTTCACTAACACTGTTCTTGAACCCAGTTGAGAAAAGATTAAATCTTTTTATTTAGATTTAATGAAGTGTGCCAATTAAATAATATTTAATTGGAATTGAACTGATATTGATTTTTGGGTTTATCGTGAACAGTGTTTTAAATAACACTCGTTCTTTGACTCGATAATTAATGAATGTGACTTTGGGTTTATCGTGAACCGTGTTTTCAATGACACGGATTCTTTAACCCGGTTAAAGATTAAAACTAAGTGGAGTTTTAATGAATCTTTAATTAGATTGAAAAGATCGAAAATGGAGTATCACCAGTTTTGCTCCAGGCGATAGTTAAATCTTTAATTAGATTTGAACGTGAAATGGTAATTGAATTTACCGATAACACTGTGGTGTTAGATATGAAGTATTACCAGTTTTACTTCATGGGATGAATAGGTTGGGATTGGGAAATTAAAACAAATGATTACTTCGGTAAGGTTCGCTAATCCCGACTAGTTTGAATTGATATTCAAAAAATGGATTAAAGAATAAATTCAAGGAATTTATCTTTGATAAAATTAATGGGAATCTTTCCCTATGAATGTGAAATTTAGAAACTAACTGTCGGTTAGCCAAGTAGAATGGTTTTCTGGATATTGATCTGATGTTGGTTTCGGCCTTCGGGGTTAATGTTTGGGAAATTATTCTCTTGATTAATTTATGGTTAGTGACTGATGAATTGGAATGAGGCGTATGTTGTGTTTGTGTAACACTTATTTAAAATATACGCGAGTTATTCGGAAAGACCGGGTTTATCCCATTCTGAATAACTGATACGACGATAAGTCGAAGATGAAGACGATGGTCGAAGACCGGAGGTCTTCACGTCGTTTGGGTAATTACTGATGATCTTGATTGGGCTGTACACCCAAGAAGATGGAAACAGTTAGTGATCGTCCAGACGTACTTGGAGATCGATGGATATGCGGGGTACTAGGTGCCTCCGGTTTCGTTCAGACCCAGGACGGACTTGTAAATGGACTGTGTGTCTGACATCGGATTTCATTCTGTGTGACTGATATCGGTTGCATAGGATGGTTTGCCTGTGTGGCATGCTAAGATGCAAATGATCAAGGCTTCTGTTGAAAAGCAAAGTCTTGTGGTGATGATCGAAGCACGGCCTTTGTGGCGTAGCTTTGTGTAACGTTTACTTCGCGAGTTTCACACTCGGTATGAACCAAAAACGGGAGACGGACGTCAGGGGGGACATGCGTTTTCTTTCTAGCTAGAAGTGGCGTCAGTGGTTTTACACGCCCTGACGAGTTTGACTTATGTGGTTGTTGCTGTTGCGAGGCGCCTCGGATTGATCGGTCGTTCTCGAACCGATGGAGTCATTTAGTTGGCTCGCTTACGCCCCAAAGGGCGGAGAAACGTATTGTTCAGGCATTATAATCCACTTCGTGTGGACCGGCCCTGACGATCCAAGGTACGGTTGCGGCTGTGCCTGAGACTCGGGCTAGACAGTCTCGAATCGGTTGAGGACTATCTTTTGCCTCGGTTCATAGACGGAAATCCAATTTCCAAATACGTGACATTTGCGGTTTTATTTGTAGAGCCTAGTATGGCGACATAGTGGGATGGGGCGCTCATGCCGCCTATGATTGATACTTATGATTTGAAGTTGTTTTATACACTATGCACTTATTATAGTATCAAATGATTTGTTTTAACCGTATCAAGCATTCTTTGCCTGTTATAAGGGAAAACCCTATCCTCGGCTGCGTTGCATTGTGTGATGGGACCTGGGTCTTATAACAGCTTCATTTTTCTTTATTTAGCATTGCGCTGTTTGTTTTATGCACTGGTATCCTTGGGAGGAAACCCGTTCTGTGTTATACGGCGTGGTCCCTTGTTTTACCTAACTTTAAAATAAAGATTAATAACTGTTTTTAGTTCTCACACCAGTCACATGACTGACCTGGAGTTTATTGTTTTAACCTAAACTCTGGGTGCCCTTATTTTCGACACGGGCAGCTTGTAGTTTTGGTTTTGCAGATTTATATTCACAGGATCCTGGTTTACAGCTGGAACGATATCCGGAAAGCTTTGTATCCGTATATCTCATCCTAGTTGTGTATTGTATTATTTTTCCGCTGCGATGTATTTAAATGTAATTTAAATCTCTGATATTTCTGTGTAATATATATTCATTTATACTCTGTATATTCTTGTAATCTGATGCATTGTTGTAATAACAATGAAATGTTCTTCTGTATGCGTTCTGTTTTGTCGTGTTCTCAAACGATAGGGTGTTTCGAACGGTCTGAGTCGGTTTAGCGACTGGTTCGGACCGAGCGAAATTCCTGTTCGTCACACTTGTGCGCCATTTAATCGATCCAACAAATCATCTATTCGCGGCAATGGATATTTGTTCTTTATGGTCTGCTTGTTCAAATCACGATAATCCACACATAGACGTAGAGTACCGTCAGATTTTGGGACAAACACCACTGCTGCACCCCAATCAGAGAAACTAGGCCTGATCAGACCTTTCCATACTAGCTGTCGTGTTTGATTGTCTAATTCCTCTTTCTCTTTCAAGGACATTCTTCGAATAGCGTGAACTACCGGCCTTGCATTCGGAATTAAAGCAATTTTGAAATCTATTTCTCTCTGCGGAGGTAAGTGAACAATTTCTTCGAACACATCGGCATAATTTTTTACGATAGGGATGTCTTTCACTAGATCGGGAATATTCTCTGTGACTTCAGGGACATTTTCCATTTGGGCTGGAGAAACATTCAAAGCTTCCCAGAAGTCTTTTCTATTAGCATTCTGCAGGGAATGGTTATATAATCACCTGATTTAATCTTCGCCTTTACGACTCTGTCGGCGCATTTAACTTCAGCTTCATATTTAGTCAACCAGTCTAACCCCAAGATAAGATCAAACTCTTTAAAATTCATGACGACCGCGATGGTGGGAAACCGATAACGAGAGAAAGAAACCGGCACTCCACAAACCCAACTGAGATCAATGGAACCCCCAACCGGATTCTGGACAGTCATTGGTTCCTTCAGCTTTTTCAAATTCAAATCCAGTTTCTTAGCTGCATCCTTTGCAATGAAGCTTCGTGACGCGCCTGTGTCAAACAACACTTTTACTGGAATATCTTTGACAGTAAGCGTGCCTTCTAAAACATCTGGCCTTTCCTGAATAGCTGAGGGCTCAGAAGTTTCTGCCACTTCATTTACCTGAGCCTCTTTGGTCTTTTTCAATAGCCAGCAATCTTGCTTTACATGACCAGCCTGTTGGCATTGACCACACTTTCTATTCTCTTTAAAATTCATCCCGGATTTAGACCCACCGTCCTTTCGTCTGTTCGAAGACCTGCAGTTCCTCATCGAATGCCCTTGCTGATTACACTTTAGACACACGACCGCCTTTACCTTTTTCTGACCGACCTTTGGCCTCTTTCTGGCCTCAGCCTTTATACTTGCCTTAGATTGCACACTAGTCTCTGGGCTATCAGCTTCTAATTTTCTTTTGCTGCTAGAACCGATTTCTTCTTCGTCTTGCAACATGCCTTTCTTATGGAGATCTTCATACTGATAAGCCATGTATATCATTTCAGAAAAGGGGAGCTTCACGTTCCTCATTACACTGTTCTGATATTTTCTTTGAAGCCCGTGAATAAATCTCAGATTTTTCCTCTTCGGATTCTCAATCAGATGAGGAGCAAAGTGGGAAAGTTCATTGAATTTCTTATGATATTCTGGGATGGTCATATCTCCTTGTATCAAATAAGAAAATTCATCACATAGGCGCTCAGTTGCTTCTGGAGGAGTAAATCTTTCTAGGAAAGTCATTTTGAATTTATCCCAGGTGATATCACCTTCTGGATTATTCTCTATAACCGAATCCCACCAGAACAAAGCTTCGTCTTTGAGTGCCCAGGAGGCCAGTAATCCTTTTTGGTCATCCCTCAGCTTTAATCCTTCGAAGATTTTCTCAGCCGAACGAATCCATGCTTGTGTTCTCATAATAGATTCTTCGCCAGAGAATGGCTTTCCACCCAGATTTCTATATTTCATATACAGGGCTTCAATATCCGGGTCAGTATTACTTCTTTTGTTTCTGGCACTCATTTTCTAGTTCTTCTGCAAATAGCAGATCAAGTGTCAGGTCAACAGAAAAGATATTTCAAAATATAAAGACAAATACTTGAATGTAAATGTGTCTATCTAGGTGTTATTTCATTCTGCTACTCATACTAGGATATTACTGATCCTATCTGTAATGAGTTACCCATCCTAGAACACTACTGGTTCTATTTCTGACGAGTTCGTTAATATGTTATATTCCAGAACTAAGCTTAACCAAAGCTCTGATACCACGTTGTGACGACCCGAAATCCCGTACAGACGGAGACAAGGGTTATCGTTGGAATGTAACACAGAAACAGATAATAGCAGAACAGAATAATTAAATACACCAGATAATGAACAATAGAATATACTTGATAAACGTAATCATCAGAGTTACACAGTATACAGGATCTTACTTAGTACAAATACAGTTCAGCTATACATAAATGTCTACAGCGGAAATAAACAAAATATGTACAATAGGAGCTGAACAGCATAAAAAGAGATAAATAATAGAATCCACCTTCAGCTCCAGCTATCCAAAAAGAACCAGCTAAACCTGAATACAAGGCTGCCCGTGTAGAAAAGGGGCACCTGAGTTTGAAAGTGAAACAAACTACGAGTCAGTCATGGGACTGGTATGAGAAATCTACTCAACACATATATAATTTGGCTAATCACAGGACCACGCCACTTTCGTGGAACGGGTTTACTCCATTGGATTGCCAGTGCTTTAAAACAAACCTTTCTTTTAAACATCGCAATGCTTTTTATAAAAATGAAGCCATTATAAGACTCAGTTCCCATCACACAATGCAACGCAAACCGAAGGATAGATTTCTACCTTATAATGGCCAAAATATGATTGATACGAATAAAACAAAAGCATTTGATATTATTACTAGTGTTTATATGTTTTGAAAACAATTTCAAATCATAACTATCAATCATAGACGACATGAGCGTCCCATGCCACTATGTCGCCATATATATATACAATCAAAACCGCACAGTCACGTATTTGGAAATTGGATTTCCGTCATGAACCAAGGCAAAAGATAGTCCTTACCGAATTAGAGACAATCTAGCCTACCATGTCTCAGGAACAGCCGCAACTGCCCCCTAGATCGTCAGGGCCGGTCCACCGATGTGGATTATTATGCCTGAACAATACGTCTCCCCGCCTTATGGGGCGCAAACGAGCCAACGAATGGCTCCATCGGTCCCGGATCGACCGATATATCCGAGGCGCCTCGCAACTGCAACAACCACACGGGTGAAAAGTATATAAATGTCAGGGCTGGTAGGTCACTGACACCACCCTAGCTAGAAAGAAACGCATGCCCTCCCTGAGGTCCTTCTCCCGTTTCTGGTTCATACCGGGGTGTGAGGCTCGCGAATTCACATTATACACAAAGCTACGCCACACAGGTGGTGCTTTGATCATCACCACAAGACTTTGCTTTTCAACAGAAGCCTTGATCATTTGCCACTTCGGCATGCCATACTAGCAATTCATGCCATGCGACTGATGTCCATCGATGTACAACCTCTGAGCTCGTGCATCTCAGAGAAGGGCGTTAAGCAAAAGAATAAATTCTCCGCCGCCAAACAGATGTATATTTAATAGAGATCAATCAACACAGAATAAAATCCAATGTCAGACACACAGTCCATTTACAAGTCCGTTCTGGGTCTGAACGAAACTGGAGGCACTAAATACCTCGCAAACCCATCGATCACCACGTACGTCTGGACGATCACCACTCATTATCCATATTTCGGGATGCCTCCCAATCAGGACCTCGGTTACCATCCAAACAAGGTGAAGATCTCCGGTCTTCGACCACCGTCTTCATCTTCGACTTTCAATCGTCGGTCAATTATTTGAAATGAGAATTAACTCGGCCTTTTCAAATAATTCACGTATATTTAGAATTTCAAATCAATTTATTTCAATGGTTAAATCATTCGACAACACCAATTTTGTTCTTTAATGTAATTTTCACACCAAACACATTCAACCATCAAATACCACATAAATCAAGCAAATTCAGTTTATTTCCATTCCATATCGTTTATGATATTTTATAACGATTTATCGCTATTTTTATTTATTTTAAAATAGCCAATTTATTCAAAACGACGCTTCGGGCCATAACGCGGCCGTGGCGCTGTTTTTCTTCAGATTTGATTTACACATATCTGAAAATCTAACCGTTGGATCTTCACAAAATTTACATCATTAGAAAGGTCTTTTCAAAACGAATCCAACGGTTCCAGTTTCGGGAAAATCCGACGGTCGGATCTCCCAGTACAATCGTTTGAAGTTTCGATTTCAAAATTCGAACTGCAGCGCCGTTATTCGGTTAAATATGATTATATATATATATATATATATATATATATATAATCGTTTCTGGCGCTGTTTTTCTTCAGATTTGAATTAAACATTCCAGAAGATCCAACCGTTGGATTTTTACAAAGTTGGTGCCGTTGGGAAGATATTTCCAAGGCGAACCCAACGGTTGCGATTTCAGGAAAATCCGATGGTCGGATCTCCTGGTATAATCGTTTGAAATCACGGTTTCAAAATACGAACTGCACGGCCACGTTTCGTTTTAATTTTATTTATATTTATATATTTATATAAATATAGTTCATTCGACAATTTCAATATCGTTTTCACTTCAAATATTTCACTAACGCCTTTAAATTTTGGAAAATTTCGCCATAACCTCCTTTGTACGGGAGTGGCTGGGAAAATTCCCAAATAGCCACACGGGCGTCTCATGTCGAAAAGAAAAAGAAAAAGCCAAGCGGCTAGCCAACAGGCTCATAAAATCATCACCTAAACAAAACAGTAAATGTGTACCTATTTGTCGGGCACAAAATTTTATTCCTCTTCTCTAGCCCCTTTGCTATAACCTGTTCAATAAATATGCATGTACATATATACAGTTCTTATCTGTAACGTCCCGCAATTTTGTCGGTTCGTATTTGAATATTTAAATCAGTTTAAATATTGAATTCAGAATATAAATGGATTTATATATTAATTAAAACGAATTTGAACGTATATAAATATATATTAATTATAATCGAGCTCAGAACGACCCTGCAGTTCGTAATTTAACGTTCTGAACTTCATCTGAGTGTACCGGACTCGTTTTAAATCGGATTTCTTCGAAACAAGAAACGTTGGAATCTGTTGAACTGTATCTTTCTAACAGAAGTGAAAAACCAAGATTTCGTTGTGTAGATTGCAAGATATGTCCAAATAAAATATTCAAAAAGTCGCTGTAAAATCGTTTATCGACCGAAACGGTTATTTGAATATAACTTGATATCGGGTACAAATCGGGACAAGGTTCTTTTGAGGCATAGCGATAATTTAATTTTTAGAATTTTACTGAAATTTTTAATTAATTAAATACGCAACTTTTTATTTGGTGTATTGTGTACCCTGTATCGGTACTTCGGGATTTCAAAATATGAGTCAATCTACCAGTGTTAATATATTTTTGGGATTGTGGCACCTCACTCGACACGATTATATTTTTATTTCTGTCCGTAGCATTCCTGACATGAATGGAATTTTCTTAGCGGTTCACGTTAAACTTCATAGCTCAAACCTTAGTATTTACTACTGCATGTATTTCGAAAGAGATGTTTTTTTCTCTATTAGAAGCTTCTGTCTTTTGTATGATATTTGGTCCAAAAACTAAGTATGGGAAAACTTGAGGATCATAATGATACGTAACCAACAACTCATTTGGAAAAAGATGTTTGAGAGCATTGTTCTAACCTACTCAAATAGCGTACAGTTGCTACTAATAGAGACATGTTTCAATAGTAACATCAGGCACTAAATGACGAAGAGATATGTAAATAAAGTCAAATACAGTACATTATTTTTATAACTCAAAACATAGGAACTACAACCTACCTAATCTATGATAGGATGAGCCAACCATACCCAAAATCTAAAAACCATTCCCTAATACTTCAAGACGAAAAATAGGAAACCCATACCCTAAGTAAGTACAGGCCATAACCTACCTAATTTAATGAACCCACGCCCCTAGTTTGCTTCAGACCCATACCCTACCTGCGAAGCTACTGCTTAACCCTTAAGCAATCCCTCTTATAAATATCAGCACTTCGTCACTCCCTCTAAAACAAAAATGCACCGCCCTCTTATTAAATATTCGAGTTTCTTATTGGTCGTGGTGATGTCACCGTTGTGTTTGCCTTTACTGTCGAAGCTGAGAAGGCGCGAGGGGTCAGCGCTCAGCAGGAGGAGCAGGAGTTTGGCACTGGAGTTTCTCCATTTCGGTGCTGCAGTGGGTGATTGATGAGGATAGTTTACTAAAAGGAAGTTGATCTGTGCGGAGGATGTTCGTAGGAGAAAAACGCATCAGGTGAGAAGGAAAGGTGGCTAGTCTTGCATGCATGAAGCATGCAGAAAGGACACGTGAGGAGAATTATGTTGGGTGACGTCAGTTAGTGAATGTGCGGGTAAAACTCATGGGAAAAGAGGATGGAATTGAGAGGGCTGTACACGCATGTACAGGTTGGAGGGGTGGAGGAATACACATGGATGCGGGTCCTTGTATGGTGATGGTCCATCAGGCCATGTGTGTAAGTTGGGTGGGTGCAAGTTTTCTGGGTATCAATGAATTGGTGCGTGGATGTAAGGACCGGAACTGGGAAATGGTGCGGTGGTGATTTAAATATTTGGAAGAAGGAGGGCGCTGTTCTTCTTGCGGAATGATGAAGGGGGGGAAGGCTGTAGCAATGTAGAAGATAATAAGGAGTAAGGGAGAGTTTTAACTTAAATGGAGCGGATCAGTTGTTGAACAACGTGGTGATGGAAATCAGAACTGACGTTGCTGGCGAAATGATTGAGATCAGGGAAGAAGCCGCACTTGAGAAAATACAGCAGGTAGCAACGTGGGAAGTCGGGCTTGTACTGGGAGATTGGCGTAGCAAAAAGCAAAGGACAGTATGTGGTTCGTGGTAAAGTCGGAGACAGTGGGTTTTGAGTTAAGCCATGGTTTTCCAAAGAACAGAAGAGAAGAAACGAAGAGGATACGTACAGTAGCCGGACTGCGTGATCTTTTTGTTGGGAAGAAGGAGTATTGGTGAAAAGATGGGGAGTTGCAAGGCTGTGCGTATAGCATGCAAGAAGACGGTACAGTGGAGTTTTAATGCGTGAACAACATGCATGGGTGCTGGGTTCAATAAGGGAATGCACACGGTGGAAGTGAAATAGCAAAAGTAAGTGGCGAAAGGTGAAAGGACCGTGTGAAACATAAGAAGGCGGTCCGCTTGCAGTGTTGGACAGAACGTGAAGGGATGTTCAGGGAAGATGAAGCTCACGCGATGAGAATCGAAGGACTAGAACTCGGCGATGGGTGCGAATCCATGTATCGTTGAAGGCTAATAAAGTACATGGGATAAGGCAACTAAAAGGCGGGTTAGTGTACAAGGGACGAGGTTTAGTGGTGACAGGGAAGTCAGCAGAGATGTAGAGTTTACCGGTGGCGTTCGTTAGATAAACAGTGCAGTATGAAGGGATCGGGTGGACGCATGTTATGGTATGAAGATGGGTAGAGCGCTTTGGAGTTCATTACGGATTATGGCAGAATTAAACGCCAGAGCTAATCAAGCGACCGACGCAAATCGTTATTTAACGGTTAACGTGCGAAGGTGAGTAAAATCACTAACTCTGATCTATTTAAAATATTTTAATATATTTAATGTTGTTTGAATGCTGTGTGATGGTCGATTAGGTAGATTACAATTAAATTTGTTAAATATTATATATTGTTGCATATGTACACATCACCGGCTGGATACTGATTCCGTCGATTATAAATATTCCCTAGTATGGAATCATTACAATTTGTTTGACTAACATCTGTGGATGCGGAAACCGGTTGGAGGAATCCGACCGGATTCCTCGATATTTATATGTACTGTTTGTTTGTATGCACTGTTTAAACCCGAATTATATTTAAAACCCCATGTGAATATTGATGTTGAACAACATCTGTTTCGATAAATCAATAAACGATATCGATTTAGAATGTAGTGACAGTCGACCGTAAAAACCATCGTTTTGTTAAAGAGTTGATTGGCCGTCAGGCAAATCAACGAGGTTAATTATAAAAATTATATTTTCATAATAAAAAAGAAGATTTAAATTATAATAGAAGTTCTATTATAAAATAGTATTTTAGATTTCGTTTTTATGAAGTAAATAAAAACGATTGTTGACATTTAAATAAATGTATAAAGCAGAAATTATGCGACGATTAAATATTTGGATAATTTTATTTAAGATAAACAATTTAGAAATATTATTAGATTAATTATATTAATCTAATGTTGAGAAGTAATTAAAATCAGTTAACGAATTTACTGAAGAAATGGAGTTGATTTAATCAACTGTTATTTGGGAAAATGATTTTTGGATTAATTAGTCTTTAATTAATCTAATGAAACAGTTTAGAAATAAATTAATCCAAATTAATAAGATTTAATTACCTTTGGTTAAGAAGTTATAAATAGAACTGTGGGATGGAGAAAGCGAAGAGTTAATATAAATAATCATAAAACACCAGAGATTTCAAAGTAAAGATATGGTGTTATAAAACCATAGTTAAAAATAAACATGAAAATACGATCTGATAGATATTATAAGTAATAAGGGATTAGAGTGCAGACTTGTATCGGTTCTAAGGTAAGAACGTTGTCGATCAAGGTCTGAGAGGTAAATAGAATACCCCAACTTGAGCGGCTTCGCTATTATTGAGGAACGATATCAGTTTGTAACGGAAAGAGATGTCAAAATTAGTTACAAAGATAATATGGCAGCGTGTTGCAAGTCTTAGAACTATAGCGATAAAATAAACGTTGTTGACTAAATTTAAGCGCGATTGTTATATCAAGATTTGTATAAAGGGAATATGGCAGCATTTGGCAAGTCTGGAAAATATAGCGATAAGATAAGCGCTGTTGACTAGGCTTAAGCGTGACTTTTATTTCAAGATTAGTTATAAAGGAGAATATTACAGCGCATGACAAGTTTAGAACTATAGCAATAAATTAACGCTGTTAACCAAACATAAGCGTGATTTTTATATAGCGCAGCACTTCCTAGGAAATGAAGCAGTTAGTTGAAATCCACTTATTCGGAAAGTGAAAAATAACGATGTCGTAAGAAAATATAAGAATCAGTTAGAAAGAGAAATTGGAGAATGGGGTTAGGAAACGATGACAGCATTTCGATGTTGGAAATGTGATTAGAATTAAACCGTTAGGATTTGGAACTGGAATTCGACGATGTCGAATGTATTAAAAGTAAACTATTTTTAGGAATTAGAATCTGATAGGATAGTCCGCATTTAGTAAACAAATGAATTATGATAGGATAAGAAATCAATATGTAGTTATAATCTTGATATTGATCCGTCAAGAAGTTGAGTTAGAAAAGGAGTTATAAAGTGAAAGAGGTTTCGATAAACGAGATAAGGGTATTTATTACTCGAATAATGAGTTATTTGATAAGGTGTATAGATTTATATCATAGGTATGTTATTCACAATTTAAAGTGAATAGCGTTTTAAAAGAGAACGTTGGGCATATTAAAATGTTTATGATGATATTAGAAATATTTTCAAATGGAGCTAGGATATATTATCCAAGTGTAGAAAATAAGAACGTGAAAAGAATGGAAATGTTCCGAACGTTGATAACGTATATTTTTCTAGAACATGAAAGAGAGTTTATAATAACTGGAAATGTTTTCCAAGAAAGTGTAAAAAGGTTGAAACGGGATTTGAGAAATATCTGGTAAGATATGAGAATTTGAATAAGAAAGTCAAATGTTAAAATTACAAATACCCGTGGTTTTGTGATGTTAGAATGGATGTTGTTTTTACTTCGATGGTTAAATAACCGACTATCGAAGTGTTTTGACCATCGTTGTCAATATGGAGAGACCGGTTGGATTTATTATCCGAAAACCACTCCGTATAGGCATAAGCGTTGCGAATTAGATATGAAGATAATTGAAGACGGAGTTAAATGCAAGGGTCGTCCAGTTATAGAATGGTGTTTTTGTTTGTCCAGTCCCAGGACAACTTGTATGGACGAGTGTCTGATAGAGTATTTCCAACGGTCACGCCGTTGATTTGTACGAATATACCAAGTTGGTGGGGAGAAGGTAACTTCTCTTTATTCTACACCCAGTGTGCATTTGTGTAATCAATGTGTGATTACGGATTTGACGATGTGACATTCAAAGTGAATGGTGATCAGATGTTCTGAAGATAGACGTAGCCTCTAGCCTCACAACCAAGAAGTGACAGAAGTTGGGCTAGGCAGCATGGCTAGTTGGGTCATCCCCAAGCAGGGTGTATTGTCACCGATCTAGGGAAAATTCATATTTATACTTCTTTTCGATTCTGTATCTTCGGATGACGGTTGGATGGCCTACAACCGTGGTGGAAATATATTCGCGACACTCAAGCTAAATGAGTGAGCGGTCATGTGTGGCCGGGTTGCAAGACGTTCTTGTTGAACCCTGAGTGTATCCCCTCTAGAGTACACTATTCAGAAGGTGCTCCCATACCTTGTCTGTTGAAATCCATTCTCCGATAAGCGCCCTGCGGTTTATGATTTTATACTATATATATGTGGAACGTGAGATGCAAGCGTTCTACTACTTGAATAATTATTTGAGTAGACATTATCATAATATCACTGGTTTTGATATCAAAGTATTTTGGATTATAGTAAGATAAAAACCGTCCATGTTTATGTGTGGGTTGGTCTTACTAGTATCTTCTCATTTGAAAAGGATTTTCAAAGTTAAACAGTATGATTGGAATTTACTCACACCAGTCCCATGACTGACCCAGAGTTTATTTTGTTGTTTTCCCTAAACTCTTGGGTGCCCAAATTTGTACGGGCAGTCAAGTGTTTCAGGCTTTTACAGATTCACTTGGAGGAGCTGGAAACAGAAGGCTTCACCATTAATTAGTTAGAGATTTATTTCCGCTGTGATTCGATGTATTATACTCTGATATGGTATGTATATATACAAACTCAGATTTTTGTATTTCAAACTTGTTATATAATAAAGATTATTATTCCGCTGTGAGATTCTTGTTTACTCTGATTCTGCTCAGTTGTGATCTTCTTCTTCTTCTATTCTATTAGTTCTATCTTTTCTATCTCATCCTCTAAATTCTTCTATTAATGACCCGATTTTTCGTGCATTTGAGTTGAATGTGTAGAATATTAGTCAGCTCAAATTGGTACGGATTTTCCGGCCGTTACATTATCACTTATCATTTTCCATTCAACTTCATATTCGATTCCATTTGGTTTAAAAACACCATTCATTCTAATGTTGCATGCATAGGCAAAAATCATATCATTAGCTAATTAATGAATATTTCGACTCATGCATATTTATTTGAACGAGTTGCTATTTTTAACACTTCACATTTCAACAATTCATGTATATAATAAAATTGTGATTTTTATTGTAAAACAATTCATTTCAAAACACTATTATTTTATATAGTTTATATCGGTGATAAAAATAGGATTTTTATTGTAAAGCAATTTATTTTAAAACAAGGTCAATTTACATAGTTCATATAGATGATAAAAAGGTGATTTTTATTATAGAACAATTTATTTCAAAATGTGAATGTCATTCAACACATGAATTTCAATTCAACGAATGAATATCGATTCAACACATGAATGTTTTCTATAGTTTCTATATATAGATAAAAATGTGATTTTTATATTTAAAACACGAATACCATTCAACACATGAATTTCTAATCAACGAATGAATATCGATTCAACACATGAAGGTTTTCTATTCAATGAATAAATATGGTTTTAGCAAATGAAAATAATTCAAACACATGAATATTATTCAAAATTTCGGCAGCATAACGGCAGGGTAGTTAAAACCAGGACCGTCCCTAGTACGGCTCCTCGCTCTACCTTAAAACCTCGCGGTTTTTGACAATGGGGATCATGCATCTAGTTCGCACGCAGGCGGCATGTATATATTTATTTCATTTCCACAAACTAATCCTATGTGGTTTCAACCAAATATTTCTCAACCACAAATGGGTATTTTCCAACCACAATCAATCAATATCAACCACAAACAATCCCAAACAACCATTCGCTATCAATCAATTTTCACACCAATCACAACCAATAAATATCGTCCATGGTTTGTGGACGAGGGGCGTATATATATATATATATATTTATATATAGCAATTCACTTCTATTTCAACACATATATAATTTTTACAACGCATATATAACTTATACATCGAACATACAACTTATACAACGCTTATACAAGAGGTGTACAACGCTTATATAACTCATACATCGACTATATAATTTATACATCGTCGTTTTCCATATTGTTTATAAATTAGAAACCTCACATTGGGTTCCACTCCACCAAAAATAGCAGAAGGCTCAGAAAAATATGCGGTCTCTTCTAGAAGGTAGAAGACGTACACACGGTCACGATGTTTCCTGTTTCATCGAATTTCGTCAATACACGAAAAAGATATGATTTTTCAAAGTTTGCAATGGTTTAAAGGTGTTAAAACTGTTGAAAATATATATAAGCCGTACCTCAGCTGAAACGTTCAAAACTAGGTTTGCAATTTTCGATCAAACCGTGAATCGATAGGAGGATCGGCCGATGCAGCGACGAAGAGGGAGGAGGGGCGCACGTGCGCAGGGGGTGCGGCGGCGTCCGATGCACTGTAGCGGCGGCGGCGGGGCTTCGAACGGCGAAACTTCCCGAGCCCGATTCACCCCCAATACTCCACGAAAAAATCAAAACCAGTAATGGATTTGAAGCTTGTCTCGAGCTCTTCAAAATCTTCAACTGGAGCTCTTGATATTAGTGAGTGGATTGATCAGAAAATGGACGGGAAGGTTATGAGCGGTTTCCGTCGTTCGTCGGGGAGAGAGAAAAGGAATTTTTTTTTATAAAAATTCTGATTGGTCGGGGAAGTTTTAAAGGGGTTTTCTGACGCGACCACCAATCTAAACCCAACGACTGTCGTCCCTAGCGTTTTAACCGCATTTCGAACACAATGTGATATGTTTCGAAGGCCCATTCGAATGTTTCAGTCAGTTTTCCTTCAAATTAAAATATAAAACATTCAATATTTAATTTGAACGTACATTTCAATTTGCCAGGGCCACAAACTGATTCGAAAAATTCCAAAAAAATAAATCTAGCTATGTTTTGACGATACGGTCCCAACAAAACTAGTTTCGTCGAATTCTGAGACCGTTTGCAAAAAGGCCCATTTCTGGTCGATCCAGTTTAACTTTAATTGACCAAAACACATTTTCCTTTGCCACGCTCACATACTAGCTTCAAAAATTATGAAATTTGAAACCTAGCAATAACTTCACATCCCGGATCCAACAAAAGTGGTTTCGTCGAATTCCGAGGTCGTATGCAAAATGGCCAATTTCACGGGCTATATAAATTCCATAGCGACCTTTCTGAAAATTCATTTGGCCATAACTTTTGCTTTCCGCTATGAAAATTCGATTTTTCAGATTCGTTAGAAAGGTATTCACTAACAGATTTAAATATTTTTGGTTTCACTAAAATCCGTTTTGTTTTGCACCCGGTACAGTCCGACAAAGTTTGAATTCAATTTTTGAAACTGCAGCGACATTTCAGGCCTTGTTTATAATTAAAATTAATTATATTCATTTTCAATTGTCGATTCAAACTCCGTTTTCATTGCTATTATTTAAAATATTTATTTTAAATATTTAAAATCCATTATTTTAGCCAATTTAAAAAATTTAAATTGGTTCAGATTTTCTGGGTCGTTACAAGAATATCTCACAGCGCATGGAATAAAATATAATAATTACATACTTTGACATAAAACAGGCGAGACAGTGCATAAGCTAAAAACTAAACATCATAGCAGCGGAAATTCCAAATACAGCTTATGTAACACATCATCATTATTACAACTTTAAAACTGTCTCTAAAGCAGAAGAAAGGAAAGGTGCACTACTAATGCCCAAAGTAGTGACCAGCAGCGACACAGGGAGAATATATGTAGATAATACGTAGAAGCCTCCTGCTCATCTCCGGTACAGCTACTCGTGCATACCACCTAACCTGTCTCTAGTTTGCCCGTTTAAGAGCACCCAGAGTAATAAGAAGAGACATAAAACTCTAGGTTAGACAAAAGTCCGGTATGAGCGATAGGCATCAAAACAGAACAATAACAGGTATACTAAACCATACCTGAACCTGGACCTGCAACCAAAGAGTTAGCACAATATACCGCTCAATACTCTAAGATGCCACTAACATATGGTGTAAAGAATACGGGGGAGGGGTGTGCATGTCATAGTGATAACAAACAATCAAGCATAGCAACCATCCTCTCATCTCTCACTCAGTGCGTAAAGCATACGACATCCACCACTTTGATCACCCTATTCCTTGCTATGATCACTCTACCCCCATGGAGTCATAGTGACACCACTGCACTGATCCATAGTCACTAGTCCTTGCTATGTCCACTCTGCCCCATGAAGTAATAACAACTCCATTGCACTGGCTCATAGCCATGCTACGATCACTCTGCCCCATGGAGTAATAAATACCCCACTACACTGATACGTAGCCTAAAGTCCGTCTTGGTGGTGAATCAAAGCTATAGACGTCGATAACCCCTTAGCACACGTCCCGCAGCAAAGCCCAACTCATGAAGTTGACCCGTTAGTTCCCAACTGGATCCTAGATACAAACTTCCCATTTGGATTACCTTTGCATCTCGGGTTTGGGTCCTCATCTAGGTTCGACCTCCATTCGGTTCGGTTCTCCTGAGGTGGTTCGGATTGGTTGTTGTTACCCTCCTTCTGTTCGTGGGCTCCAAGTCGACTTGCGGTCATCACATCGGATCGGTTTTTCCCCCATCAGATTGGGTTGTGATGGAGCTCCAGATCGAGTCATAACTTCAGATCGGGTCGGGTGCATCGGATCATAGTGTAATGACCCGGGTTTTTGGCGACTTTGGTTATCCGATATACAACACATATCGAACATCCAAGGGTCTAAAATAACGATCATAAATGAAAGAAATTAGAGGGTGAGGTTAGATAAGATAGAAACTTAGAATAGAAGAAGAAGAAGAACACAACATCAGAGTAACATGAACCTCACAGCGGAACGAATAACATATAATATATATAACATAACTTGAAATATACATCTGTACTTGAATATACATCATTTTCAGACACTTACAACACAACAGAAATAAACTATATCTATATGATTCTGAAGCCTCCTGCTCCAGCTCTTCAAGTATTTGTAAAATCCTGACTACTTGACTGTCCGTACAAAATTGGGCACCCAAGAGTTTAGGGAAAACAACAAAGTAAACTCCGGGTCAGTCATGGGACTGGTATGAGTAAAACAGTTGAACAAGTAAACGATATCTCATAAGACCACGCCGTATAATGGAACGGGTTTTTCCCTTATGAGAATCCAAATTATCTTTATATCAAAAACCTTTTGATATTATAATAATGTCTATCAACCACAACTATAATAATCATCTAGCAAAAACGCTTTCATCTCACGTTCTACATATATAGTATACAATCAAAACCGCAAGCACGTATTGAGTAATGGATTTCCAACTATGACAAGGTATGGAACCACCTTTCGCTAGTGTATCTCTAGAAAGGAATACACTGGGTTCAACAAGAACATCTTGCAACCCGGCCACACATGACCGACCACTCATTTCGCTTGAGTGTGTCGAATGTATATCACCAACGGTTGGGATCAGCAACCGTTTCCCGAATGGGACAGCATCAACAATAGATTTTTAGAAGTAAATGAAACTCTAGATCAGGTGATTATACACACTACTTTGGAGCGACCGACTTAGCCATGCTGCCTGCCCGATTTCTGTCATTTACCGGTTGATGAGGCTAGAAGCTACGCTTCATCATCACATCAGATTCACTTCGAATGTCACATCGTCAAATCCATCAGATCACCGATTGACTTCTACAACCATACATTACGTGTCAGCTAAAAGAAGTTTCCTTCTCCGCTTCCACTCTTGGTACGGTTGAAGAAATCAATGTACGTGACCTTTCTGGAAATACTCTGTCAGACATTCATCCATACAAGTCATCCAGGAACAGGATGAACCAAAGGCACTATTCAATACATCCATCTTAGACACTGTTATCTAAGACTTATACAATAGCCCTTGCACTTTACTCCATCTTCAATTATCTTTGGCATATATGATTCGCAATGCTTATGCCAATACAGAGTGGTTCTTTGGATAATAATCCAACCGGTCTCTCCATATTAACAACGTTAAAATGGTCAAAACTTCGATAGTCTGTGATTTAACCATCAAAGAAAAACAGGTGTGCAAACAACGATATTATTTCCAGATGGAAATTCTATCAATCAATAATCAAATCATATATATCTATATATATATATATATTCATATTTCCTTATTTTCTATGTTTGATTACGTTCTGATTCTATTTGGAAAACATTTCCAACTTTTCTTTACTTGGATTTAAACAGATGTTTAAATCAACATCGCGATGACAATTCAAACCACTATACTTATTTACTAAATTCACTTAACCACTTTCACTCTCGAACCTTAACCATTTCTAAATTTAAAACGCAGTCAATCAAGTTGGGGTATAACTACCTCTCAGACCTTAACTGAACAACATTTCAAATCTCGAAATTGGGTAAGTTCATCTTTTAACTCTTTAACACATCCTTACGTAACTCTCGTTCGAATAAATCTCTATTCGATAACTCCTACCTTCGATTAACTATATTTGATAATCTCTCTTACGAATAACAAGTTCAATAACTCCATTCGATTAAACTATAATCGATAACCCCTTTCGAATAACTAATTCGATAACTCTTATGTGTTTAACTCTATTCGAATAACTAATTCGAATAACTCTTATGTGTTTAACTCTATTCGAATAACTAATTCGATTTACTAACTTTCGAATACCATATTCGATTTACTGACTTTATTCGCTTTATAAAGATTTCCTTTTTAACAACGTTTATTCATTTTTAAAGATTTACTTTTAGTAACGGTTCTCCACTTTAAAAATGATTTCCTTCTTATAAAAGTTTCCTTTTTATACGTTTTCCCTTTTATAACGTTTTCCCTTTTATAACGTTTTCCCTTTTTAACTCTATTTACTTTTCTAAATATTTCCTATCAATTCTATTCTTTGATTTTATAATTTCCCTTTTCTAAATATCTCCTATTTATAAATATTCCAATTTATAAATATTTCTTATTTATAAATATTCCATTTATAAATATTTTATTTTCAAATATCACTTTGAAAATATCCCCTTATCAACACTTCAGTATGTTATGGTATTCAACATATCAAATCACGATGATCAGTATCGTTCAAGCACATATAATCGACAACAGATTGTATATCACATTATATATCACAATATATAAATCACAGTAAAATAAATGTTGAGGAATCCAGTTGGATTCCTCCAACCTGTTTCCCTGCATCACAGATGTTAAACAATATTGATAACATCACTTTTAGTTCCATATGATATATTCTGTTAAACAGAATCAAATATAGAAATTCAACTAACTGACTAGCAGTTCAATCAAACAGTCAAAACACAGTCAATCAACCAATATTTAACAGTTCTAAAAATACAACATGAAATTATAAACTGTTCAGAGTTAGTGAGATTTACTCACATTGGACTATCATCGTTAATTAACGATAATTGTCGCTTGATTCAGACGGAAAATTTATTTTGCTATAAATTGTAACGAGCTCCGATGGACTTCCAGTCAGTTCCATTGGGTAGTGTCCGTCCACTTTAATTTTGTTTCTTCGAATATCTCGTTCCCTGTAAGAAGCCCGATTTTCCACTTGTTTTCAGTCAAGCACGTTGGCTTTTGTTTTTTCCAGAATTTTTGCCCAAGTTCGAAGTGTCCTTCCGCCATGTCAAAAGCCAGATCATCCTTGTTTCCTGCTAACATGGATTTGAAATTCCAGTTCCAAAAACAACGAACCCAACTTCATGCCAACCACTTAGTGACCCCACGTTCTGCCTTGTCAACACATAAATCCATGTTGGACCCTTCATGCTACAGTATCCATATTGTTTCCAGTTGCCTCGTTCACGTCTGTTTACCATTCAGCGCCGCTCATTGTATTTCGTTTCAAACACAAAGACTTAACGTTCTTTTCTTCTTTTTATAGTACCCATATTTCTGCTTCAATGGAAACGAGCCGGTCCCCCTTATTTTCGATTTTAAAAAACCATACTGACCCTTTATTTTACTATTTCTTTTCGTTGAAAATCCAACATCCTGATTCAACCGTCCAACCTTACTTTTGTTTTCTTCCTATTCTATTCAATTTCATAGTATCACGTTGCCAAACTGTTCACATAAAAGTGCCCAATATATTTACAGCAACTTCGTTAATCATCCCATTTGCTCACGCTAGAAATAAAACAATGCCTCCCCTGTTTGCACGTCCAAGTACACGCCTTTATACAGCCCATGACCAATGTATTTTCTTCATGGTTCAAGCCTTCACTTACTGTCTTCTCGTTCCAGCGTTCGCTCCATCATCACACAGCAACCCTCACCTCCCACTTCTTTGAGCTGGTCCCTCCTGCCACCTCGAAATCAGTTCGCTGGCCCTCCAGTACATCACGCAAGAACCCATGGTCAAGCCGAATACCTCAGCTCCCCCTCTTACTACCCGCTCAGCTAAATCCACACTCCATCTCGCTCAACCCCCCTCCCCCCAACATCACAAACATGAACTTGGTCCTCCTCTGCAAATCATGTCGTCGGCCCCTGCTACAGAAATACCGCACCACAAAAGCTTTGAATCCTCCAAGAATCGACAATAGATCTTAAACACCTCCCTGCCGATCAACACTCCGCTACTCTACATGGATTCACTTCGTGGTCCTCTCCGCTTGGAACTCGCAACTGCCTTGTTACGGGCGGAGAAAAGGTGGATCGAGATTGGCAAACACGGCAAGAAATGAGGAGAAGTAATAGAGGAGTTCGGATCTACAGATGCTTCGAAGTCAGTACAAACTACAGGGGTTTGTTTTCGATTTCTTTCTTTGATTGTGAAGTGGATCTCGCGTTTTAGTTTTGCTGTGTAAAATAGTGGTGGCTCGAGTGAATGGACAAGAAGGATGAGAAAAAAAACGAATTAGGTTTTAAGACATCTGCGTGTATTTATATGGTTTCTTCTTTCAATTGTTTGGTCTCCCTCCTCCCACGTTGTAGAAGAACATGCAGTTGTAAATACAAAGAGGTGGCCTACTTTAAGTCTATAATTAAGTCACACTTTATTTTATTAATTTATATAGTTACGTACCGCTACGGACAGAAATGAAAACACCATCGTGATGAGCGAGGTGTCCCGACTCCAGAAATATAATAATACCGGTAGATTAACTCGTATTTTGAAACCCCAAAATCGCTGATTAAGGGTGCAAAATACTCCAAATAAAAAGTTGCTTATTAAATTAATTAAAAATTACAGTAAAATTCTAAAAATTAAATTATACCTACGTCTCAAAAGAACCTTGTCTAAATTCAAACCCGATATTCAAATATATTGAAAACCCTTTTATAATGTAAATAAAGCGTTACTAATTATAAAGGAATTCCACGGCGACTTTTCTAAAATTTGATTTGGACATAAATCAAAATCTACACGACGAAATCTCTATTTTTCTCTTCCACTAGAACAACATACTCCACCATCTCCTAACATTTCTTGTTTCACAGAAATCCGATTTAAAACGGCTTCTATGTATTCGTTTAAAGTTCGAATCGCCAAATCGCGAACTGCCGCGCCATTTCGAGCTCGATTTTAATTATATTTTAATTCTACATTCAACCATCGTTAATTAAATATATTCGTTATCGTAATTCAATTCTAAACTGAATTATATACTTTGAATTTCCCAATTCACACCATATCGCCATTTCGGCCAATTCTGATTATTTCAGAATTAAATATATTATTTTAATTAAATATTCACCATTATTTAATTCCACGACCGTTAAATCCTTTAATTCACTATTTAAATAATTAAATTAATTAATTATTATACCGCTGAAAATGCGGGTCATTACATTCTTCCCCACTTAAAATAATTTCGTCCTCGAAATTGCTAAGGTAGAAAACAAAGCCTATTCACTGGTTAGAACTTATTCGTTCACTTCTTATCTTCAGTTCCAACTGAACCAATTTAATTTCAATTAAATAATTAATTAATTCTTATCAACGAAAATTTTCAAAAATCCCGAAAATTTTCTAACACCTTAACTTTTTGAAATTTTTTGCCAGCACCTCCTTTGTACCGGTCAATAGGTCAAACTCCAACTCGTCTCTCTGGGCCATCTCCATCCCAAAAGAAAAATCAAACAGCCAAGCGGCTTGCCAATTCGGCTCATCAAACTTATATTCAACAGTAATATAAACTTGTACCTTTTGTCGGCATATCATTATATCCTTTCCACCTGTTATCAATTCAGCGGATACAAGGGTCATCCCAATCAAATTCCAATCTGCTTTTATCCACAACACAACCATTCGCTTATATCCGAGCCAAATATCATTTCAACTCGAGTTCTTCTCGATTCCCAACTCTTAACTTAATTATAACATTACACTTCAAATTTGAATCTCACAATCCAATTTGTCTTGGTATCATTCTAATTCAATCTCAGTTACCACTTTAACTGGCTTTATTTTTAATTCCAATTTGCTTTCACAAATTTCTGTTAAATTTGTTTTTAATTCAAACTGTCTCTTCTTGGGAGTTTTAAACAGCTTTGCTTTTCAAAAAATCAAATTTTCCTTTTGAACATGTCACTGAGCCCTTAATTAATATTCCATTAGTTAAATCACTTCTCTATTTCTTTATAATATTTGTTAACCAAATATTTTCAATAACCATATTGGCCTTTTATGTTATTTGGAAAACATTTCCGAATATCGCCTTCCTTTATTTTCTAAACTTTAGAAAATATATGTTATTTATAATTGGAAAATATTCCAATTACTTATCTCTTTTCCGATCTTGTTTATTTCTATACTTAGGATATATTTATTATTCTATTTCCAAGCTTACACTTATTTGGGTTAAAACGGATGTTGTGTAAAACATCGTTATGACAACCCAAATACTATATTCAACTAACTCTTATTCAACATTGATCTTCGAGCCTGAAATCTTATTATTTATTTGTTAATAATGAAATCAATCAAGTTGGGGTATAACTACCTCTCAGACCTTGACTGAATAACATTTATAACGTCAAAACAGACATGACTACTTACTCGAATAATCAATACATACAACTACTTCTTCACTTTTAAACACGTAAACTTTCTCTTTCTATTCTTACGAGATTTTATTCTTAGTCTTCCTTTTTGATTTTACTATTCTATTTCTAAGTTCGTTTCCTTATCGACTTCTATATATATATATATATATATATATCGATACATTGATTTCTAACTATCAAATTATCTTAAAAATATTCTAACTCCTTAAATTCCTGGAAAAAATCGCCATAACCTCCTTTGTACCAGGAGCATCGGGATATTTCAAATAGCCTCCCATGGCCCTCACCAATCCAAAAGAAAAAGAAAAGGCCAAGCAGCTAGCCGATACGGCGCATAAAATCTCACATATGAATTAAATACATACCTTTCATCGAGCATTCTATTTATGCACCTTCATACCTTATCCATACCTATCTCATGTATATTTATACCTGCCCAATCTATTTTAACTACACCTGATCGTTTTAACTCAATTCGCTAATTAATTTGTTAATTAACTCTTTAGTCTATTTCACTTTTATATTTGAACATGACATGTTCAAATATATTTTAACTTGCTTATTAACTAATTTGAATCCAAATTTCAAATTTAAGTTCTATATTCGATTTTGAATATCCATTTACAAATCCAATTCACCTTTCAAAGTTCAACTTCAAATTCAAAACTCGATTAACTAATTCCTCTTCGACTTAGTTAATTCTATTCAATTTCTATTCAAATTTTATATCAAATACTACTATTCAAATTCTATATATCAAATTCTATTATTCAAATTCTATATATCAAATTCTATATTTCAAATTCTATTATTCAAATTCTACATATTAAATTCTATTTAAATTTCAACACAACTTGTCTTTCCCAAAACAAATTCAAAACAGTATCTTTGGTAGTAATTCGTGACTTACAACTCGAAAATGAACACTGATGATGCAGCTATCATCATCAGAATCTATTTTCCAGTGATCGAAGTGAGTTCAATACTATAAAACCATTTCTAAACATTTCCACTTTGAAATTCATTTCAAAATATAATTCACACTGCTTGTAAAACAATTTAAAATCTCCCAGGATCTTAAATTTTCCTTATTTTTAATCCAAATTCATTTACAAACACTTATCCAATTTTCCAGAATTTTAACTCAATTTCTGGTTTAAAATTTTAGATTCAACTCATCTGATTTCACGTATTTCACTTATATGAATTCTGATTGGTTATTTACATAACCATTTCACCTTTTATAATCTTAACTCGATTATAATAACAACCAATATATCCACTATATTATAATTTTGATATATATATATATCTTCTCTATGTCAAGATATACCTTGGGTAAACTTATTTTAATTTACCATCTTTTCAAAGCATATCGTGCCGACCCATCGTATTCGAGTGTTTACAAAATACCTACCCATACAGTGGATCAAACTGATCGACCAGAACCCATAAACGACTCAACCAACAAATCTCCACAATATAAAACAATTTTTTTTTATATCAATAACAAATACGCTCACTCGTATATATACACTCAACTCAATCTAGGGTATTACTAACCCCATCTCTACTGAGTCACGCCACAGAGCCAAGGTAATTCACTTAACTTAAGCTCTGATACCAACTGTAATGACCCGGGTTTTTGGCGACTTTGGTTATCCGATATACAACGCATATCGAACATCCAAGGGTCGAAAATACCGGTCATAAATGAAATAAATTAGAGGGTGAGGATAGATAAGATAGAAACTTAGAATAGAAGAAGAAGAAGAACACAACATCAGAGTAACACGAACCTCACAACGGAACGAATAACATATAATATATATAACATAACTTGAAATATACATTTGTACTTGAATATACATCATTTTCAGAGTACAACACTTATAACACAGCGGAAATAAACTATAGCTATATGATTCTGAAGCCTCATGCTCCAGCTCTTCAAGTATCTGTAAAATCCTGACTACTTGACTGCCCGTACAAAATTGGGCACCCAAGAGTTTAGGGAAAACAACAAAGTAAACTCCGGGTCAGTCATGGGACTGGTATGAGTAAAACAGTTGAACAAGTAAACGATATCTCATAAGACCACGCCGTATAATGGAACGGGTTTTTCCCTTATGAGAATCCAAATTATCTTTATATCAAAAACCTTTTGATATTATAATAATGTCTATCAACCACAACTATATTGATCATCTAGCAGAAACGCTTTCATCTCACGTTCTACATATATAGTATACAATCAAAACCGCAAGCACGTATTGGGTAATGGATTTCCAACTATGACAAGGTATGGAACCACCTTTCGCAAGTGTATCTCTAGAAAGGAATACACTGGGTTCAACAAGAACATCTTGCAACCCGGCCACACATGACTGACCATTCATTTCGCTTGAGAGTATCGAATGTATATCACCAACGGTTGGGATCAGCAACCGTTTCCCGAATGGGACAGCATCAACAATAGATTTTTAGAAGTAAATGAAACTCTAGATCAAGTGATTATACACCCTACTTCGGAGCGACCGACTTAGCCATGCTGCCTGCCCGATTTCTGTCATTTACCGGTTGATGAGGCTAGAAGCTACGCTTCATCATCACATCAGATTAACTTCGAATGTCACATCGACAAATCCATCAGATCACCGATTGACGTCTACAACCATACATTACGTGTCAGCTAAAAGAAGTTTCCTTCTCCGCTTCCACTCTTGGTACGGTTGAAGAAATCAATGTATGTGACCTTTCTGGAAATACTCTGTCAGACATTCATCAATACAAGTCATCCAGGAACAGGATGAACCGAAGGCACTATTCAATACATCCATCTTAGACACTGTTATCTAAGACTTATACAATAGCCCTTGCACTTTACTCCGTCTTCAATTATCTTTGGCATATATGATTCGCAATGCTTATGCCAATACAGAGTGGTTCTTTGGATAATAATCCAACCAGTCTCTCCATATTAACAACGTTAAAATGGTCAAAACTTTGATAGTCTGTGATTTAACCATCAAAGAAAAATAGGTGTGCAAACTACGATATTATTTCCTGATGGAAATTCTATCAATCAATAATCAAATCATATATATATATATATCTATATATATATATATATATATATATTTCTATTAATTTCCTGATTTTCTGTTCAATTTGGGGTTGGACTAATGTTTTTGGTCAGCTCAAATTGGACCGAATTTTCGGGTCATTACACATAGCTTCAGGTGCAAGCAGCTCGTGGATCCCCAATCGGTTCGTGATGGTACTCAGAGTCTCCACGTGGCGGTTCGGGTCGGGAGCTTCAGGTGCGAACAGTCTTCCAGCTCGTGGTCTCCACATTCACGATCGGGTCGGTTCGGGGGGCGATCTGATCCGGTCCGGTTTCCTGCACAATCTTCCTACACTTCTTTCCAGCGACTGTTTTACGCCATTCGACGGCGTTTTCGACCAAATCTAATTTTTCTAAACAATCACAAATCATTCCAGACAGTCATAGCAACATGTATAATTAATCATAAACACCAAACCAACAATATGATAGGTTAAATCGGATCAAACATAGCCAAAATCCCATATTTTACCCTTAAGCATGTTTAAGCAAAACTAATGATATAATTAGCAAAACTTAACCAAATTAACCAAATTTTCTAACCGAGGCCTAAAACAATATTTCGAAATTTATAAATATTTTTTCCAGAATTTTATCATGTTTAAATTCGCTAATCAACACTAATTACCCTTAACTAACCATAATTAGTGAGGAACTATGCAAATCACTCACCTTTTCCCAAAATAAAATATCAAATCTAAAATGATTCTCTGTTTGGCGTTGTTCCCAAGGCTATACAGCAGTTCTACCTCGATTCTTGTGCTAATCCTCTTTGATTTGACATAGATTTGGCTTAATTAGCGATTAGAAGGTGATTTGGGGTGTTTTAGAAAGTGGAGGTCGTTGGTAGGTTGAAAGGAATGTCTTAGGCGGTTGGGAAATGAAGTAAAATTCGTTTTCTAAACCCTAGCAGCCCCCTTATACTCTTAATCCCGAAATTCCCTAGTGAGCTTAGTTGTTAATCACCCGGTTCAGCCCAATTGAGCTATTTTTCACCATCTGAAACTTGTTTCAGCCATATCTCCCAACGGAAAGGTAAACCATCATCTGGATCTACTGGAAGTGGTTTCAAGTCAAAACTCCTTTCCAACCAAAAGTTATGGCCGAAACAAGTTCAACTAGGGGTAAAACGGTCATTTAAAAATTTGCAAAAATCATGAACATGGGAAATGACCCCAATAGTCGTCTCCCAAAGTTACATGACCATACGACTTCGTATGTGAAAGAAATAAATATTCTACGATCCTTCAATGCGTAGAATGCGGGTCGTTACATTCCCCCCCGCCCCCCCATAAGAAATTTCGTCCCCGAAATTCCTTAACCCAAAACATACATAGGATTCCACATGCCTACCAGCCATATACAACAATCAAACATGTAAAACAAACAAAACAAACCTATCCTAGCATGCGGAAAGACTAAATCGAAACGGAAATTTTACCAGGCGAAGAGTTCTGGATACGTCTTCCTCATGCTCTCCTCTGTCTCCCGAGTACAGTCATTCTCATTCTCGCCCCATTGAACTTTGACTAATTTCACCGCCTTCCTTCGAAGTTTCTTCGTATCGTTCTCAACAATACGCATAGACTTGCGGTTCCCAACCGCCTCGGGTTCAACCTCGATATCATCCAACTGATTAGGTGAAACAGCCATATCGCGGTCGTGTACGAATTTACTTAACTGGGAAACATGAAATACATTATGAACTCCTGCCATCTTCTCTGGTAATTCAACTTTATACGCCAAATTCCCAATTTTCTCAAGAACTGGGAATGGACCAACGAATCTTGGTGCTAACTTGCCTCCCCTGCCAAATCGTATCACGCTCTTCAACGGAGAAATCTTGACAAACACCAAATCGCCAATGGAGAACTTTAATTCTCTCCTCCTCTTATTAGCATAACTCTTCTTCCTATCTTGAGCAGCCTTCATTCGCTGCTAGATAACCTTAATCTTAGCTGAATTTTCTCTTATCACATCTGGTCCAAGCACAAACTTCTCACCAGTTTCTAACCAACATGACGGTGAGTTGCACGGTCTTCTGTACAAAGCTTCAAGTGGAGTCATACCAACACCGGATTGATAACAATTATTATATGCAAACTCTACAAGATGCAAATGGTCATCCCATGATCCACCATAGTCTAATATGAAAGCTTTCAAGAGATCTTCTAATACTCGATTCACCCTGTCTGTCCGTCAGTTTGAGGATGATACGTGGTACTGAGATGTAATTCGGATCCTAACGCCTCTTGTAAGCTCTTCCAAAATCCACTAGTAAACAACGGATCTCGGTCACTCACAATGCCTTTGGGTACTCCCTGAAATCTCACTACCCACTTTACATATAGTTCAGATAACTTAGTTGCCGTTCTATTCGACTTGACGGGTATAAATCTTGCACTGTTGGTCAATCGGTCCACAATCACCCAAATGATATCATGACCCGACCTAGTCCTTGGTAACCCATCAATGAAATCCATTGAGACTTGTTCCCATTTCCATACTGGAATTTCTAATGGTTGCAACAAACCACTAGGCTTCTTTTGCTCGGCTTTAACTAGTTGGCAATTCATACATTTGGATATAAACTTCCCAACGTCTCTTTTCATCCCTTCCCAGTAGTAGGTCTACTTCATGTCTCGATACATCTTGTTACCACCGGGGTGTATAGTCAGTTTTGAGTGATGCCATTCTCTAAGCACTTCATCTCTCAATCCATTGACATTGGGCACAACTACTCTTCCATTCTTTCTAAGCCATCCATCTCGATCAAGCCCATACTTGTTCATCTCTTCGTCGATTCCCATCTCTAACTTTGAGATGATTTCCAATAGGTTAGGATCGTCCCTCTGACTGGAACCAATCCGCTCAATCAAAGTGGGTCAGATCATCAAACTTGCTAACATTTCTTGATCCAATTCGCACTTTGGTCTGAAATCATACCCAGCGATATACTCTAGTTGCTTTGTAACAACCCGTAAAATCTGGGCCAGTTTAAAATTTTTATTTTGGCAATTTTAGCGAGTTTTGATTATTTAAAATGAAATATTTTAAATAATATCGACGAGAAATTTATTTTGAATATAATTCGAACGTATATATTATACGCGTCGTCGTTAGAATATAAATATTTATATATAATTATAAAAGGAATTGAAAATGGCGCGGTAGTTCGATAATTCGATTTCAAACTTCAATTGAATGTACCGGGTGCAAAACAATCCGGATTTTAGTGAAACCAAAAATCATAGAATCTATTTGATAATATCTTTCCAATGAACCCTAAAGATCAAGATTTCATAGCGGGAATCAAAAGATATGTCCAGTTGAAAATTCTGAATAGTCGCTATGGAATTCAGGCCCTTAAAAATGGACATTTTGCAAATGACCTCGGATTTCGACGAAACCAGTTTTGTTGGGTCCGTGGTGTCAAGTTATTGCTAGATTCCAAATTTCATAATATTTCGAATCAATATGTGAGCGTGGCAAAGGAAAACGTGTTTTGACCATTTTAGTTGATTTTAATCGACTGGAAATTGGCCATTTTTCAAACGGTCTCAGAATTCGATGAAACTAGTTTTGTTAGGACCGTATCGTCAATACGAAGCTAGAAAATATTTTTCTGGAATTTTTCTAGTTAGTATGTGACCCCGGTAATTTGAAACGTACGTTTAAAATTCAATATAGTGATTTAAATGTAAATTCAGAGGAAACTGATTGTAACGATCAAATCAGCTTGCGATACATATCCCATTGTGTTCGGAATGGGGGTAAAACACTATGGACGACAGGCGGTGGGCCTCGTTTCGAGGTCGTATGTAAAAGTCAACGTTTTCTGAATTAAAAAAAAATATAATCCTTCTCCTTCTATCAGCCGACCCCCCCCCTCTTTTTTTCTCAAAATCATTTCTGAATAAATAAAAAAAAGGTTCGAACCCGCCGCCGCCTAGGGCGCCGCGCCACCCACCTGGGAGCCGTCGCCCTCCGTTCCCCTTCCCCTCCTCCTCCTCTACCTCCACTCCCCGCCTCTCTTCTTCTCCCTCAGCCCATCGACCGCACCCCCAAAACCCCGCTAGCCACCTCGCGAGACCCCTCCGACCACTCCAGCCCAAGCCGCACCCCTCCCCTCCGACGTCAGCTGCGACCTCGCGAGGAACCCCCCCCCCCCTCTTCGCACAGAAAAAACACTGTAAGTTATATGATTTAGATTTTATTAGTTTAAATCTGATTTTTTTTATATACGTTGAAATGAAAGATTAGATTTTTAAAAGGCGAAATCTTTGTATGGTGAAGAGCGAAGAGAAAATTTGATTTTGATTATATAGAATAATAAAAATTTGATTTTTTCATATTATAGCGAAGAAATAGATTAGATTCAAAAATATAAAAATAGAGTTTTTAATTATATAATGATATCATATTATTGTAAGAAGAAAAGATCGAATTTTTGAAATATAAAAGATCGAATTTTTGAAACGAAAAAGAATATATTTTTGAAATGAAAGGAGAAGGTATTTTTTTTAAAAACAAAGAGGTTCGATTTTTAAAGTGATAAAGATATAGTCTTTACTATATAGAAGAGGTAAAAATGTGATTTTTGTTTATGCATCGAAATAAAAATATGGTTTTTATATATTGAACATCGAAATAAAAATGTGATTTTTATATATTGAACATCGAAATAAAAATATGGTTTTTATATATTGAACATCGAAATAAAAATGTGATTTTTATATATTGAACATCGAAATAAAAATATGGTTTTTATATATTGAACATCGAAATAAAAATATGGTTTTTATATATTGAACATCGAAATAAAAATGTGATTTTTATATATTGAACTTCGAAATAAAAATGTGATTTTTATATATTGAACTTCGAAATAAAAATTCGATTTTTATATATTGAACTTTGAAATAAAAATTCGATTTTTATATATGGAATAGCGAAGTAAAAATTCGATTTTTACATATGTAGTGAAAGCGGGCAACGAAGATGAAAAAGGCGGGAACGACGAAGATCTCTACAATAGAAGTGCCGTGGAGCTAGGATAGCTATATGTGAGAATTTCTCACCTTTCAATTTCTTTTCTAGTTATTTTTATATACTAGGATGCAGACGGTGCTTAGTAGCACCCGACACAATCGTCCACAGACCATGGACTTGTTTGTTTGGTTGCATAGATTAGTTATATGATTTGATTTGAATTTGGTTGTTTGGTGATTTTGATTGATGTGTGAATGGCGTGGGCCTTCACTAGACCGGGGATAAGGCTAGGCCTTGTCCCGTTTCTAGTATCGTGCCGTTATGCCGCCGAAATTTTCTAAAATATGTTAGAAAAATAAAAATATCATTTTATTGAATAAATGAACTGAATAGAAATTCATAGGTTGGAATAAAATGTTTTATCGTTAAAAATATAATTTTTAACGTGAATGTGAATAAATATATATTCATTTACAAACCAGACGGTTTGTTTATGTACACCTATTTGAAGGACATTGATTGGGTCGATAAATTTTACACATCGCCCAACTGCACAAATAAAAATCTGTGTTTGATTGCTTGAAACCCCACACGGGTATTGGGATGATATTTGACGTACACTAATCCCGATTGTTTAGTTGTATGTCGATCGATTGATTGACAGGCTGTTATAAGCGTTGAATATTTATATTTGATGCTTATACAGTGTAGAATGCACTTTGGGTGATGGTTGATTATTCATCGTTGTTGATATGTACATGTGTTGTAGAAAATCCATATAATTAACATTATATGGTAATTGATTGGGCCTCATTCCAGTTTTAAAATAGAAATATTTGAAGAAGAAATATTTGAAATAGAATATTTGAAAATAGGAATATATGAAGCCGTATTGATTAGATTGACGCCATTTTGACGTGAACGATATTTATATCGATTTCGAAATGAATTGAATTGAAAACGATTTCGAAATGAATTGAATTGAAAACGATTTCAAAATGAATTGAATTGAAAACGATTTCGAAATGAATTGAAAACGAATTCAAATTGAATTGAAAGCAAATGGAAATGAATTCAAATTGAATTGAAATTTGAATTGAATAGAAATGAACTTTGAAACGAATTTATAAAAAAAGAATTCAATTTTGCTTTGAATTGAAATGGAAGTTGAAATCGCTTTTGAAACGATTTTAAAACTATTTATATAATTCGTTTTAAATAGAAATCGACGAAGTATATATTATATATATTATATATATAATATAATGGCCTGAATAGAACGCGCCGCGCCGCGGCAGTTCGCGAATTTCGACCATTGATTTCAAACGGACATTACGGGAGATCCGACCGTCGGATTCTCCTAAAACCGGAACCGTTGGGTTCGTATCGAAAAGAGCTTTCTAACGAATGTGATAAATTAGAAATCTAACGGTTGGATTTGGAATTATGTCCAAATCAAATTTGAAAAAGGTCGTTGTAAGTGCAGTTCGATGGCCATTGATGGAAATCGACTGTACGGGCCTTGATAAAATTATTAAAAATAGTAATAATTTGTGTAAAATCATAAGAAATGATTTGTGAAGATTTGGGATGAAAAACTCCATATTTGAAAAGATAAAAATAGATTTTTATCGGAATGAACTAGTTTTGAACTAGAATTATAATTCTATTTATTTTTAAATAAATAAATTGAATTTGAAATGGTTTTGAAAATAACCAGAATTTCCAATGATTGCATTGGAATGGATTTGAATCGAAATTGTCTTCGGAATATTTCGATGTTGGATTTCGTGATGATACAGATATTGTTATGGGAATTTGAAAGATATATATATATATCGTTATTTCCAATACGATATTTGTTAGTCGTAGAATTTGATATTGAATATAAGCCGGTATATTTTCTATTCAGAGCCTTGTGTTTAATATCAAATGTGATTTGGGTTTGTCGTGAATGGTGTTTTCACTAACACTGTTCTTGAACCCAGTTGAGAAAAGATTAAATCTTTTTGTTTAGATTTAACGAAGTGTACCAATTAAATGATATTTAATTGGAATTGAATTGGTATTGATTTTTGGGTTTATCGTGAACAGTGTTTTAAATAACACCCGTTCTTTAACCCGATAATTAATGGAAGGTGATTTTGGGTTTATCGTGAACCGTGTTTTAGATGACACTGATTCTTTAACCCAGTTAACGATTAAAACTAAGTGGGGTTTTAATGAATCTTTAATTAGATTGAAAAGATCGAGAATGGAGTATCACCAGTTTTACTCCAGGCGATAGTTAAATCTTTAATTAGATTTGAACGTGAAATGGTAATTGAATTTACCGATAACACCGTGGTGTTAGATATGAAGTATGACCAGTTTTACTTCATGGGATGAATAGGTTGGGATTGGGAAATAAAATAAATGATTACTTCTGTGTGGTTCGCTAATCCCGACTAGTTTGAATTGATATTCAAAGGAGATTAAAGAATAAATTCAAAGAATTTATCTTGGATAAAATTAATGGGAACTTTTCCCAAAGTATAGGAATATTTGAATAAAAGAATATTCTGAATTGGAATGAGGCGTATGTTGTGTTTGTGTAACACTTTTATAATATATACGCGAGTTATTCAGAAAGACCGGGTTTATCCCATTCTGAATAACTGATTCGACGTGGTGTCGAAGATGAAGACGATGGTCGAAGACCGGAAGTCTTCACGTCGTTTTGGTGATTACTGATGATCTTGATTGGGATGTACACCCAAGAAGATGGAAACAGTTTGTGATCGTCCAGACGTACTTGGAGATCGATGGATATGCGAGGTACTAGGTGCCTCCGGTTTCGTTCAGACCCAGAACGGACTTGTAAATGGACTGTGTGTCTGACATTGGATTTTAGTCTGTGTGATTGATCTCTATTAAATATATATCTGTTTGGCGGCGGAGAATTTATTCTCTTGCTTAACGCCCTTCTCTGAGACGTACGAGCTCAGGGGTTATATATTGATGGATATCAAACGCATGGAGTGAATTGCCTGTGTGGCATGCCTGAGTGGCAATTGATCGAGGCTTCTGTTGAAAAGCAAAGTCTCGTGGTGATGATCAAAGCACAGCCTGTGTGGCACAGCTTTGTGTAACGTGAATTCGCGGGCCTCACACCCCGGTTGTGAACCAAAAACGGGAGACGGACGTCAGGGAGGGCATGCGTTTCTTTCTAGCTAGAAGTGGCGTCAGTGGTTTTACACGCCCTGACGAGTTTGACTTATGTGGTTGTTGCTGTTGCGAGGCGCCTCGGTTATATCGGTTTCGGCCGATGCATTCTGGTCGGCTGACGGACCAGACTTACACCCCATAGGGTGGGGGAACGTAGTGTTCAGGCATAATAATCCACATCGGTGGACCGGCCCTGAGGATCCAGGGGGCAGTTGCGGCTGTTCCTGAGACACGGGCTAGAGCGTCTCGAATCGGTTGAGGACTATCTTTTGCCTCGGTTCATAGATGGAAATCCAACTTCCAAATACGTGACATTTGCGGTTTTAATTGTAGAACTAGTATGGCGACATAGTGGGATGGGGCATTCATGCCGCCTATGATTGATACTTATGATTTGAAGTTGTTTTATACACTATGCACTTATAATAGTATCAAACGATTTGTTTTAACCGTATCAAGCATGCTTTGGCTGTTATAAAGGAAAACCCTATCCTCGGCTGCGTTGCATTGTGTGATGGGACCTGGGTCTTATAACAGCTTCATTTTTCTTTATTTAGCATTGCGCTGTTTGTTTTATGCACTGGTATTCTTGGGAGGAAACCCGTTCCGTGTTATACGGCGTGGTCCCTTGATTTACCTAACTTTGAAAATAAAGATTAATAACTGTTTTAGTTCTCACACCAGTCCCATGACTGACCTGGAGTTTATTGTTTTAACCTAAACTCTGGGTGCCCCTATTTTGACACGGGCAGCTAGTAGTTTTGGGTTTTGCAGATTTATATTCACAGGATCCTGGTTTACAGCTGGAACGATATCCGGAAAGCTTTGTATCCGTATATCTACTTCTAGTTGTGTATTGTATTATTTTCCGCTGCTATGTATTTAAATGTAATTTAAATCTCTGATATTTCTGTGTAATATTTATTCGTACTCTGTATATTCTTGTAATCTGATGCATTGTTGTAATATACAATGAAATGTTCTTCTGTATGCGTTCTGTTTTGTCCTGTTATCAAACGATAGGGCGTTTCGAACGGCCTGGATCGGTTTAGCGACTGGTTCAGACCGAGCGAAATTCCATTTCGTCACAGTTGGTATCAGAGCTTTGGTTTACAAAGCTCAGAGAACAAGACACATTAGGACCATACGAAAGAATTCATCAGAAACTGGATTAGTAATATCCAACGGGAATGACTCGTTAGAGATGGGATCAGTAGTATCCTAGAACGAGTGTGAAGAGTATATTTTTCAAATGAAAACAAATTTTGTTTTGAAAATTTAAATCAATTGTTCGTATTTGATTATTTATATTGATGTGGACAATCCAGTATATATAGATTTTGCGTATACGTCTAATCCGCGTGTATTCGAAGTTTTAATATATTGGATAGATATAGAATCACACTCTAGTCGCCCGGAGATGGTACTGATGATAGCACGTGCATCATCAGTATTTATGTTCGTGTTTCGAAGGTGTGTTTTCTATATATTTCCATTAGATTGGTGTGAGAACCAAAACTAAAATAGTTAGAACACATTGTTGTGATTTGGCATCAAAAATCTGATTTTTGACTATATATCAAAGTTATGAATTTCAAATGATAATTCACTAATTGATTGATGTTTGTGTTGTTTATTTAATTGTTTGATAATTTTGAACCATTACGCCTAATTGTATCAAATATTGAATTGTATTGAAAATTGGTTGTATTTGCATGCATATACATATACTTACATTGAACAGGCCATAGCAAGGAGGCTAGAGCAGAGGATAAAATTTGTTTGCCCGACAAATAGGTACATGTTTATTACATAATTTACTGTTTTGTTTGGGTGATGATGATTTTATGAGCCTATTGGCTAGCCGCTTGGCTTTTTCTTTTTCTTTTTGAGATCTGAAGGACCGGGGAAGCTATTTGAAATTCCCCGATGCTCCCATTGCAGGGGAGGTTATGGCGAAATTTTTCGAAAATTTAGGGCGTTAGCCAAATTTTTGAAATTTTGAAAATTCTCAGAAACTAAAAGGTTAGAGAAGGGAAGCCAGATCGAACGTAGAGTTGATTAATCAAACCACTTTCGACTTTGTTCCTTTTCGGGGACGAAAAGTTTTAAGTGGGGGAGATTGTAACAACCCGTAAAATCTGGGCCAGTTTAAAATTTTTATTTTGGCAATTTTAGCGAGTTTTGATTATTTAAAATGAAATATTTTAAATAATATCGACGAGAAATTTATTTTGAATATAATTCGAACGTATATATTATACGCGCCGTCGTTAGAATATAAATATTTATATATAATTATAAAAGGAATTGAAAATGGCGCGGTAGTTCGATAATTCGATTTCAAACTTCAATTGAATGTACCGGGTGCAAAACAATCCGGATTTTAGTGAAACCAAAAATCATAGAATCTATTTGATAATATCTTTCCAACGAACCCGAAAGATCAAGATTTCATAGCGGGAATCAAAAGATATGTCCAGTTGAAAATTCTGAATAGTCGCTATGGAATTCAGGCCCTTAAAAATGGACATTTTGCAAATGACCTCGGATTTCGAAGAAACCAGTTTTGTTGGGTCCGTGGTGTCAAGTTATTGCTAGATTCCAAATTTCATAATTTTTCTAATCAATATGTGAGCGTGGCAAAGGAAAACGTGTTTTGACCATTTCAGTTGATTTTAATCGACTGGAAATTGGCCATTTTTCAAACGGTCTCAGAATTCGATGAAACTAGTTTTGTTAGGACCGTATCGTCAATACGAAGCTAGAAAATATTTTTCTAGTTAGTATGTGACCCCGGTAATTTGAAACGTACGTTTAAAATTCAATATAGTGATTTAAATGTAAATTCAGAGGAAACTGATTGTAACGATCAAATCAGCTTGCGATACATATCCCATTGTGTTCGGAATGGGGGTAAAACACTATGGACGACAGGCGGTGGGCCTCGTTTCGAGGTCGTATGTAAAAGTCAACGTTTTCTGAATTAAAAAAAATATAATCCTTCTCCTTTTATCAGCCGACCCCCCCCCCCCCCCTCTTTTTTTCTCAAAATCATTTCTGAATAAAAAAAAAAAGGTTCGAACCCGCCGCCGCCTAGGGCGCCGCGCCACCCACCTGGGAGCCGTCGTCCTCCGTTCCCCTTCCCCTCCTCCTCCTCTACCTCCACTCCCCGCCTCTCTTCTTCTCCCTCAGCCCATCGACCGCACCCCCAAAACCCCGCTAGCCACCTCGCGAGACCCCTCCGACCACTCCAGCCCAAGCCGCACCCCTCCCCTCCGACGTCAGCTGCGACCCCGCGAGGAACCCCCCCCCCCCCTCTTCGCACAGAAAAAACACTGTAAGTTATATGATTTAGATTTTATTAGTTTAAATCTGATTTTTTTTATATACGTTGAAATGAAAGATTAGATTTTTAAAAGGCGAAATCTTTGTATGGTGAAGAGCGAAGAGAAAATTTGATTTTGATTATATAGAATAATAAAAATTTGATTTTTTCATATTATAGCGAAGAAATAGATTAGATTCAAAAATATAAAAATAGAGTTTTTAATTATGTAATGATATCATATTATTGTAAGAAGAAAAGATCGAATTTTTGAAATATAAAAGATCGAATTTTTGAAACGAAAAAAAATATATTTTTGAAATGAAAGGAGAAGGTATTTTTTTTAAAAACAAAGAGGTTCGATTTTTAAAGTGATAAAGATATAGTCTTTACTATATAGAAGAGGTAAAAATGTGATTTTTGTTTATGCATCGAAATAAAAATATGGTTTTTATATATTGAACATCGAAATAAAAATGTGATTTTTATATATTGAACATCGAAATAAAAATATGGTTTTTATATATTGAACATCGAAATAAAAATGTGATTTTTATATATTGAACATCGAAATAAAAATGTGGTTTTTATATATTGAACATCGAAATAAAAATGTGGTTTTTATATATTGAACTTCGAAATAAAAATGTGATTTTTATATATTGAACTTCGAAATAAAAATGTGATTTTTATATATTGAACTTCGAAATAAAAATTCGATTTTTATATATTGAACTTTGAAATAAAAATTCGATTTTTATATATGGAATAGCGAAGTAAAAATTCGATTTTTACATATGTAGTGAAAGCGGGCAACGAAGATGAAAAATGCGGGAACGACGAAGATCTCTACAATAGAAGTGCCGTGGAGCTAGGATAGCTATATGTGAGAATTTCTCACCTTTCAATTTCTTTTCTAGTTATTTTTATATACTAGGATGCAGACGGTGCTTAGTAGCACCCGACACAATCGTCCACAGACCATGGACTTGTTTGTTTTGTTGCATAGATTAGTTATATGATTTGATTTGAATTTGGTTGTTTGGTGATTTTGATTGATGTGTGAATGGCGTGGGCCTTCACTAGACCGGGGATAAGGCTAGGCCTTGTCCCGTTTCTAGTATCGTGCCGTTATGCCGCCGAAATTTTCTAAAATATGTTAGAAAAATAAAAATATCATTTTATTGAATAAATGAACTGAATAGAAATTCATAGGTTGGAATAAAATGTTTTATCGTTAAAAATATAATTTTTAACGTGAATGTGAATAAATAAATATTCATTTACAAACCAGACGGTTTGTTTATGTACACCTATTTGAAGGACATTGATTGGGTTGATAAATTTTACACATCGCCCAACTGCACAAATAAAAATCTGTGTTTGATTGCTTGAAACCCCACACGGGTATTGGGATGATATTTGACGTACACTAATCCCGATTGTTTAGTTGTATGTCGATCGATTGATTGACAGGCTGTTATAAGCGTTGAATATTTATATTTGATGCTTATACAGTGTAGAATGCACTTTGGGTGATGGTTGATTATTCATCGTTGTTGATATGTACATGTGTTGTAGAAAATCCATATAATTAACATTATATGGTAATTGATTGGGCCTCATTCCAGTTTTAAAATAGAAATATTTGAAGAAGAAATATTTGAAATAGAATATTTGAAAATAGGAATATATGAAGCCGTATTGATTAGATTGACGCCATTTTGACGTGAACGATATTTATATCGATTTCGAAATGAATTGAATTGAAAACGATTTCGAAATGAATTGAATTGAAAACGATTTCGAAATGAATTGAATTGAAAACGATTTCGAAATGAATTGAAAACGAATTCAAATTGAATTGAAAGCAAATGGAAATGAATTGAAATTTGAATTGAATAGAAATGAACTTTGAAACGAATTTATAAAAAAAGAATTCAATTTTGCTTTGAATTGAAATGGAAGTTGAAATCGCTTTTGAAACGATTTTAAAACTATTTATATAATTCGTTTTAAATAGAAATCGACGAAGTATATATTATATATATAATATAATGGCCTGAATAGAACGCGCCGCGCCGCGGCAGTTCGCGAATTTCGACCATTGATTTCAAACGGACATTACGGGAGATCCGACCGTCGGATTCTCCTAAAACCGGAACCGTTGGGTTCGTATCGAAAAGAGCTTTCTAACGAATGTGATAAATTAGAAATCTAACGGTTGGATTTGGAATTATGTCCAAATCAAATTTGAAAAAGGTCGTTGTAAGTGCAGTTCGATGGCCATTGATGGAAATCGACTGTACGGGCCTTGATAAAATTATTAAAAATAGTAATAATTTGTGTAAAATCATAAGAAATGATTTGTGAAGATTTGGGATGAAAAACTCCATATTTGAAAAGATAAAAATAGATTTTTATCGGAATGAACTAGTTTTGAACTAGAATTATAATTCTATTTATTTTTAAATAAATAAATTGAATTTGAAATGGTTTTGAAAATAACCAGAATTTCCAATGATTGCATTGGAATGGATTTGAATCGAAATTGTCTTCGGAATATTTCGATGTTGGATTTCGTGATGATACAGATATTGTTATGGGAATTTGAAAGATATATATATATATCGTTATTTCCAATACGATATTTGTTAGTCGTAGAATTTGATATTGAATATAAGCCGGTATATTTTCTATTCAGAGCCTTGTGTTTAATATCAAATGTGATTTGGGTTTGTCGTGAATGGTGTTTTCACTAACACTGTTCTTGAACCCAGTTGAGAAAAGATTAAATCTTTTTGTTTAGATTTAACGAAGTGTACCAATTAAATGATATTTAATTGGAATTGAATTGGTATTGATTTTTGGGTTTATCGTGAACAGTGTTTTAAATAACACCCGTTCTTTAACCCGATAATTAATGGAAGGTGATTTTGGGTTTATCGTGAACCGTGTTTTAGATGACACTGATTCTTTAACCCAGTTAACGATTAAAACTAAGTGGGGTTTTAATGAATCTTTAATTAGATTGAAAAGATCGAGAATGGAGTATCACCAGTTTTACTCCAGGCGATAGTTAAATCTTTAATTAGATTTGAACGTGAAATGGTAATTGAATTTACCGATAACACCGTGGTGTTAGATATGAAGTATGACCAGTTTTACTTCATGGGATGAATAGGTTGGGATTGGGAAATAAAATAAATGATTACTTCGGTGTGGTTCGCTAATCCCGACTAGTTTGAATTGATATTCAAAGGAGATTAAAGAATAAATTCAAAGAATTTATCTTGGATAAAATTAATGGGAACTTTTCCCAAAGTATAGGAATATTTGAATAAAAGAATATTCTGAATTGGAATGAGGCGTATGTTGTGTTTGTGTAACACTTTTATAATATATACGCGAGTTATTCAGAAAGACCGGGTTTATCCCATTCTGAATAACTGATTCGACGTGGTGTCGAAGATGAAGACGATGGTCGAAGACCGGAAGTCTTCACGTCGTTTGGGTGATTACTGATGATCTTGATTGGGCTGTACACCCAAGAAGATGGAAACAGTTTGTGATCGTCCAGACGTACTTGGAGATCGATGGATATGCGAGGTACTAGGTGCCTCCGGTTTCGTTCAGACCCAGAACGGACTTGTAAATGGACTGTGTGTCTGACATTGGATTTTAGTCTGTGTGATTGATCTCTATTAAATATATATTTGTTTGGCGGCGGAGAATTTATTCTCTTGCTTAACGCCCTTCTCTGAGACGTACGAGCTCAGGGGTTATATATTGATGGATATCAAACGCATGGAGTGAATTGCCTGTGTGGCATGCCTGAGTGGCAATTGATCGAGGCTTCTGTTGAAAAGCAAAGTCTCGTGGTGATGATCAAAGCACAGCCTGTGTGGCACAGCTTTGTGTAACGTGAATTCGCGGGCCTCACACCCCGGTTGTGAACCAAAAACGGGAGACGGACGTCAGGGAGGGCATGCGTTTCTTTCTAGCTAGAAGTGGCATCAGTGGTTTTACACGCCCTGACGAGTTTGACTTATGTGGTTGTTGCTGTTGCGAGGCGCCTCGGTTATATTGGTTTCGGCCGATGCATTCTGGTCGGCTGACGGACCAGACTTACACCCCATAGGGTGGGGGAACGTAGTGTTCAGGCATAATAATCCACATCGGTGGACCGGCCCTGAGGATCCAGGGGGTAGTTGCGGCTGTTCCTGAGACACGGGCTAGAGCGTCTCGAATCGGTTGAGGACTATCTTTTGCCTCGGTTCATAGATGGAAATCCAACTTCCAAATACGTGACATTTGCGGTTTTAATTGTAGAACTAGTATGGCGACATAGTGGGATGGGGCATTCATGCCGCCTATGATTGATACTTATGATTTGAAGTTGTTTTATACACTATGCACTTATAATAGTATCAAACGATTTGTTTTAACCGTATCAAGCATGCTTTGGCTGTTATAAGGGAAAACCCTATCCTCGGCTGCGTTGCATTGTGTGATGGGACCTGGGTCTTATAACAGCTTCATTTTTCTTTATTTAGCATTGCGCTGTTTGTTTTATGCACTGGTATTCTTGGGAGGAAACCCGTTCCGTGTTATACGGCGTGGTCCCTTGATTTACCTAACTTTGAAAATAAAGATTAATAACTGTTTTAGTTCTCACACCAGTCCCATGACTGACCTGGAGTTTATTGTTTTAACCTAAACTCTGGGTGCCCCTATTTTGACACGGGCAGCTAGTAGTTTTGGGTTTTGCAGATTTATATTCACAGGATCCTGGTTTACAGCTGGAACGATATCCGGAAAGCTTTGTATCCGTATATCTACTTCTAGTTGTGTATTGTATTATTTTCCGCTGCTATGTATTTAAATGTAATTTAAATCTCTGATATTTCTGTGTAATATTTATTCGTACTCTGTATATTCTTGTAATCTGATGCATTGTTGTAATATACAATGAAATGTTCTTCTGTATGCGTTCTGTTTTGTCCTGTTATCAAACGATAGGGCGTTTCGAACGGCCTGGATCGGTTTAGCGACTGGTTCGGACCGAGCGAAATTCCATTTCGTCACATTGCTTCCACCCTATAAACATAGCCCCTAAACTGGCATGTCTTCTACTCAATGCATCAGCCACCGCATTGCCCTTTCCTAGTGTATGTGCGATGTCGAAATCATAGGAAGCCAAGAATTCTAACCATCTTTGTTGTCGGAGATTTAGATCCTTTTGAGGGAAATGATACTTTAACAATTTATGATCGGTAAACAACTCGAATCTTTCTCCCAAAAGATAATGCCTCCACATCTTCAATGCAAATACGATCGCTGCTAATTCCAAATCATTGGTAAGGTATCTTCTCTCGTGCGGTTTCAATTGCCGACTTGCATAAGCTACATCCCTACCTCCTTGCATCAATACAGCACCTAGCCTTGTACCACATGCATCCGTATATACAGTCATCTCTTCATTCCCCTTAGGAATGACTAACACTGGTGAACATGTCAACTTTTCTTTTAGACTCTTGAATGCACTTTCACACTTTCCATCCCAGACGAAAGCTTGATTCTTCTTGGTTAACTGAGTCAACGTTGCTGCTATCTTGGAGAAGTCTTGGATAAACTTACGATAATATCCAGCAAATCCCAAGAAACTTCTTACATCTGTTGCATTCTTGGGCGTAGACAAATCTTGTACCGTAGCCACCTTTGCAGGGTCCATGGCAGTACCATTCTCTGAAACAACATGACCCAAGAATCTCACTTCCCTCCTCCAGAAGTGACACTTAGAAAACATTGCTTTCAATTGGTGTTTTTCTTAACACCTCCATCACTATTCTTAAATGTTCCTTGTGTTCTTCCTCTGTCCTCGAGTAGACCAAAATATCAACCACGAACACAAGAACAAACTTATTCAATTGATCCCTGAATACTCTATTCATAAGATTCACAAAATATGCTAGTGCATTGGTCAACCCGAATGGCATGACCAACCACTCATAGAATCCAGACGGCGTCCGAAATGCCGTTTTAGCTATACTCTCAGCTTCCACTCTAAGCTGATGAAAACCTATCGCGAGATCCAACTGGGAGAACACTCTCGCGCCACTCAATTGATCAAAAAAATCATCTATCCGCGGTAGAGGATATTTATTCTTCCTCATCACCTTATTCAACTCGCGGTAGTCCACACACAAACGAAGGGAACCATCTGCCTTGGAAGCAAACACAACTGGTGCTCCCTACTCAGAAACACTTCTTCTGATAAATCCCTTCTTTAAAAGATCGCTTACTTGCACCCCGAGCTCTCGCTGCTCCCTTGGTGCCATACGACAAAGTGGCATCACTATAGGTCTGGCATCTTTCACTAAATCAATACGGAACTCAATCTCTCGGTGTGGGTGAAGCCCGGTCACTTCCTCGAAGATGTCTGGATACTGGCCAGCCACGGGCACATCTGACAACTCATCATGCGGGATGTCGAGGGAATTTAGAAAACTATCCATTACCCCATTACTAGGTAGACCACCAAACACTACCCTCCGCCCATCATCCGCTCTAACTGTCAACAAAAAGCCCTCACAGTCTACCACCACCCCGTATCTTTGGAGCCAATCGACTCCCAAAATAATGCCAAACCCAGTAAAGCCCAAAACAAAGCAATCAAAAACAAACATGCATCCATGACTCGATAAGACCACATTTCAAAAAATCATGCTAAGGCTAGTCGAACCACCAATCGGGTTCGTCACCGCTAAAGGTCTATCGACTATCTCGGGTTCCAATCCCAACCTATCTACCAGGACACTAGAAATGAAGGAACGGGAAGCCCCGGTATCAAATAATATTCGAACAGGAAAATCATAAATAGAAAGCATACCTTGAACGACGACATTCTTTCCTTTCTCCGCCGCAGTTGGGGCATTCGACGAAGAAGGAACAGCATTGATAGCATATGCTTTCACAATCTGCTTTTCTTTAAGGGGTTGCGGACACTTGTCCTTGTGATGTCCCACCTCGCCACAGTTGAAGCACTTCCTATCCGCTGGCTTGGCCCTACATTCTTTGGCATAGTGGCCCTTCTTACCACAGCTGAAGCACTCAACATCTTTATTACTCTTTTTCTTCTGGCCATCCTTGGTCTGATTCTGCTTTCTCTTATTCTGAGAACCATTCTTGCCTCCACCGCTTACTTGCGGCTTTGGCTCTTCCGTAGATACAACCTTAGTCTTTGGCTTGAGGTATAGACTCTCTGATCTAAGGCTTTCCCCACAATCGATTCAAACGTCTCATCGATGTGGTTAATAAGCCTTTCCCCTAAGTACTGATCTAAGCATGTTATAAACTTCTCAATTTTCTTCTCGGGAGTGTCAATGAGCGATAACCCATACTTTGATAAATAATATGGGATATGTATTATCTGAGATGATTTATGTGTTAATGACCAACCCATATTTCCTATTTCAGCTGCAATGATTTATGTGTTATGTATTATCTAAGATCTGTTATTGTTGTAATTATGTTATACTGCTATGATTATCCTTACTTTCGTACTACGGAAATTTGGAGTCGTCACAGTTGGTATCATAGCTAAAGGTTAACCTTAGTTGTAACAACCCGGAAAATCAGAACCAATTTAAAAATTTATTTTAAGAAAATTTAAATATAAAATGCGTCAGAATAAAAAAAATTATTAAATTAAACTATAATTAAAAAAACAATAAAACAAAATAAAAATATCCATTGCTTGATGATTACATTTTTTAATGTAAATGAATCATTAAATAAGATTCATTGTTTGGAAATGTTTTTACATTAAAATTTACATTTTTAATGTAAATGAATCATTAAATAAAACGCATTGTTTGAAAATGTTTTCAAATTAAAGGTTACATCTTTAATGTAAATGGATCATTAAAAATGATCATTATTTGAAATGAAAATATGTTAACATAAAAATTCACATTTTTGTGGTATACGTAAAAATGACCATTGTTTGAAATTAAAATGATTACATTTTTAATGTAATAAAAGATTGATTAAAAAGATTACATTTTTTTGATTAAAAGGGTTCATAGTTTAACAGAAAAGTGATTACATGAAAAGTACATTTTTTTTGATGAAATATGATATTTAATTATGTGTTGAAAAAGTTGCACAAATTAACAATCAGAGAAAATGAATCAAACATTCATTTTTCCTTTATTTCCCTTTCTCTTTACTTTTAAATTTGAATGAAAAATAAGTTTGGTCCCATTATGCCTAGTCATCTAATTAAATTTCATTTGTCACCTACTACATATGTAGAGACAAGTAAAAATCGAATATGTATATAACTCAATAAAAAATATATACATATATATATTGTCACCACTATAAAATGTCCTAAACTCCCCTAAAACCCTATTTCCCAAACGTAGCCGCCGCCCCTTTCTATTTTCAATGGCAGAAAAGCTCTGAACTTTCTTCGATTCTCTCTCTCAACCTATTCTATAATTCAAGATGATACCAAAGCGGAAATTAAAGAGAAAGGAATGATCTTCGATTCTAATACGAACGAAATGGGTTCTTCGGTGAACAACATCTGGAAGGAGGAAGATGTATTATCAGCAACAACGTTTCTTTAAAACGCGATGAAGGGTAATAAAGGGAAAGGATTTATTTAATTAATTTAATTTATGTAATTCAATTTTGTAAAAACCATAACTTGTTTGTATGAAAACGAAATTAAAAAATTTCAGATGCTTTGGAATCCTTGAATGGAGATATACATTTCAGAAGAGACCGCAGAATTTTTGGAGCATTCTACAATTTTAGAAGAAACAAAAAGCAAAGTGAGATTTCTGAATTTTAAAACAAAATTTATTTATTATCGATTGCGATGTGAAATTCATTTATGTGTTGTCTAAAATTTGAATTGATTGTATGTTATTGTGATTAACGACTAGATTGAATTGTGTATATCAAAAAAATGTACATGTATAATAGAACATGTTTGGACAAACAAAATCATATTTTTATTTTAAATATGAATCAATAAGATTTGGGTAGACAATAAAAATCCTATTTTTACTGTACATGTGAATTAGAAAAATATTCATGTTTGTTAAGAAGTTGTTTATACCATAAAAATCATATTTTTATTGTACATGTAAGATTTCTTTTTTTATAATTATAATCAATTAATTATTATCGTATTTTGGAATTATTACATGTACGTGATTTGATTTGAATTGTTTGATGTTGTTTGTTGATCTGTTGTGTTTACATGAATGATAGGATCGAACAAAATTTGTTATACAATAAAATAATTCTTTTATTGTATATATGTTGATAATAAAATTGGCAAATTTGTTATATAATAAAATAATTCATTTATTGCATATGTTGATAATAGAAATGGGTAAGAATTTGTTCTACATATAAAACTCTCTTTATTTGTACGTATGTATGCATAGGATATGTTATGAAAATAAAAATCATGTGAAATCTTTCTTAACTAACAATAAAAGTGTTGAAACAAAAAAAGATTACATTTTTATGTAAAATATGAATTGTGAAAAATATACATTGTCTACATAAAAATGTCCTTTTGTTGAATTAGAAATGTTAAATATAAAACATACAAGTTGGCAAAATCATCTTTTTATTTTATCACTAGAATTATTAACATGTACATATGACAAAATTGTCTTTTTATTTTGTCACTTGAATTTGAAAACACGTATGTAGACAAAATTGTCATTTTAGTTAAAAATGACATGTTAGAATTAAATTGTCATTTTAGTTAAGATTGACATGCAAGAATTAAATTGTCATTTTAGTTAAAAATGACATGTTAGAATTAAATCGTCATTTTAGTTAAAAAATGTCATGTGAGAAGCAAATTGTCATTTTATTTAAAATATGTTCATGTTACATGAAAATGTCATCTTACTTGATAAAGTTATGTAAAATGAAAATGTCATCTTAGTAGATAAAGCTATGTAAAATAAAATGGTCATTTGGTTATGAATTGTTATGTCAAATAAAATTGTCATTTAGTTATGAATTGTTATGTCAAATAGAAAGTGTAAGCAAATAAAATTATAATTTTTGTTTGTTTAGTTGAATTGGAAATTGTAAACAAATAAAATTATCATTTTATTCGTTATGTTAAATAGAAGAATGTATACAAAGAAAATATTCCTTTTGTTCGTCATTAGAAACATAGTAAATGTATACGAATAAAATTCTTCTTTTATTTGGCATCAGAAACATTAAAATCATATTTAGGAAATATGCTGAAACATTAAAATTACATTTTAAATGTAAAATATGAGTTATGTAAAATATACATTGTATAGATAAAATGGTTGAAACATTTAAAATTCACATTTTTAATGTAAAGAATGATTTATGTAAATTATTCATAGTATGGATAAAACTAGTGAAACATTAAAAATTCATATTTTTAATGTAAAGATAAAATATATGTAAATATTCATATATGAAATAAAATTAGGAAAAGATTTAACATTAAAAATTACATTTTTATTGTAGCATTATTTTCAATAAAAAGAGTAAAACTAAAAGGTATATTTTTATTGTCATTTTAGTTATAATAAAAACAGTAGAATTAAAAGATATATTTTTATGGTCATTTTAGATACAATAAAAGGAGTAAAATAGAAAGATATGTTTTTGTTGCAATAAAAAGATTAGATATTAAGGATCATGTTTTTATTTTCACTTTGTTTAAAATAAAAAGAAGTAACATGAAAGATTATATTTTTATTGATCATTGTTTTCAATAAGAAGATTGAACAACAAAAAATTACATTTTTATAACAGGAAACTTGTGCGAAGGACAAAAAAAGCAAAAAATTTGCCCAAAAGGACAAGAGCCAAAAAATTTGCTCATAAGGCCAACTTTTAGTGTAAAGTGGAAAAACAAGGGGGCCACCTAAATTCCACCTTTTCCACTACAAAATGTCCTTTTGGGCAAAAATTTTGGGTCTTTTCCTTTTGAGCAACCTTTTTGCTCTTTTTGTCCTTATGGCAAAAATCCATTTTATCAAGTCAAAAAAGTTGAAACTAAATATGTCACTTTTATCGAATTATAATACTTGAAACCAAATTTGTCACTTTTTTCAAATGTAATAGTTGAAACCAAATTTGTCACTTTTGTCAAATGTAATGGTTGAAACAAAATTGGCTTTTTTGTCAAAATATAATTGTTGAAGCCAAAAATGAACATTTTTGTCAGATTAGAATTGTTGAAACAAAAATGAATATTTTTGACAAATTAAAGTAGTTGAATAAGAAATATACATTTTTATCAAAATATACATTTTTGTCAAAAAGATTGGTTGAAACAAATACATCATATTTGTTGAAACTAAATAGCTGAGATGAAAAGAATATTTTTGTCAAAATATATTAGTGAAACAAAAATGTACATTTTGTCAAATTAAGATGGTTGAAAACAAAGATTTCATTTTTGGTTAAATAAAAGAGTTAAACAAAAATAGCATTTTTGGTTAAATAGGTCTGTGTTACAACAAAAATATTCATTTTGTAAAAATAGAATTGTTAACAAAATGGAGGTATCACTTTTTATACATTTTGTTGAAATATAATTTATATGCAAATATAAGAATCATTTTTACTTGCATAACATGTAGTAGAATTTATATGCAAATATAAGAATCATATTATTGGTCAAAACATACATTAGAATTGCATATAAATTAAAGTGACACTTTATTGTTAAATTATACAATAGAATTTGCATGCGAATCCAAGTGACATTTGTATTGTCAAATTTTACATTAGAACTTGTGTACAGAATAAAGAGGCATTTCATATGTTATGATTTGAAACTATGCATACAAATAAAATATTTCTTTTTTATTTGTTAAAGTTTAAAATAGAAATTTGTATACAAATAAAGGAAAATGAAAATTATCTTTTTATTTGTCATCAGCAATAATAACATGTTAATAAATTGCATTTTATTAGACATTAGAAACATGTAGGAAAATTATGCAAGTAAAATACATTGTTATTCGACATTAGGAATATAATAACATGTTTGTTCATTATCGTCAACATGTTAGCAGAAATTAAAATTAGTTAAACTCATTAACCAATTATTTATTTATATGAATTGTTGTTGGCTGAAAACCCCACACGGGTATAGGGATGATATTTGACATACACTAGTCCCAATATTTAGTTGTATGTCGATCGATGGATTGACAGGCTGCGATGAGCGTTATGTATTCATTTTAATGCTCACACAGTTGTAAATTTCACTCTAGATGTGAATTGATTGTTTAATGATTATTTATCGTTATTGTCGTGTGCATGCGATGTATGAAATCCATATAACCGAAATTATATGGTAACTGATTGAGTCGCATTTCGATTCAGAATGTCTTTTATATAAAGAACATTGTAATATAAAGAATCCTTGAAAATAAAGAATATTGTACTATAAATAATATTTTACATAAAGAATCATTTTATATAAAGTATATTTTTAAATAACGAATATTTTAAAATAATATTCAACAAAGAATAAAATGATGATTTCTATGCTCATTTTTGGATGGACAAAAGATAAAAATATATTTTTATCGAAATAAACTAGTTGTTAACTAGAATAAATCTTTTAAATTAAGATTTAATGAAACCTTCCAAGTAATTAATATTTGATTAGAATTAAGTAAAAGAATTGGATTTTGGGTTGTCGCGGATGGTGTCTTAAATAACATTGTTCTTAAAACCTCGTTGGAAAGGAATAAATCTTTTAGTTAAGATTATTAGAGTTTCCAATTATATTTAGTAATTAGAATAAAATGATATGTGAATTGGGTTTATCATGAACTATGTTTTAAACAACATTTGTTCTTTAACCCAATTAACAGTGAAAATATAATTTGGAATTTATAAACCTCTCATTAAGATTTGAAAAGAAATTTTCCGAAGTCAATTTTTCCAATTTAATATATTAAATTGGAATTGAGTGGAAATTCGATTTGATAATAATCGAGATAGGTTTCTGTAAAAGAGGACTGTTACTATATATGGAATTTAAAAGGCTTTGTCGTTATTCCATTTATGTTAGCAGTCTGATACGGAAATTTATATCGATTATATATTGATTTGATTTCTGTGAAAATTCCATATTTAATGGAAACTTATTTTGGGTTTATCGTGAACTGTGTTTTAAATGACATTGGTTCTTTAACCCAGTTATAGATTAGATTAAGGTCTTAAAAGTTGAATAATCATAAAGTAATGATTTTTGATATAAAAATCAAATTGGAGTTTTATTGAATCTTTAAAAAGAAGATTAAAGATTAGATTTAAAAGAATTTATCTTTGATAAAATTGATGGGAATCTTTCCCCTTTTAATATGAATATTTTATTAAAAGAATATTCTGAATTAGAATGAGGCGTATGATGTGTATTTATAGCACTTGATTTTTGATTATAACATACGCCAGTTATTCGAAAAGACCGGGTTTAACCCATTCTGAATAATTACTACGACGATTAAAGTCAAAGACATTGAAGACAGTGATTGAAGACCGGCGATCTTCACATCGAATGGGCGACTACTGATGCCTTGAACATGGTTGCTCCTAAGAAAGGGTTAAAGTGGTAGTTGTCCAGACGTACTTGTTGATTGTCCGGATATGCGAGCACCTCTCTTCCATATTGGACATACGGGACAAGGAATAAGGTGTATCCGGTTTCATTCAGGCCCAGAACGGACTTGTAAATGGATGTGTGTCTGACATTGGATTTCATTTCATGTAAATTAAATTGATTTCTATTATATATATATATCTGTGGTGGCGAAGAATTTATTCTCTTGCTTAACACCCTTCTCTAAGACGCACAAGCTTAAAGGTTATATATTAGTAGTTATCGATCGCATGGTGTGAATTGTCAATGTGGCATGCCAAGATGCAAATGATCGATGAGACGACCCGAACTTCCCCACGAAGGAAAGAACGGATTGAATTGAGAACACGACAAATCAGAACACAAACAGAAGAACATTTCATTGCTTATTACAACAATTCCGTCAGAATGCAAGAATATAACAGAGTATGAATAAATATTACACATTTACTAAACATCAAAGATTTACAAGTTACAATGTAGAGGAAAATAATACAAAACACAACTGAAAAGAATATGCGGATATAGAGCTTTTCAAATATCATTCCAGCTGTAAACCAGGATCCCGTGAATATAAATCTGCAAAAACAAAACTACTAGCTGCCCGTGTGGAAGATAAGGGCACCCAGAGTTTAGGTTAAAACAATAAACTCCAGGTCAGTCATGAGACTGGTGTGAGAACTAAAACGGTTATTTAAAACTTTACTTTAAATCAGATATATCAAGGGACCACGCCGTATAACACGGAATGGGTTTCCTCCCAAGAATACCAATGCATATAACAAAACAGCGCAATGTTTTTTGGAAAAATGAAGCTATTATAAGACCCAGGTCCCATCACACAATGCAACGCAAGCCGGAGGATATGGTTTTCCCTTATAATAGCCAAACATGCTTGGTAGGTTAAAACAAATCATTTGATACTATTATAAGTGCATAGTGTATAAAACAACATCGAATATAAATGTATCAATCCTAGACGGCATGGGTACCATATATCATGTCGCCAATACTAGGCTCTACAATCAAAACCGCAATTGTCACGTATTGGAAGTTGGATTTCCATCTATGAACCAAGGCAAGGGATCATCCTTACCGCTTCGAGACTGTCTAGCCCGAGCCTCAGGAAAGCGCGCAGGCAAGCCTTGGATCTTCAAGGCCGGTCCACATGGAGTGGATTAAAATGCCAGAACAATGCGTTTCCCCACCCTATGGGGCGTAAACTGGTCATACCCCGACCAAACTATCTGCCTCGGAACGACCGAAATAACCGAAGCGCCTCGCTATCCATCATCCACATAAGTAAAATGTCCGGGCATGTAAAACCCAAAACACCACTCCTAGTTAGAAGGAAACGCATGTCCTCCCTGAAGTCCTCCCCCCTTTTTGGTCCACACTGGGGTGTGAGTCTCGCGAATTAATGCTACACAAAGCTACGCTATATCAAAGACGTGCTTTGATCATCAACCACAAGACTCTGCTTTTCAACAAAAGCCTTGATCAATTGCATCTCAGCATGCCACAAATGCAATTCACGCTATGCAACCGATGTCTATCAATCATACAGAATGAAATCCGATGTCGGACACACATCCATTTACAAGTTTGTTTTGGGTCTGAACGAAACCGGAGGCACTTTATTCCTCCCCCATATGTCCAATACAGGGGAGAGGCCCTTGCATATCCGGTCGATCTCTAAGTACGTCTGGACGATCACCACTTATTACCTTGTCTTGGGTGTACAGCCCAATCAAGACATCAGTAATCATCCAAACGATGTGAAGACCTCCGGTCTTCAACCACCGTCTTCATCCACGACACATCGTCGGATTAGTTATTCAGAATGGGATAAACCTAGTCTTTCTGAATAACTCGCGTATATAGTAAACAAGTGCTATAAAAACACAACATACGCCTCATTCCAATCCAAAATATTCCTTTATTCAAATATTCTTATACTTTGGGAAAGGTTCCCATTAATTTTATCAAAGATAAATTCTTTAAATTTATTCTTTAATCTTTCTTTGGATATCATTTCAATCTATTTAAAGATGCATTAAAACTACACTTGGTTTAAATCTTCCTAAAAATCAATATTAACGATTGTTTAACTTGGGAAACCATATCCTGCCTTTAACTGGGTTAAAGAACCAATGTCATTTAAAACACAGTTCACGTTAAACCCAAAATCACATTCCATTCCACCAGCCTTTAACTGTAAATTAGCAAGTGAATAAATTACCTAAGTATTAACCCCGAAGGCCAAAACCAACATCAGATCAATACTTAGGAAACCATTCAACTTAACTAATCTCTAGTTAGTTTATAATTTTCTTAACTCCATTGGGTCTAAGAACAGTATTATTAAAGATACCATTCACGACAACACAAAATCTTATTCCTGTCTTTAACTGGGTTAAAGAACCAATGTCCTTTAAAACACGATTCACGATAAACCCAAAATTACATTCCATTCCATCAGCCTTTAATCGTAAATTAGCAAGTGAACAATTCCATAAGTATTTACCCCGAAGGCCGAAACCAACATCAGATCAATACCCAGGAAACCATTCAACTTAACTAATCTCCAGTTAGTTTCTGATTTTCTTAACTCCATTGGGTCTAAGAACAGTATTATTAAAGATACCATTCACAACAACCCAAAATCTTATTCCATTGTTAATCGGGTTAAAGAACAAGTGTTATTTAAAACACTGTTCACGATAAACCCAAAGACCCATTTCAATTAAATATTAATTAATTGGTATACATCATTAAATCTAAACAAAAAGATTTAATCTTTTCTCAACTAGGTTCAAGAACAGTGTTAATGAAGATACCATTCACGACAAACCCAAAATCACATTAAATATTAAATACAAGGCTCTGAATAGAAAATATATCGGCTTATATTCAATATCAAATTCTGGAATCAACAAATACCGTACTGGAATAACGATATATATCTTCCAAATTCCTCCACAATATCCGTATAATCACGGAATCCAATATCGAAATATTCCGAAGATAATTTCAATTCAAATCCATTCCAATTCATATATTGGAAATTCTGGTTATTATTTTTAAAACCATTTCAAATCCAATTTATTTATTTAAAAATATTGGATTTCATAATTCTAGTTCATAACTAGTTCGTTTCGATAAAAATATATTTTTATCTTTTTAAATATGGGATTTTTCATCCCAATTCTTTCCAAATCATTTATTATGATTTTACACATATTGTTGATATTTTTAATAATTTTATCAAGGCCTGTACAGTCGATTTCCATAAACGGCCATCGAACTACGCTTACAGCGACCTTTTCCAAATTTGATTTGGATATAATTCCAAATACGACCATTAGATTTCAAATCTCTAATATTCGTTAGAAAGCTCTTTTCGATACGAATCCAACGGTTCCGGTTTTAGGAGAATCCGATGGTCGGTTCTCCCGTAATGTCCGTTCGAAGTCAATGGTCGAAATTCACGAACTACCGCCGCGTGGCGCGTTCTATTTAGGCCATTATATATATATAATATATATTTCATCAATTTCCTTTTAAAACGTATTTTATAAATCGTTTTAAATTCGTTTTCAAAACGATTTCAACTTCATATTCAATTTCAAATCAAAATTGAATATTCCATATCATCGATATATAAATGATAGTATTTTCAAAACATTATATTTGGAAATCAATTCCTTTTCTATATTCATTATATAAATGAATAAAATCGATATAAATATCGTTTGCATCAAAATGGCGTTAATCTAATCAACACGGCTTTATATATTTAAATATTTTCGTGTCCATCCCAAATCGGACGACAAATCATATTTTGATTCTTTTCTGAATATTATTTGAAAATATTCGTTATTTTAAAATAATCGTTATTTTAAAATTTTCATTCTTTCTGAACTGGAATCAGACAGAGTCAATTACCACATAATGTTGATTATATGGATTTCATACAACACATGTATATAACAACAATAATAAACAATCAACCATCATCTAGAGTGCATTCTGTACTGCATAAGCATCAAATATAAATATTTAACGCTTACAACAGCCTGTCAATCCATCGATCGACATACAGCTAATTATCGGGACTAGTGCATGTCATATATCATCCCAATACTTGCGTGGGGTTTCAATCAACAAATAATGAATTTTATTTGTGTAGTTGGGTGATGTGTAAAATTTATCGTTCCAATCAATATCAGTCAAATGGGTGTACATAAACAAATCGTCCGATTTGTTTATAAATATTTATTTTCATCTACACGTTAAAAATTATATTTTTAACTATAAAATATTTTATTTCATTTCACATCACACAATCAACTTTCACAACAAAATCAAACAAACAAACAAGTCGTCCATGGTCTGTGGACGATGGGTGTCGGGTGCTGCTAAGCGCCGTCTGCATCCTAGTATATATTTTAACTAGAAAATAAAATAAAAGTGAGAAGTTCTCACCGAGGGTTCCACTCCGCCGTGCTTTGATTGTCGGTCTGGATTGCATCCCTACGTTAAAAATCAAAATTTTAACCCATTAATAATTATTTTCTTCCATACGATAAAATTCTATTTTTATTATGTAACTATAAATCATATCATACATATGATAAGAATAATATTTTTATCGAACTAAAAATCGTATTTTTCATAACAAAGAAAATGGATTTTTCCTATCAAAGAAGATTATAATTTTCTATCTTATGAAATCTCATTTTCATTTCAAATAAAATTATATTTTTACCTTTCTAATTCCTATACAAAGATTATATTTTTACAACTATAATTTCTGTACAAAGATTATATTTTTATTATTTCTATAATATAAAAATCATATTTTTATTATATCTATAATATAAAAATCATATTTTTATTATTTGTATAATATAAAAATCATATTTTTATTATTAAAAATCCTACCTTTATATTTAAAACTGAAATAAAAATTTATATTATAAAAACTAACCTCTTTTCTTGAAAAAAAATCAATTCTTGGATGTAGGGGACCCTACAGCCGGAGATGAGGTGCTGGAGGCGGCGCTGGTCGTCGCTGGCGGGGAGGGGAGGCGGCGCTGGTCGGATGGAGGCCAGAGGTGGCGGTCCCTAGTTGATTTGGCTTAGGGTGTTAGGGTTTACGGGTTGGGGAAGAAGAGAGGCCGGAGGAGGGAGAGGATCGTCGGTGGGGGGGTGCGCCTGAGACACGGCGACGCTGGGCCCCCTGGCGGTGGCGTAGTCGGTGAAGAGGGGAGGGGCGACGAGGGTACGGGGTTTTCAATTTAAAAAAGGGGGCGGGTTTTTCTGAAATTAAATTTAGGGTTACGGGGTGGGAGGGTTTTATTATATATATATATATTTATTTATTTTTATTTTTAAATTTTCTCTCTATAAAGTTACTTTTTAAATCGAATTCCAAATCGAACCCAACGACTGTCGCCCCTAGCTAACTACCCCCATTCCGAACACAATGGGATATATATCGTAAGCCAGTTTGTCTATTTCAATCGGTTTCCATCAAAATCAAAATATAAATCTATATATTGAATTTGAATGCACATTTCAATTTACCGGGGCCACATACGGACTCTAAAAATTCCCAAAAATATTTTCTAGTTTCGTATTGATGATATGGTCCTAACAAAACTAATTTCGTCGAATTTGGAGACCGTTCAAAAAATGGCCATTTTTTGGTCGATCCAAATTGACTAAAACTGTCAAAACACGTTTTACTTCGCCACGCTCACAAATCAATCCCAAAAATTATGAATTTTGGAATCTAGCAATAATTAGACATCCCGAATCAAAGAAAAGTGGTTTCGTCGAAAACGGAGGTTGTTTGCAAAATTCCATTTTTAAGGGCTATATTTTTTATAGCGACTATTCTGAATTTTCAACTGGGCATAACTTTTTATTCCCGCTATGAAATTTCAATTTTTTGGATTCGTTGGAAATATATTTTCAAACAAATTCTAATATTTTTGGTTTTGCTAAAATCCGATTTATTTTGAATCCTGTACATTCATTTGAAATTTGAAATCGAATTTTCAAACTATCGCACCATTTCCTTTTCCTTTTATAGTTAAAAATAAATATTTATACTCTAACGTCGATTCAATAAATATATATACATTCTAATTCTATTCAAAATAAATCTCTCGTCATTATTATTTAAAATAATTCATTTTAAATGTCCAAAATTCACTAAAAGGGCCAAAATAAAAAATTTAAATTGGCTCTGATTTTCCGGGTTGTTACAATCGAGGCTTTTGTTGAAAAGTAGAGCCTTATGGTTGTTGATCAAAGCATAGCCTATTTTGGCATAGCTTTGTGTATAGCGTTACCTCGCGAGCCTCACACCCCGGTATGAGTACAAAACGGGACAAGGGAACGCAGGGAGTGTACACGTTTCTTTCTAGCTAGAAGTGGTATCAGGGTTTTGCAAGCCCTGACATCTTACTTATGTGGATGATGGATTTCGAGGCCTCAGATTTATTGGTCGATAGTGACCATTTTATAGGTTCAATAGGACCGGGAAACATGTGTTCAGGAATAACTAATCCACTAAGGTATATTTGTGGACCGGCCCTGCAGTATCCAAGGGTTCACTGCGGGGGATCCTGAGACATTGCTAGAGTGTCTTGAATCAGTAAGGAGATCATTCCTAGCCTTGACTCATGATGGAAATCCAACTTCCAATACGAAACCATGCGGTTTTGATGGTAGAACTAGTATGGTGACATAGTATATGGTAGCTATGCCGTCTATGATTGATACATTATGATTGAAATGTTTTTGAAACATATATACACTAATAATAATATCAAATCCGTTTTTATCATATCAAGCATTTTTGACCATTATAAGGTAAAACTATATCCTCTGGTTTGCGTTGCATTGTGTGATGGGACTTGAGTCTTATAATGGTTTCATTTTTCTAAAAGTCATTGCATTGTTTAATGATTTACTTTATTTAAATTATGTACTGGCAATCCAATGGAGTAAACCCATTCCGCATTAGCGGCGTGGTCCTGTGATTAGCCTTATTACTAGTTTAAGTTAAGTAAAGATTTCTCATACCAGTCCTATGACTGACCCGTAGTTTGTTTCACTTTGCAGACTCGGGTGCCCTCTTTTCCACACGGGCAGTCAAGTAGCTTATTTTGCAGATATATTGAGCAGGATCTTGGATCGAAGCTTAAAGTTGTGTCTAGAGCATTGATAGACTTCCGCTGTATTAGTTTATTGTTTTCTGCTGCACTGTATTAAATTATTGTAATTTAATTCGATGTACTCTGATATTCTGTACTCTGATGTAACATTGTTATGATGTTTATAAAAGTCTGCTGTTATTTGTTCTGATGTTTTTTATTCCCAGAGTTAGTGCATTCGGGTTTTGAACGGTCTTGGTCGATTTAGCGACCGATTAGGTCCGGGCAAAATCCGAGTCGTTACAGTTGGTATCAGAGCTCTGATTAGGTCAAATCTTTGGGGTACAACTCATTAGAACTGAACAAAAGACTCAACAGAGGTAGGATTAGTAATGTCTTATAAAAGAATACTCATTAGAGATAGGATCAGTAGTATCCTAGAATGAGATAAACTCGTTAGAGATGGGGTTAGAAATGCCCTTGAATGAGTTGAGAGTGACATGTTTATAATTAACGTATTTGTGATTATATATATAATCCGATCTTAGAAAATATAATTTTTGAATATATAAAAATTATATATATATTTGAAAAACTAATCAACAAATTGGTTAATGATTGTGTTGTGTGATTATTCGTTTAACTAATAAAATTATTGAAACCAATAAAAAATTAAAATTGAGTCGGTTAGTTAAACAATTTTTAGCTTCGTTCCTTTTCGAGGACGAAAAGATTTTAAGTGGGGGAGATTGTAACAATCCAGAAAATCAGAACCAATTTAAAATTTTATTTTAAGAAATTTTAAATAGAAAATGCGTCAGAATAAAAAAAATATTAAATTAAATTATATTAAAAAACAACAAAACAAAATAAAAATATCCATTGCTTGACGATTACATTTTTTAATGTAAATGAATCATTAAATAAGATTCATTGTTTGGAAATGTTTTTACATTAAAATTTACATTTTTAATGTAAATGAATCATTAAACAAAACTCATTGTTTGAAAATGTTTTCAAATTAAAGGTTACATCTTTAATGTAAATGGATCATTAAAAATGATTATTATTTGAAATGAAAATATGTTAACATAAAAATTCACATTTTTGTGCTACGTAAAAATAACCATTGTTTGAAATTAAAATGATTATATTTTTAATGTAATAAAAGAATGATTAGAAAGATTACATATTTTTTTATTAAAAGGGTTCATTGTTTAACAGAAATGTGTTTACATGAAAAGTACATTTTTTTGATGAAATATGATATTTAATTATGTGTTTTGAAATATAAAAAGTTGCACAAATTAAAAATCAGAGAAAATGAATCAAACATTCATTTTTACTTTATTTCCCTTTCTCTTTACTTTTGAAATTTGAATGAAAAATATGTGTGGTCCCATCATGCCTAGTCAGCTAATTAAATTTCATTTATCACCTACTACACATGTAGAGACAAGTAAAAATCAAATGTATAACACTAAATGAAAAATATATAGATATATATATATATATATTGTCTCCACTATAAAATGTCCTAAACTCCCCTAAAACCCTATTTCCCAAATGTAGCCGCCACCCCCTTCTATTGTCAATGGCAGAAAAGCTCCGAAATTTCTTCGATTCTCTCTCAACCTATTCTATAATTCAAGATGATACCAAAGCGGAAATTAAAGAGAAAGGAATGATCTTCGATTCTATACGGACGAAATGGGTTCTCCGGTGAACAACATCTGGAAGGAGGAAGATGTATTATCAGAAACAACATTTCTTTAAAATATGATTAAGGGTAATAAAGGGGAAGGATTTAATTAATTAATTTAATTTATGTAATTCAATTTTGTAAAAACCATAACTTGTTCGTATGAAAACGAAATTCAGAAATTTCAGATGCGTTGGAATCCTTGAATTGAGATCTACATTTCAGAAGAGACCGCCGAATTTTTGGAGCACTCTACAATTTTAGAAGAAACAAAAAGCAAAGTGAGATTTCTGAATTTTAAAATAAAATTTGTTTATTATCGATTGCGATGTGAAATTCATTTGTGTTGTCTAAAATTTGAATTGATTGTATGTGATTGTGATTAACGAATAGATTGAATTGTGTATATCAGAAAAATGTACATGTTTAATTAGAACATGTTTGGACAAAAAAATCATATTTTTATTTTATATATGAATCAATAAGATTTGGGTAGACAATAAAAATCCTATTTTTGTTGTACATGTGAATTAGAAAAATATTCATGTTTGTTAAGAATTTGTTTATACCATAAAAATCCTATTTTTATTGTACATGTGAGATTTCTTTTTTTTTTAATAATTATAATCAGTTAATTATTATCATGTTTTGGAATTCTTACATGTACGTGATTTGATTTAAATCGTTTGATGCTGTTTGTTGATCTGTTTTGTTTACATGAATGATAGGATCGAACAAAATTTGTTATACAATAAAATAACTCTTTTATTGTATATATGTTGATAATAAAATTGGCAAATTTGTTATACAATAAAATAATTCATTTATTGTATATGTTGATAATAGAAATGGGTAAGAATTTGCTCTACATATAAAACTCTCTTTATTTGTACGTATGTAAGCATAGGATATGTTATGAAAATAAAAATCATATTTTTATTTGACATTTATGAACATAGGAATGGTATACATAAACGTGTTGAAACATAAAAAGATTACATTTTTATGTAAAGTATGAGTTGTGAAAAATATACATTGTCTAAATAAAAATGTCCTTTTGTTGAATTAGAAATGTTAAATATAAAACATACAAGTTCACAAAATCATCTTTTTATTTTATCACCAGAATTATTAACATGTACATATAACAAAATTATCTTTTTATTTTGTCACTTGAATTTGAAAACATGTATTTGGACAAAATTGCAATTTTAGTTAAAAATGGCATGTTAGAATTAAATTGTCATTTTAGTTAAAATTGACATGCTAGAATTAAATTGTCATTTTAGTTAAAAATGACATGTTAGAATTAAATCGTCATTTTAGTTAAAAATGTCATGTTAGAAGTAAATTGTCATTTTATTTAAAATATGTTCATGTTACATGAAAATGTCATCTTATTAGATAAAGTCACGTAAAATGAAAATGTCATCTTATTAGATAAAGCTATGTTAAATAAATGGTCATTTAGTTATGAATTGTTATGTCAAATAAAATTGTCATTTAGTTCTGAATTGTTATTGTTAACTCTGTTAAAAAACAGTTCAAAATTCTGGATCAGACAGATCCGGATCGGACAGTTCTGAATCGAGCAGATCTGGATCGGACAGTTCTGAATCGGGCAGATCTGGATCGAACAGATCTAAAACGGGCAGATCTGGATCGGACAGATCTGAAACGGGCAGATCTGGATCGGGCAGATCTGGATCGGACAGATCTGGGTCGGGCAGATCTGGATTGGCAAGATCTAAATCGGGCAGATCTGGATCGGGCAGATCTAGATCGGGCAGATCTGGATCGGGCAGATCTGGATCGGACAGATCTGGATCGAGCAGATCTGGATCGGACAGATCTGGATCGAGCAGATCTGGATCGGGCAGAACTGGAACAGTAGCATTTCTGTAATTAGTTTCAGCCCGATCCAAATTATGTACCCATAATTACATGACTTCCATTGCCTTCATACTTCTATAAATAGCCCCTTGCTCCACAATTGAAGGGACCCGATTTTCTTCACCCCGAAAGGCCGCCAAATCATTTCTTCAACCTCCAAGCTCCATTCCAAGCTTCATTAATGACTTCCATGGATCTAACAACACTTCTCCAACCTCATAAGAATCAAATCCATTCATATGATCATTAAAGCTACTTCCAATCGGATCAAAGCTCATCAGATCTTACTCAAACTACTTTATAAGCCTCTCCAACACATTTAAATGATCTTTAATCTCTCTTTAGCTTAGATCTACCACTAAATCTCTAAGGAATTTATGAAGATCACTCAATCGCTCAACTGAACGAAGATTAATACATCTATCACCTTAAAGCAAGAGATCCTATCAATTCATAGTCGAATTCAAGTGGATTTAGATCCTAAAAGAGAGTGAAAAGAAGAGAAAAAGGGAAAATGAATGTAAAAGAGAGTTCATTTATATTGTAAAAAGAGATATTATAATGAGAATGGGTTCAAAAGTGGATGTAGATCAAGTTTTATCGAACTACTATAAAAACTTTGCATCTTTTCCATTTTATGCATTTTATTTTATGATTACGCGGTTCCACATTTTAATCTTACCGAATCGGTGAAGTGCACATTTGCACCATTTGGTGTTTGTGTCATTTTTGACGCAAACATTTGGTGCCCACCGTGGGGCCGATTCAATCCTTCGTCTTCTCTAACCTTGTGGTCGTGGGGCCCATTCTTTCTCTAAGTTCAATCGCCTTATGGAAGCTTTGACATCCGAAGTCCGTCTCCTACGACAAGTCTCTCTAATTCTAGATCCTTACTAATCAACGAGATTCCTTCCAAACTCAATAGTGGTCCAAAGTCATCCACTCTTCAAGGCCAAGTGTTTTGTGAAGAATATCGAAGTTATGCCTCTATCTAAAAGGTATGACGAGAAGTTCGCCGAAAGCTCAAGAAATAATGATCATGAAGCTATCACCATTCCACGATCCAATCACCCAAGCGATGACCGATCTTTAGAAGTAGGAATGGGCATACCTCAAGATGAGTTGAATACTGTTATGAACAACTTGAATCAACGAATAGCAACTTCGAAAGAAGTCTTGACCGAAAAGCTAAGGATGCCTCCGATTGCTAAATTGAATAGAGAACCTCTTAATATCGACCCACAAAAGCATGGTAAAGCACCGAAAGCTTCCGAAAAAGATATAGAGGATGTTTCTACCACTTACCAAAGTAATAGTCCAATGGGAGGCCAAATCCTAAGAGATGTTGTAACTCGGGAAGAATTAAATGCTGCTATAGCCGATCTGAACCAAAAGATTGACACCTCAAACGACATGATATTGGAACAAATATATGGCCTCATGGTTGCTGTTACCAATACCATAAGCTGTAGAGTAGACGTTCATATGCCCGAAAGTTCACGTTCCTTTATGTCTGACTCTCGCAAAAGGGATTATGAGTATCACGGTAAAGGATTGACTAAAGGCAAGCGTCCATTCCCCTATACCTATCAAGACAGAAGCAAGGAAAATGTTGAAGGACAAAAAAGGGAGTGTGAAAGCAAAGGAAAGGAAAAGAGAAGTAATAAGAAATTTCGCCTTTTCAAATATGAAGAGTTAACCTTGCTAAACGATACCCCGAAGAACATCTTTCTTGCTATCAGAAATGCAGAACGTTTTCCGAATCCATCACCATCGCTGAAACTTTCGAATAAAGCTTCGGAATCTAAGAGGTTATGTCTTTACCATAACCAGCCTGGTCATGACACTGATGAGTGTAGGAACCTTAGGACCACAATCGAAGAATTGATCAGAGAGAACAAGTTACAGCAGTATGTTAAAAAGCCGCATGCAACAAGTCACCATCTAGCACCCCAGGGGCGAATCCTACTAGTCAATCAGTCAGACATAAATGTCCAAACTACAACATGGAATAGTGCGAAGTCAGTGATCAACATTGTGGCAAATGATCCTATTTCAGTTACTAAAAGTAAGAAGGCAGTGGAAAGTTACTCAGATGCTCTAGAGTATAGTCCTACTGAAGCAACAATCCTTGTGGAACTAGAAGCTCTTATCCATCCAATGATAGCCAGACATTTCCACACTGAAACCCAGCAGAAAGCTTTCAAAGTCAAAGATCTTGTCTTGAAATGAGAAATGGTTGGTGCATGAGTGTTTGGACCCAACTGGCATGGACCTTACAAGATCGACCAAATACTCCTAGATGGGACCTTTGTTCTGACAACTGTTAACGGAATTCAGATTCCAGAAGCCTGGAGTAGTGACTATTTGCGTCGATTCTCTACATAGAGCAATCTTCAGCTCTTATGAAAAAATATTATAATTTCTTTTACAAAAATAAACCTCTTGTAGTAAAATGGGGTTGTAATCGAGCTCTGTCTTTGTTACTGAAATCATGCATGCTTACTTTGATCTTATATTTGCAAAAATTAATTCGAAAAATCGCTAATGATAGAATCGATATTGCAGATATTACCCACAGAATGCTCACCACTTCACAAACTGGCAAAACCAGATAATCTCTATCACACGTCCTAACGGAGATGCTACAAGAGTTGAGTGACACGAACATTATTCAGCCTAAGTACGAAAATGCAATGCACCGCTTTGGGGCATACGAAGTTGCCAATCAAGAGACTCCACTTTCCAATCACTTAGAAGCGGGAAAGAATTCGTTTGGAGGGGCCGGAGTCACCAAAAATGGACTTAGTAAAGCTATTGCCAACCTAAAACAGAGATTGCCAATAACGCCAGGATGACTAAGTTGAAAGCTTTGTTTGCTTTTCAAGGTGCAACAACGAAAGTCATTACCAGGCCTGCCAAACCTACTTAGACTGCTCATACAGAAAATGCAAGATCTTCTTCTTCAAGTTCGAATAGAGAACAGTCATGCCAAAAGGTTAATGATCCTAAAAATCCTCATTACTAAGAAGTAAAGCCACATAGTCTGAACCATTCCGAGAAAGCAACCTCTTAACAAATATACGGTTCTGCCCAAAGGGGCACTTCCCCAAAAGGGAGGAACAGGGCCCTCGAACCCAAACCACGACCATTTGCCTTGGCGAACATCCGGCAAAGGAATAGTGTCTGCCCCGCAGACCAGTATAATGACGAGGGATGCTTGTCAGAAAAGGTCCGCAAGATAATGAAGGAAAGTCAAAAAGAAGAAGGAGTTGAAAAAGAGTGAGGATTCGCGTCTACCAAAACCCCGCTCACAGAAAGGATTAAGAAGGTCCTGAACAATAACATTGCCGCACTTATAACCTAACAAGACCCGGTGGCTATTATAACGCATCCTGATGAGGACACCTTAAGCGACAAGTTCCACAAACATCATTCGTAGCTAATACGAAGATGTGAAGCACTGGCTTGCCATAATGAACACCGAGGGTCAAAAGGACAAGTGATGCAACATTCCGAGTAAACATTGGAGCTGCGAGTTTCACCAAAACGGCACCTATTATAACAAAAGGGCTCGGGCCCCAAATCATTTGCGAGAATGACTTTTAAAAACAAGCTTTTAGTAAATGAACTTGCATCCACCCCGTGAAACTACGCAAAAATCCAAGAAGCTACCCACACTGAAGCTCATCGGAATCCCTGAACATACCTCAAAAGGGGTTGTAAGTTTCACCGAAGGGGCATCTCCCCGAAAGGAGAGGTTTAAGGCCCTGATTCTATAACCGAAACCGCTTGTTAAAACAAGTGTCCGGTAAAATAGTTAGCGTCTGCCTCATGGAACGACACAACGACAAGTTCGACAAGCATATGAATTGTTCAGACTCAACGAACAAAGGATGTGAAACTTCCCTTCAGGGGCATCCGACAAGTTCGACAAGCGTCTGAATTATTCAGACTCAACGAACAACGGATGTAAAAAACCTCTTCGGGGGTGTCTGACCATATGATGGGTCTTCCAAATCCAGTTAGTGGCGGATTCAAAAACCTCTTCGGGGGTGTCTGACCATATGCCGGGTCTTCCAAATCCAATTAGTAGTGGATTCTAAAACCTCTTTAGGGGTGTCTGACCATATGCTGGGTCTTCCAAATCCAGTTAATGGCAGATTCAAAAACCTCTTTGGAGGTGTCTGACCATATGTTGGGTCTTCCAAATCCAGTTAGTAGCGGATTCAAAAACCTCTTCGAGGGTGTCCGACCATATGCTGGGTCTTCCAAATCTATTTAGTGGCGGTGTAAAGACCCGCAACTTCCCCGGTGGGGAAAGCGCGGATAGTTCGAGAACAAGCCAAATCAGAACGCACACGGAAGAACATTTCATTTTATATCACACAATGCATCAGATTACAAGAATATATAGAGTATAAATGAATATATATTACACAGAAATATCAGAGATTACAATAAATTACATAGCAGCGGAAAATAATACAATACACAACTAGAAGGAGATATACGGATACAAAGCTTTCCGGATATCGTTCCAGCTGTAAACCAGGATCCTGTGAATATAAATCTGCAAAACCAAAACTACTAGCTGCCCGTCTCAAAATAGGGGCACCCAGAGTTTAGGTTAAAACAATAAACTCCAGGTCAGTCATGTGACTGGTGTGAGAACTAAAACAGTTATTAATCTTTATTTTAAAGTTAGGTAAATCAAGGGACCACGCCGTATAACACGGAACGGGTTTCCTCCCAAGAACACCAGTGCATAAAACAAACAACGCAATGCTAAATAAGGAAAAATGAAGCTATTATAAGACCCAGTTCCCATCACACAATGCAACGCAAGCCGGAGGATAGGGTTTTTACCTTATAATAGCCAAGAATGCTTGATACGTTTAAAACAAATCATTTGATACTATTGTAAGTGCATAGTGTATAAAACAACTTCAAATCATAAGTATCAATCATAGGCGGCATGGGTACCATATATCATGTCGCCATACTAGGCTCTACAATCAAAACCGCAAATGTCACGTATTTGGAAATTGGATTTCCGTCTGTGAACCGAGGCAAAAGATAGTCCTCACCGACTTCGAGACTGTCTAGCCCGAGCCTCAGGGTCAGAGCGCATCGACCCTTGGATCCTCAGGGCCGGTCCACCGATGTGGATTAAACTTAAATCCTGAAAATGCGTTTCCCCGCCCTTTGGGGCGTAAATGAGCCAACGAATGACTCCACCGGACCCGGATCGTCCGATCAAACCGAGGCGCCTCGCAACAGTAACAACCACATAGGTGAAAAGTATATAAATGTCAAGGCTGGTAGGTCACTGACACCACCCTAGCTAGAAAGAAATGCATGCCCTCCCTGACGTCCTCTCCCGTTTTTGGTTCACCACCGGGGTGTGAGGCTCGTGAATCAACGCTACACAAAGCTATGCCACACAGGCCTTGCTTTGATCATCATCCACAAGACTTTGCTTTCCAACAGAAGCCTTGATCATTTGCCACTTAGGCATGCCACACAGGCAATTCACTCTATGCGTTTGATATCCATCAGTATATAACCCCTGAGCTCGTACGTCTCAGAGAAGGGCGTTAAGCAAGAGAACAAATTCTCTGCCGCCAAACAGATATATATTTAATAGAGATCGATCACACAGACTAAAATCCAATGTCAAACACACAGTCCATTTACAAGTTCGTTCTGGGTCTGAACGAAACCGGAGGCACCTAGTACACCGCATATCCATCGATCTCCAAGTACGTCTGGACGATCACCAACTGTTTCCATCTTCTTGGGTGTACAGCCCAATCAAGATCATCAGTAATCACCCAAACGATGTGAAGACCTCCGGTCTTCGACCACCGTCTTCATCTTCGACTTATCGTCCTATCAGTTATTCAGAATGGGATAAACCCGGTCTTTCCGAATAACTCGCGTATATTTTAAATAAGTGTTACACAAACACAACATACGCCTCATTCCAATTCATCAGTCACTAACGGTAAATTAATCAAGAGAATAATTCCCCAAATATTAACCCCGAAGGCTGAAACCAACATCAGATCAATATCCAGAAAACCATTCTGCTTGGCTAACCGACAGTTAGTTTCTAAATTTCACATTCATAGGGAAAGGTTCCCATTAATTTTATCCAAGATAAATTCCTTGAATTTATTCTTTAATCTACTTTTGAATATCAATTCAAACTAGTCGGGATTAACGAACCTTACCGAAGTAATCATTTGTTTTAATTTCCCAATCCCAACCTATTTATCCCATGAAGTAAAACTGGTAATACTTCATATCTAACACCACGGTGTTATCGGTAAATTCAATTACCATTTCCCGTTCAAATCTAATTAAAGATTTAACTATCGCCTGGAGCAAAACTGGTGATACTCCATTCTCGATCTTTTCAATCTAATTAAAGATTCATTAAAACTCCCCTTAGTTTTAATCGTTAACTGGGTTAAAGAATCAGTGTCATTTAAAACACGGTTCACGATAGACCCAAAATCACATTCATTAATTATCGGGTTAAAGAACAAGTGTTATTTAAAAACACTGTTCACGATATTCCCAAAAATCAATATCAATTCAATTCCAATTAAATATTATTTAATTGGTACACTTCATTAAATCTAAATAAAAAGATTTAATCTTTTCTCAACTAGGCTCAAGAACAGTGTTAGTGAAGACACCATTCACGACAAACCCAAATCACATTTGATATTCAATACAAGGCTCTGAATAGAAAATATATCGGCTTATATTCAATATCAGATTCTACGACCAACAAATATCGTATTGGAAATAACGATATATATATCTATATCTTTCAAATTTCCATAACAACATCTGTATAATCACGAAATCAAACATCGAAATATTCCGAAGACAATTTCGATTCAAATCCATTCCAATGCAATTATTGGAAGTTCTGGTTATTTTCAAAACCATTTCAAATCCAATTTATTTATTTTAAAAATAAATAAATTACTATTCTAGTTCAAAACTAGTTCATTTCGATAAAAATCTATTTTTATCTTTTCAAATATGGAGTTTTTCACCCCAATTTTTCCCAAATCATTTCTTATGATTTTACACAATTTATTATTATTTTTAATAATTTTATCAAGGCCCGTACAGTCGATTTCCATCAACGGCCATCGAACTGCACTTACAGCGACCTTTTTCAAATTTGATTTGGACGTAACTCCAAATCCAACCGTTAGATTTCTAATTTCTAATATTCGTTAGAAAGCTCTTTTCGATACGAACCCAACGGTTCCGGTTTTAGGAGAATCCGACGGTCGGATCTCCCGTAATATCCGTTCGAAGTCAATGGTCGAAATTCGCGAACTGCCGCGGCGCGGCGCGTTCTATTCAGGCCATTATATTATATATATAATATATACTTCGTCGATTTCAATTCAAAAACGTGCTTTATAAATCGTTTTAAAATTCATTTTCAAAACGGTTTCAACTTCATATTCAATTTCAAATCAAAATTGAATATTCCAATTTAAATTCATTTTAAATTGATTACAAATTGATTTCAATTCAAATTGATTTCTAATTCAATTTCAGTTTGTTTTCAATTCAATTCAATTTCAATTCGAATTTGTTTATATTCAATTCTTTTCAAAATATCAGATTTTGAAATCACTTTCGATATTCATTATAAAATGAATAAAATCGATATAAATATCGTTCACGTCAAAATGGCGTCAATCTAATCAATACGGCTTCATATATTCCTATTTTCAAATATTCTATTTCAAATATTTCCTTTTCAAATATTTCTTTTTCACATACTTCTTTTTCGAAACTGGAATGAGGCCCAATCAATTACCATATAAAGTTAATTATATGGATTTTCTACAACACATGTATACAATAACAACGATGAATAATCAACCATCATCCAAAGTGCATTCTACACTGTATAAGCATCGAATATAAATATTCAACGCTTATAGCAGCCTGTCAATCAATCGATTGACATACAACTAATTATTGGGATTAGTGTACGTCAAATATCATCCCAATACCCGTGTAGGGTTTCAAGCAATCAAACACAGATTTTTATTTGTGCAGTTGGGCGATGTGTAAAATTTATCGTCCCAATCAATGTCCTTCAAATAGGTGTACATAAACAAACCGTCTGGTTTGTAAATGAATATTTATTTATTCTCATTCACGTTAAAAATTATATTTTTAACGATCAAACTATTTTATTCAACCTATGAATATTCTATTCGATTCATTTATTAAATAAAATGTTATCTTTATTTTTCTAACTTACTTTTAGAAAATTTCGGCGGCATAACGGCACGATACTAGAAACGGGACAAGGCCTAGCCTTATCCCCGGTCTAGTGAAGGCCCACGCCATTCACACATCAATCAAATCCATCCAATCCACCAAACAATTAAATTCAACCCAAATCATCTAACTAATTTATGCAACCAAACAAACAAGTCCATGGTCTGTGGACGATTGTGTCGGGTGCTACTAAGCACCGTCTGCATCCTAGTATATATATATATAACTAGAAAAGAAATTGAAGAGTGAGAAATTCTCACCGATAGCTATCCAAACTCCACGACACTTCTTAAGTAGAAATCTTCGTCGTTATCGCATTTTCGTCATCTTCGTTGCCCGTAGCCACTACATATATAAAAATCACACATTTTTATATTTTGATGTCTTTAAAATAAAAATCACATTTTTATTTGTTCACTTTCAATTTTAAAAATCATATTTTTATAATCGCTTCATACATTTAAAAATCGAATTTTTACTTCGCTATTCAATATATAAAAATCACATTTTTACTACGCTGCACCTTCAGACAAGATTATATTTTTAACTCTCTAAAATCCTATCTTTTCAAAAATAAAGATTGAATTTTTATTATCATAACCATATAAAAATTATATTTTTACTTCTCCAACATAATAAAAATTATATTTTTATACCTCCTACATAATAAAGATTATATTTTTAACTCTTTAAAAATATAAAAATCATATTTCTTTTCTGAAATTATCTATATGAAGAACATATATATATATATATATATATACATTACATAAATAAACAAATTAAAGTAAATAAAATAAATCAATAGAACTTACAGGAGGAGGTGGCTGAGGGGGTGGGTTTGCTGTGCGTCGCTGGGGCTCGGGGAAGGTGAAGGTCGAGGGAACGGAGGATGGGGCGGTTCTTCAAGCCGGAGGGCTATTGGTGATGGCGCCGGAGTTAGAGAGGGAGGCCTGGGTTTTGTGGCATCGATCGATTGGCTGAGGGGGTCCGCGGTTGTGGGGGAGTTCGCCGGAGGGAGCGGCGTTGGGGCATCGCGGTTGTGGGGATGTACGGGGTTCGGAAGGAGGAGTCGAGGAAGAAGGGAGGGCGAGCTTTGGCATGGCGGCTGCCACCAGGAGGCGAGGCGGAGGGCGTCGCCATCGACGATGGTGACAGGCTAGGGCGCGCGATTTTAGATTTAGGTTTTTTTTTCTTCTGCTCGAATGATTTTTGAACGTGGGGGGGCCAACGTGATTTAAGGGGGTAAGGAGATTTTTTTTAATTTTTTAATTATTTTATTTTTCAAAAAGTTGACTTTCACATACGACCCCGAAACGAGGCCCACTGCCTGTTGTCCATAGCGTTTTACACCCATTCCGAACGCAATGGGATAAGCATCGTAGGCCGATTCGATCGTTTCGATCAGTTTCCGTTAAAATCAACATATAACTCTATACATTGAATTTGAACGCGCATTTCAATTTACCGGGGTCGCATACTAACTTGAAAAATTGCAGAAAAATATTTTCTAGCTTCGTATTGACGATACGGTCCTAACAAAACTAGTTTCGTCAAATTCTGAGACCGTTCGAAAAATGGTCAATTTCCAGTCGATTAAAACCAACTGAAACTGGTCAAACGCGTTTTCCTTTGCCACGCTCACATATTGATTCGAAAAATTATGAAATTTGAAACCTAGCAATAATTTGACATCACGGACCCAACAAAAGTGGTTTCGTCGAAATCCGAGGTCATTTGCAAAATGTCTATTTTTAAGGGCCTGAATTCCATAGCGACTATTCAGAATTTTCAACTGGACATATCTTTTGATTCCCGCTATGAAAATTTTGATTTTTCGGATTCGTTGGAAAGATATTATCAATTAGATCCTAATGTTTTTGGTTTCACTAAAATCCGGATTGTTTTGCACCCGGTATGTTTAGTTGAAGTTTGAAATCGAATTATCGAACTACCGCGCCATTTTCAATTCCTTTTATAATTATAAATAAATATTTATATTCTAACGACGACGTATATAAATATATTCGTTCGAATTATATTCAAAATAAATTTCTCGTCGCTATTATTTAAAATAATTCATTTTAAATAATCAAAATTCGCTAAAATTGCCAAAATAAAAATTTTAAACTGGCCCAGATTTTCGGGTTGTTACAGGCGGATTCAAAAACCTCTTCGGGGGTGTCCGACCATATGGTGGGTCTTCCAAATCCATTTAGTGGCGGATTCAAAAACCTCTTTGGGGGTGTTCGATCATAAGCCGGGTCTTCCAAATTCGGTTAGTGACGGACCCAAAGACCTTTTCGGAGACGCCCCACAAATTCTGCAAATGGCTGAGTCATTCAGTCACAATGAATAAAGGGTTTACAAATACCTCTTCAGAGGAGAAAAAATAAGACCTCTCCAGGGGCATATGTTCAAATCTAATCTCCGAAGGGCCCGGATCACCAGGCTAGAGAGAAATATGATTGAACATATAAAATATAAGACCTCTTAAGCAGGGGCGCAAAAACAGAGTGCATCTCTATAAAAGGCATGGGTAGGGTCGACCAAACTGGAAGCTTTTAATCGTGATCATGTCAAAAACTCAATAATGGCAAAAACACATGATCAATAAATTCCAAATAAAGTCGGACACACAATGCCACACCTTTTCTTTAAAGCCTGTGACAAATTTTGGTATGGAGGCATTACCATTGCATTAACCGCATTAAGAGATTCAGCAATGCTCACTTCTTAACACATACCACAAATTTGTCACAACTTCGAAGTTAAAGGTTCAACATTGGAAACATGATCCAAACACTTTTTCAATACGAACTCTCCAATGGAATTTTCCAATGCAGCACCTCTGTCAAAGGCCTGGGGCATCCGATGCTTTGGGCATACAACGGAAAGCCGAAAGAATCCCTCGAGAGAGAAAGGATCGAATTGGTGCAAGTAGTCTGAATTCACGGAGAAACCCTTATGTGATAAGAAAATTCTTAGTCTTATGTTGCTCATCAATAGCTTTCAAAGACTCAAGAACATAGTTTGCTACTAAATCCGAGTTTCCTAGATACATTGGCCTGCTCAGAAGCTCTAAATGATCCAATAAAAGAAAAATACCTCTGCCAACAAATTAGATGCTCCTAGTGCGACAATCTAAATCATGGAAATTTGGCAAAATTAATCGCATTCACCTCACACAATTTGTGACAACCTATGATAAAAGAGTAACATGACCGCACTAAGAATCGGACAATGTTTAGGAGACGTATCATGGGTTCATTTCAACATTGCAATAAACAAAAACCCGATTTGTACTCGACAAAAAGGAAAATATATATTCAAAGATATATAAGCCAAAGTGCACGAACAACAGAAGGTCCATCCTCAGAAGCTCATCAAAAGGACTTTACCTTCAAAGAAGAGCATCTGGAAATTATGACAAAATCAATATGACTTGATACGTCAATAAAAAGCAGCCTTGAAGGTTCGATTAGTTAAACATTTACTGATCCCAAAGAGAAGAAATGGTACATACATCGGTCAAGATTGATCAAAAGAGATCTTTTGCGAGAATGAATTCCTTGGCTAAGAAAGTCTAGAGTGTTCCAACACGAAAGCTTCCTTGACTGTAAAGCCTTAATCATATATAACTCCAAGAACTCGATGGCACTCTGCTTCAAACCCAAAAATAAATGATGTTGAAAGGCGACTACGCCAATAGGGCATAATCCCATAAAGTGATAGCATTTCTCTAGGAATTGAAGCTACTATCCATCAAATGGTATCAACATGAGTTATAATCAAGGATGAGCAATAATCAAGTGCTGGGGTAAACAGTTGTCAAACGAAAACTCAAAGTTTTGTCTAGCCCGGGATGATATATGATATTAAACACGGTTGGGAGAGACAACAATACCGCGAGGTTGCAATATACAACAAAGCATATCAGACTGCGGAAAAGGATGATATGGGCAAATACAGAAATAATGCTAGAATCGATTCATTAATTCCAAAAACCTAATTCCAAGGTTCGAGGTTCTCAGGATGGATACTACAAAAGCACTATATAAAATGCTGGCCTAGCTCAATTTATTAAGTGATGCACATAAGCTACTTAGTTTACCAAAAATCCAACAGTTTTGACCACCCAAAAGGATTGGCTAAGAATACAAGTCAAGCTGACTGGGTCATCACTAATAATTGAACAAGACAAGCCAAATTTGGAATTTCATCAGGCAAATTATCAGGTGCACACATTTCATAAGTATTGAATCTAATACAATTTTGATTTGAAAGATAATACTTAGAATTCGTAGTCCAAAACAGATACTAACGAATCTCAAGTGTTACTGATAAGCAAATTAAGTGTATTATCATTGTGAACTGTGTCTACCAAGTCATAAATTCCTAAATAAAAAGCCGCTTCACATTAGTAATAAACTTAAATCTATGAATGTCTCTTATGATTTATCTCCTTTTACTGGACTAACCATTGTCGTCTTGAGCAATCGACAATGAATTTCCCGCCGAATGTGTGCAAAAGTTTTCCATTACAGGTTCTCTAAAAAGTCACTTATGCTAAGGGAAACCCTCCAATGAAACTGAGCCAGTGTTGCATCATCGTTCGTCGAAGTAAGGCAAAAGACACAAACAGAGCCAGCACTTGATCAGGAGTTATGTACAAATTCAAAGTGAGATTTCTGAGTCCAACCAAGCTACTGCAATAAGGCCGAAGAACGAACAATCAAATGACACCCCTCCGGCAAATTGTTAAGAGCATACGGGATAATGAAAATTTGACTAGCTCGTAATCCGGAAGCTGTAACTGTTCTAAACTTGGAAACTCATATAAAAGATTCAGTCTAAGCCGAAGCGATCCATCTTCCAGAATGGCAACTAGTCCTCTGTCCGATGGTACAAATCATATAAGCTCAACCGTCAAGTCAAAAGCTAGAGTAGTTAGGAATTGACGAGTCTGGTCTCTAAAACAACTTGGAATTTTGGTGCTTTCACTAACTTAAAGCCTCGAAGTGTCCACTAAGTTAATGCTCGAACAATGTGTTGACATAAGGGAGTTTATAGCATATTAAAAGCTGTAATTGAATCTCGACGTAACAAACATGTATTTACCGGACTTAAAGCAACTCAATATCAAGGTAGACTGCAAATTCCAAAGTACATGTTGGTATACAAGGTCATTTTGTGAATCCATCTACAACATTGAATGTCCAAAACTGATTCCAAGCTTGCTCTAGAAAACTAGTAATTCAATAAGGCTTGAGGGCACACAAGCTCGATCATGATCTCCAATTCGGATTTTGCAAGTTATCAAAATATCACCCAACTACTTCAAACTGGAAGCTGACGACTCTAAAATACAGGCTACGATTAATACTTTCCGGCATTCCAAGCCTCAAGCAAAATCCACGGAATCGAGTCAAATAAAATTTAATTCAATGGCGTGCAAAGGCCTTAACACAGGAAAATCTTTAAATAATATGCATACTCAAACCAATACATATTCGAGCATACTCGAACCTAAGTCGGTCAAGCATGCTCAAACCAAAAAGATGGTCAAGCATGATTGAACGGTATGGTCAGGCGCGAGCGACTGTAGCATTTCAAGCCGACAAGTTGCGGAATTGCCAGACACAGACGACGTTAGCAGGCTTTCAGACAGTCAAGTTTACGTGATCATGTAAATACTGTTGAGTTCAACCCAAAGTTTTCACATGGTAAAAGACAAACTTGAGCATCTAATGGAGTCTCCAGTATCAGAACTGGCCTACAAAGCAGGCAAATACTGAGCCATAAAAGTCTGTCCCATAATGAAGGTTAAATGCCTCCCAGATAAAGGTGTGATTATCCAGGGCTTCTCCAAGAAAAAGAAGAAAATAAATCGTAGATAAGTATTTCCCAAATGTGAAATACAGTACACCATCATAAAAGTCATTAAAATGGTAATGTTCAACATCCACAGTCGGCTTAGCTAGTTAGTTGATTTTAAGCGTTAATGCGAATTCGAATTAGAATATCTTATTGTGCAGATAACATTTAACGAGTTTTAAACCATTGAATAAAATAACTCTGTGCAAATACTTTATTCAATTCAAAAATGAAATTCGCTATAATTCATTTTTAACTAACCCGCTATCGATATGGACGACTGATAGTGAAGTATAAGTCCAAAATTGTGCAAGTGCTTGTTTTAATTCCAAAACAGGTGATACAAAAAGCACTTATTCAACGTGCATGGCAATAGCATATCATCCATGAAGAACACCAGTTCATATTACACAACTACAAAGTGGTTACATATAAAAAAGGTTGAGATGATATTTGCGCAAATACCAGGACTAACCAAGGATGATACCTCAGGTGGTAACAACACCAAAACTAGACTGGTACATTAGCAATTATGTGGATCGATACATTGCTAGAGGAAGTGGTGCATGAAATCCAAATGAAGCTCCTGTATCAAAAAGTTGGGATATTATAAACAATAACATGGGACAACATTTGGTGAAGTGTACATAAAGGTGTAGCATATACGATGGCAGTGAATGGTTCTATACGAAAATGGTTAACAAAGTGCATTGATCAACATACTATAATGCACGCATGGGAATGATTCTGCTAATATATGGGTACATGCACACATAACATATTCATACATAACATGAAGTTCGAACGAAGAAAGATGGATCAAAGCTAAAAAAAATTATGTTATACGTGATTAGCAGGCAAAAGTATATGGTGGAATATTGGTAATAAAATGGTTCAGCATATGGTTGTACATGAGGACACGTGGACCGGGTGTAAAGCAAAAAGTGGATCGGTACTGTCAAAAAGGAAATGGATCGGTCCTATAAGGTGTAACTTGTTCGGTGCATTGACAAGAAATTGGATCGGTCTGCTAATATTCACGTGGACAGCTTCAAATTATGAAGCAATGGCAAATAATATATCAGCAGTAGTGTTTATTTCGAAGCCCGCATTTCTCGCAAGCAAAAAATACAAGCTTCGAGGAGTAAATGTTAACCCTGTTAAAACACAGTTCAGAATTCTGGATCGGACAGATTTGGATAGGGCAGATCTGGATAGGGTAGACCTGGATCGAACAGATCTGAATCGGGCAGATCTGGATCGGGCAGATCTAGATCTGACATATCTGGGTCGGGCAGATCTAGGTCGGGCAGATCTGGGTCAGGCAGATCTGGATCGGGCAGATCTGGATCGGACAGATCTGGATTGGGCAGATCTTGATCGGCCAGATCTGGATCGGCCAGATCTGGATCGGGAAGATCTGGATCGGGCAGATCTGGATCGGGCAGATCTGGGTCGGACAGATCTGGGTCGGGCAGATCTGGATCGGGCATATCTGGATCGGGCAGATCTAGATCGGACAGATCTGGATCGGACAGATCTAGATCGGGCAGATCTGTATCGGGCAGATCTAGATCGGACAGATCTGGATCGGGCAGATCTGGATCGGGCAAAACTGGAGCAGTGGCATTTCTATAATTAGTTTCAGCCTGATCCAAATTATGTACCCATAATTACAAGACTGCCATTTCCTTCAAACTTCTATAAATAGCCCATTGCTCCACAATTGAAGGGACCCGATATTCTTCACCCCGAAAGGCCGCCAAATCATTTCTTCAACCTCCAAGCTCCATTTCAAGCTTCATTAATGGCTTCCATGGATCTTACAACACTTCTCCAACCTTATGAGAATCAAATCCATTCATATGATCAGTAAAGCTACTTCCAATCGGTTCAAAGCTCATCGGATCTTACTCAAACTACATTATAAGCCTCTCCAACACATTCAAATGATCTTCAATCTCTCTCTAGCTTAGATCTACCACTAAATCTCTAAGGAATTTATGAAGATCACTCAATCGCTCAAGTGAACGAAGATTAATACATCTATCACCATAAAGCAAGAGATCCTATCAATTCATAGTCGAATTCAAGTGGAATTAGATCCTAAAAGAGAGTGAAAAGAAGATAAAAAGGGAAACTGAATGTAAAAGAGCGTTCATTCTAATTGTAAAAAGAGATATTATAATGAGAATGGGTTCAAAAGTGGATGTAGATCAAGTTTGATTGAACCACTATAAAAACTTTGCATCTTTTCCATTTTATGCATTTTATTTTGTGATTACGCGGTTCCACATTTTAATCTTACCGAATCGATGAAGTGCACATTTGAACCATTTGGTGTTTGAGTCATTTTTGACGCAAACAGTTATGTCAAATTGAAAGTGTGAGCAAATAAAATTATAATTTTTATTTGTTAAGTTGAATTAGAAATTGTAAACAAATAAAATTATCATTTTATTCGTTATGTTAAATAGAAGAATGTATACAAAGAAAATATTCCTTTTGTTCGTCATTAGAAACATAGTAAATGTATGCGAATAGAATTCTTCTTTTATTTGACATTAGAAACATTAGAATCATATTTAGGAAATATGCTGAATCATTAAAATTACATTTTAAATGTAAAATATGAGTTATGTAAAATATAAATTGTATAGATAAAATGGTTGGAACATTAAAAATTCACATTTTTAATGTAAAGAATGATTTATGTAAATTATTCATAGTATGGATAAAACTAGTGAAACATTAAAAATTCACATTTTTAATGTAAAGATAAAATATATGTAATTATTCATATATGAAATAAAATTAGTGAAACATTAAAAATTCACATTTTTAATGTAATGCAAGAAACTAGAAAAAGATTTAACATTAAAAATTACATTTTTATTGTAGCGTTGTTTTCAATAAAAAGAGTAAAATTAAAAGTAATACTTTTATTGTCATTTTAGTTATAATAAAAAGGGTAGAATTAAAAGATATATTTTTAAGGTCATTTTAGATACAATAAATAGAGTAAAATAAAAAGATATGTTTTTGTTGCAATAAAATGATTAGATATTAAAGATCATGTTTTTATTTTCACTTTGTTTAAAATAAAAAGAAGTAACATGAAGGATTATATTTTTATTGATCATTGTTTTCAATAAAAAGATTGAACAACAAAAAATTACATTTTTATAAATTAGATAAGGGTAAAAACAAAAATAACAGTTTTGTTAAGGAGATTTGAGTTATAAAAGTTGAAACCAAAATTGTCATTTTATCAAGTCATAAAAGTTGAAACTAAATTTGTCACCTTTATCGAATTATAATAGTTGAAACCAAGTTTGTCTGTAACGACCCGGCGGTTTTCGGCCCCGAAAATCGACATAAATACCTATACTGTATCTCATGCCGACCTTCAAACACCGAGAACACCGGATTGTCAATGAAAGAAATTAGAGGGTGAGATAAGAAAGAAAGAAATATAAGAATAGAAGAAGAAGAAGAACACCACACAGAGTCTCACATCGCAGCGGAACAAAATATAATATAGAAGTAAATCTTTATTGAAAGCTTTAAATAACTTACATCATCAGAGTATATCAACATCACTGGACAGTTATAATAATCTGCCCTTATACAACACAGCGGAATAATATCATACGTCTGAACTCTTCCAGCCCGTCTCTTCACAGCTTTTGAACCTGAACCTGTACACTCCGGGCTAACCCGAGCATTTACAAAACACCGGGTCAGTCTGGTGAACCAGAGTGAGATAAACTCGCACAGCATTTAGGGTAAATCATCCAATCCTGATTTTAAAGTTCGAAATCTTTTCAAAAGAAAAGGATAATCGTAAGACCGAATCCACACATAAACACGGACGGTTTTTACCTTACGATAACCCAAACAGTTTTGAAACCAATATCTTTTCTGATATTATGATAATGTCTAAATACAAGTAAATATTAAACTAGTGGAACGCTTGCATCTCACGCTCCACATATATAGTATACAAATCAAAACCGCAGGCGCTTATTGGAGGTTGGATTCCAATTCTGACAAGGTATGGGACCACCTGCCGATCGTGTATCTCTAGAGACGAATACACTGGGTTCAACAAGAACGTCTTGCAACCCGGCCCACACATGACCGACCACTCATTTCGCTTGAGTGTATCGAATGTATATCACCGACGGTTGGGATCAGCAACCGCCACCCGAATAGGGCCAGCATCGAATAGATAAAGAAGCAATAGGAATTTCTCTAGATAGGTGATCATACATCCTAATGGGAGCGACCCACATAGCCATGCTGCCTGCCCGATTTTTGTCATCTTCCGGTTGATGAGGCTTGAGGTCAGAATTTCCTTTACAGCATCTAGCCACCATTCACTTTGAGTGCCACATTGTCAGATCCGCCAGATATCACTAATTGACGTCCACAAAAATACACTAGTAGTTCAGAGAACCGTCGTCCTCCGTACAACCATGGTACGTTTGAAGAAATCAACGTACGTAATTCCTTTGGAAATACTCTGTCAGACACTCGTCCATACAAGTCACCCAGGAACAGGATGAACCGAAGGCACGCTCCTACTGCATCCCAGGAATCACCCTACAGATCAGTAGCGAGAAGTCCTTGCAACACGTAGATTCCAATCACGACAGAATCACTGTCGAAATATCTCCAGCCGCTAAACCAGAGAAATCCAATCAGTGGTTCTTCCGCTCATGAAGATCAACGGTCTTCAATTTCTCTGTCTTCACAAATCTTCTTTCACGTATTCGCTGGTCGGAATGGTTTTCGAATATGAATTCGATCCCGGTCTTTCCGAACTAACGATCGCATAGGTCAGATTTTGATAGTCGGTGATTTAACTATCAAATAAATAAACAGTGTGCAAACAACGATATTATTTCCAGATGAAAGATCCTATCGACCAAACATCATCCAATGTTTATTTCCTTTCGGATTAAATTATTCTTGACCTAGTCATTTCCCATTTACATAAATCCTTATTTCCTACATTTAGAAAATATACTTGATTAACATTGGGACATTTTCAGAATTACTTCCTTTGCTTATTTCTAAAACATTTCCGATCTTTGTTTGGAAAACAATTCCCAACTTCTTCATCTACTTTAATACCGATGTTTAAATAAAACATCACTCAGCCAATTCAACTCCTTTCACTCATTGACTCTATTCACTTGACCAATCTTCACCACCGAACCTTACCCGTCCTTAGTTAAAAACGAAGCTAATCAAGTTGGGGTAGAATTACCTCTCAGACCTTAACTGAACAACCTTTCCAACTTCGAAATAAACAAGGCTCATCTTCGAAATCTTTCACAACTTCCTTTCGAATAACCATACTCAATTTATCATTCTTTCGAATAAAACTGTATTCGGAAATCTCTCTCTTGCGGATGAACCATATCCAATTAACTATCTCTTCGAATAACTCATATTCGATTTAATTCACTTCTCGAATAAATTACATTCAACGACTCTACTTCGAATAAGCGATATTCGATAAACTCCTTTTAACTCTATTCACTTTATTACTACCCGATTAATTCAAACCTGATTAACCCCATTTGAACAACTCTAATTCGATTTAATTCCAATCGATTTACTTTAATCGATTAACCATAACTGGTTAACTCTAACAGCTTAACTTACTCGACTAACTCGACCTATTTAACAAGATTTTTGCCAACTCGACCTAATCAACTCAACTTTGACTAACTCGATTTAATTAACTTATCGATTTACTACTATTTGATTTAACACCCTTCGCTCGACTCTAGATCACAGCGATCAAAAATGGTTACGCCTGATTCACTCAAGAAACATCCGACCGCCGTAGGCTATCTGCAGCCCTGCGAATTTCGCTAGCAGTCTTACAAAATGGTACTTATCTTGAATAACTATGTTTGACTGACTCTGTCTCAAATAACTATATTTGATCAATTCAAATTTAATAACAATTATTCAATTAAATCCTAACTCGATTAACTAGATAATAAAAATCCTTATTTCTCTTTAAAACTGCCCTATTCAAAATAATACACTTGAACTTATTTTAAATTCCAAAATAAATTTCGTACGGAATGACCCACTTAATAAAAATCCATGGTTTTCTAACACGAAAGGTGATATCGAATTATTCAACCAATACTGGTTAAACTAAATCAAACGTTGAATTTCAATTCAACTATTCATCAATCAAATCAATTGCCAATCCCAACTGTTTCCTTTATCTAATGATAAAGGACGATCCTCAATCAATAATCAGATCATGCAAACAATTCACATAATTTCAAACACGATTATTTTATAACCGTGTAAATCAAGGAAAATTTCCTTTATTTGATTTAATCGTTAAAAATAACGATTCTATAATTCACTGAATTTAAACAACCGTTTAAATTCCAAATTTCAAATCAACCAGATATAACTAGCAGACAATCATTTCTAGCAACCAGAGTACATAAAACAAAACCCAATTTATATCAAATATAAATGGGAGGAAACTGAGTGAGGTTAACTCACCTTTGATTCTCACTGTCTCCGGCTTCTTTCCGATTTCGTTCTGCTTGTCGTCATGATCGTAACACGAGTTGTTCTGCCCATTTCTGTTCATATATAAACGAGTTATAAATATTTGAATATTAACGTCTTGGTTAAATTAATTAAATTCTTAGTTATAAATAAACTAATCCTATTTAATTAAACTAATCGCTTAGTTATATAGACCATAACTAATCCCCTTAAAACCTTATTTTCTAATTAAATTAATTATATAAATTAAAACGATAAAACTTTAGTTCGTTAACACTAAATTAAATTAAACAAATAATTAATTTCATTTAAAATTGATTAACGTACATAACACGACCAATTAAACCCGCAGAGTAATGGTATGAAAAATGGGTTTTAAAATTTGTCATTTAGATTAACTTATGTAATTAAATACATCAAAAAAAACAATAAGAAAACCTCCCTTTTAATATATAACTAAGCAAATGGATCAATTGGGCCTTACCATATCGTTTCAGCCCACCACTTGATAACCCGCACCCTCCTTATATCCCAGACCATCGAAACCCTCCTCATTCATTTGTACGCCGCCACACACCCTCAGAGAAAAAGAAAAAGGACAAATTCCTTCCATGCCGATCCTGCTTCGATCGTTGCTTCCTCCAGCAAGAAATCGGACTCCGCCTTCTTCCGTCTGCCAACCCAAATCCTCCGACCTCCTCAACCTCACGGTATCCCACCGAAGACGAGATCGTGGCTTCAAGACCGAACCCTAGTCCCATCGCCAACAACTAAGTTTTTCTTTCCATGATTTAATTTTTGTTTTATATATATATTTTTCTGTTTTGAATTTTGTTCATTTCGAACTGAGTTGGTTTGGGTTTGTGGTTTGTTCACCGTGTATTTATACCTGGGGACTGCTGTGATTTCGAATCATAGATTGTTAGCCTTAGTTGTCCCTAAATCCTAGTTGATTTCGGTTCTGCCATGATCTTTGTGATGGATTCTGATCCAAGATTTCCTGTTCCCCCTTTAGATATAGTGCAGACTTCCTTGGATATATAAACACATGTATAAGCTGTTGATTTTCAGAGTTGATAATATATAATTGTTTCCCTTAGTTGTTCTTTGTACTGTTTTAGCTGTTACTAGTTCTTAGGGGTTTACTTTCTTGTTTCAGCTATACTATGCAGTCGAACTATTGATGATGGAACATTGCTGGTTGTGTGGTACTTTACAGAAATTGTATACACTTTATGTTGCATTTTCATGCACCATTTCTGCTCGGCCGTATACAAAACTGAGTTGTTCCTATGTAGAAGCTATGAAGCTATTTGTTTTGTCTATTCACATTTGTCTGTTCTATGTATATGTAGTCATTAAATTGTTTATTTCATTTCATGATTTCAATTGTGATCAGTATATGTGGCAGAACAGCTTGTAGATGAGATCTTTTGAATATATATAAAACCATTAGATTTTCTGGAAATATACACACACATTAGTTTTCCCTTAGCTGTTCTTTGTATTGTCCCCTTGGCCGTAGGTATGAAGATATGCATATCTTTTCTTTTTTTTTTCCTTTTTTTGTACAGATTTCTTATGTGACTTGTTTTCATTCCAGCTATGCTTTGTGTACTATTTTGGTTTGTTAAATCTAGTTGTGCATTTCACTGTTTCCATGTGGTGTTTCCTTCTTTCGAAATCTTCCTACTATATATATCTACATATATTTTATTCTAGCTATTAATAGCTGTTTTTACTTTTCTCTCTTCTCAGGTTGATTCACTGATGATGATGGGAGACTGATGACGTGAGGAGATTTTGCTTTGGATTTTCCATGTGCTATTTGAATTTGATCTGCGTATATTTTACTTTTCTTTTTTCTCTTTCAAACTTTTATTTTATGTACTCCTTTGGATTGTTGTATAAATATTGGCCGAATGAAATATATATATTAGCTTGTCTAAATCTTTATTTTCTTCTCTGTTTCATACAGTGTTTTATTTTGTTTGATGATCTAATATGTGTATATTTCTTTTTATACCTATAGCATGTTGGTAACACTCTATTTGGCCAAATCCGAGAGATGAGCTAATTTGCAGTGTTTTGCTCAGATTGAGAACAGTTGTAGTTTAATTAAATGATCGGATTTCGATTTTTCTTTAAAGTATCAACTTGAAATATCCGCTAGTCTTTAAATGATGATGTAACCAGCATAAGATTGATTTTATCCAGTCGTCGTGTACTCGTATAATTTATGTTTTTATGTTGTTGATGTCCGTGCAACAACTCCTAGTGAACTCTAGCAAACTAAGTGTCATCTATGTGGTCATGATATACCACTCAATAGTACAAAGGCAATGCGACCAGCATGATAACCATGGATATTATATATTCAAACATCGTTTACGAATACATTCGTTACTATAATTCGAATCTAAATTCGATTAAACTTCTCAAACCAGCCAATCTTCATAATATTACCAACTTAACTAAATTTTCGATTAATAGATTTATTATCCTACCATTTATATTAATTAAACATATCAAAAATTATTAATTAAAAATCATTTAAAACTCCAAATTAACCTTTCAAATAATTAAATAAATTAATTATTCTGTCACTAAAAATCCGGGTCATTACATTCCTTCCCCCTTAAAATAATTTCGTCCTCGAAATTGCTAAGGCAAGAAAATGGTTGCAAATCCCATTTTCAAAATCAAACTTGTGTTACAGAGCTGAATTATTCAGTTTCAACTTATATGCAGTTTCGTTTCAACCACATTATACTAAAATTCATTTTCTGGGTTTTTGGTTTATTTAATTCTTTATTAATCCATGGATGGATTTTATTCAACCAATCTGTCAAACAGTCAACAACAAATCAACAATCAGAGCATCACAACTTAATCAAATCCACAGAATCCCCATCATTAAATTCCCAAATTCGAATCAACTTTATTTAAATTTCAACGTTATTCCTTAATTTCAATATAATTATTATTTCGATTTTACTTAACTCAGTTAAGTTCCAGTTCGTAATTTTAACCAAAATTGAAATCACACAACATCTCAATAATCTATAAATTATTTCTGTTTTATACAAAAATATATTTTGGGTAAAATTATTTCATTTACCCTCTTTTCAAAACAATATTGTATCGATCACCAGTTCAACGCTTTTCAACACTTGAACTGATCAAACAACACAACACAAAACATTTGTATATAAAATTTTCAAATACGCTCTCATATACACTCAAACTCAATCTGGGGTGTTACTAACCCCATCTCTATCGAGTTACGCCACAGAGCCAAGGTTATTACTAAACCAATAGCTCTGATACCACTGTAACGACCCGGCGGTTTTCGGCCCCGAAAATCGACATAAATACCTATACTGTATCTCATGCCGACCTTCAAACACCGAGAACACCGGATTGTCAATGAAAGAAATTAGAGGGTGAGATAAGAAAGAAAGAAATATAAGAATAGAAGAAGAAGAAGAACACCACACAGAGTCTCACATCGCAGCGGAACAAAATATAATATAGAAGTAAATCTTTATTGAAAGCTTTAAATAACTTACATCATCAGAGTATATCAACATCACTGGACAGTTATAATAATCTGCCCTTATACAACACAGCGGAATAATATCATACGTCTGAACTCTTCCAGCCCGTCTCTTCACAGCTTTTGAACCTGAACCTGTACACTCCGGGCTAACCCGAGCATTTACAAAACACCGGGTCAGTCTGGTGAACCAGAGTGAGATAAACTCGCACAGCATTTAGGGTAAATCATCCAATCCTGATTTTAAAGTTCGAAATCTTTTCAAAAGAAAAGGATAATCGTAAGACCGAATCCACACATAAACACGGACGGTTTTTACCTTACGATAACCCAAACAGTTTTGAAACCAATATCTTTTCTGATATTATGATAATGTCTAAATACAAGTAAATATTAAACTAGTGGAACGCTTGCATCTCACGCTCCACATATATAGTATACAAATCAAAACCGCAGGCGCTTATTGGAGGTTGGATTCCAATTCTGACAAGGTATGGGACCACCTGCCGATCGTGTATCTCTAGAGACGAATACACTGGGTTCAACAAGAACGTCTTGCAACCCGGCCCACACATGACCGACCACTCATTTCGCTTGAGTGTATCGAATGTATATCACCGACGGTTGGGATCAGCAACCGCCACCCGAATAGGGCCAGCATCGAATAGATAAAGAAGCAATAGGAATTTCTCTAGATAGGTGATCATACATCCTAATGGGAGCGACCCACATAGCCATGCTGCCTGCCCGATTTTTGTCATCTTCCGGTTGATGAGGCTTGAGGTCAGAATTTCCTTTACAGCATCTAGCCACCATTCACTTTGAGTGCCACATTGTCAGATCCGCCAGATATCACTAATTGACGTCCACAAAAATACTCTAGTAGTTCAGAGAACCGTCGTCCTCCGTACAACCATGGTACGTTTGAAGAAATCAACGTACGTAATTCCTTTGGAAATACTCTGTCAGACACTCGTCCATACAAGTCACCCAGGAACAGGATGAACCGAAGGCACGCTCCTACTGCATCCCAGGAATCACCCTACAGATCAGTAGCGAGAAGTCCTTGCAACACGTAGATTCCAATCACGACAGAATCACTGTCGAAATATCTCCAGCCGCTAAACCAGAGAAATCCAATCAGTGGTTCTTCCGCTCATGAAGATCAACGGTCTTCAATTTCTCTGTCTTCACAAATCTTCTTTCACGTATTCGCTGGTCGGAATGGTTTTCGAATATGAATTCGATCCCGGTCTTTCCGAACTAACGATCGCATAGGTCAGATTTTGATAGTCGGTGATTTAACTATCAAATAAATAAACAGTGTGCAAACAACGATATTATTTCCAGATGAAAGATCCTATCGACCAAACATCATCCATTGTTTATTTCCTTTCGGATTAAATTATTCTTGACCTAGTCATTTCCCATTTACATAAATCCTTATTTCCTACATTTAGAAAATATACTTGATTAACATTGGGACATTTTTAGAATTACTTCCTTTGCTTATTTCTAAAACATTTCCGATCTTTGTTTGGAAAACAATTCCCAACTTCTTCATCTACTTTAATACCGATGTTTAAATAAAACATCACTCAGCCAATTCAACTCCTTTCACTCATTGACTCTATTCACTTGACCAATCTTCACCACCGAACCTTACCCGTCCTTAGTTAAAAACGAAGCCAATCAAGTTGGGGTAGAATTACCTCTCAGACCTTAACTGAACAACCTTTCCAACTTCGAAATAAACAAGGCTCATCTTCGAAATCTTTCACAACTTCCTTTCGAATAACCATACTCAATTTATCATTCTTTCGAATAAAACTGTATTCGAAAATCTCTCTCTTGCGGATGAACCATATCCAATTAACTATCTCTTCGAATAACTCATATTCGATTTAATTCACTTCTCGAATAAATTACATTCAACGACTCTACTTCGAATAAGCGATATTCGATAAACTCCTTTTAACTCTATTCACTTTATTACTACCCGATTAATTCAAACCTGATTAACCCCATTTGAACAACTCTAATTCGATTTAATTCCAATCGATTTACTTTAATCGATTAACCATAACTGGTTAACTCTAACAGCTTAACTTACTCGACTAACTCGACCTATTTAACAAGATTTTTGCCAACTCGACCTAATCAACTCAACTTTGACTAACTCGATTTAATTAACTTATCGATTTACTACTATTTGATTTAACACCCTTCGCTCGACTCTAGATCACAGCGATCAAAAATGGTTACGCCTGATTCACTCAAGAAACATCCGACCGCCGTAGGCTATCTGCAGCCCTGCGAATTTCGCTAGCAGTCTTACAAAATGGTACTTATCTTGAATAACTATGTTTGACTGACTCTGTCTCAAATAACTATATTTGATCAATTCAAATTTAATAACAATTATTCAATTAAATCCTAACTCGATTAACTAGATAATAAAAATCCTTATTTCTCTTTAAAACTGCCCTATTCAAAATAATACACTTGAACTTATTTTAAATTCCAAAATAAATTTCGTACGGAATGACCCACTTAATAAAAATCCATGGTTTTCTAACACGAAAGGTGATATCGAATTATTCAACCAATACTGGTTAAACTAAATCAAACGTTGAATTTCAATTCAACTATTCATCAATCAAATCAATTGCCAATCCCAACTGTTTCCTTTATCTAATGATAAAGGACGATCCTCAATCAATAATCAGATCATGCAAACAATTCACATAATTTCAAACACGATTATTTTATAACCGTGTAAATCAAGGAAAAATTCCTTTATTTGATTTAATCGTTAAAAATAACGATTCTATAATTCACTGAATTTAAACAACCGTTTAAATTCCAAATTTCAAATCAACCAGATATAACTAGCAGACAATCATTTCTAGCAACCAGAGTACATAAAACAAAACCCAATTTATATCAAATATAAATGGGAGGAAACTGAGTGAGGTTAACTCACCTTTGATTCTCACTGTCTCCGGCTTCTTTCCGATTTCGTTCTGCTTGTCGTCATGATCGTAACACGAGTTGTTCTGCCCATTTCTGTTCATATATAAACGAGTTATAAATATTTGAATATTAACGTCTTGGTTAAATTAATTAAATTCTTAGTTATAAATAAACTAATCCTATTTAATTAAACTAATCGCTTAGTTATATAGACCATAACTAATCCCCTTAAAACCTTATTTTCTAATTAAATTAATTATATAAATTAAAACGATAAAACTTTAGTTCGTTAACACTAAATTAAATTAAACAAATAATTAATTTCATTTAAAATTGATTAACGTACATAACACGACCAATTAAACCCGCAGAGTAATGGTATGAAAAATGGGTTTTAAAATTTGTCATTTAGATTAACTTATGTAATTAAATACATCAAAAAAACACTAAGAAAACCTCCCTTTTAATATATAACTAAGCAAATGGATCAATTGGGCCTTACCATATCGTTTCAGCCCACCACTTGATAACCCGCACCCTCCTTATATCCCAGACCATCGAAACCCTCCCCATTCATTTGTACGCCGCCACAAACCCTCAGAGAAAAAGAAAAAGGACAAATTCCTTCCATGCCGATCCTGCTTCGATCGCTGCTTCCTCCAGCAAGAAATCGGACTCCGCCTTCTTCCGTCTGCCAACCCAAATCCTCCGACCTCCTCAACCTCACGGTATCCCACCGAAGACGAGATCGTGGCTTCAAGACCGAACCCTAGTCCCATCGCCAACAACTAAGTTTTTCTTTCCATGATTTAATTTTTGTTTTATATATATATTTTTCTGTTTTGAATTTTGTTCATTTCGAACTGAGTTGGTTTGGGTTTGTGGTTTGTTCACCGTGTATTTATACCTGGGGACTGCTGTGATTTCGAATCATAGATTGTTAGCCATAGTTGTCCCTAAATCCTAGTTGATTTCGGTTCTGCCATGATCTTTGTGATGGATTCTGATCCAAGATTTCCTGTTCCCCCTTTAGATATAGTGCAGACTTCCTTGGATATATAAACACATGTATAAGCTGTTGATTTTCAGAGTTGATAATATATAATTGTTTCCCTTAGTTGTTCTTTGTACTGTTTTAGCTGTTACTAGTTCTTAGGGGTTTACTTTCTTGTTTCAGCTATACTATGCAGTCGAACTATTGATGATGGAACATTGCTGGTTGTGTGGTACTTTACAGAAATTGTATACACTTTATGTTGCATTTTCATGCACCATTTCTGCTCGGCCGTATACAAAACTGAGCTGTTCCTATGTAGAAGCTATGAAGCTATTTGTTTTGTCTATTCACATTTGTCTGTTCTATGTATATGTAGTCATTAAATTGTTTATTTCATTTCATGATTTCAATTGTGATCAGTATATGTGGCAGAACAGCTTGTAGATGAGATCTTTTGAATATATATAAAACCATTAGATTTTCTGGAAATATACACACACATTAGTTTTCCCTTAGCTGTTCTTTGTATTGTCCCCTTGGCCGTAGGTATGAAGATATGCATATCTTTTTTTTTTCCTTTTTTTGTACAGATTTCTTATGTGACTTGTTTTCATTCCAGCTATGCTTTGTGTACTATTTTGGTTTGTTAAATCTAGTTGTGCATTTCACTGTTTCCATGTGGTGTTTCCTTCTTTCGAAATCTTCCTACTATATTTATCTACATATATTTTATTCTAGCTATTAATAGCTGTTTTTACTTTTCTCTCTTCTCAGGTTGATTCACTGATGATGATGGGAGACTGATGACGTGAGGAGATTTTGCTTTGGATTTTCCATGTGCTATTTGAATTTGATCTGCATATATTTTACTTTTCTTTTTTCTCTTTCAAACTTTTATTTTATGTACTCCTTTGGATTGTTGTATAAATATTGGCCGAATGAAATATATATATTAGCTTGTCTAAATCTTTATTTTCTTCTCTGTTTCATACAGTGTTTTATTTTGTTTGATGATCTAATATGTGTATATTTCTTTTTATACCTATAGCATGTTGGTAACACTCTATTTGGCCAAATCCGAGAGATGAGCTAATTTGCAGTGTTTTGCTCAGATTGAGAACAGTTGTAGTTTAATTAAATGATCGGATTTCGATTTTTCTTTAAAGTATCAACTTGAAATATCCGCTAGTCTTTAAATGATGATGTAACCAGCATAAGATTGATTTTATCCAATCGTCGTGTACTCGTATAATTTATGTTTTTATGTTGTTGATGTCCGTGCAACAACTCCTAGTGAACTCTAGCAAACTAAGTGTCATCTACGTGGTCATGATATACCACTCAATAGTACAAAGGCAATGCGACCAGCATGATAACCATGGATATTATATATTCAAACATCGTTTACGAATACATTTGTTACTATAATTCGAATCTAAATTCGATTAAACTTCTCAAACCAGCCAATCTTCATAATATTACCAACTTAACTAAATTTTCGATTAATAGATTTATTATCCTACCATTTATATTAATTAAACATATCAAAAATTATTAATTAAAAATCATTTAAAACTCCAAATTAACCTTTCAAATAATTAAATAAATTAATTATTCTGTCACTAAAAATCCGGGTCATTACATTGTCACTTTTGTCAAATGTAATAGTTGAACCAAATTTGTCAAATGAAATGGTTGAAACAAAATTGGCTTTTTTGTCAAAATATAATTGTTGAAGCCAAAAATGAACATTTTTGTCAAATTAGAATTATGGAAACAAAAATGAATATTTTTGACAAATTAAAATAGTTGAATTAGAAATATACATTCTTATCAAAATATACATTTTTGTCAAAAAGATTGGTTGAAACAAATACATCATATTTGTTGAAACCAAATAGCTGGGATGAAAAAAATATTTTTGTCAAAATATATTAGTGAAAAAAAATGTACATTTTGTCAAATTAAGATGGTTGAAAACAAAGATTTCATTTTTGGTTAAATAAAAGAGTTAAACACAAATAGCATTTTTGGTTAAATAGGTTTGTGTTACAACAAAAATATTCATTTTGTAAAAATAGAATTGTCAACAAAATGGATGTATCACTTTTATACATTTTGTTGAAATATCATTTATATTCAAATATAAGAATCATTTTTATTTGCATAACCTACAGTAGAATTTATATGCAAATATAAGAATCATATTATTAGTCAAAACATACATTAGAATTGAATGTAAACTAAAGTGACACTTTATTGTTAAATTATACAATAGAATTTGTATGCGAATCCAAGTGACATTTGTATTGTCAAATTTTACATTAGAACTTGTGTATAGAATATATAGGCATTTCATATGTTATGATTTGAAACTAGACATAAAAATAAAATATTTCTTTTTTTGTTAAAGTTTAAAATAGAAATTTGTATACAAATAAAGGAAAATGAAAATTATCTTTATATTTGTCATCAGCAATAATAACATGTAAATAAATTACATTTTATTAGACATTAGAAACATGTAAGAAAATTATGCGAGTAAAATACATTTTTATTCGACATTACGAATATAATAACATGTTTGTTCATTATCGTCAACATGTTGGTAGAAATTAAAGTTGGTTAAATTCATTAACCAATTATTTATTTATATGAATTGTTGTTGGCTGAAAACCCCACATGGGTATTGGGATGATATTTGACATACACTAGTCCCAATATTTAGTTGTATGTCGATCGATGGATTAACAGACTGCGATCAGCGTTACGTATTCATTTTAATACTCACACAGTTGTAAATTTCACTCTGGATGTGAATTGATTGTTTAATGATTATTTATCATTATTGTCATGTGTATACGATGTATGAAATCCATATAACCGAAATTATATGGTAACTGATTGAGTCGCATTTCGATTCAGAATATTTTTTATATAAAGAACATTGTAATATAAAGAATCCTTTAAAATAAAGAATATTGTACTATAAAGAATATTTTACATAAAGAATCTTTTTATATAAAGAATATTTTTAAGTAACGAATATTTTAAAATAATATTCAACGAAGAATAAAATGATGATTTCTTTGCCCGTTTTTGGATGGACAAAAGATAAAAATATATTTTTATCGAAATAAACTAGTTGTTAACTAGAATAAATCTTTTAAATTAATATTTAACGAAACCTTCCAAGCAATTAATATTTAATTAGAATTAAATAAAAGAATTGGATTTTGGGTTGTCGTGGATGGTGTCTTAAATAACACTGTTCTTAAAACCCCGTGTGAAAGGAATAAATATTTTAGTTAAGATTATTAGAGTTTCCAATTATATTTAGTAATTGGAGTAAAATGATATGTGAATTGGGTTTATCGTGAACTATGTTTTAAACGACATTTGTTCTTTAACCCAATTAATAGTGAAATTATATAATTTGGAATTTATAAACCTCTCAATAAGACTTGAAAAGAAATTTTCCAAAGTCAACTTTTCCGATTTAATATATTAAATTGGAATTGAGTGGAAATTCGATTTGATAATAATTGAGATAGGCTTCTGTTAAAGAGGACTGTTACTATATATGGGATTTAAAAGGCTTTACCGTTATTCCATTCATATTAGCAGTCCGATACGGAAATTTATATCGATTATATATTGATTTGGTTTCTGTGAAAATTCCATATTTAATGGCAAATGATTTTGGGTTTATTGTGGACTGTGTTTTAAATGACATTGGTTCTTTAACCCAGTTATAGATAAAATTAAGGTCTTAAAAGTTGAATAATCATAAAGTAATGATTTTTGATATAAAAATCAAATTGGAGTTTTATTGAATCTTTAAAAAGAAGATTAAAGATTAGATTTAAAAGAATTTATCTTTGATAAAATTGATGGGAATCTTTCCCCTTTTAATATGAATATTTTATTAAAATAATATTCTGAATTGGAATGAGGCGTATGATGTGTATTTATAGCACTTGATTTTTGATTATAACATATGCTAGTTATTCGGAAAGACCAGGTTTAACCCATTCTGAATAATTACTATGACGATTAAAGTCAAAGACATTGAAGACGGTGACTGAAGACCGACGATCTTCACATCGAATGGGCGACTATTGATGCCCTGAACAGGGTCGCTCTTAGGAAAGGGTTAAAGTGGTAGTGGTCCGGATGTACTTGTTGATTGTTCGGATATGCGAGCACCTCTCTTCCGTATTGGACATACGGGACAAGGAATAAGGTGTCTCCGGTTTCATTCAGGGCCAGAACGGACTTGTAAATGGATGTGTGTCCGACATTGGATTTCATTTCATGTAAATTAAATTGATTTCTATTTAATATATATCTGTGGTGGCGGAGAATTTATTCTCTTGCTTAACACCCTTCTTTTAGATGCACGAGCTTAAAGGTTATATAATAGTAGTTATCGATCTCATGGCGTGATTTATCAATGTGGCATGCCAAGATGCAAATGATCGAGGATTTTGTTGAAAAGCAGAGCCTTGTGGTTGATGATCACAGTATAGCCTATTTCGGCATAGCTTTGTGTATAGCGTTACCTCGCGAGCCTCACACCCCGGTATGAGTCAAGAACGGGACAAGGGAACACATGGAGTGCACACGTTTCTTTCTAGCTAGAAGTGGTATCAGGGTTTTACAAGACCTGACATTTTACTTATGTGGATGATGGATTTCGAGGCCTCTGATTTATTGGTCGATAGTGACTATTTTATAGGTTCAATAGGGCCGGGAAACGTGTGTTCAGGCATAACTAATCCACTAAGGTATATTTGTGGACCGGCCCTGCAGTATCCAAGGGTTCACTCGGGGGATCCTGAGACATTGCTAGAGTGTATCGAATCGGTAAGGAGATCGTTCCTAGCCTTGACTCATGATGGAAATCCAACTTCCAATATGACACCATGCGGTTTTGATTGTAGAAATATGGTAGCTATGTCGTCTATGATTGATACATTATGATTGAAATGTTTTTGAAACATATATACACTAATAATAATATCAAATCCGTTTTTATCGTATCAAGCATTTTTGACCATTACAAGGTAAAACTCTATCCTCCGGTTTGCGTTGCATTGTGTGATGGGACTTGAGTCTTATAATGGTTTCATTTTTCTAAAAATCATTGCTTTGTTTAACAATTTACTTTATTTAAATTATGCACTGGCAATCCAATGGAGTAAACCCGTTCCGCGTTAGCGGCGTGGTCCTGTGATTAGCCTTATTACTAGTTTAAGTTAAGTAAAGATTTCTCATACCAGTCCCATGACTGACCCGTAGTTTGTTTCTCTTTGCAAACTCGGGTGCACTCTTTTCCACACGGGCAGTCAAGTAGCTTATTTTGTAGATATATTGAGCAGGATCCTGGATCGAAGCTTAAAGTTGTGTCCAGAGCATTGATAGACTTCCGCTGTATTAGTTTATTGTTTTCCGCTGCACTGTATTAAATTATTGTAATTTAATTCGATGTACTCTGATATTCTGTACTCTGATGTAACATTATTATGATGTTTATAAAAGTTTGTTGTTGTTTGTTCTGATGTGTTGTATTCCCAGAGTTAGTGCATTCGAGTTTTGAGCGGTCTTGGTCGATTTAGCGATCGATTAGGTCCGGGCAAAATCCGAGTCGTTACATTAGCTTCGGAGTATAACATTTTTAGAACAATTCGTCTAGATAGAATTAGTAGTATTCTAAGATGAGTAGCTCATTAGATATAGGATTAGTAATGTCCTAGAATGAGCACAACAGAATAGCACATATTAATCAGTCATTACATCATTATCATCTTATCATATGTATCTACTTTTAACCTTTTCTTTAAAATTGTCATTTCTTTTAGTCTGACTCTTTCCTTGATGGTACAGAACTAACTAGAAAATGTGTACTAGAGCGAGAGCTAGAGCCGAGGCAGAGGTGGGGCTAGAGGACCAGCTAGAGATGAGACTCCCACTGCTCAGGGGCAGCCCACTCCAGAGGCTGTAACGCCACCTCCACCCCCATAGCCGTTGGACTTGGATAAAATGTCCAAGAAGTTCAAAAATTTAGGGGGTGTATCCTTTACCGGGCGAGAGAAAGTGATTGAGGCACAGGCATGGCTAAAGAACTGCGAGAAAATATTTGAAGGCCTGGAATTGGAAGATCAGCGCAAGCGCTTTTTGGCAACATGGCTATTGAAAGATGAAGCTGAAAATTGGTGGGATACAGTCAAAATTGCCAATAATGTGGCCGATATGTCTTGGGCCAGATTCAAAGATCTCTTCAATGATAAGTTTATCCCTCCGCAGGAAGTAGAGCGGCTCCACGATCAATTTTCCAATCTACAGCAGGGAGATATGACTATTTCAGAATATGTGTGGAAGTTCGAGGAACTCTCACGCTACGCTCCAGAGTTAGTTCAGGAACCAGTGCAGAAAAACAAAAGATTCATCAAGGGCCTCTCCAAGAAATACCTGAACAGAGTCACAGCTCACATCAAGCTCCCCTTTAATGAAGTAATCGAGATGGCTTGCCGCTATGAGAATAATGACAAATGCACAGCAGGAGCGTGAGAAGAATCAGAATAGTAACAAAAGAAAGCAAGCTGACAAAGAACCAGAGGCGAGCAGCTCTTCATCCGCCAAGCCCCAAGGGAAAAAAAGAGACAAATCCAAGGTGAGATGCTTCAATTGCCATAAGCTGGGACACTTCGACTACGAATGCCGAGCTCCAAAAAGGCCAAGGAGAAATGAGTCTGGGTCTAGTCAAATTCTCAAGATAAGAGGGAGTGCTATAATTTTCACCAAAAGGGGCACATCTAGCCAAACTGCCCGTTGCTAAAGAATTCTTAGGTGGCGCAAGTCTACGACGGAGCGGCTGCACCGGCTTCTTCTGAGGGAGCAGGTAAACCCGATGTTTTAGGCGGTAGTCTTAACATTAAGAACATTCCTATTACAGTTTTGTTTGACACGGGTGCATCAAGAAGTTTCATTTCTAGTGACACGATTAAAAAGCTAAAACTGAAGCCAAGAAAACTTAAAGAATTGATTAGAGCCCATAGTCCGATAGGAGGTTCACTTATCCTCGATCAATATTGTAGAGTGCTTGTTTCTTATTACTATTTTCAATTCCCTTTTAATTTGATCGTCATGAATTTCTCCGGGTATGATATCATACTTGGAATGGATTGGCTAACAAAGTATGAGGCTGAGGTACTATGCACTGAAAGAGTAATAAGAATTAAAACCAAATTCGGAGATATTATTGCTACTCCATGCCACGGCTCAGCCACAGATAGAAAAGAATTTTGGTCTTCTCTAGAAGTCGCTCCTGCTTCTATTGAGGATATTCCTGTCGTCAGAGATTATGTGAATGTGTTTGAAGAAGTTGACAGCTTACCTCCAAGCAGAGAAATCGACTCCAGGATTGACTTCGTCCCTAATGCAAGGCCCGTTGTGCATCCTATTCGGAGAATGACACTGAAAGAAAAGGAGGAGTTGAGCAATCAACCTAAACAACGTTTGTGGAAGGGTCTGATCAGGCCTAGCTTCTCAAACTGGGGTGCAGCAGTGGTGTTTGTCCCAAAGTCAGATGGTACCCTCAGACTATGTGTGGACTACCGTGACCTAAATAAGCAGACACTGAAAAATAAATATCCACTGCCACACATTGATGATCTGTTGGACCGCTTGAATGGAGCACAAATATTCTCTAGGATGGACCTAGCTATAGGTTTTCATCAGTTACGCATTGCCGAAGAATGTGTTCCTTTGACAGCTTTCAGAGGGCTAGACTTATTCTATAAATGGCTAGTAATTCCCTTCGGCTAATGCAATGCTCTAGCATACTTTGTCGATCTAATGAATAGAGTATTTCGAGATGTTTTAAATAAATTCGTGCTGGTTTTCATCGATGACATCCTAATCTTTTCTAAATCCACAGCTGAGCATGAAAAGCATCTGAAAGAAGTCTTGGAGATTTTGCGAAGAAATGTGTTGAAAGCCAAATTCTCTTAATGCATATTCTGGCAAGAAGAGGTGAAATTCCTCGGCCATGTTGTATCAAAGAAAGGCATTTTAGTAAATCCAGGAAAGATCTCAGCCATACAAGATTGGAAGCAGCCTAGGACTCCTACAGAAGTCAGAAGTTTCTTAGGATTGGCTGGCTATTATCGGAAATTCATTAAGGATTTTTCGAAATTATCTTGTCCATTGACGAAACTGACTAAGAAGCATACAAAGTTCTTTTGGACACCCGAATGTGAGGCAGCTTTCCAAGAGCAGAAATGGAAGTTGACCACTGCTCTTGTGTTGACCATTATTGATGGCAATTAGGATTTGAAAGTCTGGACAGATGCTTCCATTGAAGGTTACTCCTTTTATCTCAACAAACATGTCAGAGATTACGTTTTTAATGACAAATCTCATTTTAACATGTTATTCTTTTTATCTATTTAAGGTATTGGTGCGGTGCTAATGCAAAGGGACAAAGTAGTCGCATATGTTAGCCGTCAGTTGCAACCATATGAGAAGAAATACCCCACTCATGATCTGGAATTGATGGCCTTCGTATTTGCTTTAAAGATTTGGAGGCACTATCTCTTGGGTGAGAAGTTCGAATTGTATACTGATCACAAATCCTTGAAGTATCTGTTTACCCAAAGGGATTTGAACTTGAGGCAGCAACGTTGGGTTGAATTTCTTGCGGCCTATGACCTAGACATCTTATATTCTCCAGGGAAAGCCAACGTTTTATCTGATGCACTCAGCAGGAAGAATACGGTCAGCACCAATCTTATCCTCGCCAATCTCATTATTGCACCTTCCTTGATTGATAAGATCTCTGATCTTCAGAAGAATGATGAATTTATTCAGAGAATTAGCAAAAGAGTTAGAGAAGGCAAACCCACGAGTTTCCAGATTGACAACAAAGGGGTTCTGAGGCTATTAGGCCGAATTTGTGTTCCGAACCTTCCTGTGCTCAGAAAGGAAGTAATGGATGAATGTCACAAATCTAATCTCGGTATTCATCCAGGGGTGAGCAAGATGTATCATGACCTCAAGCGCACATTTTGGTGGAGATCTATAAAGAGAGACATTTCTATATATGTTGCTAGATGTCCCACCTGCCATGAAGTCAAAAGCGATCAGCAGAAGCTAGCAGGATTGTTGCAACCGCTAGAGGTACCAAGTTGGAAGTGGGACCAAAATTCTGTGGACTTTATTGATGGCTTGCCCCGAACTAGAAAAGGCAATGACAGTATATGGGTGATTGTAGATCGCTTCATAAAGACTGCCCATTTTATCCTTATCAAATCTAATAGAACAGCTCGAAGTCTGGCGCAGCTTTATTTCAGAGAGATTGTCAGACTACATGGAGTTCCCAGTAGCATCGTTAGTGAATGCGATCTGATATTTGCTAGCAAATTCTAGGAAGCATTCTAGGAAGAGCTTGAGACCAAATTGAATATGAGCACCGCTTATCATCCTCAGACAGATGGCCAGACTGAGAGGGTGAACCGCATATTGGAAGACTTATTGCGAGCATGCATTCTTGATTTTGGCGGGTCATGGGAAGATCGCTTGCTCTTGGTTGAGTTCTCTTATAATAACGGTTACTAAGCAAGCTTGCATATGTCGCCATTTGAAGCATTATATGGCAGTCCATGCAGATCTCCCGCATGTTTGGTGGAACCCGGCAATCGATTAGTAGTGGCTGCTCGAAGTCGAGTGAAGAGCTATGCAGACTCACGAAGAAGGGATTTAGAATTTTCTGTTTTGTGATCTTGTATACTTGAGGGTTTCCCCACTAAGAGGTGTAATTCGAATTGGGAAGACTGGGAAATTGGCACCGAGATTCATTGGTCCATTCCCTATTCTTGAAAGGACTGGAACTCTCGCTTATAGGGTGCAGTTGCCTGATTGATTACCAGGGGTTCATGATGTATTCCATGTGTCTCAACTCCGGAAGCATGTTCATGATCCAGACTTAGTTGTGGAGGAAGCAGCACAACAAGATTTGGATATTACACTGAGCTTAGCAGTAAGGAGGCAGCCAGTGAAAATAGTTGGCAAAGAGACCCGGGTTCTAAGGAACAAGAGGATCCACCTAGTTAAAGTGCAGTGTAGCGGGGATCCTAGAGACTGTACATGGGAGATTGAGGATAGCATCAAACAGGCCTATCCCAAGTGCAGAGTGGACATCTCCGAGTAACTCTTGTGTTGAGGTACATTTACAATACCTTGAATTTTCCGTTTTGTTTCCTACTTTACTATTGTTTCCTTTTCGAGGACGAAAAGCTTTTAATGGGGGAGATTGTAACAACCCGGAAAATCAGGAACAATTTAAATTTTTTATTTTGGCTATTTCAGTGAATTTTTAGTAGTTAAAATAATTTATTTTAAATAATAACGATTAAAAATTTATTTAAATTGAAGTTAGAACGAATATATTTATTTTAATTTTAAAAGGAATGAGAAATAGTACGGTAGTTTGAAAAGTTGAATCTGAACTTTGACTGAATGTACCGGATTCAAAATTTAACGGATTTTGGTGAAACCAAAAATATCTAAACCTGTTTAAAAATATCTTTCCAACAAATCCAAAAAATCGAAATTTCATAGCGCGAAAAAAAGTTATGGCCAGTTGAATACTCAAAATAGTCGCTATGGAATATAGTATAATTTATAGCCCGTATATATGGCCATTATGCAAACGACCTCCCTTTTCGACGAAACCACTTTTTTGTCAGATCCGAAATGTCAAATTATTGCTGATTTTATGAAGATGAAGATGAATCAGATTATGAAGATGAAGACTTAGCATTCATTGCTAAAAGTTTCAAAAAATTCCTAAAGCAACAAAACGCTAGTCGTTATAGCAAAAAGAAATCTGGATCAAATAAACCACCATCATCAGCTGTAGAATGTTTCAACTGCCACAAATAGGGGCACATACACAAAGATTGTCCAGAAAAGAAGAAGTCAGAAAGTGATAAATTCAAATACAAGAAGGACAGATTAAAGAAATGAGCATTCTCAGTAACATGGGATGATTCAGACTCTTCTTTATCAGAAAGTGAAAGTGATTCAGAGAATGAACAAGCAAATGTTTGTTTCATGGCAACAGAAGATGAGGTCTCACTTAAGAAGAGAGGAAAGTGGATTTTGGACAGTGGTTGCTCAAAGCACATGACTGGAGACAAGAGCTTATTGACAAATATTACATACTCAGATGATGGCTCCGTCACTTTTGGAGATAATTCAAAAGGCTATATCATCGGCAAAGGCGATGTGAGTAATTGCGGTACATCTAACTTACCTCTTATTACAAATGTCATGCTAGTTAGGAATTTGAAACATAATTTACTTAGTATTAGTCAGTTATGCGACAAGGGATTTACAATTTCCTTTTCGGATAATAAATGTAGTATTCTAGATGAAGACCGTAATTTAGTTTTTGAAGGATATAGAGACAGAAACATATATTTTCTGAATATGAATATTAATCATAATTCAGATATGTGTCTTATAGCTAAAGATAATGATCCATGGCTATGGCACAAACGCTTCTGTCATATAAACTTCATAACCATTGACAAACTAGCCAAACACGATCTAGTTAGAGGACTACCCAAACTAAGCTTTAAAGTTGACAACATTTGTGACGCATGTCAATTAGGAAAATTGACTAAATCCTCCTTTAAATCCAAGAAAGTCAAATCAACATTACAACCACTTGAGTTATTACATATGGATTTATTCGGACTAACTCAGGTTCAGTCAAAAAACCATAGTCGATACGTGTTTGTAATTGTTGATGACTTTCCCGTTACACTTGGACAATTTTTCTAAAAAACAAAAGTGACACCTTCAAACATTTAAAATCTTTCGTCAAGAGAATTCAAAAATCGAAAGGACTTAAGGTTAAAAATATAGGAAGTGATCATGGAGGAGAGTTCGAAAATAATGAGTTTGAACATTTTTGTACAAAGAAAGGTATATACCATAATTTTTCGTTTCCTAGAACTACACAACAAAATAGAGTTGTAGAACGGAAAAATAAAACCTTACAAGAATGTGCAAGAACTTTATTAAATGGAACCACCTTACCAAAACATTTCTGGGCAGAAGCCGTTGCAACTTCCTGTTATGTTTTGAATCGTGTATCCATTCGACCTCTCACTAAGAATACTTCTTATGAATTATTTAACAACAGAAAGCCTAATATTTCATATTTCAAAGTATTTGGTTCTAAATGCTTTATCTTAAATACGAAAAACCATCTCGGTAAATTCAATCCAAAGGCCGATGAAGGTATATTTGTAGGTTATTCGGAATGACGCAAGGCCTATCGTATATTTAATAAACGAACCAAAACTATTGAAGAATCTCTTCATGTATCTTTCAATGAGTTCTATCAGCAACCCCATAATATATCAAATGATGATGAAATAATAGTCACCGATAATCCAATCACCACAAATGTTGACTCTGACTCTGAAATAGTTACTGAAAATTTTCATCAACCATGTGAGTTACAATCTCCAACAAGGATACAATCCCCATTAAGGGTACAATCTCCATCGAGGATACTAAGAGATCATCCTACTCAAAATATAATCGGGGAGGTAACATCACAAGTCAGAACAAGGAGTCAACTCAATTAAATGGGTCATGTTGCGTTTCTTTCCAATATCGAACCTAAGAATCCGAAAGAAGCTGCTACCGATGATTACTGGATCATTGCCATTCAAGAAGAACTAAACCAGTTCGAACGCAATGATGTGTGGGAACTTACTGATCAATCTGTTATTGGTACTAAGTGGGTCTATAAAAATAAAGTTGACGAACAAGGTAATACCACCAAAAATAAAGCAAGGTAAGTAGCACAAGGATATAATTAGGAAGAAGGGATCGATTATGAAGAAACATTTGCACCAGTCGCTCGACTAGAAGCTATTAGAATCTTATTGTCCTTTCCTTGTCATCATAATTTCAAACTTTATCAGATGGATGTCAAAAGTGCATTTTTCAATGGATTTATCAAAGAGAATGTTTATGTCGAACAACCTCCTTTATTCGTACATGAGAAATATCCTGATCATGTGTATAAACTTAAGAAAGCTCTATATGGTTTAAAACAAGCACCCCGTGCTTGGTATGAACGACTACGAAGCTATCTTATTGATTCAGGATTTCAAATAGGAAAAGTTGATTAAACCTTATTTATTAAACATTCTCGAAAATATATTCTAGTTATCCAGATATATGTAGACAACATTATCTTTGGTTTAACAAACGATAAACTCTGCAAAGAGTTTGCAAATATTATGACCAAAGAATTTGAAATGTCTCATATGGGAGAACTATCATATTTTCTTGGACTTCAAATCAAACAACTTTCGACTGGTATTTTTATCAATCAAGATAAATATTGCGGAAATCATATCAAACGCTTCGGTTTAGAAAACACATCTGGTAAACCCACTCCTATGAGTACATCTACACATCTTGAAAAAGATGAAAACGGCAAGAGTGTTGACCATAAGTTATATCGAAGCATGATTGGTTCTCTTCTCTATCTTACAGCTAGTCGTCCAGATATAATTATGAGTGTTTGCTTATGTGCACGCTTTCAAGCAGATCCAAAAGATTCACACTTACGAGCAGTGAAACGAATAATTCGTTATCTTAATAATACCAAAGATTTCAGTCTTTTCTACCCGAAAGAATGTCCATTCTAATTAGTATCATATAGTGATGCTGATTTCGGAGGCTCTCGAACAGATAGAAAGAGTACAAGTGGTACGTGCCATTTTATTGGAAAATCACTTGTCTCTTGGTTTAGTAAGAAACAAAATTGTGTTTCACTATCGACATGTGAAGCTGAATATATATCACCGGCTCTTGCTTGTACACAAGTTATATACATGCAACAAACACTTCAAGACTTTGATATTCATTTATCAAATTCGATTATATACTGTGATAACACAGGTGCTATAAATCTATCTAAGAATCTAGAAAATCACTCTCGGACAAAACATATTGATATCCGTCATCTTTTCTTAAGTGACAATATAGAAAAAGGAAACATATGTCTCGAATATATCCAAATTGATCGTCAACTAGAGGACTTTTTTTACTAAGCCTCTACTTGAATCTAGTTTCATTACATTGTGTAGAGAGCTTAGTTTAATTTCTAGAAATGAACTTGATACGTAATCACTGATGCTATATATCATTAAGTTCTTTTCTATATTCGGTTTATTCATTTTCTAAAACTTTAACTACTTTTTTGCTATTTCTATTTTTAGAAAATGAATATGAGCTTCTCATTGTTTCCACGGTAAATTTTTGCATGACAATTCTCATCCACAAGTTTATATATACGGTCTTCTATATAAGCTTGTCGAACTTTCTCTTTGTTTTTCATCTCTCCCTATCTGAACCTATAGTTATTATAATCCTAAAGTTTAGATACTTCATTATGGCTCATATCTGTGATGAATGTGCACAAAGGTCTCACATTTCAGTCACGAGTTCTGAACCAGAGGAATATTACTCTCCCGAAACTCCGAAAAACAAATCAAAATGTCATTACAAATGCACTATACTCCCGGTAATACGCCAACTTCAAAACGTGCGAAGAAAGCGTTGTTTTGTTCTCCCGGCACTAGAAAAAAATCTATGAGATTCATCATTATAAAAAGCATTAAATAGATCTTCAGAGGCAACTACATTATGAACAACAACTGACTTCAGAATGCCTATCTCTTTTAGAAAGAATGGCATCATTCTTTTGTGGTACTAACAAACATGGCGTATACGAGTCGATGCCGCACATTCCTTCATCCTCTAAAAGTCCAAACTCTTGGGAATGAAACTATAATCGTAACAAAGGATAAAAAGATAAGTGGTTGCCGTGGACACCACGAATTAACGAAGCCAAAGAAGAGTCTACCGAGCATAGTTATTCTACCTCTCATTAAGTTTCTTTATTAATTTTATGATTGTATTTTCGTATATGTTTTCCATGTACTATTTCATATATTTCATGTTTGAATAATTTCAATTATATATGGACTGTTAATCATTTGAAACAAGAGTAAAAATGCAGGAAAACAGCTCCCAGCCTAACCAGTCGACCGACCAATATACACATGTCGACCGTTTTGTCAGCTGGTTGAAAACGGTCAACAAGTGATTATTAGGCGGTCGACCGATCACGAGGAAAACTGTTTTTCCACCGTCCATATATGTTCAGTTTTTTTTAAACCTATTTATTCACTTTCCGATTCCACTTTCAATCAACATGGCTCCTCCATAAAAGAAGTTAAAACAAGCTTCCTCTTCCGAAACTCAACCTGTCGATCTCTCTATAAAGAAGTGGTTGGTAGATCCAATTGTAGTCAAAAGGTGGAATGAGATGAAGGATTTCACAATTCACCTGGGTTCGTATATTAAATTCGATGATTTCTCTAGTTATCGTGTTCGTAGTTTAGCAAAGAGTGCTGATATTGAAAATCTAATCGACTTTGATCGAAATAATGTGGAGATTAATCATGTGATGATCAAGCTTTTCTATGCTAACCTAAATTTAGAGAAATTCAAACCCGAAAACCCCGCACAATGCCTTTGGTCCGTGGTATGTGGCAAAGAAGTTTTAATCTCATGTGCAAGAATGGCGAATGTTCTTGGTTCTTCCTTTTTGAGTGAAAAATTCTCGGGAAATTTTTGCAATGTTCATACCCGTAATAACGTGAGCCATCAATTCATTGAGGATGGCAAGGATAGCACTAAGTCCATTGGGTTACGACCAACTGCAAGTGTTCTTCATCATACCCTTATGCGTTCTCTTTTCCCGAGACTAGGAAATTTCGATGCTGTTTACAAAGAAAATTTCAAGGCTTTGTATACAATATACAGTAATGTTCGTATCAACTGGATTGGCATGATTTTTGATGAAATTTTACAAGTGAATGAGAGTTCTTGACCACATTTGTTTTATAACGAAAATATTATGCGTCTGTTACTTGATTGTGGCATCAATCCTCCTAAGTCGACTGTTTCAAAGCCAAAATGCATTGATAAAGCATCGATTAATCGAATGAAGCTTCCCAATCCACATTTCAATATTATGCCATTTTGTAATGGCCCGAAAATCCGAACCAATTTGAGCTGACTAATATCCTACACATTCAACTCAAAGTGCACGAAAATTCAGATCATTAATAGAAAGAAATTAGAGGATAAGATAGAAAAGATAGAACTAATAGAATAGAAGGAGAAGAAGAACATCAGAATCAAAGTAAACACGAAACTTACAGCGGAATGAATAAAATTTTATTATTACATAACTTTGAAATATAAATCTGAATTTGTATACACATACCATATCAGAGTCTAACTCATATACATCATAGCGGAAATAATCTCTAAATAACTAAAGGTGAAGCCTTCTGCTTTGAGCTCCTCCAAGTGTATCTGTAAAAGCCTAAAACACTTGTCTGCCCGTACAAATTTGGGCACCCAAGAGTTTAGGGGAAAACAAACAAAATAAACTCTAGGTCAGTCATGGGACTGGTGTGAGTAAATTCTAACCATACTGTTTAACTTTGAAAATCCTTTTCAAAACAAGAAGATAATAGTAAGACCAGCCCACACATAAACATGGACAGTTTTTACCTTACTATAACCCAACATATTTTTATATCAAACTTCAGTGATATTATAATAATGTCTAATCAAATAAATAACCAAATAGCAGAGCGCTTGCATCTCACGCAACACATTTATATAGTATAAAATCATAAACCGCAGGGCGCTTATTGGAGATTGGATTCCAACAGACAAGGTATGGGAGCACCTAAAGATCAGTGTACTCTAGAGGGTATACACCTGGGTTCAACAAGAACGTCTTGCACCCCAGCCACACATGACCGCTCACTCATTTAGCTTGAGTGTCACGAATATATTGCCACCCATGGTTGTTGGCCATCCAACCGTCATCCGAAGATACAGAATCGAAAAGAAGTATAAATTTAAATTTTCTCTAGATCGGTGACAATACACCCTGCTTGGGGATGACCCAACTAGCCATGCTGCCTAACCCAACCTTTGTTACTTCCTGGTTGTGAGGCTAGAGGCTACGTCTATCTTCAGAACATCTGATCACTATTCACTTTGAACGCCACATCGTCAAATCCTTAATAACATATTGATTACACAAATGCACACTGGGTGTAGAATAAAGAGAAGTTACCTTCTCCCCACCAACTTGGTATATTCGTAAAAATCAATGGAGTGACCATTGGAAATACTCTGTCAGACACTCGTCCATACAAGTTGTCCTGGGACTGGACAAACAGAAAGCACCATTCTTAAACTCGATGACCCTTGCATTTCACTCCGCCTTCAATTATCATCAGCATAATAATATTCGCAGCGCTTATGCCTATACGGAGTGGTTTCCGGGTAATATATCCAACCAGTCTCTCCGTATTGACAACGATGGTCAAAACACTTCGATAGTCGGTTATTTAACCATCGAAGTATAAACAAACATTCACTCAAATGTATAACTAGACATCACACAAACACGGGTACTTTTTATTTAACCTTCGTTTTTATTATTCGAATTCCCATATCTTACCAGATATTTCTCAAATCCCGTTTTAGCCTTTTTACACTTCTTGGAAAATATTTCCAGCTATTATAAACTCTAATTCTTTCATGTTCCAGAAAACATACGTTATTGACGTTCGAACTATTTCCATTAATTTCACATTCTTTATTTCCATACTTGGATAATCTACCCTATTTTCATTGGAAAATATTTCCAATTTCATTTTAACCTTCTAATCGGCCCAACGTTCACTTTTCAAACACTATTCACTTTGAAATGTGTATACCATCCCTTATTATAGAAATCTGAACATCTTTATCATATACTCTTTATTAACGTAATAATTTCCCTTATCTTGTTTACCGAAATCTCTTTCATACTTTTATATTCCTATTCCACTTTATAACTTTGTTTCTAAGTCAACTTCTTATTAAATCAATATCAAGTTTATAACTAAATACTGATTCCTATCCTATTAACATTTATTTGTTTAAAACTAAATGTTAATTATTCTATCAGATTATAATTCCTAAAAATGATTTACTTTAATACATTAGACATCGTTGAATTAAAATTCCAAATCCTAATGGTTTAATTCTAATCACATTTCGAATATCGAAATGATGTCATTGCTTTCTGAAACAATTTCCAATATCTCTAACTCGTTCTTATATTTCTTTGGACAGACATCGTTACTTATTACTTTTAGAATAAGTGGGTTTCAAACTAAACTGTTTCCATTCCCTAGGAAGTGTTGCTATATATAAAAATCACGCTTAAGTTTGGTTAACAACGTTAATTTATCGTTACAGTTCAAAACTTGTCATACGCTGTAATATTCTCCTTTATAACTAATCTCGACATACAGTCACGCTTAAGCTTAGTCAACAACGTTATTTTATCGCTATAGTTCTAAGACTTGCAATATGCTGCCATATTCCCTTTATACTAATATTGACATCTCTTTCCGTTACAAACTGATATCGTTCCTCGGTAACAGTGAAGCCGTTCAAGTTGGGGTATTTTATCCTCTCAGACCTTAATCGACAACGTTCTTACCTTAGAATAGATATAAGTCTGAACTCTAATCCCTTATTACTTATAATATCTATCAGACCGTATTTTCTTCTTTAATTTGGACTATGGTTTTATAACACCATATCCTTACTTTGAAACTCAGTTGTTTATGACTATCTATATTAAACATTAACTCTTCACTTTAACTTCATTTCACAGCCCTATTTATAACTTCTTTACTAAGATCTATTGACGTTCTTTGTCTTCTAACGGTTTACTTTTATTTGAAAAATTATACTGAATTCAAGTAATACCTCATTATAAACTCGATATCCTCTTAAATGGAATCCATTTAAGAACAATTATTTAATTAAATAATATTTACTTTATCATTGCTGAAGTAAACAGTTTACTTCATCATTAATCTAAATAGATTAGTTGCTCACTTTATACTAATTATATTAGTTCAATCATCATTTAAACTTCATTAATTAAGAAGATAATTAATGAGAAATTTTATTAATGTTAAACAATTTATTGTCAAGTTATTATCATTAGATTAATTGAAAACCCATTTAATCCAAAAATCATTTTTCAATTAAATAGTTGATTTAAATCAACTTCATCCCTCATTAACTGATTTTCATTACTTCTTACCATTAGATTAATATATTTAATATAATAATAATTCTAAATTGTTTATCTTAAAATAATTATCCAAATATTTACTCGTAGGATAAATTCTGCTTTATAAACTTATTTAAATGTCAACAATCGTTTTTATTTACTTTATAAAACGAACTCTAAAATACTGGTTTATAATAGAACTTCTATTATAATTTAAAACTTCGCTTTAATTATAAAAATATAAATTTTTGTAATTATCTTCGTTGATTTTCCTGACGGCCAATCAACTCCTTAACAAAACGATGGGTTTTATGGTCGACTGTTGTCACCTTCTTAATCGATATCGTTTATTTATTTAATCAAAACAATTGTTAAATTTCCATTCATCATCAATGTTCACATGGGGTTTTACTGTCATTTGGGTTCAAACAGTGCATATACATAAAACAAACAGTACCTATAAATATTGTGTAATCCGGTTGGATTCCTCCAACCGGTTTTTCGCATCCACAAATGTTAGTCAACCAATTAACACTGATTTCATACTAGGGAATATTATAATCGACGGAATCAGTATCCAACATATGCAACGATATATATTTCAACCAATTTAATTGTGATCTACCTAAACGACCATCACACAGTATTCAACCAACATTAAAATATATTTATAATATTTTAAAATAGATCAGAGTTTGTGAATTTACTCACCTTTGCGCGTTAACCGTTAAATAACGATTTGCGTCAGTCGATCGTAACTGCGTTTTTGCCCCGTCCGTCCCAATTCCATAATCCAGCCGTGCTTCAAATTGTTCTAAACCAAATCATAGCATAACCAGCTTCAGTACGAACCCAAAGTAATGGACGGATTGGAAATCTTATTTCGACCCACTCGAAAACAGATCCACCCCCTTTATCTTATTTTCTTCTTTCTCGAATGCAGACACAGACTCACCACTGCTATGTTGTACTCTCCCTATCAACTTAACATTGTGTGTGCGCACCTTTTTCTTTTTTCTTTTATCATCAAAACTCCGAGCTGAAAGCCCATAATGAACAAGCATCGTCGTCCCCCTTCTTCTCCCATACTTCTTCTTCCTTTATCAGTTAACACAGCTGCTTTTAATTTCCTGCCACTCTACAAATATGTCCCAAACGAAATGAACTAATAGCCCACCCTTTCTTCTTTATTCCTTCCTTCTCCTATAACTTCTCCACTGCACAAGTGTCAGCGCATGGACATACTTTCCAACTACCACACAAATTCTGAAAGGGCTCGAACTCATCCATGCTGTGGTCACTCCCCCCACGTTAAATAATATTATTCACACCATCTTCTACCTGTTTGATCATTACACTTCATTAGTTATATAATACCATCCCAAACTCAAAGACAGCCTGACTTTTGCCTCGCCCAGTCTTCGTGAGCTGCGTCCTTTCCACCCTAGCGTGCTTCGACACAGTGCAACTCTAGCCCACCGAGACGCGACACCACTTTACTTTCCTCAACAAACTCCCCTCACGTTAGGACTGTTTTAACGGCCTAGTGTTCTTTCGTGAAACCCTGATAGTTTCCTACCGCATGAGCCCGACAGTCACCATCCCCCTTTGTGATGACCTCAGTCCGCCCCCTTCACATCATCAGGGACCGCACTTAGCCCCTGCTCCACTTCGCCGTGATTCACCTCGTCGCCATAGAGCGTCTGGTCATCGGAAGAACAACGAGAGGACCCCCCCCATTCAGCTCCAAGTGCAACATTCCTAATCCTCTACCTTGCGTTCAAGAGCATCACGATATTTTAGTTTGGATCTATCGTCCCCTTTTTATTTTATGAGCAGCTTCCTTTTCGTGTATTTATATATATATATATATATATATATATATATATATCAGGAGGCTTAACTCTTAAGGAATAGGGTGATGGTAGGTATTGAGGTAGCACGTTTTAATGCATGATGCTCATTAATTTTTGATAAGACAGCGGCATGGTTTGATTTCTTCCTTTGAACGAAATAGGTAATGGGAGGCTTTATTTGTTTATACATAGGCTTGTCTTATATTAGATATTTAGGTGGCAGGTGCATGTGCTGATTCATGCTTCACGAGGGTACCCATTTCTTTGCTTCTAAGGAACCCAATAGCTTACCTATGAAGTTTGTCCACTTAAAAATACTTTATATATTGATTGTTGTGGATTATTTACGCTACGTAATCCATGTGATATTGTGTATTGTTCACTGAGAATTATCGAAAGATAACAGTAACTATAAAGTCATGTACCCCAAATGTACCCAACTCCGTTCACTTACGAGCTGCTATGGACAGAAATAGAAACGTCGTTGTGTCGAGCACTGCCTCACGACTCCAAAAATATAAAAATACCGGTAGGTTAACTTATATTGTGAAACCCTGAAATATTGATATAGGGTGTAAAATAATCTAAATAAAAAGTTGCGTTATTTAATTAATTAAAAATTGCAGTAAAATTCTAAAAATTTATTTATCACTATGTCTCAAAAGAACCTTGTCTAAATTCGAAACCGATATCTAGTTATATCGAATAACCCATTACGGTCGATAAACGATTCTACATCGACTATTTGAATATTTGATTTGGATATATCTTGCAATATATAATTCAGAAATTAGTTTTTTCACCTCCATTAAAAAAAACAGTTCAACAGATTTCAACGTTTCTTGTTTCGCAGAAATCCGATTTAAAACGAGTCCTGTACACTCAGTTGAAGTTCAGAACATTAAATTACGAACTACCGCGATATTTCGAGCTCGATTATATTTAATATATATTTTTATACGTTCAACTTCGTTTTAATTAATATATAAATCCACTTATATTACGAATTCAATATTTAAACCGATTTAAATAATTTAAATACAAACCGATAAAAATGGGGGACGTTACATTCCTTCCCCCTTAAAAGAATTTCGTCCCCGAAATTGCTAAGGTAGGGAAGATGCTATAATTCATATTATAACCAGGTTAAAAATCTTTTATTTAATTTCTTGAATTCAGTTTCAACAGAACCGATTAATTCTAATTAAAATATTAATTCCTTCTTATTACCGAATACTTTCAGAAATTCTGGAAATTTCCTAATAGCTTAAATTTTCAGAGAATTTCGCCAGCATCTCCTCTACACGGCTCAATCAGTACAACTACAACTTGCCTCTCTGGGCCCTCTCCAATCCAAAGAAATAAACAGCCAACCGGCTTTCCCAAAAATAGTTCATAAATCTCATACTTGAATATAATTTTAAATATGTACCCTTTTTGTCGGGCATCCAACTATATCTCTTTAATTTGTTATTACTTCAGCATATGTCCATGCATTTCCAATTGATCTCCAAACAATTTATCCTCAAAACAATCACTTTCTTATGGCCAAGCCAAATTCTATTTCAACTCCAATTCCATTTACTGATTTATTTCTCAAATCAGTTATCTTCATCTCCAAATTCAGAATTTTATTCTTATTCTCCAAGAATCAATCCATTTTAATAACTCGAATCTCCAATACTTCTCTTTTACTATTTCCATTCTGGATCGTTCCAAATTCGGTCCAATTTTGTTTATCTTAGTTTAAGTTCCACTTTTACCATTTTGACTCCATAAGTTAAATCTTTATTTCAGAATTCAAATTCCTGGGATTTGTTTCAAATCAGTTTGAAATCATATATATTACATATAATAATAGCAATTCAAAACATTTGAATTTTTGAACAACTTGTTCTTCAAATCAATTCAAACAAAATCTTTGGTAGTAATCCGTCACTTAGAAACTCGAAAATGAACACCGACGATGTCCGGATCATCATCGGAATTTATTTTCCAGCCATCGAAGTGAGTTCAATACTGTATTACTTTCAAAACTCATTTTTAAACACTTTATTTTGAAATTAAATCAAAATATTCTTTTAAAATGCTTGGAAAAACATTTTTAAATTCCCAGGATTTAAAATTCCATATATTAAATCCAAATTCATTTACAATCTTTTTTCCAAATTACCAGAGTTTTAAATTTCCAAATCTGATTTAAATTCATATTTAGTTCATCTAATTTTGCATATTACACTTATATAATATTTCAATTGGTTATTTATATAACCAACTACATTATAAATCTTATTCGATCATAATAACGATCAACACTATAATAGTCTCAAGATATATACTCTTTTTATATCAAATTATAATTTTGGGTAAAATTATTTTGGTTACCCTCTTTTAAAAACATACTGTGTCGAATTACTCTATTCAAGAGTTTAGAAACACCTATCGACACAGTTTGCATTACTGTTTCGACCATAATTCATAAATCTGTGACGACCCCAAAACCCCGTAAGACGGTGTCAAGGGTAATCTTTGGAATATAACACATAAACAGATAATAGCAGAACATAAATAAATAAATACACCAGATAATGTACAATAGAATACACTGGATAAACATAATCATCAGAGTTACACAGTATACAGGATCATACTTAGTACAAAATACAGTTCAGTTATACAAAAATGTCTACAGCGGAAAACGAAACATAATATGTACAATAGGGGCTGAACAGCATAAAAAGAGATAAATGATAGAATCCATCTTCAGCTCCAGGTATCCAGAAAGAGCCTGCTAAAACCTGAATGCAAGGCTGCCCGTGTATAAAGAGGGGCACCCGAGTTTGCAAGTTAAACAAACTACGAGTCAGTCATGGGACTGGTATGAGAAATCTACTTAACACATTTCATAATATGGCTAATCACAGGACCACGCCACTTTCGCGGAACGGGTTTACTCCATTGGATTGCCAGTTCTTTAAAACAAATAAATCTTTTAAATATCGCAATGCTTTTATAAAAATGAAGCCATTATAAGACTCAGTTCCCATCACACAATGCAACGCAAACCGGAGGATAGAGTTTTTACCTTATAATGGCCAAAATATGCTTGTAACGAATAAAACAAAAGCAATTGATATTATTACTAGTGTTTATATGTTTCAAAAACAACTTCAAATCATAAGTATCAATCATAGACGACATTAATGCCCCATATCACTATGTCGCCATATATAGGTATACAATCAAAACCGCACGGTGTCGTAATTGGAAATTGGATTTCCGTCATGAACCAAGGAAAAAGATAGTCCTTACCGACTTCACGACTCTCTAGCCCGAGCCACAGGATCAGAGCTCGAGTGACCCTTGGAGCGACTGGGTCGGTCCACCGATGTGGATTAAAATGCCTGAACACTGCGTTTCCCCGCTCTTTGGTGCGTAAATGAGCCAAATGACTCCATCGGCTTCACATAGTCACCAATATACCCGAGGTGCCTCGCAACAGCAACAACCACACAAGTGAAAATAATATAAATGTCAGGCAGTTTGAGCACTGACACCACCTCTAGCTAGAAAGAAACGCATGTCCTCCCTGAGGTCCTCTCCCATTTTTGGCTCATACCGGGGTGTGAGGCTCGCGAATCAACATTATACACAAAGCTATGCCACACAGGCTGTGCTTTGATCATCAACCACAAGACTTTGTTTTTCAACAGAAGCCTTGATCATCTGCCACTTAGGCATGCTACACAGGCAATTCACTCTATGCGACTGATTTCTATCGATATATATCCTCTGAGCTCGTACGTCTCAGAGAAGGGCGTTAAGCAAGAGAATAAATTCTCTGCCGCCAAACAGATATATATTTAATAGAGATCAATCAGCACAGAACAAAATCAATGTCAGACACACAGTCCATTTACAAGTTCGTTCTGGGTCTGAACGAAACCGGAGGCACTATATACCTTGCATATCCATCGATCTCCAAGCACGTCTGGACGATCACCACTTATTATCTATATTTCGGGATGCCTCCCAATAAAGACATCAGTTATCATCCAACCGAGGTAAAGATCTCCGGTCTTCAACCACCGTCTTCATCATCGACTTCTTACCGCCGATCAATTATTTGAAATGAGATCTAACTCGGCCTTTTCAAATAATTCACGTATATTTAGAATTTAAATCGATTCATTTCAATAGTTAAATTATTCGACTTCAATAATTCTGTTATTAAATGTAATTTTCACACGAAACCCATTCAACCATCAAATATATAATAAACCAGGAAAAATCGGTTTATTTTCCATTCCATATCGTTTATAATATTTTATAACGATTTATCGCTATTTTTATTCATTAAAAATAGCCAATTTTATTCAAACGACGCTTCAGGCCATAACGCGGCCGTGGCGCTGTTTTTCTTCAGATTTGATTTACACATATTTGAAAATCTAACCGTTGGATCTTCACAAATTTTATATCATTAGAAAGATCTTTTCAAAACGAATCCAACGGTCTCAGTTTTGGGAAAATCCGACGGTCGGATCTCCCGGTACACTCGTTTGAAGTTTCAATTTCAAAATACGAACTGCAGCGTCGTTATTCGATTTAATTTAATTATATATTTATATATAATCGATTCTGGCGCTGTTTTTCTTCAGATTTGAATTAAACATTCCAGACAATCCAACCGTTGGATCTTCATAAAGTGGGTGTCGTTGGAAAGATATTTCCAAGGCGAACCCAACGGTTTCGGTTTTGGGAAAATCCGATGGTCGGATCTCCCACACTAATCGTTTGAAATCACGGTTTCAAAACACGAACTGCAGCTTCGTTATTTGATTTATTTTATATATATATAATAAATTCATTCGTCGATTTCAAAATCATATCCACTTCATATATTTGATAAAAATGATATTTTTATCATCAAAAATATTTATTCAACACATGAATATTTTTAGCACTTCATATTCACAATAAAAATGTAGATTTTATTGTTCAATCTATATATTCAACACGTGAATGTTTTCGACTTCACACATGCGATAAAAATTTGATTTTTATCGTTCTAGTTCTTTATTCAACACATGAATATTTCCTATAGTTGATATATATAACAAAAATGTTATTTTTATTTTTCAAATAAATTTACTCAACACATGAGCTTCATTCAACACATGAATTTCTATTCAACACATGAATATTTTCTATAGTTTATACTTATAATAAAAATGTGATTTTTATTGTAAAACAATTTATTTCAAAACACGATTATTTTATATAGTTTATATATAAGGTAAAAATGTTATTTTTGGTATTAAAACAATTTATTTAAAACATTAGTATTTTATATAATCTATATATATGATAAAAATGTTATTTTTATCTTTCAAAGAATTTATTCAATACACGAACTCCATTCAACACATGAATTTAATTCAACACATGAATTTCTATTCAACACATGAATTTTATTTCAACATTCAACACATGAATTTAATTCAACACATGAATTTTATTTCAACATTCAACACATGAATTTTATTTCAACATTCAACACATGAATTTTATTTCAACATTCAACACATGAATTTTATTTCAACATTCAACACATGAATTTTATTTCAACATTCAAATTTAAATCAAACACGGAAATATTTCAGAAAATTTCGGCAGCATAACGGCACGGTAGTTAAAACTGGCACCGTCCCTAGTACGGCTCCTCGCTCTACCTTAAAACCTCGCGGTTTTTGACAATAGGGATTTTCAATATCTAGTTCGCACGCAGGCGAATTTTCCCATATACTAATCCTATTGGGATTTCAATCACAATTAATCATTTCAAATCAACCATTCATGATATTCACCAAATTTCACATCAACCAATAATCCAAACAATATCACGACTAATATATATCGTCCATGGTCTATGGACGAGGGGAGTATATATATATATATATGTATATATGTATATATATACGTATATAACTATATTTTGATTTCATTTCAATATCACTTCAATTCATTTCAACGCATATATTACTTATACATCGAAGATACAACTTATACAACGCTTATACATGTGGTGTACAACGCTTATATAACTCATACTTCGACTATATAATTTATACATCGTTGTTTTCCATATCATTTATAATTCAGAAATCTCACATTGGGTTCCACTCCACTAAAAATTGTAGAAGGCTCAGAAAAATATCCGGTCTCTTCTAGAATGTAGAAGACGTCCCTACGGTCCCGGTGTCTCTTGTTTCACTGAATTTCGACAAGAAACGAAAAAGATATGATGTTTACAAGCTGATCATGTTTTGCGACGGTTTTAAACTGTTGAAATCAGTTCAGAAGTTCAAAACCGTACCTTTCAGCCTTTGATTCCAAACTAGGTTTCAACTTTGCGATCAAACCGCTGCACGATACCAGAATCAGGTTGCGCCACGAAGTGGAGCTTGGAGTCGCACACGTGCACAGGGTAGTGGGGCCCAGATCGACGCAGCAGGCGGAGCACGGCGGCGGGTTGAACGTGACACTTCGGGGCTTCGAAACTCGATGGATACACAATGGAAAAACCCGATTCTGGTATGGATTTAAATAGGAGACGGAGCTCTTCAAAATGGATCAAGAATCACGCGATTCCATTGAGTGGTTGCGGAGAATTTGAAGAGAGAAGGTGGCGACCTGATTCCGTCATTCGCGCTGAAGCGTTATCGGGGAGAGAGAATGGGAAAATGAATTCTGATTGGCCATGGTTTTTTTATTTATTTATTTTAAATCCGAAAATACCCCTCTTCACATACAAACTCCAATCCAAACCCAACGACTGTCGCCCCTAACTAAATACCCCAATTCCGAACACAATGGAATATGTTTCGTAAGCCCATTCGACTATTTCAGTCAGTTTTTCTTCAAATTAAAATATAAAACATTCAATATTTAATTTGAATGTACATTTCAATTTGCCGGGGCCACATACTGATCCCAAAAATTCCAGAAAAATAAATCTAGCTATGTTTTGACAATACGGTCCCAACAAAACTAGTTTCGTCGAATTTTGAGACCGTTTGAAAAATGGCCCCTTTTTGGTCGATCCAGTTTAACAGAAATCGACCAAACACATTTTCCTTTGCCACACTTACATAACAACTTCAAAAATTATGAAATTTGAAACCTAGAAAAAAATTTACATCCTGGATCCAACAAAAGTGGTTTCATCGAATTCTGAGGTCGTTTGCAAAATGGTCATTTTCATGGGCTATATATATTCTATAGCGACCTTTCTGAAAATTCATTTGGCCATAACTTTTGATTCCCGCTACGAAACTTCGATTTTTCATATTCGTTAGAAAGATATTCACTAACAGATTTAAATATTTTTGGTTTCACTAAAATCCGTTTTATTTTGCCCCCGGTACATTCAGTCAAAGTTTGAATTCAAATTTTGAAACTGCCGCGCCATTTCAGGCCTTGTTTATAATTAGAATTAATTATATTTGTTTTCAAACGTCGATTCAAGCACACTTTTCGTTGTTATTATTTTAAATAATTTATTTTAAATATCTAAAATTCACTAAAATAGGCAAATTAAAAAAAATTAAATTGGCTCAGATTTTCCGGGTTGTTACAAAATCACTCGACTGACCAGTCAACACAATATAAAACGGTATTTATATTAATTTACAAATACGCGCTCATATATATATATATATATATATATATACACTCAACTCAATCTAGAGTATTACTAACTCCATCTATATTGAGTTACGCCATAGAGCCAAGGTAACCACTTAACCTGGCTCTGATACCAACTGTAATGGCCCGAAAATCCGTACTAATTTGAGGTGACTAATTTCCTACACATTCAACGCAAAGTGCACGAAAATTCAGATCATTAATAGAAAGAAATTAGAGGATGAGATAGAAAAGATAGAACTAATAGAATAGAAGGAGAAGAAGAACATTAGAATCATAGTAAACACGAAACTCACAGTGGAATGAATAAAATTTTATTATTACATAACTTTGAAATACAAATCTGAATTTGTATACACATACCATATCAGAGTCTAACTCATATACATCACAGCGAAAATAATCTCTAAATAACTAAAGGTGAAGCCTTCTGCTTTGAGCTCCTCCAAGTGTATCTGTAAAAGCCTGAAACACTTGTCTGCCCGTACAAATTTGGGCACCCAAGAGTTTAGGGAAAAACAAACAAAATAAACTCTGGGTCAGTCATGAGACTGGTGTGAGTAAATTCAAACCATACTGTTTAACTTTTAAAATCCTTTTCAAAACAAGAAGATAATAGTAAGACCAGCCCACACATAAACATGGACAGTTTTTACCTTACTATAACCCAACATATTTTTATATCAAACTTCAGTGATATTATAATAATGTCTGATCAAATAAATAACCAAAGAGCAAGCACTTGCATATCATGCTCCACATTTATATAGTATAAAATCATAAACCACAGGGCGCTTATTGGAGATTGGATTCCAACATACAAGGTATGGGAGCACCTAACGATCAGTGTACTCTAGAGGGTATACACCTGGGTTCAACAAGAACGTCTTGCAACCCGGCCACACATGACCGCTCACTCATTTAGCTTGAGTGTCGCGAATATATTTCCACCCACGGTTGTTGGCCATCCAACCGTCATCCGAAGATACAGAATCGAAAAGAAGTATAAATTTAAATTTTCTCTAGATCGGTGACAATACACCCTGCTTGGGGATGACCCAACTAGCTATGCTGCCTAGCCCAACTTTTGTTACTTCCTAGTTGTGAGGCTAGAGGCTACGACTATCTTCAGAACATCTGATCACTATTCACTTTGAATGCCACATCGTCAAATCCTTAATCACATATTGATTACACAAATGCATACTGCGTGTAGAATAAAGAGAAGTTACCTTCTCCCCACCAACTTGGTACATTCGTAAAAATCCACGGAGTGACCGTTGGAAATAAACTGTCAGACACTCGTCCATACAAGTTGTCCTGGGATTGGACAAACAGAAAGCACCATTCTGAAACTGGACGACCCTTGCATTTCACTCCGCCTTCAATTATCTTAAGCATAATATAATTCGCAGCGCTTATGCCTATACGGAGTGGTTTCCGGATAATATATCCAATCAGTCTCTTCGTATTGACAACGATGGTCAAAACACTTCGATAGTCGGTTATTTAACCATCGAAGTAAAAACAAACATTCACTCAAATGTATAACTAGACATCACACAAACACGGGTACTTTTTATTTAACCTTCGTTTTTATTATTCGAATTCCCATATCTTACCAGATATTTCTCAAATCCCGTTTTAGCCTTTTTACACTTCTTGGAAAATATTTCCAGTTATTATAAACTCTTATTCTTTCATGTTCCAAAAAACATACGTTATTAACGTTCGAACTATTTCCATTAATTTCACATTCTTTATTTCCATACTTGGATAATCTACCCTATTTTCATTGGAAAATATTTCCAATTTCATTTTAACCTTCTAATTGGCCCAACGTTCACTTTTCAAACACTATTCACTTTGAAATGTGAATACCATCCCTTATTATAGAAATCTGAACATCTTTATCATATACTCTTTATTAACGTAATAATTTCCCTTATCTTGTTTACCGAAATCTCTTTCATACTTTTATATTCCTATTCCACTTTATAACTTTGTTTCTAAGTCAACTTCTTCTCAAATCAATATCAAGTTTATAACTAAATACTAATTCCTATCCTATTTACATTTATTTGTTTAAAACTAAATGTTAATTATTCTATCAGATTATAATTCCTAAAATTGATTTACTTTAATACATTAGACATCGTTGAATTAAAATTCCAAATCCTAATGGTTTAATTCTAATCACATTTCGAATATCGAAATGATGTCATTGCTTTCTGAAACAATTTCCAATATCTCTGACTCGTTCTTATATTTCTTTGGACAGACATCGTTACTTATTATTTTTAGAATAAGTGGGTTTCAAACCAAACTGTTTCCATTCCCTAGGAAGTGTTGCTATATATAAAAATCACGCTTAAGTTTGGTTAACAGCGTTAATTTATCGTTACAGTTCAAAACTTGTCATACGCTGTAATATTCTCCTTTATAACTAATCTCGACATACAGTCACGCTTAAGCTTAGTCAACAACGTTATTTTATCGCTATAGTTCTAAGACTTGCAATATGCTGCCATATTCCCTTTATACTAATCTTGACATCTCTTTCCGTTACAAACTGATATCGTTCCTCGGTAATAGTAAAGCCGTTCAAGTTGGGGTATTTTATTTACCTCTCAGACCTTGATCGACAACGTTCTTACCTTAGAACAGATATAAGTCTGAACTCTAATCCCTTATTACTTATAATATCTATCAGACCGTATTTTCTTCTTTATTTTGGACTATGGTTTTATAACACCATATCCTTACTTTGAAACTCAGTTGTTTATGACTATCTATATTAAACATTAACTCTTCACTTTAACTTCATTTCACAGTCCTATTTATAACTGCTTTACTAAGATCTATTGACGTTCTTTGTCTTCTGACGGTTTACTTTTATTTGAAACATTGTACTGAATTCAAGTAATACCTCATTATAAACTCGATATCCTCTTAAATGGAATCTATTTAAGAACAATTATTTAATTACATAATATTTACTTTATCGTTGCTGAAGTAAACAGTTTACTTCATCATTAATCTAAATAGATTAGTTTCTCACTTTATACTAATTATATTAGTTCAATCATCATTTAAACTTCATTAATTAAGAAGATAATTAATGAGAAATTTTATTAATGTTAAACAATTTATTGTCAAGTTATTATCATTAGATTAATTGAAAACTCATTTTAATTTAAACATCATTTTTCAATTAAACAGTTGATTTAAATAAACTTGCTTGACGTAAAACGGATAGTGGATTTGTTTCCGTCTTTTGTTGAATCTTTTTCACGGCTTGATAGATAATTTGATAAGCCAATGATTTTTTTTCCGTGTTTCAGAATATTAATTAATTAACCAACATGTTAACTAGGGAAAAGATGTAATCACATACTAGAATATCCATCAATACAAGTATAGCATAGAAAAAAAGATAGAATCACCATACACACTCCAGTGCGGGAACAGGATTTCATCCCATCAGTAAATTCATTAACTGATTTTCATTGTTTCTTACCATTAGACTAATATATTTAATCTAATAATATTTCTAAATTGTTTGTCTTAAAATAATTATCCAAATATATACTCGTAGGATAAATTCTGCTTTATAAACTTATTTAAATGTCAACAATCGTTTTTATTTACTTTATAAAACGAACTCTAAAATACTGGTTTATAATAGAACTTCTATTATAATTTAAAACTTCTCTTTAATTATAAAAATATAAATTTTTATAATTATCTTCGTTGATTTGCCTGACGGCCAATCAACTCCTTAACAAAACGATGGGTTTTATGGTCGACTGTTGTCACCTTCTTAATCGATATCGTTTATTTATTTAATAAAAACAATTGTTAAATTTCCATTCAACATCAATGTTCACATGGGGTTTTACTGTCATTTGGGTTCAAACAGTGCATATACATAAAACAAACAGTACCTATAAATATTGTGGAATCTGGTTGGATTCTTCCAACCAGTTTTCCGCATCCACATATGTTAGTTATAACGACCCGAACTTCCCCGTGAAGGAAAGCGCGGATTTCTTTGAGAACAACACACATCAAAACGCAAACAGAAGAATATTTCATTGTGTATTACAATAATTCCATCAGAATACAAGAATATACAGAGTATGAATAAATATTACACATTTGACAAATATCAGGGATTACAATAAATTACATAGCAGCGGAAAAACAATACAAAACACAACTGAAAGTAACACATGGATACAGAGCTTTCCGAGCATCGTTCCAGTTGTAAATAAGGATCGTATGAATATAAATCTGCAAAACCAAAACTACTAGCTGCTCGTGTGGAAAATAGGGGCACCCAGAGTTTAGGTTAAAACAATAAACTCCAGGTCAGTCATGTGACTGGTGTGAGAACTAAAATAGTTATTAATCTTTATTTTTAAAGTTAGGTAAATCAAGGGACCACGCCGTATGACACGGAACGGGTTTCCTTCCAAGAATACCAGTGCATAAAACAACAGCGCAATGCTAAATAAAGAAAAATGAAGCTATTATAAGACCCAGGTCCCATCACACAATGCAACGCAAGCCGGAGGATAGGGTTTTACCTTATAATAGCCAAAGAATGCTTGATACGTTTAAAAACAGATTATTTTGATATCACTATAAGTGTATAGTTTCAAAACAATTTCAATCACAAGTATCAATCATAGACGGCATAAGTGACCCATACCACTATATATGTCGCCATACTAGGCTCTACAAATAAAACCGAAAGTCACGTATTGGAAATTGGATTCCATCATGAGTCGAGGCAAGGGGTAAGCTCCTCTCCGTTCGAGACACACTAGCAAATGTCTCAGGACCACACACAGCGATCCTTGGATCTTTAGGGCCGGTCCTCTCTTACTTTTGAGGATTAGTTATTCCTGAACATACGTTTCCCGGTCCTGCAGGACCTATATAATGGTCTGTATGTCGGCTCACATAGTGCTAGTTATCGACCATATATTCGAGGTGCCTCGCATTCCAACAACCACACAGGTAAAAAGTATATAAATGTCGGGGCTGGTAGGTCACTAACAGCACCCATAACTAGAAAGAAACGTCGTGCTCTCCCTGTAGTCACTATCCCGTTTTTAACTCATACCGAGGTGTAGGGCTCACGAATTCACGCTATACACAAAGCTATGCCACACAGGCCGTGCTTTGATCATCAACCACAAGACTTTGCTTTTCAACAGAAGCCTTGATCCTTTGCCACTTAGGCATGCCACACAGGCAATTCACTCCATGCAACTGATGTCCATCAATATACAACCTCTGAGATCGTACGTCTCAGAGAAGGGCGTTAAGCAAGAGAATAAATTCTCCGCCGCCAAACAAATGTATATTTAATAGAGATCAATCAACACAGAATAAAATCCAATGTCAGACACACAGTCCATTTACAAGTTCGTTCTGGGTCTGAACGAAACCGAAGGCACTTTCCTCGCATATCCATCGATCTCCCAGTACGTATGGACGATCTCCAACATATTCCCTCATCTTGGGTGTACAACCCAATCAAGATTGCCCGGAATCATCCAAACGATGTGAAGACTTCCGGTCTTCAACCACCGCCTTCATCTTCGACTTATCGTCGAATCGGTTATTCAGAATGGGTATAAGCCTGGCCTTTCCGAATAACCCGCGTATATAGTAAACAAATGTTACACAAACCCAACATACGCTTCATTCCAACTCGGAATATTCTTTTATTCCAATATTCACATTCTTAGGGAAAGGTTCCCATTAATTTTATCAAAGATAAATTCTTCTAAATTTATTCTTTAATCTTCCTTTGGATATCATTTCAGACCATGTTAAGGTTTTCCAAACTAGTCGGGATTAGCGAACCACACCGAAGTAATTATTTATTTTATTTCCCAAGCCCAACCTATTCATCCCATGGAGGAAAACTGGTAATACTCCATATCTAACACCACGGTGTTATCGGTAAATATGAATTACCATTTCACGTTCAAATCTAATTAAAGATTTAACTATTGCTTGGAGAAAAACTGGTGATGCCCCATTCTCGATCACTTTAATCTAATTAAAGATTCATTAAAACTCCACTTAGTTTTAATCTTCTCAAAAATCAATATCCTGTCTTTAACTGGGTTAAAGAACCAACGTCATCTAAAGCACGGTTCACGATAAACCCAAAATCACATTCTATTCAATTCCAATTAAATACCATTTAATTGGTATACTTCATTAAATCTAAATAAAAAGATTTAATATTTTTCTCAACTGGGTTTAAGAACAGTGTTAATGAAGACACTATTCACGACAAACTCAAATCTCATTTGATAATAAATACAAGGCTCTGAATAGAAAATATATCGGCTTATATTCAATATCAAATTCTATGACCAACAAATATCGTATTGGGAATAACGATATAAATATATCTTTAAAATTTCCATAACAATATCTGCACAATCACGAAATCCAACATCGAAATATTCCAAAGACAATTTCGATTCAAATACATTCCCACTTTATATATTGGAAATTCTGGTTAATTTCAAAACCATTTCAAATCCACTTTATTTATTTTAAAAATAAATGGGATTATAATTCTAGTTCAAAACTAGTTCATTTCGATAAAAATCTATTTTTATCTTTTCAAATTTGGAATTTTTCATCCCAATTCTTCACAAATCATTTATTATGATTTTTCACAAATTATTACTATTTTTAATAATTTTATCAAGGCTCGTACAGTCGATTTCCATCAACGGCCATCGAACTGCACTTACAGCGACCTTTTCCAAATTTGATTTGGACATAATTCCAAATCCAACCGTTAGAATTCAAATCTCTAATATTCGTTAAAAAGCTCATTTCGATACGAACCCAACGGTTCCGGTTTTAGGAGAATCCGACAGTCGGATCTCCCATAATGTCCATTCGAAATCAATGGTCGAAATTCGCGAACTGCCGCGGCACGGCGCATTCTATTCAGGCCATTAAATATAATATATATATTATATATATTTCGTCGATTTCGTTTTAAAACGTATTTTATAAATCGTTTTAAATTCGTTTTCAAAACAATTTCAACTTCATATTCAATTTCAAATCAAAATTGAATATTTCATATCATTACTATATAAATGATAATATTTTCAAAACGTTATATTTTGAAATCACTTCTTTTTCTATAATCATTATAAAACGAATATAATCGATATAAATATCGTTCGCGTCAAAATGGCGCATCTCTAATCAACACGGCTTTATATATTTCAATAACTTTGTTATTCTATTCAACAAATGAATATTTATTCTATTCAACACATGAATCTATATTTCTTTCAACACATGAATATTCTCAACACATGAGTATCGTCAACACATGACTATTTTTGTTATTTAATATATTTTATAGAATTATGATGAAGATGTAAATTTTATTGTTTAAAATATTTTACTCAACACATGAATATTTTCAACACATGAATATATATTTTATTATATTCCTTATTTTCCCGATTGGAATGTGGCCCAATCAATTACCTTATAATGTTAATCATATGGATTCCATACAACACATGTATATAATAGCAACGATAAATAATCAACCATCATCCAAAGTGCACCACACAACTGCATAAGCATTAAATATAACTAATTAACGCTTACACAGTCTGTCGACCAATCGATCGACATACAGCTAAATAATTGGGATTAGTGTACGCCAAATATCATCCCAACACCCGTGTGGGGTTTCAATCCACAAACACCGAATACTATTTTTGCAGTTGGGCGACGTGTAAAATTTATCGTCCCAATCAATGTCCTTCAAATAGGTGTTCATAAACAAACCGTCCATTTTGTAAATGAATTTTTGTTTATTCACATTCACGTTAAAAATTATATTTTTAACGATAATTAATTTATTTCAACACATGAATGTTTTATTATCTATTTCACATCAACATCACAACACATCAAACAAGCATACAAGTCGTCCATGGTCTGTGGACGACGGGTGTCGGGTGCTGCTAAGCACCGTCTGCATCCTAGTATATATTTTAACTAGAAAACAAGATTTAAAGTGAGAAGTTCTCACCGACTAGCTAAACCAAACGCCACGACTCTTCATATGTAGAAATCTTCATTGTGCTTGCCTTTTGTCACTTTCATCGTCCGTAGCCACTACATATATAAAAATCACATTTTTATATTGTTGCTATGTATATAAAAATCACATTTTTATAATCACACTATATGGATAAAAATCACATTTTTTTACCGCTACTATATAGATAAAAATTCTATTTTTATACCGCTACTATATAGATAAAAATTCTATTTTTATACCGCTACTATATAGATAAAAATTCTATTTTCATACCGGTGCTATATGGATAAAAATTCTATTTTTATACCGTTGCTATATAGATAAAAATTATATTTTTCTCTCGCCATTCTCTATATAAAAATCACATTTTTATATATAGAGATCGTATTTTTATATTTCTACTACCTATGTAAAAATCAAATTTTTATTAACTATATATTATAAAAGTCATATTCTTATTATGCCTATTGTATATATAAAAATCAATTTTTTTTTACTTCTCTTCATATTTAATTAAGAATCGAATCTTTTCAAAATTAAAAATCGAATCTTTTCTTTTTCAAAGATCTAATTTTTATCTCATTCAAAATCCAATCTTTATGTTGCTAAAAATCACTACTCTATATTTCATAAACCAAAATCATTTCTTTACCAAATAAAAAAAATCAAATCTTTTTATAGCGTTATTCATAATAAAAATCAAATCTTTTTATAAATTAAAAATAGTATCTTTCATAATGAAAAATATAAGCTTTTCACATTTAAAAACCTCACCTTTCTATTCTAATAAAAATTATATTTTTCATACTTAAAATCAGAACTTTTCCAAATTAAAAATATCAACTTGTTTTAAATAAAAATCTAGTCTTTTTATATTTGCTAATTCATAAAAAAACTGATTATATAAATGCTAATTATTTAAAAAAAAAAGCAAACTTACATTAACAATGGAAGGAAGGGGGAGTGTTTGCTGCCATCGTCTGAAAGAGGGTTCACGCGACTGAAAGGGGGAAAGGGAGGTTCGCGGTGCTCGTCGGAGCTGGCGGAGGTGGTCAGGGGTACGGCGGTTCAGGCGGCGACTGCTACTCGCGGTGGAGGGTTCGGGCGTAGAAATCGAGAGGGAGAGAGAAGCGCGATAGGGGTATGGGGAAGGGAGATGGCGGCGGCAGTCGAGGAGGTGGGTGGCGGTCGTGAGGGCGGCGACGTCGTGTGGCAGGCGGGCGGTGGCTGGGTCGAGATCGAGATCGTCGGTCTCTTTTTTTCTCTCTTTGAATTCGAAATGAACCAGGGGGGCCTGAGAGAGTATAGAGAGGGAGAGGGTTTTGTTTTTTTATTTATTTAATTATTTAATTTCAAAAAGCAACTTTTTATTTCGACCTCGAAATCGAACCCACCGACTGTCGTCCATAGCTAATTACCCCCATTCCGAACACAATGGGATAGGTATCGCAGGCTGATTCGACTGTTTCGATCAGGTTTCGTCAAAATCAAAATATAAATCTATATATTGAATTTGAACGCATATTTCAATTTACCGGGGCCACATACGGACTTTAAAAATTCCCAAAAAATATTTTCTAGCTTCGTATTGACGATACGGTCCTAACAAAACCAATTTCATCAAATTCCGAGACCGTTTGAAAAATGGCAATTTTCCAGTCGATTAAAATCAACTGAAACTTGTCAAACGCGTTTTTCTTCGTCACGCTCACATATTGATTCGAAAAATTACAAATTTTGGAATCTAGCAATATCTTGACATAACGGATCCAACAAAAGTGGTTTCGTCGGAAACCGAGGTCGTTTGCAAAATTTCCATTTTTAAGGGCCAGAATTCCATAGCGACTATTCTAAATTTTCAACTGGGCATAACTTTTGATTCCCGCTATGAAATTTCAATTTTTTGGATTCGTTGGAAAGATATTCTCAATCAGATTCAAATATTTTTAGTTTCGCCAAAATCCGATTTATTTTGCACTCGGTACATTCATTTGAAATTTGAAATCGAATTTTCAAACTACCGCGCCATTTTCAATTCCTTTTATAATTAAAAATGATTATTTATATTCTAACGACGATTCAAATAAATATATACGTTCGAATTCTATTCAAAATAAATTTCTCGTCGCTATTATTTAAAATAACTCATTTTAAATGTTCAAATTTCATTAAAATTGCCAAAATAAAAAATTTTAATTGGCTCAGAATTTCCAGGTTATTACAATCTCCCTCACTTAAAACTTTTCATCCCTGAAAAGGAACGAAGCTGAAAGTTGTTTAACTAATCAACTCAACTTCCATAATTTCCATTACAGCTTAAGTTCTTCAACTTTTCAGTTTCAAAGAACTTTTCAAATTTTTCAAAAATTTGGCTAACACCCTAAATTTTCGAAAAATTTCGCCATAACCTCCCCTGCACCGGGGACTTCGGGATATTTCAAATAGCCTCCCATAGCCCTCATCAATCCAAAAAGAAAAAGAAACAGCCAAGCGGCTAGCCAATCGGCTCATAAAATCATCCAAACCCAAAGAAATTAGTAAACATGTACCTATTTGTTGGGCAAACAATTTTATTCTTCTTCTCTAGCCTCCTTGCTATGACCTGTTCAATGTAAGTACATGTATATGCATGCATTTGTAATCATTTTTCAATACAGTTCAATATTTGATTCAATTTGGCCTAAATGGTTAAAAAATATTAATTAATCAAAACAATAATCAAACAACACAACCATCAATCAATTAGTGGATTAACGTTCCAAATTCATAATTTTGATATATATATAGAAAATCATGTTTTTGATGCCAAATCACAACAATAAATCTATCTAGTTTTGGTTCTCACACCAGTCAATTGGAAATATATAGATATCACACTTTCGAAACTCGAACACAAATACTGATAATGCGACCGCATTACCAGAATTATCTCCGGGCGACTAGAGTGCGAATCTATATCTATCCAATATATTAAAACTTCGAATATACGTTCATGATGCGTATATGCAAAACCTTTATATACTCGATTGTCCAAAATCAATATAAATAAAATGTTCAAATATGTATAAACTGGTTTAAATTTTCAAAACAATATTGTTTTCATTTGAAAAATATACTCTTCACACTCGTTCTAGGATACTACTGATCCCATCTCTAACGAGTCATTCTCATTGGATATTACTAATCCAATCTCTGATGAATTCTTTCGTATGGTTCTAATGTGCCTTGTTCTCGAGCTCTGTAAACCAAAGCTCTGATACCACTCTATAACGACCCGAACTTCCCCGTGAAGGAAAGCGCGGATTGCTTTGAGAACAACACACATCAAAACGCAAACAGAAGAATATTTCATTGTGTATTACAATAATTCCATTAGAATACAAGAATATACAGAGTATGAATAAATATTACACATTTGACAAATATCAGAGATTACAATAAATTACATAGCAGCGGAAAAACAATACAAAACACAACTGAAAGTAACACACGGATACAGAGCTTTCCGAGCATCATTTCAGTTGTAAATCAGGATCCTATGAATATAAATATGCAAAACCAAAACTACTAGTTGCCCGTGTGGAAAAAGGGGTACCCAGAGTTTAGGTTAAAACAATAAACTCCAGGTCAGTCATGTGACTGGTGTGAGGACTAAAACAGTTATTAATCTTTATTTTTAAAGTTAGGTAAATCAAGGGACCACGTCGTATGACACGGAACGGGTTTCCTCCCAAGAATACCAGTGCATAAAACAACAGCGCAATGCTAAATAAAGAAAAATGAAGCTATTATAAGACCCAGGTCCCATCACACAATGCAACGCAAACCGGAGGATAGGGTTTTACCTTATAATAGCCAAAGAATGCTTGATACATTTAAAAACAGATTATTTTGATATCACTATAAGTGTATAGTTTCAAAACAATTTCAATCATAAGTATCAATCATAGACGGCATAAGTGACCCATACCACTATGTCGCCATACTAGGCTCTACAAATAAAACTGAAAGTCACGTATTGGAAATTGGATTCCATCATGAGTCGAGGCAAGGGGCAAGCTCCTCTCTGTTCGAGACACTCTAGCAAATGTCTCAGGACCACACACAGCGATCCTTGGATCTTTAGGGCCGGTCCTCTCTTACTTTTGAGGATTATTTTTTCCTAAACACACGTTTCCCCGTCCTATAGGACCTATATAATGGTTTGTACGTCGACTCACATAGTGCAAGTTATTGACCATATATTCGAGGCGCCTCGCATTCCAACAACCACACAGGTAAAAAGTATATAAATGTCAGGCCTGGTAGGTCACTGATGTAACACCCCGTAATTCTGTTAATATTAATATTCACAAATTAAAGAATAACTAATCTCAGACGTGAGAATTGTGGGAAACTAGTTGCGCCATTGTGTTCGTCTCGGAATTCTAGTTGAAATAGAGTCCGAGTTTGCGTGAATTGGACTTCGTATGAAGAAGTTATGGCCATCGGAAGTTTCAGAAAATTCAAAACAGCTCGCAGGAAATTTAAAAATTCAAACAGAAAAGTGTTCCCGCCCAGGCAGGTCGACTGGGGAGTCGACACTAGTGTCGACCTCCCCCCCCCCCCCCAAGTCGACTGCCATGTCGACTCCCCCCCCCAGGTCGACTGTAGTGTCGACCTGGGTGTCGACTTGGTCTAGCGGCTAGGGTTTGGGCAGAGCCCAATCCTGAGCTGATGATGTGTCTTTAGGGCTGTGTTGGCAAATTTAACGGTTCAGTTTAGTTCTGAGATGATCTGACGGTCTAAAATAAACCCTAACTCTATAAATACCTAGGTAGTCTCTCACCCTAATTCATAAGAAAAATAGAATAGTTACCGTCATACCGCCGCCATGGAAATCAATGGAGCCGCCGCCAACTAAGAAGGAAGAAAAGCTAATTCAATTCTAATTCTCTCAACCCTAAAGCAAAGCAAAACTCTCTTTTCTTCTCTAATTGTGAGTATGATAGTCTTAACAAGATTATTATCATTTTAACTAGGTTAAGTCATGAATGGATTATGAGTAGATGATGTGAATTGTCGTATATGTTATCATGTATGTTATCAATCCTATGCTATGTGGTGATGATATCCTATATGTTGTACATCATGCTATGATGATGTTATGTATGTTGAAAGTTTCTATGCTAAGTTGTGATAAATCATACATGTTAAAAAGTCGTGATGTTACTATCTATGCTAGTTAGTTCATATTAATTAAATCATCATGTTTGGGCTATGTTGATCTATATAACAAGTTACATATGCAAGTTAGATTGATTAGAAAAGTTATGAACATATGCCACGACATCTATTATGACATCTAGGATTATGCTATTACATATGTGATACCCTATGCTAGTTCACACCATCATTATGTTGCCTAAAAACCCCATATGCAAGTTTATGTATAGATTTGGACTATGATCATATCATGTAAATTGGGACATTTAACAAGTTGACACCTTTTGATCCTTAACATGTGTAGTTTATGCAAGTTTCACCCCTATTATGATTAGATTTATTTTATTGTCTATATGTTAATTTATCTTTGTGCTATGTGTTAGACTATTCAAGTCTAGCCTATATTATGCGTTGAATAAGCGAACGTATAAACATGGGGTAGGGGTAATATTAAGGATTTAATAATAAGATGTTGGGGTGCAATTGATATGATTTTGCATACCATGACTGGATGACCATAATTGAGTCAATTATGGACATCAATAAAAGTGGACTTAATTAATAATTTGGATAGGGAATTATTAAAATTGGGGTAAAAGATTATAAGTGATAATCAATGCTTAGGACACGAGGTTGGACTCGTTTGTGACGTAAACCTGCCCGGACCCGCCCGGCAAATCCAGTGGTCACAAATGTCAGCCCAATGTGAGAGGTCCTAGGCCTAAACTAAAGCATAACAGTTGTAAAGACATGAGGTTAGACTCTTTTATGGTGTAAGACTGCCCGGACCCGCCCGGCAAATCCAGCTGCCATAAATGTCAGTCTAATGTGAGAGGTTTTTACGAGGTTATGGCCTGAATGAATTTAGAAATACTTAACCAGATAAACATGTAAAGTGGGACATGGGGGTTAAGTAGGTGCCTTGGGTGGCATGAGGAATCTAGTGGGTGCCCTTAGTGGCATGAGAAATACGATTAGTAAGACTTAACCAAACACACATGTAAATGAACATGACTAAGAGGGTTAAGTGGGATATACTATTGTTGACAAGCTTAGGTGGGTAGCTTGTGGGGGCCCATTTCAACCAGTAACCCAAACGTATCTTTGTGGGCTCGACCCAAGTCGAGGACGGGACACGCATACGGGCTTGGCTATAAGAGGCCAAAACGGGGAGCGGTGGCAATGCAAGTCCAACGGGTTTCATATGTGTGTGTGGACCCGGGCTGGTAGGTAAGACGTTGTCGCGTCGTGTAGGTATAAGCCGTGCATTCTCAAGTTGTATCGGGTTGCCACTTTAGGGGAGTGATACACCCCACTGTGGGGCCAGCACGGGTATCTACGAGTAGGGAGCCGATCGATAGTGGGTAGTAGGGTACACCTAGTGGAGGTAGGGGCAGACGGCACCTATGTAGTCAGCTAGGGGTACGTAAGGCTATTTATATGTTTCTGTGTGAAGCAAGTGGGATCAACCTTTAGGGTGACTGGTGCGGTGCAGTGTAGCAATGTGCGGTGCAGTGTAGTAATTATTCGTTAGTAATTAGGTGTGCCTTTACCGTTATCTTTAACGTTATCCTTCACGTTATCTTTATCTGTTCATTCCATACCTAATAGTTCATAGACATTTACTTGTCTTCCAGCTTATGTCTTAGTCTAGTTATTTTGATAATAGTATTGTTAGAATTGTCATACTCGCCAGACTTTATGTCTGACCCCCTCCATTTCTATCCTTTTTGCCCTCCAGGTCCTCAGGTTGGACCCAGCTCTAGTGGAGTTTGATTGGATTGCTTTATCTCTCTTTTGGAAAGCTTGGACCGTTGAAGTAAAGTCCAGCTTATTATCTTCTTTAATGGCTATTGATGTAATGGGATTATGTATTTTTTTTTTATCAAGATGGATAATGTACTTGACTTTGATTTATGGTTTTATGATGTAATAAACATGTTTAAATTCCGCTGTAATAAAATGAAGTTTTAGATTTCCAAGTACTATTTATTATCTGTCTTGTTGTAATTTTTCTGTACTATATTCACTTATAACCTCCATGGAAGTTAATGCATTCCTTTTGTGAGTGAAATTAATGGATGTGGGGTGTTGCACGTGGTATCAGAGCTTAAGGTTACCAGAACAGGAAAAAAAACTTTAGAAAAATAGTTATTTTTGGAAGAAATGTTTTCAAAAACATGTTTTAATGAGACATTTAAAGAGGAAGTTTTTATGAAAAACATAATCCCCAAGTAGCCATATATCTTTATCTTTCGAATTCTCCATTTTGAATCTTTCCTTTTTCGTTTCAGCATGGCTGTAGATCTTAATCTACCCGACGGTCTAACGATACCAGGATGGTATAGGAGGTTATTGGAGGCTAGGGCCGCTGCAGGTCCAGCTAATGTTCCTCCACCACCAGTTGCACCCGTTCCTCCTCCTCCTCCTCGCGTAGATACTTTTGCAAAGATGTGCAAGGAATTCAAGGCTATGGGTGGAAAACCCTTTCAAGGGTCAGAAACGTTTGTGGAAGCTAGAGATTGGCTTAAGGAGGTGGAAGAATTTCTAGAAATCTTTGAAGTAGAAGAAGGGAGGAGAATTCGTTTAGCAGTTTGGTTGATGAAGGGAGAGGCCTCGTTTTGGTGGGAGGTCACTAATGGGGAGCGTCCTGTTGACTCTTGGGCGGATTTTAGACGTAGGTTTGAGGCGAAGTTTCTCTCTAGGGCGGAAGAAAATCTATATATGGAAAGGTTCTTGACATTGAAGCAAGGAAGCTCATCAGTGAAAGAATATGTCAACAAATTTAATCAGCTAGCAAGGTTTGGTTTGGACTTAGTGAACACGCCGGAGAAGAAGGCTCTAAGGTTTGTGAATGGCTTGAATGAACCGTTGCAAGGGTTGGCCATGACCCACATCCCTATGGGGTCCACCTTTGAGAAGCTAGTAGAAATGGCGCTCATGCACGAGGAGAAAAGTGCTAAAGCTGATAAGGCACCCAAGAAGAAAGGGGATCAGAAGAAACCCCAACATCAAAACAATAAGGGTGGTAAAGACAATAATGGAAAGGGAAAGAAGAAATGTTTTAACTGTGGGACCCCAGGCCATCTCAGCAAGGACTGCTGAAAGAAAAAGAAGACTGACTGTTTTCATTGTGGCGATGCGGGACATCTAGTGAAGGACTGCCCAAAGAAGGGGCAGAGGGCAGGGACTACCTCGGGAGGACAGGTGCAGGCTCTTATAGCACTAGGGCAGGCAAGGGGACAAGTTCAGGCTCTCGCGGTCCCACCGCTGCAAGAACGAGGTTGAACCATTTCTGTTGAAAGCTTAGTTTTTCTGTTTGATCATCCTGTCCGTACCTTATTCGATTCAGGCGCATCGCATTCGTTTATCTCTACATCATTAGTTGAATCACTGCACTTTAACACCAGTTTAGTAAAGGATCCCTTAGTTGTTTCGAATCCAATTGGGGGCTCAGCTCATTTGTCCATGATGTGTTTGGATTTGAAAATTTCTATACTTAGCGTTGAGTTTAGATGTGATGCTTATGTGTTGGGCTTCACAGGCTATGGGCTAATTTTAGGAATGGATTGGCTATCCAGAAATGGGGCCGTTCTTGATTGTGAAAGGAGAGTGGTTAGGCTCGTGACTCGCCTTGGCAACACTCTCGAAATCTTTTGTAATCCCGTAAATTCTGTTATTCTAAGTTATGTAGAATCACTTGACGCATCTGAGGAAAATCTACGATCTGTTAGAGTGGTCCGAGAGTATTCGGATGTGTTTGAGGAGGTGAAGGGCTTGCCTCCAAAGCGGGAGATAGATTTTCGAATATATCTTGTGGATAATGCGAAACCAGTATCTTTGCCAGTACGCCACATGGCTCCTCGTGAAAGGAGGGAACTCGATAAGCAAGTGAAGGAGTTACTTGAGAAGGGGTTCATAAGACGAAGTATATCGGAGTGGGGTGCTCCAGTAGTATTTGCCACGAAGGCGGATGGGTCCCTTAGACTTTGTGTGGACTATAGAGAACTTAATAAACTTACTAAGAAGAACAGACACCCACTGCCGAGGATTGATGATCTATTCGATCAGTTAGTTGGCGCCTTAGTGTTTTCGCAGTTGGACTTAGCCACTGGTTTCCATCAGTTGAGAGTGGCTGAGGATAGCATAGACAAGACTGCCTTTAGGACTCCAGACGGTTTCTATGAATGGCTAGTGATGCCCTTCGGTTTGACAAACGCCCCCGCATACTTTGTTGATTTGATGAGTAGGGTGTTTAGGGAGTACCTTAACAAATTCGTGGTAGTCTTTGTAGATGACATCTTAATCTTTTCTAAGGATGAAGAAGAGCATGCCCTACATCTTAGGGAAGTGTTGGAGACTCTTCGAGCGCATAGCCTTAAGGCAAAATTTTCTAAGTGTCACTTCTGGAGGAAGGAAGTACGATTCTTAGGGCACGTGGTTTCCAAGGAAGGGATAGCTGTGGATCCCGCGAAGGTGGTGGCCATCCAAGATTGGAAGGTCCCTAAAAATGCTACTGAAGTGAGAAGTTTCTTGGGGTTGGCTGGCTACTATAGGAAGTTTATCAAAGACTTCGCAAAGATATCAGCTCCATTGACACGCTTGACGAAGAAGAACCTAGTTTTCACATGGGACGTAGATTGTAATGATGCGTTCCAACGTTTGAAGAGAGCTTTGACCTCAGCCCCAGTCTTAGTACTGCCAGACGGGAGTAAGCCATTTACCGTTTATACTGACGCTTGTGGGACAGAACTAGGCGCAGTCCTAATGCAAGAGGGCAGGGTAATAGCCTATGGTGGAAGGCAGTTGAGAGCGCATGAGAAGAATTACCCCACGCATGACCTAGAGTTGGCCGCTATTGTTTTCGCGCTTAAGTCTTGGCGTCATTATCTTCTTGGCGAGAAATTCGAATTATTCACTGACCACAAATCTTTAAAATACTTATTCTCTCAGAAGGACTTGAACTTAAGGCAGCAAAGGTGGATGGAGTTCTTGGCGTCCTACGACTTTGAGATAGCCTATACCCCTGGCAAGGGTAACCTGGTGGCAGACGCCTTAAGTAGAAAATGATTATCCTTAAGTCCTTTGTTTGTTGAGCGGCGAAGTTTAGAATTCATTTCGATGTTTGACTTTAGACCTTCCGTTGACTTTGTACCCGGTCTGCTAGCATCCTTGGAGGTCAGACCTACGCTTTTAGGATGGATTGGTGAGGCACAGCGAGACGACCCACAGTTGGTTGAGTTAGTAGAAAATCTCAAAGGAGGGGAGTCATCAAGCCATCTCCGTAGGTATACCCTAGATGATAAGGGTTGGTTACGTAGGGACGGTAGACTTTGTGTACCAAAAGACGATGACCTAAGGAAGACTATTCTTGACGATGCACATCGTTCGAAGATGACCATTCATCCCGGCGGGGACAAGATGTACAAAGACATGAAGAGAGTTTACTTTTAGGCCGGTATGAAGAGGGACGTGGCCGAGTATGTCGCTAGATGCTTGGTGTGCCAACAAGTAAAAACGGAGCAAAAGAAACCCGGTGGGTTGCTTCACCCATTGGAGGTTCCACTATGGAAGTGGGAAAGTGTCTCGATGGACTTTATGGACGGATTACCGAGATCGAGGAAGGGTAATACGGGGATTTGGGTTATAGTAGATAGACTTACTAAGAGCGCCCATTTTATTCCCGTGAAAAGTAAGAGGACTGCTCCATGGTTAGCTTCTGTATACGTCCGAGAAATAGTTCGTTTGCACGGTGTTCCTTCTAGCATAGTGAGCGACCGCGATCCTATTTTCACAAGCAAATTTTGGAGAAGCTTACAAAAGGCAGTAGGGACTCAGTTATGTTTGAGCACCGCATATCATCCTCAGACAGATGGCCAGACCGAGAGGGTGAATCGCATTCTAGAGGATCTTTTGAGGCTATGTATCCTAGACTTTGGGGGTACATGGGAAGAGCATCTTCCGTTAGTGGAGTTCGCATATAATAACAGCTTTCAATCTAGCATTGGCACGGCACCTTTCGAAGCTCTTTATGGACGACCTTGTCGTTCACCTACATGTTGGTGGGAATCTACGGACAAGATCTTACTTGGGCCTGATATGATTAGAGAGACTTCGGAGAAGATCGACTTGATTCGAAGGAGGATGAAAGCAGCGCAAGATAGGCAGAAATCATATGCGGATAAGAGGAGGACGGATCTTGAATTTGAAGTTGGGGACATGGTCTTTGTCAAAGTGTCTACAATACGAAACGTAGTTCGCTTTGGGTCCGTTGGGAAGTTAGCACCAAGGTTTGTAGGGCCGTTTCCTATTAAGGAGAAGATTGGACAAATGGCGTATAGAGTGGAGTTGCCGGAGAGACTTAGTGGTGTACACGACGTATTCCATGTATCACATTTGAGGAAGTGCTTGCACGAGACCGCGGAGGTGGTAGAGCCGAGTTTGCTTAGAGAGGTGTAGATAGAGCGTGATGCGACGATTCGACGAGCTCCTACATGCATTCTTGGGTCGGAGATTAAGAAGCTGAGAAATCGAGAGGTCAGGCTAGTCAAAGTACAATGGGGAGATGATGAGAGCAACGCTACTTGGGAGACAGAAGAGAAGATGCGTTCACGATACCATTTTCTTTTCGAGGGTATGTCCTTTAATTTCTCCTTTATCACTTATCTTGTACTTATCTTACCTTTAGCGTATCCTCTCGCTAGTATCTTTGACCTTTAGTTAGGATAATCCTATGGTTGAAACATGTGTTTGAGACATGTTATGTATGATGGATGCAAAGTGGATGCAAGTGTTTGCTAGTGGTTGCTCGTGGACGCATATACACACACTATTAGGCACTAGATCGGCTCAGTCACTTCATACTGCATATTGCATATAAATGGCTGTATTTAGTAAAATGGATGTATAATGGTTGTGCTATCATATGGATACCACATTTTGGTGAATGGTTGTGCACGCATGTAGAAATAATATGTATCGGTAGAGCTCTTTTGCATACATAATGGACGCATGGCACTATCATGGTTTGCATTAAGGAGGTCAACTGAATCAGTGGACCGCCTGATTTTGCATTAGATAGGGAAATATACACACACTGTGCATTTAAACATAAAAGCATTAGAAGTCTATAAGGACAATGGATGCCTGTGTTTGATGATTGAGTAGATGAACGATTGGATGTTAGGATATACATTCTTCTTGACTTGAAGATTTCGAGGACGAAATCCTTTAAGGAGGGGAGAATGTAACACCCCGTAATTCTGTTAATATTAATATTCACAAATTAAAGAATAACTAATCTCAGACGTGAGAATTGTGGGAAACGGGTTGCGCCATTGTGTTTGCCTCGGAATTCTGGTTGAAATAGAGTCCGAGTTTGCGTGAATTGGACTTCGTACGAAGAAGTTATGGCCATCGGAAGTTTCAGAAAATTCAAAACAGCTCGCAGGAAATTTAAAAATTCAAACAGAAAAGTGTTCCCGTCCAGGCAGGTCGACTGGGGAGTCGACACTAGTGTCGACCTCCCCCCCCCCCATGTCGACTGCCATGTCAACTTCCCCCCCCCCCCCCCAGGCCGACTGCAGTGTCGACCTGGGTGTCGACTTGGTCTGGCTGCTAGGGTTTGGGCAGAGCCCAATCCTGAGCTGCTGATGTGTCTTTAGGGCTGTGTTGGCAAATTTAACGGTTCAGTTTAGTTCTGAGATGATCTGACGGTCTAAAATAAACCTTAACTCTATAAATACCTAGGTAGTCTCTCACCCTAATTCATAAGAAAAATAGAATAGTTACCGTCATACCGCCGCCATGGAAATCAATGGAGCCGCCGCCAACTAAGAAGGAAGAAAAGCTAATTCAACTCTAATTCTCTCAACCCTAAAGCAAAGCAAAACTTTCTTTTCTTCTATAATTGTGAGTATGATAGTCTTAACAAGATTATTATCATTTTAACTAGGTTAAGTCATGAATGGATTATGAGTAGATGATGTGAACTGTCGTATATGTTATCATGTATGTTATCAATCCTACGCTATGTGGTGATGATATCCTATATGTTGTACATCATGCTATGATGATGTTATGTATGTCGAAAGTTTCTATGCTAAGTTGTGATAAATCATACATGTTAAAAAGCCGTGATGTTACTATCTATGCTACTTAGTTCATATTAATTAAATCATCATGTTTGGGCTATGTTGATCTATATGACAAGTTACATATGCAAGTTAGATTGATTAGAAAAGTTATGAACATATGCCATGACATCTAGGATTATGCTATTACATATGTGACCCTATGCTAGTTCACACCATCATTATGTTGCCTAAAAACCCCATATGCAAGTTTATGTATAGATTTGGACTATGATCATATCATGTAAATTGGGACATTTAACAAGTTGACACCTTTTGATCCTTAACATGTGTAGTTTATGCAAGTTTCACCCCTATTATGATTAGATTTATTTTATTGTCTATATGTTAATTTATCTTTGTGCTATGTGTTAGACTATTCAAGTCTAGCCTATATTATGCGTTGAATAAGCGAACGTATAAACGTGGGGTAGGGGTAATATTAAGGATTTAATAATAAGATGTTGGGGTGCAATTGATATGATTTTGCATACCATGAGTGGATGACCATAATTGAGTCAATTATGGACATCAATAATAGTGGACTTAATTAATAATTTCGATAGGGAATTATTAAAACTGGGGTAAAAGATTATAAGTGATAATCAATGCTTAGGACACGAGGTTGGACTCGTTTGTGACGTAAACCTGCCCGGACCCGCCCGGCAAATCCAGTGGTCACAAATGTCAGCCCAATGTGAGAGGTCCTAGGCCTAAACTAAAGCATAACAGTTGTAAAGACACGAGGTTAGACTCTTTTATGGTGTAAGACTGCCCGGACCCGCCCGGCAAATCCAGCTGCCATAAATGCCAGTCTAATGTGAGAGGTCTTTATGAGGTTATGGCCTGAATGAATTAAGAAATACTTAACCAGATAAACATGTAAAGTGGGACATGGGGGTTAAGTAGGTGCCTTGGGTGGCATGAGGAATCTAGTGGGTGCCCTTAGTGGCATGAGAAATACGATTAGTAAGACTTAACCAAACACACATGTAAATGAACATGACTAAGAGGGTTAAGTGGGATATACTATTGTTGACAAGCTTAGGTGGGTAGCTTGTGGGGGCCCATTTCAACCAGTAACCCAAACGTATCTTTGTGGGCTCGACCCAAGTCGAGGACGGGACATGCATACTGGGCTTGACTATAAGAGGCCAAAACGGGGAGCGGTGGCAACGCAAGTCCAACGGGTTTCATATGCGTGTGTGGACGCGGGCTGGTAGGTAAGACGTTGTTGCATCGTGTAGGTATAAGCCATGCATTCTCAAGTTGTATCGGGTTGCCACTTTAGGGGAGTGATACACCCCACTGTGGGGCCAGCACGGGTATCAACGAGTAGGGAGCCGATCGATAGTGGGTAGTGGGGTACACCTAGTGGAGGTAGGGGCAGACGGCACCTATGTAGTCAGCTAGGGGTACGTAAGGCTATTTATATGTTTCTGTGTGAAGCAAGTGGGATCAACCTTTAGGGTGACTGGTGCGGTGCAGTGTAGCAATGTGCGGTGCAGTGTAGTAATTATTCGTTAGTAATTAGGTGTGCCTTTACCGTTATCTTTAACGTTATCCTTCACGTTATCTTTATCTGTTCATTCCATACCTAATAGTTCATAGACATTTACTTGTCTTCCAGCTTATGTCTTAGTCTAGTTATTTTGATAATAGTATTGTTAGAATTGTCATACTCGCCAGACTTTATGTCTGACCCCCTCCATTTCTATCCTTTTTGCCCTCCAGGTCCTCAGGTTGGACCCAGCTCTAGTGGAGTTTGATTGGATTACTTTATCTCTCTTTTGGAAAGCTTGGACCGTTGAAGTAAAGTCCAGCTTGTTATCTTCTTTAATGGCTATTGATGTAATGGGATTATGTATTTTTTTTATCAAGATGGATAATGTACTTGACTTTGATTTACGGTTTTATGATGTAATAAACATGTTTAAATTCCGCTGCAATAAAATGAAGTTTTAGATTTCCAAGTACTATTTATTATCTGTCTTGTTGTAATTTTTCTGTTCTATATTCACTTATAACCTCCATGGAAGTTAATGCATTCCCTTTGTGAGTGACATTAATGGACGTGGGGTGTTACAACTGACATCACCCATAACTAGAAAGAAACGTCGTGCTTTCCCTGCAGTCACTATCCCGTTTTTAACTCATACCGAGGTATGAGGCTCGCGAATTCACGCTATACACAAAGCTATGACACACAGGCCGTGCTTTGATCATCAACCACAAGATTTGCTTTTCAACAGAAGCCTTGATCATTTGCCACTTAGGCATGCCACACAGGCAATTCACTCCATGCGACTGATGTCCATCAATATACAACCTCTGAGCTCGTACGTCTCAGAGAAGGGCGTTAAGCAAGAGAATAAATTCTCTGTTGCCAAACAGATGTATATTTAATAGAGATCAATCAACACAGAATAAAATCCAATGTCAGACACACAGTCCATTTACAAGTTCATTCTGGGTCTGAACGAAACCGGAGGCACTTTCCTCGCATATCCATCGATCTCCAAGTACGTCTGGACGATCTCCAACTTATTCCCTCATCTTGGGTGTACAGCCCAATCAAGATTGCCAGGAATCATCCAAACGATGTGAAGACTTCCGGTCTTCAACCACCGTCTTCATCTTCGACTTATCGTCAAATCGGTTATTCAGAATAGGTATAAACCCGGCCTTTCCGAATAACCTGCGTATATAATAAACAAATGTTACACAAACCCAACATACGCCTCATTCCAACTAAGAATATTCTTTTATTCCAATATTCACATTCTTAGGGAAAGGTTCCCATTAATTTTATCAAAGATAAATTTTTCTAAATTTATTCTTTAATCTTCCTTTGGATATCATTTCAAACCATGTTAAGGTTTTCCAAACTAGTCGGGATTAGCGAACCACACCGAAGTAATTATTTATTTTATTTCCCAAGCCCAACCTATTCATCCCATGGAGCAAAACTGGTAATACTCCATATCTAACACCACGGTGTTATCGGTAAATATGAATTACCATTTCATGTTCAAATCTAATTAAAGATTTAACTATCGCTTGGAGCAAAACTGGTGATACCCCATTCTCGATCACTTTAATCTAATTAATGATTCATTAAAACTCCACTTAGTTTTAATCTTCTCAAAAACCAATATCCTGTCTTTAACTGGGTTAAAGAACCAACGTCATCTAAAACACGGTTCACGATAAACCCAAAATCACATTCTATTCAATTCCAATTAAATACCATTTAATTGGTATACTTCATTAAATCGAAATAAAAAGATTTAATCTTTTTCTCAACTGGGTTTAAGAACAGTGTTAATGAAGACACCATTCACAACAAACCCAAATCCCATTTGATAATAAATACAAAGCTCTGAATAGAAAATATATCGGCTTATATTCAATATCAAATTCTACGACCAACAAATATCGTATTGGGAATAACGATATAAATATATCTTTCAAATTTCCATAACAATATCTGCACAATCACGAAATCTAACATCAAAATATTCCAAAGACAATTTCGATTCAAATCCATTCCCACTTTATATATTGGAAATTCCGGTTATTTTCAAAACCATTTCAAATCCACTTTATTTATTTTAAAAATAAATGGGATTATAATTCTAGTTCAAAACTAGTTCATTTCGATAAAAATCTATTTTTATCTTTTCAAATTTGGAATTTTTCATCCCAATTCTTCACATATCATTTCTTATGATTTTTCAGAAATTATTACTATTTTTAGTAATTTTATCAAGGCTCGTACAGTCGATTTTCATCAACGGCCATCGAACTGCACTTACAGCAACCTTTTCCAAATTTGATTTGGACATAATTCCAAATCCAACCATTAGATTTCAAATCTCCAATATTCGTTAGAAAGCTCTTTTCGATACAAATCCAACGGTTCCGGTTTTAGGAGAATCCGACGGTCAGATCTCCCGTAATGTCCATTCGAAATCAATGGTCGAAATTCGAGAACTATCGCGGCGCGGCGCGTTCTATTCAGGCCATTATATATAAAATATATATATATATATATATTATATATATTTCATCGATTTCCTTTTAACATGTATTTTATAAATCGTTTTAAATTCGTTTTCAAAACAATTTCAACTTCATATTCAATTTCGAATCAAAATTGAATATTTCATATCATTACTATATAAATGATAATATTTTCAAAATGTTATAATTTGAAATGACTTCTTTTTCTATAATCATTATAAAACGAATATAATCGATATAAATATCGTTCGCGTCAAAATGGCGCATCTCTAATCAACACGGCTTTATATATTTCCATAACTTTGTTATTCTATTCAACAAATGAATATTTATTCTATTCAACACATGAATCTATATTTCTTTCAACACATGAATATTCTCAACACATGAGTATCGTCAACACATGACTATTTTTGTTATTTAATATATTTTATAAAATTATGATGAAGATGTAAATTTTATTGTTTAAAATATTTTACTCAACACATGAATATTTTCAACACATGAATATATATTTTATTATATTCTTTATTTTCCCGATTGGAATGAGGCCCAATCAATTACCATATAATGTTAATCATATGGATTCCATACAACACATGTATATAATAGCAACGATAAATAATCAACCATCATCCAAAGTGCACCACACAACTGCATAAGAGTTAAATATAACTGATTAACACTTACACAGTCTGTCGACCAATCGATCGACATACAGCTAAATAATTGGGATTAGTGTACGCCAAATATCATCCCAACACCCGTGTGGGGTTTCAATCCACAAACACCGAATACTATTTTTGCAGTTGGGCGACGTGTAAAATTTATCGTCCCAATCAATGTCCTTCAAATAGGGGAAGGGGAGGTTCGCGGTGCTCGTCGGAGCTGGCGGAGGTGGTCAGGGGTACGGCGGTTCAGGCGGTGACTACTACTCGTGGTGGAGGGTTCGGGCATAAAAATCGAGAGGGAGAGAGAAGCGCGATAGGGGGATGGGGAAGGGAGATGGCGGCGGCAATCGAGGAGGTGGGTGGCGGTCGTGAGGGCGGCGTCGTCGTGTGTCAGGCCGGCGGTGGCTGGGTCGAGATCGAGATCGTCGGTCTCTTTTTTTTTCTTTTTCTCTCTTTGAATTTGAAATGAACGGGGGAGGGGGGCCTGAGAGAGTATAGAGAGGGAGAGGGTTTTGTTTGTTTTTTTTGTTTATTTAATTACTTAATTTCAAAAAGCAACTTTTTATTTCGACCTCGAAATCGAACCCATCGACTGTCGTCCATAGCTAATTACCCCCATTTCGAACACAATGGGATAGGTATCGCAGGCTGATTCGACTGTTTCGATCAGGTTTTGTCAAAATCTATATACTGAATTTGAACGCACATTTCAATTTACCGAGGCCACATACGGACTTTAAAAATTCCCGAAAAATATTTTCTAGCTTCGTATTGACGATACGGTCCTAACAAAACCAATTTCGTCAAATTCCGAGACCGTTTGAAAAATGGCCATTTTCCAGTCGATTAAAATCAACTGAAACTGGTCAAATGCGTTTTTCTTCGCCACGCTCACATATTGATTCAAAAAATTATGAATTTTGGAATCTAGCAATATCTTGACATCATGGATCCAACAAAAGTGGTTTCGTCGAAAACCGAGGTCGTTTGCAAAATTTTCATTTTTAAGGGCCAGAATTCCATAACGACTATTCTTAATTTTCAACTGGGCATAACTTTTGATTCCCGCTATGAAATTCCAATTTTTCGGATTTATTGGAAAAATATTCTCAATCAGATTCAAATATTTTTGGTTTCGCCAAAATCCGGTTTATTTTGCACCCGGTACATTCATTTGAAATTTGAAATCGAATTTTCAAACTACCGCGCCATTTTCAATTCCTTTTATAATTAAAAATGATTATTTATATTCTAACGACGATTCAAATAAATATATACGTTTGAATTCTATTCAAAAAAAATTCTCGTCGCTATTATTTAAAATAACTCATTTTAAATATTCAAAATTCATTAAAATTTCCAGAATAAAAATTTTAAATTGGCTCAGAATTTCCGGGTTATTACATTAGTCAACCAATTAACACTGATTTCATATTAGGGATATTATAATCGATGGAATCAATATCCAACATATGCAACGATATATATTTCAACCAATTTAATTGTGATCTACCTAAACGACCATCACACAATATTCAACAAACATTAAAATATATTTATAATATTTTAAAATAGATCAGAGTTAGTGAATTTACTCACCTTTGCATGTTAACCGTTAAATAACGATTTGCGTCAGTCGATCGTAACTGCGTTTTTGCCCCGTCCGTCCCAATTCCATAATCCAGCCGTGCATCAAATTGTTCTAAACCAAATCATAGCATAGCCAGCTTTAGTACGATCCCAAAGTGACGGACGGATTGGAAATCTTATTTCGGCCCACTCGAAAACATATCCACCCCATTTATCTTATTTTCTTCTTTCTCGAATACATACACAGACTCACCTCTGCAATGTTGTGCTCTCCATATCTACTTAACGTTGTGTGTGCGCACCTTTTTCTTTTTTCTTTTATCATCAAAACTCCGAGCCCAAGGCCCATAATGAACAAGCATCGTCGGCCCCCTTCTTCTCCTATACTTCTTCTTCCTTTATCAGTTAACACAGCTGCTTTTAATTTCCTGCCACTCTACAAATATGTCCCCAACGAAAAGAACTAATAGCCCACCCTTTCTTCTTTATTCCTTCCTTCTCCTATAACTTCTCCACTGCACAAGTGTCAGCGCATGGACATACTTTCCAACCACCACACAAATTCTGAATGGGCTCGAACTCATCCATGTTGTGGTCACTCCACGTTAAATAATATTACTCACACCATCTTCTACCCGTTTGATCATTACACTTCATTAGTTATATAATACCATCCCAATCTCAAAGACAGCCTGACTTGCGCCTCGCCCAGTCTTCATGAGCTGCGTCCTTTCCACCCTAGCCTGCTTCGACATAGTGCAACTCCAGCCCACCGAGACGTGACACCACTTTACTTTCCTCAGCAAACTCCCCTCACGTCAGGACTGTTTTAACGGCCTAGTCTTCTTGCGTGAAACCCTGATAGTTTCCTACCGCATGAGCCCGACAGTCACCATCCCCCTTTGTGATGACCCCAGTCTGCCCCCTTCACATCAGGGACCGCACTTAGCCCCTGCTCCACTTCGCCGTGATTCACCTCGTCGCCAGCGAGCGTCTGGTCATCAGAAGAACAACGAGAGGACCCCCCCCCCCCATTCAGCTTCAAGCGCAACCTTCCTAATCCTCTACCTTGCGTTCAAGAGCACGCGATATTTTAGTTTGGATCTATCGTCCCCTTTTATTTTATGAGCAGCTTCCTTTTCGTGTATTTATACATATATCAGGAGGCTTAGCTCTTAAGGAATAGGGCGATGGTAGGTATTTAGGTAGCACGTTTTAATGCATGATGCTCATTAACTTTTGATAATACAGCAGCATGGTTTGATTTCTTCCTTTGAACAAAATAGGTAATGGGAGGCTTTATTTGTTTATACATAGGCTTGTCTTGTATTAGATATTTAGGTGGCAGGTGCATGTGCTGATTCGTGCTTCACGAGGGTACCCATTTCTTTGCTTTTAAGGAACCCAATAGCTTACCTATTAAGTTTGTCAACTTAAAAATACTTTATATATTGATTGTTGTGGATTATTTGCGCTACGAAATCCGTGTGATATTGTGTATTGTTCACTGAGAATTATCGAAAGATAACAGTAACTATAAAGTCATGTACCCCAAATGTACCCAACTCCGTTCACTTACGAGCTGCTATGGACAGAAATATAAACGCCGTTGTATCGAGCACTGCCTCACGACTCCAAAAATATAAAAATACTGGTAGGTTAACTTATATTGTGAAACCCTGAAATATTGATATAGGGTGTAAAATACTCTAAATAAAAAGTTGCGTTATTTAATTAATTAAAAATTATAGTAAAATTCTAAAAATTTATTTATCACTATGTCTCAAAAGAACCTTGTCTAAATTCGAAACCGATATCTAGTTATATCGAATAACCCGTTACGGTCGATAAACGATTCTACAACGACTATTTGAATATTTGATTTGGATATATCTTGCAATATATAATTCAAAAATTCGACTTTTCACCTCCATTAGAAAAATACAGTTCAACAGATTTCAACATTTCTTGTTTCGCAGAAATCCGATTTAAAACTAGTCCTGTACACTCAGTTGAAGTTCAGAACGTTAAATTACGAACTACCGCGATATTTTGAGCTCGATTATATTTAATATATATTTTTGTACGTTCAACTTCGTTTTAATTAATATATAAATCCACTTATATTACGAATTCAATATTTAAACCGATTAAAATAATTTAAATACAAACCGATAAAAATGCGGGACGTTACACATTTGAACACTGGAAAGAACAAGGACGTGAAGGACTTTCATCACGATTGACCCGTCCAAAACCTGAAGAAGTTAAAATTCTACGATCATCTTCCTCAACAAAAGAATCACTTAAAATTATTGCTCGAAATCAGTTCCTCCTCGAAGCTCGACTTAAGAGAATGGATACACAAAACAAAAAACGCTTTTACAAGCTTAAGTCCTTCTTCGGAACTCTTTGGGAAGCAATATCTTATAGTGTTTCTTCATCTACGCAAGCACAGGACCCTGGCAAACGTCCATCTCCTCCATCCTTTACTTGGACATCTTCGGAGGAGGGTACGAGCTCCGGTACTAGTCCTAGGCCTGGTCGTGGGAAAAATCAGATTGAAGAAGAAGCATAAAAAGAGGTTGATGAGATGGAGTTCGATTAAGTCTTCTTAGTATATTTCTTTATCTTTCTCTACGTATTTATGACTTTATTTTGCGTCAAAAACATGATCCGACACTTGTATGTAAATAGTGTCGTAGTTTAATTCGTACTTGACTTGTGTATGCTTTTATTTTGTGACTCTTGATGACTCTTGTTCCATGGGAGTTGTTATATTGCTTATAACTCTCTCTGGTATCATTTACCTTTCATTATCAACTCCTTTTTTTCGATGACAATGGGGGAGAAAATTATGCTAACAGTGTATATGCAGGAAATACAGACACATATACAGGGGGAGATCATATGAGAAAAATTATGCTAACAATGTATATGCAGGAAATACAGGCACATATACAGGGGAAGATCATATACATGAGGAGATTCAGACGTATGTTGTCATCAATCAAAAAGGGGTAGAATGTTGAGTCAAGAAATTCACGGAGTTTTGATTTCTAACGAAGAGATATGCCATGATCGACAAAAAGAAGTTATTCATTGGTTTAACAAGACCCAAGAGCTACATACATTAGAGGTTGATTATTTGGTATGATTAGTAGTGTTATTTTATGTTAAAATCTATCCTCAAATATTCTCACACCTCTAATATTCGAATATATATACGTATGTAAATGAATGCACATTAACTGTGCATTCTGGGCTAAACCGGTCGACCGGTTAAAAACCAAGCGGTCGACCGTTTCTGCCCAGAATGTACGTATAACATGCACACAAATATATATAACGTATATATTTTCAAATTTCTGTCTACTGGTCCTTTTTGACATGTCGACCGTTTTCAAAAAGAAGCAACCTTTCATATAGACACTTATAACTCTTTAACAAAGGGTTATAACTCTTTATAATCTATATAAACATCACGAGATCATCACTCCAAACTACCAAAAAATTCTATCATTCTAATCTCTATTCTTTTGATCTCGGTTTTCATACTCTCAAGCACTCACTCGCTCATATTCTATTCTATATCGTTTGAATCCTAGAATTTATATAATATTCTTTTGATTCAATATGATATTCACTTCCAATCTTCACATACACAAATATATTATTTGAGGATAAGATTATAGGAAGTCCTGTACTTCAAGAGACAAAATCGTGTTTTCAAGAACACATATTTTCAACAACAAAAGTTTACTCGTCTTAGTTGAAGTCCTCAGTGTTGTAAGAGGCACGTGTTGAAGTCCTCGTGTTGTTAGAGGCATGAAATCTCGTTCGGCTGCTCGGGTGTTGTATACCTGTTCCTCCAGGTGAAATGAGGTGATTAATTAGTGAAAATCCAGATAGAAGTCTGGGACTGGACGTAGGATGGTGCTCCGAACCAGTATAAAAATCCCTAGTGTGATTTTTCCTTTTTACTGCATTTACTATTTTATATATTTGATTAGCTATTATTTCATACTTGTTTGTTATACACCATATTACACGATCCGTGTGTACTATACTAAGCACATACACGCAATTTCAGATTTATAAATGTAGTTTATAAATTCAACTTCCTTGTTTTACATATTAAGGCCAGTTTCATTTCCGAAATTAATTTGAAACTCAACTCATTTTATATTCTGAATTCCAGAATAAAAAACGTCGTTCTCTTTTTGAAATGATTTTAGATTCTATTTTTAAATTCATACTTGAATTTAAAAATATCAAATTTATCTCATGAAAATCAATTCACTGTATATATAAACCTCGTTTAAATTTACTTGTTTCATATATTCAAACAAGTTCCATTTCAAATTCTATTTAAAACCAAAATATTATTTTGTATCTAAATATATGGACAATAATACGCTCTCTATAACTGTTACAGAGGGAAGAGACGATATTCTAACAAGGAATGATTCAGGGTGCTTCCTAGATGCTCACGACATATAAGACTTCCTAGATGCTCACGACAGATCAGTCTGTGTTTTTCTAACTGCCTCTATTTACTGTATTTGGAGGGAAAGGAACCAAAGGTTTCACGCTAGCAAAGAAATAAGTTGCTATCAACTTTGGAAATTATTTTCCAATGACTGTAATATCATCATGAAAAAAGCTAACAGACACAAAAATGATAGCTTGCATAATCAAACCATATACTGTAATGATGTAGATTATAATAAGCAAGTTGAAGATCTATTACTCAATGGCAAGCAGCCCTCCAATAAGAAGGCAAGACATTACTCCATCACATATGTCAATGGGATGAGTGACAACAGTAAAAATAAGAGAGAGCATCTTGGCTACCTTGTTGGTGAAGATCAACTCTGCCTTGACCACATTCATCATATCTGCAAGGGAAGTAACCAGAATACATTAGAAAAAGGTTTAATTTCTAAATATCTGGACAATAATACGCTCTCTATACCTGTAACAGAGGGAAGAGATGATCTTCTAACAAGGAATGATCCAAGGTGCTTCCTAGATGCTCACGACAGATCGGACTTCCTCCTTGGGGCATCCATCAACTCTGACATCAGAAACTTTCACTACGTGGGAAGTAAACAGATCATTGCTCCAAAAAATCCTTTTATTTATAATAAAATGAATAGTAATGTTTTGTTCATACCTGATGCAGAGCGAGGTTCCACCAGCAGTGATCCTGACCTTAGTAAGCATCTGGACAAGAAGATTTTTTGCACAAGATTAGGTTTTTACAAAGAATTGGCGACAATCGCTATAAAAGCATGCTGAACAACCGTATATATCACTTATCTAGTTGGTCAGAAGGGGAAAGCAGCAGCACTGGTAGCACTGAAGACATAGAGACTATCAAAGACTAAAGAGAAGCCTCGATAGCTCAATATTGGCAAATACAAAGGATCTGAACAACCCAACAATAGATCTGAAGGAATCACTACAATAAAAATAACCTATTACAACATCATTTTTATAATGGGCATTGGTTGTCTGTTGTAATAAAGTGATATTACAACGGTCCATTTAGGCCCGTTGTAATAGATGGCCTGTACAACGCCTTTTTTACAACGGGCAATGAAAGCCCGTTGTAATAGATTTCTTATAACGGTCCTTTCCTGCCCGTTGTTATAGACACCAATTTTACAATGGTCTTTAAATGCCCATTGTAATAGACAACAATTTTACAACGGTCTTAAAATTCTCGTTGTTAGACCCAAAAGTGGTTCTAACACCCAAATTGATTAAAAGCAAAATGAAATGAGATAAAAATAAGAATGAACACACAGGATTTATAGTGGTTCGGCGAAGAAATGCCTACGTCCACTTATCTTTTACTATATTCAATGATTCGGTTGCAAATACAATGTAAGCTTCACTCAATTCCACTCACAACTCACTTATATTCACTCAATAGACTAAAACAAGTAATGAAAGAAGATTTGGATTCTCCGGGAGTAATAGAGTTCGGACTATGGGGGTGGTTGAATTCTCAAAGTGCCTAAAAAAGATCCTTTTCTTTGTCTCCAGACGGGGTATTTATAGGTGTGAATTTTCTCAAAACTTGATCCGGGTCGGGGCCACGTGTCGTCCATCCCATTAGCTTCGGGTTCGGATGAATTATTGTGTTGACAACGCATCAGAGTAACGAACGTTATGGGTAGGAACTGGTCACAGCCGGTCCGGATATCCAGGCGCTTTTGCAGGAGAATAATATGGAACATGGGCTCGGGTCGGAGACACACATATAAGGGGTTCGGATCGGGATACCTGATCCGACCCGGATTAGCTTGGATGCAACGCTCTCTTCTTCTTTAATCTGCTCCGCTCCGATCTATTTCCTTGGCAACCAGGTGGCTTTCCGATCCGGTTGAGATTATATCGTCCTCCGATCCGAATAGCTATGCCTTACCAGTTTCCTCAGCAACAGTTTACCGATCCGAACAGAAGATTTTATCCGATCCGAACCGATATGCTGCTCTGGCCCGATCCGAACGACTGCAGCTATCCAATCTAGGTTGTAGTGTCTTCTCCAATCCGAACCGAAGTCTTCTAATTAAAAATGCTCTTCAATGTCTGATTTCTTGACTTTGTGTTGCCTAGTTCACAAAGTAGGCTAACACTTTGCCCCCTCAAAGGATGCTTCTGTTGGAAACGGAGCATGCTTTGACTGCCATAGCACAAAAGCTTCATCCTTCCTTTTGAATTCACATGCCAAGTTGTCGTACTTCATCCTGTTCGGTTCGGATTCCGAACCGAACGAATTTCTGCTTTGGGTCCCGACCCGAACTGATCTCCTTCTTCTCTGCAATGTATTAGTGGGCCAAGCTGCGTCATTGGGCTTTTTGAACCGGTCCGATCGGGAATACGAATAGCCAGCCTGTTTTCTATATAAATTTACTTCATCTCTCTTCTTTTCTTTCATTCACCGTTTTTGCTCATCCGAACCGATTCCACATCGAAGCCTTAGTCTTTCCAAGAAACTTCAAATTTTTCGGTTCCATCTTCGAATCAAATACATTGGTAGTCTTGTAATCTTGAATCTCGTTGCCATAATCGCTTTTAATTTACATCCACGGTTAGTTTGAACGATTCTAGCACAGTAATTGAATAATTCCATCACCACGGCTTCTTCCATCCTCCGCCTTCGTCGTCAATGGCATCGATGCCATTTCAAGGCGTTGGAGGAAGGTATTGAGACTCGTTATTGAATACTTGAGTGCTTAATCTCTCGACTTTAATTAAGTCTTGGGATTTCGAGTTGGATTCGTTACTTAAGAGGAGGAAGAGGAAGGAAACTGAAGAAGATTGGTTCGGGTAGGGGAACAGTAGGAGAAAAAGGAAAAGAGAGAAACTCACAGAGCCGGATCGGGTCGGAGCAATAGGGCCAAGAAATGAGTCTCAACTTGTTTGACCGGGTCGGGTCGGATCTGCGAATACAATGAAGGTCAAGACTTATTCACTCGGATCGGACCCGGTTGTGAAACAAAAGAGAGAATAGGGGTCTGGTCATCCAAGTTAATCCGACCCGCTCCGGGTGTCAATCTCCGAACCGATCCGGATATATCCCTCTGAGCACGGGCCTTTGCTTATCCGATCCGAACCTGGTTTCTGCATCCGAACCGAACACTATTCAATCTAAAACACAAACTTTCGTCCAACTATTTAAAAGATATTACTTCCAACTTCATGAACAGTTAGGATAGTGCCTTGCGGACATAAATGAACATTAAGAACTACTCTGACTATCGCTTTCTCTTCAAAGTTTCGTCTTACATTGTTGCACTTTTACTTTGCATTTCTCACATTCGCTGCACACATTTTAGTTCACACACATGCACAGGGGGGTACGGGCTAATTTACTCTAATCCGTGCTATTGCTTCTTCAATAGTTCTATGACAATGAGGCCCAGACGCTCTTCCAGAATAGCTGAGAGGAAAGAAGCCCCGGAAACTTCTAACAAAATCACTCTCGAGGATATATCTTCTTCTTCGGATCCAGAATGGGACAGCGAGGGTCCAGATTACGGGGTTGGACATCGGGAAAGCGACGAGGTGTCTTCAGAGAATGAAGTTTCTCTGGGTTTCGAGGAGGAAGGAGGGATTGGTGACGGTCGAGCCCCTGATGAATTTGAATCAGCCATTATATTGGAATCACCTCCAGACTCCGTTGAATCAACAATCGACAACGATCGACTTATCCGAATTTGCTTAAAGTACGGAATAATGAAAAGGGACACTCTAGTGCCTTCGCGCTCTGATCGTCCCCACAACCCTCCAGAGGGATATATGACGGTCACTCGACTGATGTGCATGGTCGGCGCCATTCCTCCATTCTCTCCCTTCATCGTTGACTTTTTAAGACAAATGCGGATTGCCCCCATGCAGTTGCATCCCAATTCATATGCCTATTTGCACACCTTGTACATAGCATATCGTGAAATCCTAGGCATAGAGCTCACGTTCGATGACGTTCACTTCTTCTATAATTTCAAGCATCGGACTCGAGAGACTCCATCTTTCTGCTATTTTGAATCAGTTCCAAAAAGGAAGATAATCTCTGCACCATTTAGCAGTAAAGCTGGAGATTCCAGACTAGAATGGTTCTACGTGAAGCGACAGCCTGGATGCGCCAGGAGATGGACAAAATCAAGTAAAGCACTGATTTTCTAAATCCGGACTCTATATACTTGAATCATCACCTTGACCTGTTTTCCTTTTTGTTTGCAGTCGACAATCCCAAACAGATATCAGATCAGGTGTTCTTTGATCGGATGCACCGACTTCTTAATGGCGATAAAAAATTCTTGACTATCGACGAGGTCCTTAAAGATGAATACCTTCACTTTCATGGGCTGCTATCCGTTTTTCGTAGCATCGGTCATGGGACGGTCCCTTACGCATACATTCCTCCAGTGGAGGTAGTTCCAGAGACAGGAGAAGGCTCGGGAATTCCTACGGTGCCTCTTCAAACTTCACCTTCTCCATCTTCTACACAAGATGATGAATTGGCTAATCTGGCCGAAAAGCATCGTGAAGGATATATTGCCCCCGAGGAAACTACTTCTCTAGAAAAGTCAACATCCCCAGCAGAGTCGCCACTTAATGCTTCCGAGGGGAATATTCCTAGTACTGATGAGCAAATATTTCAGGGTTTGGGGGATCTCCCCTTACTCGAGACTATATACACTTCAGAGGATTTCAGGAAGGATCCTTTAGTCTTCACCTCTTCTGAAGAGACCACTCCCGCTAAGGCCAAAGAGCCTACTCGTACTAGCCTAGCTTCAGACTCGGGTCGGTTGGGGGGAAACACACCACTTAGGATACACTTTACACAACAGCATTAGCATCCATTGCACCTCTTTCTTCGTGAATCCATTAACTCTAAACTTCGTTTGTTTTACCGTGCAGGTACGATGTCTCGATCTTACTATGATATAAGAAAGCTTCGTCGCAGCATGTCCAATCCTCCTCAGGATGTTGAATATGACCGTCGTGATGATCGCGGCAGGGATGAGAGAAGGCCTTACGATCCTTATCGCTCTCGACCCTCGCGTTCTCGCTCACCAGTTCGGCCAGAACAAGAGAAGTACAAGGGTTATCAGAGCCGCAGGGAAGAGGACAGACCACCATCTAAAGACTCCACTTCTTCCCATGAAAAGCGGAGTAGAGAGAGAACTCCTCCAAAAGAAACTGGGTCTCGAAGTAAGCACAAGGTCCCTGCCAGTAAACGACCTAGGACGGACAAAGAGACTACTGAATCCTCTTCACATAGGGACACCGAATTATCAATTCCCGCTCCTCCTCCACTAGATGCGGGAACTGCAGTAAAGCTGGCATATTTAGAGGAGCAATTTCCCGAGCACTACTTCAAGACTTTGACCTTTTTACCTACCCTTGAAGCTATTTCTTCTAATTGGGCAGATGAAGCCAAAGCAAAGATTGATTTGGTGGAAAAACAATATACCGAGATGTTCAAGTATTCACGCAATCTTTCTAGAATCATCCGCACTCTAATCACAAATACCGACTCAATGCAAAAGACCGCGGAGGAGGATGCCAAGGCTCTAAAAGCCCTAGGAAAAGATTTGGAAGACACTCAAGCTCAACTAGCTGTCGCTCAAAGGGATGCTTCTAATTTCAAACAACAATTCGAGGACATGCAAAAGCGTTATCATGACTTGCTTGAATCTCACACTCAGGAGCGCTCTGAATTAAAAAAGCAAGCTGACGAAGCCAAGTCAGAAGCTGCTAAGACACGCCTTGCTTATGCTGAGCTTGAACGGAAAAACGCCGAGTTAGCAAAGAGAAGCGCTGAACTAGAAAAGAAGAACGTTGACTTGGCTTCAAAGCTGTTGGAGGCAGAGAACAGAGCTACCCTGGCCGAAGGCAATGTGGAGTGTGCTATTAAATCTGCGGAGGAAGCCCGCAAGCAACTATCAGAGGCGGAGGCCGATATTCAAGGTTTCGGCGAACTAATGATTGAATTCTTCGCACATATTATTCGTCGCCGAAACATTTCTTGGATCGAGGACTATCCATCCACTCTAGTTCAAGTATGGAATCAGATCGTCGAGTGGGAAAAAGAGGAACTTAAGGTCGATTCCCTCGATGAAGATAAACTAATGGAGAAATACTTGAGGGATGATGAACCGGAGCGCCTAGCTGAAGGGCGCCGCCTTATTGCTGAGGCCATGGAAGAAGAGAGACGGAAGTCTAAACAGAAGAAGGCTCCCGAAGTTGGTTCCTCTTCTTCTGCCCCTGCGACTTCTGAAGTAGAGGGGTATGATCCTGAAAATCCGGGAATTCCCCGAACAATTTTACTATCCCCTATTCCTGAAACAGCATCAGAGGTTGTAGTCACCCCCGCCGAGAAGTCTTCGGAAGGTATCCCTACCTTTTCTCCTCAATTTGTCAAGGCTATTTCTACCTTTCGCCATGTGATTGAGCAATCGATGAAAAACCCATTGTTTTCGCCTGAGTTGATAAATGTTGCTTCTCATTCTATAGGTGTTGAGCCATCCGAAAAGACAGATGTGATTCAGGGAGTCACCGCCGGGGCAAAGTCCGCAGAAAAGGCCAAAAAAGGGGAAGACAAGGTTGCTTCTATAGACTTGGGAGAAGGAAGTGAGCCAACTACGGTCACCACTCCCCATGATGAAGAAATGATAGCAACTTTAAAGGACGACGCCGGAGACGGGGGGCATGAAGAGGAACCAGAAGTTGCAATAACCGGGGAGTCAAAAAGTACTGATGACGTTACCTTGGCTGCAATGAAAGCCGATCAAGACAAACGCTTGCAATTAAAAGCTGAAGAGCTAGACCCCGAAGTCCTCAAACCCCTCGCAGTCGTGGATGCGGGATCAAGGTTAGTTGTTAAGCTCTCAACTAGATCTATTACAGAGGAACTCGCTAAAAAATCTTCTCTTGATTCCAGCGCCCCGCCCTCCGGGAAGAAGTCAACTGGCTCCAGCACCGCATCTTCAGGAAAAAAGAAGTCAAAACGAATCTTGACCGAAGCTGAGAAAGAAGCAAAGGATGCGGAGAAAGCCGCCAAGAAATCCAAGGCTCATTCCAAATCTAAATAGTGGATTGCCCTGTACCTTTTTAGCATTTTTGTGAACCAATAATTGCTGCTACAAAAGTAGCTCCTGCATTTTCTTTTTTAGCTATTTTCCTGTACAAATTCATTCATTTGTAAATAAAAATAATTCACTTTTTGCAATGTTTGTTTGTTAGTAGTTCTGCACTTATGTAAAAATGCATGTCTATAGTTGTGAAACGAAGTTGTGGAGGGGGAAATATGCGTACACATACGTGTCCCCAGTCAATTCCCACAAACTATTTAATGCTTAGTCGAGCAATCTGAATGCTCCCGATTCTCTGATGGGATAGCACTTCCTGTGCCGTCGGTACCCGTCGCTTTTTCTGGCATTTCTTTTATACTCTCTCTCTTTCTTTTGAGAGTTAGAGTTCGAGCTCAGTCATCTATTTATTCCCCGGTCTTTCAACGGAGAAAGATTTCTTTCTCAGCGCTCAGTCGGAGACGCCTTTATACTCTCTTTCTCTCTGGAAAGTTAGAGTTAGGAGAAGAATTTCTTTTTCAGCGCTCAGTCGGAGACGCTTTTATACTCTCTCTCTTTCTCTGGAGAGTTAGAGTTAGGAAGAGAACTTCTTTTTCAGCGCTCAGTCGGAGACGCTTTTATACTCTCTCTCTCTCTCTGGAGAGTTAGAGTTAAGAGGAGAATTTCTTTTTCAGCGCTCAGTCGGAGACGCTTTTATACTCTCTCTCTCTCTTTCTGGAGAGTTAGAGTTAGGAAGAGAACTTCTTTTATATCTTATCGCACAAACAGTCGTTGTGCTTCTTTTTATGTCTAAACTGTCTTCAACCTTTTTAAGCTGTGAGTTATCCTGTATCTTATAATCACAACAGAATAACTGATAAATGTATACACGTAATGCATAAAAGTAAATAACACACAATATTTTTATAGTGGTTCAGCTAAGTCGCAGCCTACATCCACTTTATAGTCCTTTATTCATATCGTCAGATTTTCCCAAGGCAAGTCGTGCCTTATTACAGGGTTCATAGGAAAAATAACAAAGAGTACAACATTTCTAATCCAAATATCGCATTAAGTGTTGGGCATTCCATGCTCGAGGGACTTCTTCGCCATCTACGGTCGTTAACTTGAAGGTTCCTTTTTCAAGTTTCCGTTGGATGACAAAGGGTCCTTCCCATTTTGGGCCGAGGTGAGGAAGGGATGGAAAAACTCTCTTTAGCACCAAATCTCCTGGTTCAAAAGTCCTGAGGCGAACTTTTTTGTCATAATAGCGTGCCATCTGACGTCGATGTCTTGCCGCACGCAAATCCGCTTCATCCCTTTTTTCTTCGATTTCATCAAGAGACTCAAGTAAGAGCGCCCGATTCGTCATCGGGTCATAATATGTCACCCTGTGGGAAGGAACTTCCAGTTCAACTGGAATTACTACTTCTGAGCCAAAGGAGAGAGAGAAAGGGGTATGACCGGTGGCTGTCTTAAATGTTGTTCGATATGCCCACAAAGCTAGGGGCAATTCGTCAACCCATCTTGCCTTTGCACGCTCTAACCGTTTCTTGAGGATGGATTTTATTACTTTGTTTATCGCCTCTACTTGCCCATTTGACTGCGGATAGGCAACTGCCGTATATCGCTTGTCTATCTTATACTTCTGACAGAAATTTCTAAATTCAGTACTATCAAACTGGGTTCCATTGTCAGTTATAATCGTCCTTGGGATCCCGAACCGGCATATAATATTTCTGACCACAAAACTTATCACCTTTCTTGCTGTGATCTTGGTCAAGGGCTCAGCTTCCACCCACTTCGTAAAATAGTCCACGGCCACTATTGCATACTTAGCTCCTCCTTTAGCAATTGGTAGAACTCCAATGATATCAATTCCCCACGTGGCAAATGGCCAAGGACTCACCATTGATTTAAGTTGGGTCGACGGTGCCCTGGGGATTTTGGCGAATCTCTGGCACTTATCGCAGCGTCGTGAATAATCAGCTGCATCTTTATTGATCGTAGGCCAGAAGTATCCGTACCGCAATATCTTCTTTGCTAAAGTTTGACCTCCTGTATGATCTCCACACTCACCTTCGTGTACCTCTCTTAATACACGCTTGATGTCGTCGTGTGCTATACATCGCAACAGGGGCATAGAAAATCCTTGCCTATAAAGAGTATCATCTTGCATGACATATCTGGTAGCTTTGCGAACTATAGCTCTTTTCTCACTCTTCTTTGATGGGAGTGTCCCATTCTTAAGGAAATTCTTAATTGGAGTCATCCACGACTCCTTCTCTGGTTCCGCTTCAAAGGCGAATTCAATTTCCATTGACTCAAAACTTGGTGATTCCAACGTTTCAATTGGAATTATTTCAGTTTCTTCTGGATTGTCGGAACTAGCCAGCTTTGCCAGCCTATCCGCTTTCTGGTTTTCAACTCTGGGAATGTGCGTTATGTTGTACCGCTCTAAGCTATTCAATAGCTCTCTCACTTTCCCGAGGTAGGCGATAAGTCGAGGTCCTCGAGCCACAAATTCCTCTCGCACTTGGCAGACAACAATTTTAGAGTCACAAAATATGTCTAACATTTTTATTCCGAGGTCTTTAGCAAGCTTCAGCCCGGCAATCAGGGCTTCATACTCAGAGTCATTGTTAGTCGCCAAAAATTCTAATCGCAGGGCGTAATATAACGACCGTCCTTCGGGAGTGACTAAGACAATTCCAGCTCCGGACCTTCGGTCGTTCTTGGCTCCATCTGTATATAGTTTCCACGGATTTATCTTTAGCTCATCCTCGGACTTAACCACTCTGTCATTGACTACTTCCTCCTCAGGAATGGTGAACTCCGCAATAAAGTCTGCTAGAGCTTGCCCCCTGATTGACTTTCGTGGTTGAAAATTCAAATCAAACTGACTTAGTTCTATGTTCCATTTGATCAACCTTCCTGATGCTTCGGGTCTCTGCAACACCTGCCTTAAGGGTTGGTCGGTGTATATGGTTATTGGATGGGCTTGGAAATAGTGACGAAGTTTTCGGGATGCGATCAGGAGGCTGTAAGCGAGCTTCTCAATTTTTGGGTAGTTGCGTTCTGCCGCCGCTAATTTCTTGCTTACATAATACACTGGCCTTTGTACTTTATTTTCTTCTCGAACAAGGGCTGTACTGACGGCGTGAGCCGAGACTGCCAAGTAAACAAACAATTCTTCGTGATCTACGGGCTTTGATAAAATCGGCGGTTTCTCTAGAAGTTCCAATAAATTTCGAAAGGCCTCAACATAGTCCGGAGTCCACTCGAAGTTCTTCTTTCCTCTTTTAATCAAATCAAAAAACGGAACACATTTGTCTGTGGCTTTGGAGATGAATCTACTCAGTGCCGCTACTTTCCCTGCAAGACTTTGAACGTCTTTAATTCTCCTCGGCTCTTCGATATTTCTAATCGCTGCTATCTGGCTAGGGTTGATTTCAATTCCTCGGGAACTCACAATGAAGCCAAGGAACTTTCCCGATGCCTCTCCAAATGAGCATTTCAGAGGATTCAATTTCATCCGGTACTTTCGCATGATACCAAACATTTCCGCTAAGTCTTGCGTATGGCTGGAGGACTGTTTCGATTTGACAAGCATGTCATCCACATAAACTTCCATAGTTTTTCCTATTTGATTATAAAACATTCTGTTCACCAAGCGCTGATAAGTAGCTCCAGCGTTTTTCAATCCGAATGGCATTACAACATAACAATATAATCCCAAATTCGTAATGAAGCTCGTATGTTCTTGGTCTGGTACGTGCATAGGAATTTGATTGTACCCAGAATATGCGTCCATGAAAGAGAGAAGTTCATGACCTGCTGTCGAGTCTACAAGCTGATCAATCCTGGGAAGTGGGAAACTATCTTTTGGGCAAGCCTTGTTTAAATCTGAAAAGTCAATGCAAGTCCGCCACTTTCCATTTGGCTTCTTTACCAAGACGGGATTCGATATCCAGTCGGGATACGTCGAATCTCGAATAAATCCATTCTGCTTCAACTTCTCTACTTCCTCTTTGAGAGCAGCCGACCTCTCTGGGCCCAGCATGCGTCTCTTTTGCTTCACAGGTGGATGTTTCGGATTTACATTCAATTTGTGACTTATAACGGATGGCGATACCCCACACATGTCAGCATGGGTCCAGGCAAACACGTCTAGGTTTGCCTTCAAGAAATCCGTTAGTTCTTTAGCTCGACGTGGATCCAATTGAGAACCAATTTTCAAAACTTTTGTCGGATCAGCTTCATCAATGGGAATTTCCACTGTCGCTTCATTAGGAGTTGCATTCCTAGCCTCTGGTTCCTCGTCTTTTCTAGGATCCAGGTCTTCAGGTGTTCCTTTGGGCAACTCCTTTGGGGTCAATCTCTCTAATTGCTATGCCGAGCCCCCCTTTGAGGGAGACGAGGCATCTTTACTTTCAACGTTAAGTCCTTTCATCAACATCTTTAACTCGGCCACATAGCAGGCCCGTCCGGAAACTTGATCCCCTCTCATTACTCCAGTTCCGGCTTCGGTTGGGAACTTAAGTAACAAACACCAATGGGCGATACAAACTCTGAATTCAGCAAGGGCAGGCCTCCCCAAAAATTCATTATAAGGCGAATCTACGTCCAATACTACGAACTGAAGCATCCGCACTCTTCTACGTTCTCCTTGCCCCAGGGTCACGGGCAACTCTATGTATCCCATGGGAGCTGTCGACGCCCCGTTGAAGCCTCTAATCCATCCTTCACACGGCTTCAAATCTTCAGATTCAAGCTTCATTTGATCGAATGACTTTTTGAATAAAATATTGACAGAACTTCCGTTGTCTACTAATACCTTATGGACCAAGGCCGGCCCAATGGTGGTAGTAATAACCAACGGATCATCGGTGGGTGATTGGATCCCAGTATTGTCTCGGCTGCGGAATACCACGTCGTCAAACATGGTCTTCTGTTGTTTTATGGGGGTGATATCTTCCAAATCATCACCCTCGTTCACATCTAGGTGCTTGGCAGCGTTTACATATTGATCCATTGACCTGAAACTTCGGATTGCCGGGTGAGGTCCGCCTACTATGGAGTTGATAACAATTCCTTTACCTTTCTGCTGCGCTGTATGTTTGGGAGCAGGTAGAATCTGTTTTGGAGCCTGCTCTCCTTGCCCCCTGTCCCTCGGGGCAACCTTGTACTCATCCAACTTCCCTTCACGCAGCAGCTTCTCAATCACATCCCTCAAATGCCGACATTCATTGGTTGAATGCCCATGAGTTCCATGAAACAAACAGAATTTCCCTGTCGCCATTTCTTTCTCGGTCGAATCACGAGTTGGCGGTCTTTTGTACTGTAACACATTGTACGTATCCAGATAAATATTTTCCAGGGTGTCGTTCAATGGTGTATAATCCTCGTAGTTCTGGAATCGGGGTCTTTTGTTAGGATCACTCCCCCTATTTCTGTTTCTTCTGTTACCGTTCGGATTTCGGTTATTGTTGTTGTTACCCCGCTTCCTGCATTGTTGTTTCCACCCTTGTTTCCTACATTTACTTCAACCTTGCCAGAACTTTCCCCAGACTGCTTCACGGCGATATTACTCTGCACATTCTCCTTTGAAGCCGTCTCAGACTTTCTCTTTCGGTTTGCCCTGGCCTCCTCTCGTCTTAGATAAATATCGGCTTTTTCGTAGAATATCTCCCTTGTGGAAGGTGTTTTCCCAGAAAGGTAATCTCCAAACTCAGATTCAGGATCGACTCCTTCCTTCAATGCCATCAGGATAGTGGGCTCATGCGGGTCACTGACCTCAGTCACAGCTTGGTTAAAACGGTCAAGATATGCCCTCAAAGACTCTCCTGGTGCCTGTTTGATTCTCGATAATTCAATAACACTTTTGGACTTTCTGGCATGGAGTCGGAACTGGTTCATGAAACGCTCGCTTAGTTCCTTGTAATTCGAAATCGAGCGAGGAGGAAGTCGGGTAAACCAGAACAGTGCCACATCTTCTAAGTAGATTGGGAATGCTTTGCACTTCACTTCATCAGGGGCAGCAGCAGCATTCATGAGCCACGAATACCGCATCAAATACTGTCCCGGATCAGTCCTTCCGTTGTACTTGTCCATCTGTGGCAAGTTAAAGCGTCGGGGAAATTGGAAGTCGAGGATATCGTCGGTGAAGGGAGTATGGCTTCGCTCAATGCCATAATCTTCATTTGTATAATTCCGGCTCTCGGACATGATCTGGCGAACCATTGCCTGTACATCAGCATTAGTTAGGGGTCGCTCAGGTTCCCTGGCCCTAGTATCCGAGTTCCTTCTGGGCTCTTGTTCAGGAGATGCCCTTCTTCTTCGAGCTGCCTCTGCTCGATTCCGTTCCCTGCGCTCCCGGTCGATCTCGGGAGGAGGGGACTGGAGTCTTTGCCCCCGAGTGGGGTCATTGTTTCCTAATGCTCGTGCAATATCCTCACGAGATCCCAAAGATCCAAATGTCAGCTGCTCCAGGTTCTGAGGTCGTTCGAGTGGCCTTCGTTCACGGGGCCGCTCTTCCTCGGAAGATGAAGATTGATCCACTGGTGTGTGACGAACCGGTGATGGAGTTCTCTGTCGACGGAGTTCACTAATCTCCCGACTCATGAGCCTCATATTTTCCTGCATCATGAGATTAGTGCGCTCGTGAACTTTCATAGCCTCCCTTGTGCTCTCAAGCATGTCAAGCAAGCGCGAGAAATCTCCTTGAGTGATGGGCGCAGATGGATTGACCTGATCACCAACCCTGGTGGCTGGAATCGGAGCATTCGTAGGGACTCGAGTAGAGGTTCCAGCTTCACCAAGCATCGGGTCGGATCGGAGGTAGGAGGTCGGGTCGGTTCGGAGCTGGGGAGCCTGGTCGGATCGGTACGTGGCAAGCAGCTCGGGTCGGTTCAGATTGGGGGAATGCACTGCTTCAGAATCTCCTACCCGGATCGGATCGGAGCTCTCCCCCTGCTGGCAGCTCGGATTTCCTGCATTGGTTCTTCCTGCTGCTGAACTCTGCCCCCGAGACCTTGTTACAACAACATTTTGCTAATCTTCGCCAGCTCCATTTCCTCAAACAGACTGAACTTCCTTGCCTTTTCCTTTGGCCATGAGTCTTTGACAATCACTTCAACAAATATAAAAGAGCGAAAAAACTTAAGGATTAACTTCTTTGAACTCAACGGTCCAAAAAGTAGAAAGAAATTACGGAAAATGAAGAATTCAGATGAGGTTTCTCAGTGAAAGCACCAAAATGTTAGACCCAAAAGTGGTTCTAACACCCAAATTGATTAAAAGCAAAATGAAATGAGATAAAAATAAGAATGAACACACAGGATTTATAGTGGTTCGGCGAAGAAATGCCTACGTCCACTTATCTTTTACTATATTCAATGATTCGGTTGCAAATACAATGTAAGCTTCACTCAATTCCACTCACAACTCACTTATATTCACTCAATAGACTAAAACAAGTAATGAAAGAAGATTTGGATTCTCCGGGAGTAATAGAGTTCGAACTATGGGGGTGGTTGAATTCTCAAAGTGCCTAAAAAAGATCCTTTTCTTTGTCTCCAGACGGGGTATTTATAGGTGTGAATTTGCTTAAAACTTGATCCGGGTCGGGGCCACGTGTCGTCCATCCCATTAGCTTCGGGTTCGGATGAATTATTGTGTTGACAACGCATCAGAGTAACGAACGTTATGGGTAGGAACTGGTCACAGCCGGTCCGGATATCCAGGCGCTTTTGCAGGAGAATAATATGGAACATGGGCTCGGGTCGGAGACACACATATAAGGGGTTCGGATCGGGATACCCGATCCGACCCGGATTAGCTTGGATGCAACGCTCTCTTCTTCTTTAATCTGCTCCGCTCCGATCTATTTCCTTGGCAACCAGGTGGCTTTCCGATCCGGTTGAGATTATATCGTCCTCCGATCCGAATAGCTATGCCTTACCAGTTTCCTCAGCAACAGTTTACCGATCCGAACAGAAGATTTTATCCGATCCGAACCGATATGCTGCTCTGGCCCGATCCGAACGACTGCAGCTATCCAATCTAGGTTGTAGTGTCTTCTCCAATCCGAACCGAAGTCTTCTAATTAAAAATGCTCTTCAATGTCTGATTTCTTGACTTTGTGTTGCCTAGTTCACAAAGTAGGCTAACACTCGTTGTAAGAGGTGCTACTTTTACAACGGACAAAAGTTATAATGCTTTCTTAAAATTAATATTTATATCAATCATATGTTACTAATTACTAACTATAATATTACATTATTAATAATAAATATTATATTAATCATATGTTACTAATACTTATTATTTATTAATAATATTATATTAATCATATGTTACTAATATTTATTATTTATTAATATTTAACAATTAATCATTAATAACTAATAATTTATAATAAGTAAATAATAATAAACACTAACATTTAGAACTTGTAATATTATATTAATCATATGTTACTAACTGCTAATTATAATATTATATTACTAATTACTAATCATTAATAATATCATATTATTTATTAGTATTTAATAATTAATCAATAATAATATTATATTAATCATTTAGAACTTTTGATACTTAATGATTATTAACAAATAATCACTAATTACTAATTATTATATATAATTTATATTTAACGCTTAATATTTAATAAAAAATTAATATATAATATTTAATAGGTAATTAATGATTTATAATTTATTATATTTAATTTTTAGTTAATTCCTTATTATAGTTAATGATTTGTTATCAATATAAACATTAATAAATAAAATTTGTATTTAATAATGAACAATTAAAAAATAATTATTTTTAATAATCAATTATCTAATTATCAAATTGCATGACGCACGGTAACAATCGCTTTTATTTTTCACCATCCCGCTTTATTTTTTAGCTTCCCGCTTTGCACAGTCGAAACTTCATTTCATTTCCCAGCGTCTAATTAGTATTCGTTCTCCACTGGAGAACAAAAGGGTTCCCCAAATCCCTAATATCCTAGAAATCGTAAAACCCACATCCGCCCTTGTCCTCCACCACAACAAATACAATCCAAAATATCATACTAAAAAGTTTCTACTTCTCGACTTCAATCTAGTATTGAGAGAAGCAAATGGATTTTAGTTATGGTTAGGGAATCGAAATCAAGCACTATCATCGGAGCGCTTGGGCTGCCCATCATGAGGAAGCATTTCAGAAAAGAGGAAAACGTCGAGGCTTGTCGTTGTAATTAGTAGTGGGTGACAGGATTCACGAAGGGATTGAAAGGTTTATATCGTGACATTCATTGCGAATTGGGGGTCGTCGAAAAGGGAACATGTGGAAAGGTGTCAACAATTAAGAATGCCTAGATCTGGAATATTGCCAAATTGCAAATTGGGATAAGGTGTACAAAACAGATGAAATACGGTGAATGTTGTTAAGAAGCACATTTAACACTAACAAAATGAACAAAGCTTGAATATATACATCATGGATTTTGTTTTCCTTCAGCGATCCTAGATCTGGAATATTGCCAAATTGCACCTCTCATGTGTCAATATATGTTTTTTCTTTCAGTTTTGTCTTCTTCTTTTTTTCATTTCAATTTTGTTGTATTTGTGCTGTTAGGAAGTTCCAAGCACGCATTAGTATACTTGTTAGAGTTTATTTTTGGCTTTTGGCTTTGATACCAATTTGTTGGTTTTTTAGAAGAAGCTTGATACTTGTTTGATGGAGTAGAGAAGATATGATATAAATTTGTTGGAGGAAGGAGGTGATATTTTGTAGGAGGAAGAAGATAGTATTTTATTGCTTTATTTCCTTACAACTTTTTCATTCACAACTAAAATGACCACATATATATAGTGGTTTACAAACCATATCAATAGACACAATATTAAAAGAACATGACTTTTCACCGAACAGACATGACACTTCACTGAACGGACATGACACTTCACTGAACGGACATGACACTTCACTGAACGGACATGACACTTGACGAACGGATATGACTCTTGATGAATGGACATGACTTTTGACGAATGGACATGTCTCTTTATTTTAATAGACACTACAATAATTAATTAATTTTGGTTTACGCCAACAATGCCTCCCTTAAACCAAAATTCCTTCGAAAACATAAGTCTTTTAAGAGGGTTTGTATATGTCACCAGTTAGTTCTTCACTTTTCTCTATGAGTCCGGAAGGTTGCTTAATGTAAATTACATCTTGAAGAAAAACGTTCAAGAGAGCTTTCTTTTGCTTGTATCCCTTTGCAGTAATGATCAATTTGTATGTATCATCTCTTCTGATATGCTTGATTTCTTCTTTCGCTGCAAGGACCAATTTTTCAGCTTTTAAAGCATTATCATAACTGATGGGATATTCTCTTCTGCTTTCTTTTGCTATTTCATCTACTTTTTCAGGTTTTTCTCTTGTCAAGATATCCTCTTTGACCTCCTTTGATTTCTCAACCAAAGCAGTTACATTTTTTGTTTCTTTCACATCCATCTCATTGAAATCTTCGCCTTCCTTTTTCTTGTTATGCTTAACTACGGGTGTATTGCTCTGAAGAAAGTTTGCTTCTTTTGAAACCACTATTTTAGATTCTTTTCCCATATCCGCAATGCTACTAACCGTGTCTTTGACATCATTTTCGGTAGTTTAATTTTCTTTTGCAGCATCGTCGACTTTGGGTAGTGATTCATCCGCTTTTTCTTCTTTAGGCTTGTTTGCAACATCCCCGTATTTCATATTGTTTGCATTATCTTTCACATCATCGGTTGACTTAACCTCTTCAATGTGTACTTTGCCTTCGTTGCCATTTGGCATGTTTGCGGGCTCAGTTTCGCTACTTTCAGCTTTTTCAGCTTTTGCTTCAGAAATAGCCACTTTCAATTTATCTTCTTGTATGTTCTCCTCCACATTCTTACCATAAATCTCCTTTAATAACTTCCATGCATCTTTTGCGCAATTTTCTCCAATAATATGATCATATGCTTCATCATCGATATTTGCAGTCATCACAATACGAGCTTGCAGGTCATTCCAACTCAATATTGTGATCGATTTTATTTCTTTCTCCGTCAAATCTTTAGTATCTTATGGATCTTCAAAGCCATTTTCAACGATCTCCCATAATCCTTTAGAGATCAATTCTTCTTTCTTTTTGTTACTCCACGCTTCAAAGTTTTCTTTTGTGAGAACAAACGGAAAAAGAAATTGAAATGCCATTTTTCAACCAGGCTCTGTTACCACTTGTTTGAGTTTATTTTTGGCTTTTAGCTTTGATACCAATTTGTTGGTTTTTTAGAAGAAGCTTGATACTTGTTTGATGGAGTAGAGAAGATATGATATAAATTTGTTGGAGGAAGGAGATGATATTTTGTAGGAGGAAGAAGATAGTATTTTATTACTTTATTTCCTTACAACTTTTTCATTCACAACTAAAATGACCACATATATATAGTGGTTTACAAACCATTTCAATAGACACAATATTAAATGAACATGAATTTTCACCGAACAGACATGATACTTCACTGAACGGACATGACACTTCACTGAACGGACATGAAACTTGACGAACGGATATGACTCTTGATGAATGGACATGACTTTTGACGAATTGACATGTCTCTTTATTTTAATAGACACTACAATAATTAATTAATTTTGGTTTACGCCAACAAATTGCACCTCTCATGTGTCAATACATGTTTTTTCTTTCAATTTTGTCTTCTTTTTTTTTCATTTCAATTTTGTTGTATTTGTGTTGTTAGGAAGTTCCAAGCACGCATTAGTATACTAGTTTATATCCCTTATAATTTCAGCTAAAGTTACAGTGTTGAAATTGCCAATGATGTCATATTCAGCTAAAGTTCATTTCTACTGCTTTATATTTAGGTATTAGTGGGGTATATAGATTGTAAGTTTGTAATTTAAAACCCAAAATTTCTTTTATTAATTGATTACAGTGCTTTGATATTAGGGAATGTTTGCCCAGTATTTCTGTCAAAATCTCTAAAATAGAAGCGGAAGTACTTGCATTGGAAGCTGGCTTGGGATTTCTTGGTGTCGATATACTTTACCATGTGGCATTCCCATTTACGAATAATGACTTTGAATGAATCATTCTTTTATCACTTGAATCTGCATCCAAGAAATTTAATTACCAGGCCCATCAATAAGCTGAGAAAGTGGGAGACCACTTCTTCTTTATTAAACAATAGTCCAAGCTACTGCTGGTAACTTTCACTGTCAATAGTACCTTGACCTTTTTTACTTATTTATTCTGACAGTTCGCTTATTTACTACAGGTCCTCCACAGAAATCATGCATACTTACAGTAATTTTATATTACACATGCCACACTATAATTTTATGTTACTAGTCACAGAAGTTTATTTTTTATATTCATGGGGGTTTGCTCGTCTACTAAATGAGACAGAGCTAGGTAAAGACTTCATTGAAAGTTCGCATGAGGATGTTCGATCTCATGAGGATGGCTGCAAACGAATATTTGGTTAACTTTATTTGAAAGACCACTGCAGATGGAAAAAGCAGTTCAAATAGGCATTGTTATGCAAGAAAATTGGTTTCTACTTTGCGGGAGATTGCATTTTTAGCATGGATGTAAAGTTGGAAACTATATATGTTTCAACTCCGGTCAAAGTGGCTACTTATTTTATTTTTATTTTAGTCAATTTTAGGATTCTATTTTTATTCTTAGGTTATATGCGCTAGAAATGATGGTCCGTAGAAGGTTTCTCATGGCGTGTGCGTGCAAGCCGAAGGGTAATATAAAATTACTGTAAGTATGCATGTACATTAATATTATTTTATAATCACATAAGTTTTCCAGCTTTCAGTTACCAAATTTGGTAAGAACTCAGCAGTTTGCGGGTATTGAAATAAGTTAGTCATTTTTCCTTTGAACAGAAGGATTCTAGCCGTCAAATGATACCGAACTAGATGAACATCATGTGAATGTGAAAATTATGTAGCCTGTAAACTTGTTGTTAGGAGCAGAATGAGAAGGTAATCATAGTTTCTTTTTAAAGTAGTCCTGTTTTTGTTAAAGGATTTATAATATATGAGACAAAGATATTAATATAATTTTTCCTGTCATTTCTTCTGAGACTTGCGTTTTTTTGACATGCTGATGGAGAAGGCCCTACGTTAACAGCGGATGGGGTTGAAACATGGCGACGAAGGATATTTAGGTAAAGTCTCCCTTTATGCTTAAGTTTATTTCTTTTTTTAACAATGTGTTATATTGGTTTGGGAGAGAATTAGTTCCATTCGATTTTCTAATATTTCTCTCTTCATTTTCACATGTTTGAACTGGGTAGAATGAAGGATTCAAACGCATATGCTAATTAGTAACAACCTTATAACAAGTACCGAGCAAGTGTTTGTTAACTACATAATCCTAGAGTTTATTATTAATAAAATATTGGATGTTAATTCTGTTGTTATTTTAGCATACAATTTTTGTGCCTTAATATATGTACATACATAGGTTTATGTTTTAAAATCAGACCAAGAATCCAACTGGAATCAAGCAAGTTCAAATAGAATCGGATGAACGTAGATATTCTGATCTTCGATAATTAGGGATGTTCTCTTATTTTGTGGTGTAGATGCCAAGTTAATTATTGGGTGCGTTTTTTACAGGTCCCTATAATGTTTCAAAATACAAAAAAAAAACCGATGATAAAAACAATATAGAAAACGTCCCTGTTTTTGAATTGCAGAACCAAAAATTCATACCCTTTACTATTTGTTAAACCTCTCAGCAACGTTTCATTATTGTTTAATCTGTCAAATCGTTCAGCAAATTTCTCTCAAACCCTAATTCCACGACTCCTAAAAACCTAATTCCACGACTCCTTAAAACCTAATTCCACGATTTCTCAGAAACCTAATTCCATGATTCTTCATAAACCTAAATCGATTAGTCGATCTTTGTACTCAAAAGGCAATTTTCATCATTCTAATTACGATCGTTCTCTTGATTTCTGAAATATTTGTTGTCGTCGGCATCAAATTAATCTAAATGGCATGAACGAAGGTATTAATCTAATTGTTTTATTTAATTTTCTGACTTTCGCTGCTATCTTGGTACAATATATTGTAAGAAGATTAAATCAAACGTTGAAATGTGTGCATGCTGTTTATATGAATTTTTGCATGATTTTAAGATGTTAATATGAAATTTTACATGATTGTATGGTATTAATCAGAATTGTAGAATGACTGTATGTTTATTTTAGTATAGATTGTTAGAATTCTTGGTTAATTGTGTATATATTTCCTCGGTTTTTGCTTGCTGATTTGAAAAGTGGAAAATAGGCATAAGGATAAACTTTAGAAAAAATTTAGTCTGAAAGACGTCAAGTTTTATTTTTAGGCTGAAGGACAAACTTTGAAAAAAATTAGGCTAAAGGACAATGCTAAATATAATTAGCATTTTCTGCAGTGTAAAACTGAATAATGCTAGTTAAAACTAGCATTTTCATGTAGTGTAAAAAACTGAATATAATGCTAATTGCATTTAGCATTTTCCTTCAGCTTAATTTTTGTTCAAAGTTTGTCCTTTAGACTAAAAATAAAACTTGGTGTCCTTCAGCCTAATTTTTTGGCAAAGTTTGCCCTTCTCCCTAATTATCTCATTTGAAAATATATGAAAAATTAAAATAACAGTTCTTGATTAATCAAAAAAATGTTGTTATAAATATGTGAAAACTTTAATGCATGTGTTTAGAGTACTTTGACAATTGTGGAATAAATGGTAGAATAGTTGAGTATTAGTGTGCATATATTTTGAAAACCTGCACTTTATTGTGCATTTTTTTAACAAATCTTTGATGTTATTATAAATGTTTGTACATTTGTGTGCATATTTATGTTATATTTGCACATTTGTGTAAATTTAGTTTATAAGATAACACACAGGTGTAGTATGAAGAAAAAAACATGCTTGGTTGTTTTTTTTTTGAGTAATATTTGCACAATTTTGTGCAATTTTAAAGAAAAGTTGCATATATTTGTGCAATTATCAATAAGATTTCGATCTTATACATATTTACTGTATGCAATTTGTAAAATTTGTATGGTGATTATGCATTATTAATTGCAAAATTTATTAAACATAAGTTGTGTTTATTTTTATAGGAGTTGGATGGAAAGGAAATGAAACTATTGAAGCAAGCTGTTGAGAAAGATGAAGAGTATGCAAAGTTGTATATGAAAAGTGAAAAAAACTACAAGGAAATGATTGCAAATTTAAGATTGCAAATTAGAAAGTTGAAAGAAGAAAATTTACGTTTAAAGAAAAGGGTTGATGAACTCGAGGCTGAAATACCATCAGAAGAAAGTGTTGAAAAAAATATTAGTACAAATGATGATGAAGAGGAGTTGACTGAAGATACTGAAAATGATGAAGACAGTGCAGATGAAGATCAAGTATTTTGCATACTTACATGTATTCAAAGTTAACATAAGTTGTGTTTATTTTTGCCATAATATTTTGCATACTTACATGCAATTTCTTAGTATATTTATGGTTATAAATGCAAAAATTTACATCAGTACTCCAGATCTTATGATTTTTTTTCTGGAATAATGTGATTATACGAACTTGAATTTATAACATGTTATGATACATGTAGAATATATAATCATAGTATTTGACGACTTAGTTAAAATTAAAGAGATTATAAATGATAAAGGAGTCAAAGTTTTAACGAATTATAAGTATATGCTAACTTTGAATAATTTCATGCAAATTTAAAAAATAGTTGCATACTTTTATGCAACAATGTAGAAAACGTGCATACAATCGTAAACAAAAATAAATTATCACTTTAATTTAGTGGCTACGATTTTTTTAATACTTGATTTGATTTTTATGAAATACTAGACAGTTAGATAAATATATTACATAAAATTGCATACATTTCTGCAACTAAGTGAAATAATTGCATACATATATCGAACAGTACTGCATAATTGCTGAAACAAAAGTAATAACAAAAAAGTAAATGTTCAAAACAAAAATCTAACATTAAAATACTGGAAAAAAAAATTTAAGACAGCAAATTACATTTCTCTGCATTGTACTCTGAAACTAGGTTTATTTAAAATTTTTACAAAAAAACAACTATTTCTGTGTTGAAGAACATGTCCTTTTATTATGACCCAACTTCTTGCACAAACCACATCTTGTAGTCTTTGTAAATTCACCTGCGGATTTCAAATAATATTACGGAAACTTAATCATATAATTATAACAAGATGCACACATCTTCGCAAAGAATAGTAATATCAGCATATTTATATGCAAAAATTCAGATTATTATGATTTTTTTTTATTTAAAATTAGATCCACAACAATTATAATATGACAATATTAAAAAGATATTCATAGATGTGATCAATTACTCATTAGCCACACAAACCAACAGAAGTACAAAATACCTGAATATATGAATGCATATATTAAATAAAATAAGCATACTTATACGAAACTTTTGAGAATAATTTCATACACACGTATTACACCGATAGTTGCATATCTATATGCTAATATTCAAAAATTCTGCATACATTTATACATCTAAACAGAATATCTAAAAAAATTGTTGCCAAATTAATGTATATAAGGTTGAGCATAGAATTAAAAAAAATCTTTATAAAATAATAAAACTATCCTTCAGAAAACCTAGATAATTATACTATTTAAAAATAATATATAAACAAAGTTCGATTGAAAAATTGATATCATTATACGGAATTTAAAAAAAACAGCAAATAATGCCTTGACGAAGAAGCATCCATTTAGTAAATAAAACGTTGATCTAATTATATCTCTGAAACACCAGCTCGATCAATACAAAATATGTGAAAAATTCTAGATTTTATTGGCAGATAAATTTCGAAGTTGAGATATTTAGAAAGAAGAAGCCGCCGCCATTAAAAAAAATGTCTCTGAAAAGATTAAATGAGTAATAAAATGCATCGGATCTGATGAAATATGGTATATCCGAACTGATTCCGAAATTGCTGCCGAAATTTGTATTTTGGGTAAATCTGTCAAAAAAATGCCGCTAGTTCAAAAATAAGGATGAAATTTATATGTTTAAAAAGGGGAGGATGTGAGCCTAATTAAGTTTAGTTTTAAGGATGTGAGCCTAATTTTAGTTAAAGAGTATGTTCTACTGTTTATATCTTGTATAAACTCTGAAGCAAGAAGCCAAAGACTAAAACTATAGTGAGAGTGTGAGTGACTGTGTACATGTATATGAGTGAATAAGTGTGTAGTGAGAAGTCAATATATACGAGTGAAATGTAGTGAGGAAGTGTATGTACAAGTAACTGTGTAAATAGAGAGGAAACACTATGTGTATTATTTGAAAGTGTAATAAATATTTATTTGAATAAATATTTGTTTAAAAATAATTTTTGAATTAAATATTCAATTCTTGTAAATATTATTAATATTATGTGTAATATTCAAATCCATTGCAACTTTCAGCATTTTACAACGGGCATTAATTGTTGTATAAGATATTACAACGGTCAATACCTATTGCAAAAAATATTACAACGGACTGTTATTTTATTGAAGGAACATAGCCTAATACAACAACAAAATAAGACTGTTGTAAAAAGTTTATTGCAACTGCTTGTTATCACGTGCATTGCCCATTGTAAAAGATGACATATTATAACATAGCCTAATACATCGGGAGGGCTGGCCGCTATAAAATCCCTATTACAACAGGCATTGCCTGTTGTAATAGATCTGTTTTGTTGGTGAATTGAGCAAAGTATCTTCAGATCCGATGGATTTGGGCATCCACTACACGAAAAATACCCTATTGCAACTAGCTATTTGCAACAGGCGACAAATTACAGTTGCAGTAAATAATATTTAGCAACAGACCTATTATAGCAGTTGCAATAGGTGATATTTAACAACATGCCTTTTTCTCCTGTTGCGAAAACCATATTTTTAGCAACTGCGCTTCTCTTCCTATTGCAAAAGCATACTTTTAGCAACTATGCTTCCATATCAGTTGCAACAAACATATTATTTGCAACTGCACTTCCAAGCAAGTTGCGAATAAATTTCATTAGCAACTGTTTTCGCCTCTTGCAATAACTCTATTTTTTACAACTGGTAAAGCCAGTAGCAAAAAACATACTATTAAAAATTAGTATCAGCTTTTAATGATTAACTTTTACTAATTAATTTTAAATAGTTGCCATTAAATGATTAACTACTAGTAATTATATGATAATTTAGATTAATATTTAATAATTATTAATTAATAATAAAATTTAAGTATTATAAAGTGATATTTATAACTGATAATCAAATAATAATAATTACTAATTAACTGATAATTAACATTTGGTAAGCATAGTTACTAAAAAAGTACGAAGTAATAAGTAGTATTAGTTATAATATAATTAGTATTTAAGTAATAATAATTAATTAATATGAATTATTATTTTACTAATTTATCATGGTTAGTTGTTAATATTGTATAAATTATATTTTAACAATTATTAACTACATTTAATACTAAATAATTCTAATTAACAACAAATTTTAAAGAATTAATAAATTATTCATAATATTAAATAATTAATAAAATATTCATAATAATTACTAAATAATTAGCCATTAGTAAGTACATAATAATTAACATTACAATTTAATATTATTATTAATTTATAATAAAATTTAAATATTATAAATTGATATTTATGTTTAATAATATTATTTACTAATTTTACCAAGAAGATTTACAACTCTGGATTACACAAAATAATAACACATTTTTACGGTTCAAACCAACTTTTGTGGACTTCAAATCTATGTATTTTTTGGCTTGTAGCTACATATTCGCGCCCCCTTTCCCATGAAAATTTCATTTCCCGCTTTCACACTTCCAGACCCATTTCTAATTCCACCGAAATTTTCAAATCCACTCCTGCACCTTCAAGATACACAATCTCAAAAGAACCGACTTAAAAATGGCAACCAGAAGTTTCACGTAGCAACAAAATTCATCCCCTCTTCTGACCTTCCAACCGCCATTCCTGACACCTCCGACCCATGCTCCACTCAGACCTTCTCCACCAGATCCCTGACATCGGTTCCACCCTAGCGGGCGCCCAACTCACGTCGACAGGGGAAACCCTAATCCCCGATCGCTCCAGCTCTAGGCCACAGCGATTATGCGTTTGTATGGAAGACCGATTAAGCGATTCACAAAGTCAACTCGGTAAGATGAATTAGCATCAAAATATCGCTTTTTTACTTGTTCTAGATCTGAACGATCTTTTGTTCCTTCCACTGCTTCTCATACTCCCTACAAATTCACATCTTCTCCCTCAAGTTCAGATATCATTAGTATAGGCTTTCGATTGCCACAACAGGTTTCTTTCTATTTTTCCTAATTTTATAATTATCATTTTAGTTTGTATGATCTGCTTCTATCTTTATTCTGCACTGATGAGTTTGCAGTGCTACTTAAATTTACATGTATGTTAATTTATAGCTGATGTATGGTTGATAATAGGCAAGACGATGAGCCTGTGTACTGATGAGTTTGCTGTGCTATTTAGATTTTCTTAATCACCTATTACTAAGATCACCAATTACTAAGACCTAATGCTGGAGGTGATGTTTTATTCATTCATAGTTTAAGTGTGATTGCACATGACATTATAAAGCTCACAGTGCTGTACTTAACCCACTGAAGCTTTAGGCTATTTATTAGTAACATATACCGTGTTCGACACATGTAAATGTTGAATTGAAGTTCCTAAAACTTACTTAGCAGTTATCAGGAGAAAGGGGGTGTGTTATACATAACCAAGTTTGTATAAGAGCATATGGTGTGAATCATGAGTGGTTTATGCTTGAAATTACATCATGCCTTGGGAGATTATACTAAGATTTAAATTCTTTGCCCATTTCTGTTATGTATTTTGATTCACAAGCGCCGAGTCACTGTCTTGCTAACTACCATAGCAACACCCCTTTTACGATTTTCTTTTAGGTGAAGAATCAGAACTACTTTTTAATTTCTTTTTTTAAGCGAGGTATAATTAAAATAGTTGGATCGTATGTCCTAGATCAACATCCTTTGAAGTAATTAATGCTAAGATTCTATTAGCAATTTAGTAATATTTTGCTAATGTTTTGAAACTTCGCCAATCCCGATACTTCTTTCTGATCTTGATTGCAATGTAACATGCTTATTGGTGGATTGTTGCTTCTCTTGTGTGACACTGGTTTGCTGCAATTTCATGTCTACATCAGATATATATTGATTTCTGTTGAATGAACACATGGACGATTAGTATTGGCACTAAGTAATCAGGAACTACATAGATTAATTAATCAATTAGTAATTTCAGGGCCACGGTTAATGACTGATGAAAGTCACTGAACAGCGCAAATATGCTTTTACCATATTATAATGTACTTTCTTTTGGTTTTCAAATAGGTAATAGATCAGATTATAGTAACAATTATGATGGTGATAGTAGAGGTCGTGGTCGTGGAAGAGGCCAAGGAAGAGGCCACGGGCGTGTTGATTCCGATTTTGGTTCTAGTAGGAACGACGATGGTAATGGTGGTGGATGGGAAGGCAATAACAATAGTGATGGGGGTGGTAGTTTGGGAGGCAGTGGTACAGATGGTTGGGGAAGTGGTGGTGCTGGTGACGGTGGTGGATGGGGTGGAGTTGGTTCAGATTCTGTCTTTGGAAATTCTGTATGGGGTGGTGGTACTTGTAAGTTAATTATATGCCTCTTGTATGTAAACAACTGTAACAACCCGAATTTTTATAACATGTTAAAACCATAAATCAAGGCAGAGTTAATTTTTAAAACAAGAATCAAGGGAAACAAGTTGCGCCATTGCGTTCGTCTCGAAATTCTACTTGGAAACGAGTCCGAGTTTTCAAAAATCGGAGTTCGTATGACCAAGTTATGACCTCTAGAAGTTTCACGAATTTTCAGAATCAAAAACAGCTCGAAATTCGAATTCGAATTTCGAATTCAAACTCCAGAACAGGCTGGGCGGGAAATTTCCCACCCAGGACCAGGTCGACCTAGGGGTCGACCATAGTGTCGACCTCCCAGGGACCAGGTCGACCATAGTGTCGACCTGGGGGTCGACCTGCCTCCCGAACCTATTTCCTGAACCAGATGCATTCTGATGTATTTAGACTTGTTTCGTGACCAGATTCGTCTGCCTAACCATATATAAACAGCCTCATTCTCTTTACACCATTCTTCTCTAACCTTATGCTGCACAAACTCTTGATGATCATGGCTTCTTCTTCTTCCTCTAAAATAAATTAAATTAAAACACGAAGATTATTTCTTGAAGACTACGGTTAGGAATTGGGGATTTGCTTCTACAATCAAAGCAAGATTCAACGATTCAACAATTCGACGACTAGTTTATAGATTCGACTTCTACATCTTTCTTAGACCACGATCTGTAAGTTCCAGTTACTTTTAGATAAAAACTATAAATCTAATATGTGCATGGTATAATTTGGAAATGATTTATGTATGATTCATATCTATTCTTGGTTTCTTCTTGGATCTTGACTATTGGGAATATTGCCTACGAAGCTGAAACTATTGTTAATGACATAAGACTATGATTATGCCTATGACTGTGGACATAAGATTTTGCCTATGCCTATGACTATGACGGTGAACATAAGACTATACCTATGACTATGACGGTGAACATAAGACTGACTATGACTAATAAGACTATGCATATGACTATGACGGTGAATATAATACTGCCTATGACTATGAACAATAAGACTATTGCTTATGACTATGACAAGGACAATTGTGGTTAATCACCTATGATTCTTGGCCTAGGATTATGACTATGAAATTGGATCTAAGCTTGATTTTCTATTAAGACCTATTTTCTTTATTTGTCCTTGGATCTTGCACTACAACAAAAACACCATATTACAACTTTAATTTTACAACGGTGGTAAAAGCACCGTTGTAATAAATGGGTTTTTACAACGGTGGTAAAAGCACCGTTGTAATAAATGGTTTTTTACAACTGTCAGTTCCCTAAAGTTGTAATAAACATCTTTTCAACAACTTTTTACTTTGTTAGTTGTAATAGATGCCCATTACAAACTTCATGTTTATAATATCTATATTTAATAACCAATTATATTAATATTTAATAATAACTAATAATTAATAATAAACTTAGGAATCAATAATATTTATTAATTATTAATAAATAATTACTATTTAATAACTAGTAATTTATTTTTAATAGTTAATGTATGTTAACTGCTTATTAATCAATAATTAGTAACATACATTATCAGCTTTTAATAATTATTAATCGATTATATCTAAGTTGAAATAAGTAAAAGTTAAATAATAACTATTATTAATAAGTAATATTTGATTTGGTAACTCTTTTTCTAATATAACTAATATATACTAATTAATTGTTGATAATTAATAGTTAAATTAGAAATTTGTTTATACTTATTTTTAGTAACTCTTTTTTCTATTTCTTGTATTAGAGACCTATTAAATATTAATAACAACTTCTATTTAATAATTAGTAATATTAACATTTAAGAATAATTCATGTTCAATAATAAATTTACAAATTAATCCCAATTACTATTAATTACTATTCGATTAGATAAAAACCGATTAATTGATGATTAATAAATAAATAAATAAATCATTTGTGATATGTACGTGATGAATATGGGAAATTGTGCATGATTAAAATGGTGAATAAACACACACATTTGTTTGTATATTGTGTATGTGACATAGAAAATTTGTTTGTGTTATGATTTGGGGCTTAAGTGTTATAAGGGTTAATATTAAATCTAAGGGCAAAACGGGTATTGGCAATGGTGAAACCCTAGCCGTATGAATCAAACTAAATAAAAGAAAATAGGCCGTCGGTTTCCATTTCATTCTCTCGTTCTTAAAAAAAAAGAAACTTTAGGAAAAATGGCGAAAGCCCTAGAAACAAAATTGGGGAAAATCAGCAATTGATCATCTCGCACCAAAGCGATGGTCGATACGTGAAGGAGACGGGTTCTGGTGGTGATGCAGCAACGGATCTTCCTTCCACCGACCAGCAAGGCTCCGACCCCTTCACTGTAGCTCCTGGTGGCGTCACTGGTCGAAGCCAATCCTTCGCGCCTCCTTCCAGCTTGCGCGATCGAAGTCATCTCCGTCCTCCATCGCAAGCTTCTCTTTCCAATTCGAAACCTGGAACTGAAAGTAAAAAAAAAATAAAAAGGGAGAAGGAGGAAGCCGTGACCCCAACCGCCCCTTGACCACCGTCCGTCGCTGTCTAGTCAAGTCACTATCTTTTGGGCTCCAACACCCAATCCGTCGCTCCTGCTTCATTTCCAGCGCTGCGTCTCTATTTAAGGTAAGCATAGCTTACGATTAAATTTATTTCAAGGATCCACTTCACACTTTCATGATTTAGAATTGTTTAGGTTGTGGTTGTTATCATTTGGTTGATTGCTATATATGTGTAATTTCAGTCATTAATCATTGAGTTTTGGCCTTGTCAATATGTTGTTTACATACGTGTATCCTACTGTGTATAATAAGTTGAACTTTGACATTTAACATTGGTGGGTATAGTTGATTTTGCATTCACTTGTCCACTGTTTGCCCATTTGCTGTTGCATAACCCGGACGGTGTATCGGTACCCACTTTGAGTTGCAAATGATCTCATCGAATTTGTTGTTAACGCCATATAGTGTTGTATGGTTCTCCTTGTTGTCCATTTGGGTCATATTTGCTTTGTTCTCTTAGTTACAGGACAGCAAACCCGGTAAATAAGAGGCTTGTGAATATTATTTGCTTATTCGATATGTAATGTTTGCATGCATTTAACCTTTGGGTCACCTTATATATATGTATGCTTTCACCTTTTACCACCATATTGAATGCATAACTTCAACATTTGTATGCTAAGTGCTTGGTAACATAGAGTTGAAACTATGTCAAAATGGGAAGTGCTTTAATAAATCAGTAGAGTAATGCTTGAAAACTGTCTAAGTAATGGAAAGGAACATTTTTGTTGTACTGTAGGATAGTATTGCAATTTGCAGGGACACAGTTCGCACAGATATTATTCAATGCAAGTGTTTATTTGTATTATTAGGATATTTTGACTTAGTAATAGTGAACATATATTCCACTGTAAATTGGCATGCAATGGTTGTGGAATTTAGAGATCATTTTTGTTGTTGCAAAGTATAGGATTGACAGTCAGTATTCATTCTCATAAATCATCTATGTTAGTTAAGAATAACAGTCATATAATTTATGTTGAGTCAAAAACATGTTGTCTGACATACATTTTGTATAATGAGTTGAGTAGTTTACTTATGCTTGTCTTATTCCTCTGGAAACTTAAGTTTATGCGCATTTATGGTATGTGTATACATTGGCAATTGTACATTTTATACCTAGTACTGTTTTGGTTGATCATCTTGCTTATAGTCCTTATTAGCTTCTCATGCTTATGTAGAATTGCTTCTGGCCTGCATGCTTGACATGTAGCATACTGAAATTACACTAGTCAAGTATGGTTTTTACATATGTATTATACTTGACCTTGTTATGTTCATGACAGTTTAGCCGTGCATGATGGTATAATAATGCATGATTGTTTATAATATATAACTGAACGTGATTTTTGCTCATGTGAGTATGGTGTTTTGTTAGCTTGCCGCGGCAAAGCTTTGCACTGCTATTTACAGTGCAAAGCTTTGCTGCGGCAAAGCTTTGCACACTGTGCAAAGCTTTGCCAAAGCTTTGCTGTGCAAAGCTTTGCCAAAGCTTTGCTGTGCAAAGCTTTGCCAAAGCTTTGCTGTGCAAAGCTTTGCTGTAGCAAATCTTTGCACTGCAAGTAGCAGTGCAAAGCTTTGCGGCAGCAAGCTTTGCACTGCAAAGCTTTGCCGCGGCAAAGTGATTGCACTGCATAGCTTTGCCACGGCAAAGCTTTTCAGTGCATTGTATATAACAAAATGAATCATCCAACGTTACATGCATTGTATATAATGGTCAGGTTATTTACGTATATAATGGTTTGAATGCATTGTATTAGCTGTTTATTTTGTGCACTCACATTTTTCCAATTTTTGTTACATGCATAAATCTATACTGCAGCACTAACAGTTTGATAATTTCTTTCTTAGGAATGGATATTAAGGAGAAAAAGGAGCACAAGGAGATTAACAGGAGCAGAAGAAAGTTAGAACTATTATAAAGTCTTTGTATCTTCAGTTTTGTCAATGTATTATGTAAAAAAAATGATGAGTTTGAAATTAATAATATATTGTTTTGGTTCATGGTTTAAGTTTGTTTGATATTTTCATTTTTGTAGATAATATGTTCTGCAATGAATTCTTTTATTAGTAATATGTATATAATTTGTGGATATATTACAATTGTAAAATATAAAAATTGTAATAAAATGTAAAAATTAAAACAACAACGGTGCATAACTGTTGTAATAAACTTATTACAACGGTGGAAAAAAGTTGTAAAATATACATATTACAACGGTCTTGCAACAGTGCAGAAAAGTTGTAAAAGATATTAGGCTATTACAACTTCTTAAGACACGACGGTTTGTCCACCGTTGTAAAAACCCTATTACAACGGTGTTCCACCGTTGTAATAGGGTCATTTTGTTGTAGTGTTGATTTTGGGGATTTTTCTATTTAAGTTAGATCTATCCATGTTCTTGAATCTAGATTAGTATTCAACCCTTTTTATGTTCGTAATGTTATCAGATTTATATGCCTGTGATGTTTTAATCAATTTATTCAGTTATGTCATGCCTTGAAAATAGATTGATTATGTTATTAAATGATATTGATCTATGCCTGTGGTTCTATTTTATTATCATGTTGAATTGGGAATTAATGAATAAATCTATTCATATGTATAGGAACTTGAAGTATAACCCGTTATGACAAGTTGTGTAGTTTATCATGTTATGCAAGTTTTAGGTTGTAAAGTCATATCACATATGTGACCAAATGTTAGATCTACATGTTTATGTGTATATGTTAAACCTATGACATATTTCAAGTTCACACTTATTCATATGCTCGTGATAGATTTGCAAGTTCACATATATGAAGGTTGATTTAGTCTATGTTGCAAGTTCACATATATGTACGTTGATTTAGTCTACGTTGCAAGATTCACACCTATGATATTCATGTTGACTATTTTGCAAGTTCATACCTATGATGTTCATATTGACTATGCCGAAAATGCCAAGTTTACACCTATGTCATGTTTATGTTAATGAATTGCTTTACGCCAATTTTGTGTACGTTGAATTAGCCTAAGTTTTTAGCCTAATATTATATGTCAAAAACCATGCGGACGAGAAATTAGGCTAAGGTTGTTATCCTAATATTTAGACGGGGTAACGTTGGGAAAAATTGGTAATCATAGGAAACTTGGCATGAAACTTGACGAGAACTTGACATGAAAATTGCCTTGAAAACTTGAAACGAACTTGACATGAATCTTGAACATGGACATGACACTAGAATGAACTTGAAAATGGCCAACTCGAGGTTGGGTTGAGTTTGCGGTGTAATTTTGTCCGGAACCGCCCGGCAAATCCAGTTACTGCAAACAATAGGATCCAATGTGGTTAGTCGGTCATATCGCACTTGAAAACCCGAGGTCAGACTGAGTTGTGGTGTAATTCTGCCCGGAACCGCCGGGCATATCCAGTGACCACAACAACAGGTCTGATGTGAGAGGTTGGGGTGCATTAATGAATTAATGCCACATGATAGGGTTAAGTCATGAACATGTAAGACAACACTTAACCAACTTGATACATGATTCGTAGGTGGGTTAAGTCACGAACTTGAATGACAACACTTAACCAACTTGACATGCTAGACTGATGGGGGTTAAGTCCCGAATTTAAATGACAACACTTAACCTATTGGACGGAAACCCTAGTTACGTGGTCCATTTCAGCAGTAACCCACTAGATGTATCATGGTACCCTGGGACTAGGCAGGGTGGGGCACGATTACTGGGCTGATTGTAAGCGACCAAAACGACGGCTGTGTTGGTGTGCCAGTGTAGGTTCAGGCGGGCTATGGTCGTGCACGTGGTCCGGAGTTGAAAAAGCAGGCATTGGGCATCAGTAGGTTCATATGTGCATTCTTGATTCGTGTCGGTGGTTGGCACCCTAGGGCTTGATACACCCTATGGTAGACCTAGCACAGGTGACTACATTCATGATAGGGCCGTATGACACAGACACATGACGAGCTAGAACTTGTAGGGAGCCGATCGACTAGTGGATCGTTGCGTTGGACCTAGAAATAGGTCATTTCGTTATTAATATAAGACATGGGTTGGGATTCTAGTATAGTTGATGCAGCGAACCTTGAATATGTGATGCTATACTTGATTTACAATTGAATTATCAAGTTATCTTAGTCTACCTTGCCCGTCTTGTCATCATCCGTATGTTCACTTTCAGTTTACACATGTCATGTTACCTTTATATGTTTTTATGCTGAAAGTCACTTGGACTTACTAGTCTTTATGACTGACCCGTTTTCTTTCGCCTCTTTTTCTTCCGTTTCCTCCCCCCTCCCCCCAGGTTCTCAGGGAGGAAACTCTAGCAGTTAGCTTGGATTTCGCTTGCTTTCGGTTCAGCTCATGTACGGTTTGATCTTGAGCTATGCTATGGCTGCATTTCTGCTATCTTTGGGGAATTAAGCTACTCTTGATGTTTTAAGTTTATGCTTCTTTATTTGTGCAAGACAGAATTTGATGTAATGGAAAATAATAACCTTGGCTATTTGATGTAAAAGGGTTTTGACTCTTTTTGAAAGTAATGAAATTTACCTTTTTGATTCTTCCGCTGTTTTATCTATGTTCTTTCTTGTGATATTTCTGTGATTGTTTACCTTGATAAGTCTCCTCCAAAACTAGTGCATTCCCTTTGTGAGTGACCCTAGCGGAGGTGGGGTGTTACATTTGGTATCAGAGCAGAAGGTTACCAGACTGGGCAAAAGTTTTTAAAACCTTCTGAAACTATTTTTAAAACCGTTTACAAAGAAGCATTTTTCAAGAAAATATTATTTTGAAAAGGCTATTCCCCAAAATCCATTAGCACTATCCTTTGTTTCCTTGTTTGAATCTCTTTTCCTTTCTTTTCTCCATCTGTAGTCGCAGTAGTTTTTACCTGCGGCTAATCTTCTTTCTAGCTTCGTAGAGGGTTTTACGTACGATGGAGATAATTTCCGTGAGGCTTGTTAACATGTTGCATAGGAAAGGTATGAGTGATAAGTTAAGGCGGATGATTCTCAGAACGAGAAGAAAGACTTCCAGAAGGGAGGCGAGAACAACGACAACAATAATAGCAAGTCACGTGATAAGAGGAAGTGCAACTTCTGTGGTATAGTTGGGCATGTTATCCAGGATTGTAGGAAGAAGAAGATGAAGATGGGAGCATGCTTTCAGTGTGGTGATACTGGACATATCAGCAAGAACTGCCCTAAGAGGCAAAGGCAAGCCCCGCAAGCAGGACCTTTCGGGGGTACATCTTTAACTTCTTCTCCTAGAAGCTTTGTCTTATCTTGCTTATCTTCTCAATCCTATCTTGAGAACCTTAGGTAGAACCCTTTTTGGATGTAAACATGTGCTTGAAGCATGCTATGGTTGATGTTTGCAAATGGTTGCAAGTGGTTGCATAACACACATTAGGCACTAGATCGGCTCAGACACATTTTCATATTGCATATGCATGAGTGTTTATACTTGTTTATGGATGAAATTGAACGTGTTATCATGTGGATGTTGCATATGGATGGATGTTTGTGCACAAATATAGCGTTTATGTGACTAGGACTATTTGCATACATGTTGGATTCACAGCACTAAACATATTTTGCATTAAGAAGATCAATCAGGCCTGATCATTTGCATTAGATAAGGAACATATGCACATACTTTCTGCATATGTTCATATAGCATTAGAAATCGTTTAAGGACAATGGTTGCTTGTGGATGATGTTTTGAGTACATGGATGATTGGATGATAGGATGCATTCTTCTTAACTTGAAGATTTCGGGGACGAAATCCTTTAAGGAGGTAAGAATGTAACAACCCGGATTTTTATAACATGTTAAAACCATAAATCAAGGAAGAGTTAATTTTTAAAACAAGAATCATGGAAAACGGGTTGCGCCATTGCGTTCGTCTCGAAATTCTGCTTGGAAACGAGTCCGAGTTTTTGAAAATCGGAGTTCGTATGACCAAGTTATGACCTCTAGAAGTTTCACGAATTTTCAGAATCAAAAACAGCTCGAAATTCGAATTTCGAATTCAAACTCCAGAACAGGCTGGGCGGGAAATTTCCCGCCCAGGACCAGGTCGACCTGGGGGTCGACCATAGTGTCGACCTTCCAGGGACCAGGTCGACCATAGTGTCGACCTGGGGGTCGACCTGCCTCCCGAACCTATTTCCTGAACCAGATGCATTCTGATGTATTTAGACTTGTTTCGTAACCAGATTCGTCTTCCTAACCCTATATAAACAGCCTCCTAGCCTCATTCTCTTTACACCATTCTTTTCTAACCTTATGCTGCACAAACTCTTGATGATCATGGCTACTTCTTCTTCCTCTAAAATAAATTAAATTAAAACGCGAAGATTATTTCTTGAAGACTACGGCTAGAAATTGGGGATTTGCTTCGACAATCAAAGCAAGATTCAACGATTCAACAATTCGACGACTAGTTTATAGATTTGACTTCTACATCTTTCTTAGACCACGATCTGTAAGTTCCAGTTACTTTTAGATAAAAACTATAAATCTAATATGTGCATGGTATAATTTGGAAGTGATTTATGTATGATTCATATCTATTCTTGGTTTCTTCTTGGATCTTGACTATTTGGAATATTGCCTACGACGTTGAAACTATTGTTAATGACATAAGGCTATGACTATGCCTATGACTGTGGACATAAGATTTTGCCTATGACTATGACGGTGAACATAAGACTATGCCTATGACTATGACGGTGAACATAAGACTGACTATGACTAATAAGACTATGCCTATGACTATGACTGTGAACATAAGACTGCCTATGACTATGAACAATAAGATTATTGCCTATGACTATGACAAGGACAATTGTGGTTAATCACCTATGATTCATGGCCTAGGATTATGACTATGAAATTGGATCTAAGCTTGATTTTCTATTAAGACCTATTTTCGTTATTTGTCCTTGGATCTTGATTTTGGGGATTTTTCTATTTAAGTTAGATCTATCCATGTTCTTGAATCTAGATTAGTATTCAACCCTTTTTATGTTCGTAAAGTTATCAGATTTATATGCCTGTGATGTTTTAATCAATTTATTCAGTTATGTCATGCCTTTAAAATAGATTGATTATGTTATTAAATGATATTGATCTATGCCTGTGGTTCTATTTTATTATCATTTTGAATTAGGAATTAATGAATAAATCTATTCATATGTATAGGAACTTGAAGTATAACCCGTTATGACAAGTTGTGTAGTTTATCATGTTATGCAAGTTTTAGGTTGTAAAGTCATATCACATATGTTACCAAATGTTAGATCTACATGTTTATGTGTATATGTTAAACCTATGACATTTTTCAAGTTCACACTTATTCATATGCTCGTGATTGATTTGCAAGTTCACATATATGTAAGTTGATTTAGTCTATGTTGCAAGTTCACATATATGTACGTTGATTTAGTCTACGTTGCAAGATTCACACCTATGATATTCATGTTGACTATTTTGCAAGTTCATACCTATGATGTTCATATTGACTATGCCGAAAATGCCAAGTTTACACCTATGTCATGTTTATGTTAATGAATTGCTTTACGCAAATTTTGTGTACGTTGAATTAGGCTAAGTTTTTAGCCTAATATTATATGTCAAAAATCATGCGGACGAGAAATTAGGCTAAGGTTGTTAGCCTAATATTTAGACGGGGTAAGGTTGGGAAAAATTGGTAATCATAGGAAGCTAGGCATGAAACTTGCCTTGAAACTTGACGAAAACTTGACATGAAACTTGCCTTTAAAACTTGACACGAACTTGACATGAATCTTGAACATGGACATGACACTAGAATGAACTTGAAAATGGCCAACTCGAGGTTGGGTTGAGTTTGCAGTGTAATTCTGCCCGGAACCGCCCGGCAAATCCAGTTACTGCAAACAATAGGATCCAATGTGGGTAGTCGGTCATATCGCACTTGAAAACCCGAGGTCAGACTGAGTTGTGGTGTAATTCTGCCCGGAACCGCCTGGCATATCCAGTGACCACAACGACAGGTCTGATGTGAGAGGTTGGGGTGCATTAATGAATTAATGTCACATGATAGGGTTAAGTCATGAACATTTAAGACAACACTTAACCAACTTGATACATGATTCGTAGGTGGGTTTAGGTCACGAACTTGAATGACAACACTTAACCAACTTGACATGCTAGGCTGATAGGGGTTAAGTCACGAATTTAAATGACAACACTTAACCTATTGGACGAAAACCCTAGTTACGTGGTCCGTTTCAGTAGTAACCCACTAGATGTATCATGGTACCCAGAGACTAGGCAGGGTGGGGCATGATTACTGGGCTGATTGTAAGCGACCAAAACGACGGCTGTGTTGGTGTGCCAGTGTAGGTTCAGGCGGATTATGGTCGTGCACGTGGTCCAGAGTTGAAAAAGCAGGCATTGGGCATCAGTAGGTTCATCTGTGCATTCTTGATTCGTGTCGGTGGTTGGCACCCTAGGGCTTGATACACCCTATGGTGGACCTAGCACAGGTGACTACATTCGTTATAGGGCCGTATGACACAAACACATGACGAGCTAGAACTTGTAGGGAGCCGATCGACTAGTGGATTGTTGCGTTGGACCTAGAAATAGGTCATTTCGTGATTAATATAAGACATGGGTTGGGATTCTAGTACAGTTGATACATCGAACCTTGAATATGTGATGCTATTCTTGATTTACACTTGAATTATCAAGTTATCTTAGTCTATCTTGCCCGTCTTGTCATCATCCGTATGTTTACTTTCAGTTTATACATGTCATGTTACCTTTATCTGTTTTTATGCTGAAAGTCACTTGGACTTACCAGTCTTTATGACTGACCCATTTTCTTCGCCTCTTTTTCTTCCGTTCCCCCCCCTCCCGGTTCTCAGGGAGGAAACTCTAGCACTTAGCTTGGATTTCGCTTGCTTTCGGTTCAGCTCATGTACGGTTTGATCTTGAGCTATGCTATGGCTGCATTTCTACTACCTTTGGGGAATTAAGCTACTCTTGATGTTTTAAGTTTATGCTTCTTTGTTTGTGCAAGACATAATTTGATGTAATGGAAAATAATAACCTTGGCTATTTGATGTAAAAGGGTTTTGATTCTTTTTGAAAGTAATGAAATTTACCTTTTTGATTCTTCCGCTGTTTTATCTATGTTCTTTCTTGTGATATTTCTGTGATTGTTTACCTCGATAACGCTCCTCCAAAACTAGTGCATTCCCTTTGTGGGTGACCCTAGCGGAGGTCGGGTGTTACATTTGGTATCAGAGCAGAAGGTTACCAGACTGGGCAAAAAAAATTTAAAACCTTCTGAAACTATTTTTAAAACCGTTTACAAAGAAGCATTTTTCAAGAAAAGTTTGTTTTTAAAAGGCTATTCCCCAAAAGCCATTAGCACTATCCTTTGTTTCCTTGTTTGAATCTCTTTTCCTTTCTTTTTTCCATATGTAGTCGCAGTAGTTTTTACCTGCGGCTAATCTTCTTTCTAGCTTCGTAGAGGGTTTTCCGTACGATGGAGATAGTTTCCGTGAGGCTTGTTAACATGTTGCATAGGAAAGGTACGAGTGATAAGTTAAGGCGGATGAGTCTCAGAACGAGAAGAAAGACTTCCAGAAGGGAGGCGAGAACAACGACAACAATAATAGCAAGTCACGTGATAAGAGGAAGTGCAACTTCTGTGGTATAGTTGGGCATGTTATCCAGGAATGTAGGAAGAAGAAGATGAAGATGGGAGCATGCTTTCAGTGTGGTGATACTGGACATATCAGCAAGAACTGCCCTACGAGGCAAAGGCAAGCCCCGCAAGCAGGACCTTTTGGGGGTACATCTTTAACTTCTTCTCCTAGATGCTTTGTTTTACCTTGCTTATCAATCCTGCTTATCTTCTCAATCCTATCTTGAGAACCTTAGGTAGAACCCTTTTTGGATGTAAACATGTGCTTGAAGCATGCTATGGTTGATGTTTGCAAATGGTTGCAAGTGGTTGCTCGTGGTTGCATAACACACATTAGGCACTAGAACGGCTCAGACACATTTTCATATTGAATATGCATGAGTGTTTATACTTGTTTATGGATGAAATTGAATGTGTTATCATGTGTATGTTGCATATGGATGGATGTTTGTGCACACATATAGCGTTTATGTGACTAGGACTATTTGCATACATGTTGGATTCACGGCACTAAACATATTTTGCATTAAGAAGATCAATCAGGCCTGATCATTTGCATTAGATAAGGAACACATACACACACTTTCTGCATATGTTCATATAGCATTAGAAATCGTTTAAGGACAATGGTTGCTTGTGGATGATGTTTTGAGTAGATGGATGATTGGATGATAGGATGCATTCTTCTTAACTTGAAGATTTCGGGGACGAAATCCTTTAAGGAGGGAAGAATGTAACAACCCGAATTTTTATAACATGTTAAAACCATAAATCAAGGCAGAGTTAATTTTTAAAACAAGAATCATGGGAAACGGGTTGCTCCATTGCGTTCGTCTCGAAATTCTGCTTGGAAATGAGTCCGAGTTTTCGAAAATCGGAGTTCGTATGACCAAGTTATGACCTCTAGAAGTTTCACAAATTTTCAGAATCAAAAACAGCTCGAAATCCGAATTTCGAATTCAAACTCCAGAACAGGCTGGGCGGGAAATTTCCCGCCCAGGACCAGGTCGACCATAGTGTCGACCTCCCAGGGACCAGGTCGACCATAGTGTCGACCTGGGGGTCGACCTGCCTCCCAAACCTATTTCCTGAACCAGATGCATTCTGATGTATTTAGACTTGTTTCGTGACCAGATTCGTCTGCCTAACCCTATATAAACAGCCTCCTAGCCTCATTCTCTTTACATCATTCTTTTCTAACCTTATGCTGCACAAACTCTTGATGATCATGGCTTCTTCTTCTTCCTCTAAAATAAATTAAATTAAAACGCGAAGATTATTTCTTGAAGACTACGACTAGGAATTGGGGATTTGCTTCTACAATCAAAGCAAGATTCAACGATTCAACAATTCGACGACTAGTTTATAGATTCGACTTCTACATCTTTCTTAGACCACGATCTGTAAGTTCCAGTTACTTTTAGATAAAAACTATAAATCTAATATGTGCATGGTATAATTTGGAAGTGATTTATGTATGATTCATATCTATTCTTGGTTTCTTCTTGGATCTTGACTATTGGGAATATTGCCTACGACGTTGAAACTATTGTTAATGACATAAGACTATGACTATGCCTATGACTGTGGACATAAGATTTTTCCTATGCCTATGACTATGACGGTGAACATAAGACTATGCCTATGACTATGACGGTGAACATAAGACTGACTATGACTAATAAGACTATGCCTATGACTATGACGGTGAACCTAAGACTGCCTATGACTATGAACAATAAGACTATTGCCTATGACTATGACAAGGACAATTGTGGTTAATCACCTATGATTCATGGCTTAGGATTATGACTATGAAATTGGATCTAAGCTTTATTTTCTATTCAGACCTATTTTCTTTATTTGTCCTTGGATCTTGATTTTGGGGATTTTTCTATTTAAGTTAGATCTATCCATGTTCTTGAATCTAGATTAGTATTCAACCCTTTTTATGTTCGTAAAGTTATCAGATTTATATGCCTGTGATGTTTTAATCAATTTATTCAGTTATGTCATGCCTTGAAAATAGATTGATTATGTTATTAAATGATATTAATCTATGCCTGTGGTTCTATTTTATTTTCATGTTGAATTGGGAATTAATGAATAAATCTATTCATATGTATAGGAACTTGAAGTATAACCCGTTACGACAAGTTGTGTAGTTTATCATGTTATGCAAGTTTTAGGTTGTAAAGTCATATCACATATTTGACCAAATGTTAGATCTACATGTTTATGTGTATATGTTAAACCTATGACATTTTTCAAGTTCACACTTATTCATATGCTCGTGATTGATTTGCAAGTTCACATATATGTAAGTTGATTTAGTCTATGTTGCAAGTTCACATATATGTACGTTGATTTAGTCTACGTTGCAAGATTCACACCTATGATATTCATGTTGACTATTTTGCAAGTTCATACCTATGATGTTCATATTGACTATGCCGAAAATGCCAAGTTTACACCTATGTCATGTTTATGTTAATGAATTGATTTACGCCAATTTTGTGTACGTTGAATTAGGCTAAGTTTTTAGCCTAATATTATATGTCAAAAATCATGCGGACCAGAAATTAGGCTAAGGTTGTTAGCCTAATATTTAGACGGGGTAACGTTGGGAAAAATTGGTAATCATAGGAAGCTTGGCATGAAACTTGCCTTGAAACTTGACGAGAACTTGACATGAAATTTGCCTTGAAAACTTGACACGAACTTGACATGAATCTTGAACATGGACATGACACTAGAATGAACTTGAAAATGGCCAACTCGAGGTTGTGTTGAGTTTGCAGTGTAATTCTAATCGGAACCGCCCGGTAAATCCAGTTACTGCAAACAATAGGATCCAATGTGGGTAGTCGGTCATATCGCACTTGAAAACCCGAGGTCAGACTGGGTTGTGGTGTAATTCTGCCCGGAACCGTCCGGCATATCCAGTGTCCACATGTCATCATTTGATTAGTGCATATGACATCATTGTTTAGGCCATACGACATTATATACTATAAATAAATATTTACAAAAAAATTATTTTTAAACAAATAACAAATATTTATTCAAATAAATAATTATTACACTTTCGAATAGTACACATACTGTTTCCTCACTATTACACAAACATTTATACATACACTTCCTCATTACATTTCACTCGTATACATTGGCTCCTTACTACAAACTCATTTACTCATATACATGTACATAGTCACTCACACTCTCACTCTAGTTTTAGTCATCGACTTCTTGCTCGAGAACTTTTCCATTTGTCTGTCGTACCTGTTATAATAAAATAGCACAATAAATTAGAAAAAAAAAAAATTAATTCGCAAATATGATTTTGATTTTAAGTTTTATTTGCCTCAGTAAGTTGGATTATTTCTCATCATCTTTATGGACAGGGTCAAACGACTCTCTCTCTCTCTCTCTCTCTATATATATATATATATATATATATATATATATATATATATAATTATTTTTGAAAATGGGTACGTTTTATTAACTGCTGAAATAAACATTACAATGTTAGATTAGCATACTAACTTGCTGAACATAAAACAAACATGCGAAGAAACTAAAAATATGTAAACTGAAAATACAACAAAATTAAACTAAGAAATAAACTAAAGAAATACCGGAGATAAGGCTAACTTCTTTGGAAGCCTGCAAATCACGCATACTCCCGGAAGTTTAAGAATATTATAGTTGCAACTGTACACAATATAAATACATGTATATTGTTAATTACCTAAGAAAGGAAATTCGTAGTAACCTTTTTCATTCAAGGTAGTACTGGACGAATATGGAACGCACTTCAACTCATTGCTAGCATTCCTAATATAACATTATCATTCATTTGACATGAATAATTGCCATCTTTTCTAAATATATAGAAAAATCCTCTCTTGATTCCGAAAAGGAAAAACAATATTACCTGCAATCTCATTAGAAGATCGGAACAATGCTCAACTTAAAACGATTTCTCCTATAAGTTTCACGTGCATTTTCGATTGCTTCAATTACTTCAGAGGTGCCTAGACTGGGATCGAACTCCCAGATCTGTCTTCCAACATATTATTAGTTGTTCATAACCATGGTTTGCCACTACCTTCAGCTTCCGCATTATTCAGTCCGTAGAAAGAATCTATCCAGCGAGTTCCAGTAAGAAACTAGGCTATTGAACTAATAGAAGATAAAAGCAGCGCAAGAGATCTTCTTTCTTTCATTGTCCAATGATCACCATCTAAGAAGCTAATACATATGTGATGAATGAATATTCAATGGAGAATGGAATGGCCTTAATAATGTAGCGGTCAAGGAATTATTTAATTAGCCATGTGGTACCTGAGCCAAGATCAATTTTGTTTTCCTCTCCCCCCTTTAGTCGCATTGGACTTCTGCCCTAGAGATGCTTTCGTTGCTCGAGTAGAACTTTTAGAGAAGATTCATGCGATAGATCTAAAAAGTAAAGAGCGTAGGATTTTTAGAGGATGGCGAAAATAAAAAATGGGCAAAACGAAAGCTAGGAAAAAAAGAGGGAGTGGAAGAAATAACAACAGGCAAAAGGGAGATGATAAGAAGAAAGAGGCGGAAGGAATACTCCTTGTAATTGATCTCCATCAAATTACATTATAAATTGTATGAATGCAATTTAAGGAAATAAAAATAATAATAATAGCGGTGATTTACGAAGTGTTCCTATTTTGAAATTACGACGCAGACGTTCAACGTCAGCATTTAGAAGTTGCTCCTTTTAAGTTTAATTATGTGCATGAATAAAGGAATAATTAGTAAATATTTACTATATATTTTATTGAAAGATTTACTTCATGTGAATATGTTATCGTAACTTGTGTTATTAGGCAATAAATATTTGCTTATCATATATAAGACTAAAAAATTTGTATACCTATTAGACAATAAATATTTATTTATCATAAATAAGCTTGATAGTCTATGATACTTTTAAAAAAAAGGCTTCACAAATACTTTGAACATAAAGAAAATAATTAGAACATTCCATTTCTTTAAATACTAAAAATTAAAACGGCATAAATCCACTTGTTGCAAATGAAAATTTAAAACTTCCACTTTTAATATGCCACGTGTTAGCTGAGGCAGTCTTTGCGGTGAGTGATTGGAATATTAAGACTGATAAAATCCATGAAATTAACCATAAAATAATGAAATTTGGTTATAACTACATATTTTAAAGAAAATTTATTTTATCATGAAACTTAAAATTTCAATTATGACAATAATAAGAACTAACTGCGATAATTCAAAAGTGTTTTAATTTTCTTTTTTATGTTAGTTATTTCACTCAAATTGTTAAAAAAAAATAAAAGCATAAAATGATACAATATTAATGTTAAAATAGTCAATTTGTTATATTTGACGTTGGTGAAAAGGATTTCTACTTTTGGGTAAATGGATTTTAGGTTTATAAAAGACAGGATATAAAAGATGAAAATAAGGATAATTTTGTAAAAGGCATGATGTGTGTAAAGCAATATCTGGTGTCTAGTGTTTTATTATATTTTTTCGGTGTATATTTAGCAATATTCGGGGTATGAATAGAACTAGCTCATAATAAATAATTGTCATCAAGATTATTGCTATTTTATGTAGTGGCAATCTTTGTGGTTTATATTGTGGCCAATCAAAAGAGACTAAGTGGATCCACAAAAGAGATCACGTGGATTGAGATTTATACCGTTAGATTTGATTTAAAATAAGCTGTTTAATTTATAGCTGGAGAGGATGGTATTGATTGCGACTCTTCAATAAACTAGAGAAAAAATGTTTTAATCATTTGAGATGATGACAAATTAGTGTGAAATTGTGAAACATTTTAGAAAAATTTAAAGTTAACTTTTATAGCCAATTGTTTGGAAAAAAATAACAATATAGGATAAGTTATTAACGAATGATTATTTAATATTAATTATTTACAATTTAATTATTGTTTATCAATTCATTAACTATTAATTATTTCGTATTTCAAAATAATTATTAATAAATATTAAAGAAATGATTTCATAAAAAACACTGCTGGGATATGTAAAAAAAACTCTTAAATTTAAAAAATTGCTAGAACATTTTTTTGACACATCATCACATAACTCAGCATTATTTTTAACGAAAGGTCAAAATGATATGAGAAAATTGCAGGGGCTAATCGCAAAAAAAACTCCCCTTACGTATGTTTGTAGATATACATTTTACCTACCTATAAATATTGGTACATAATCATCCTTTAACAATTTTATAACATTGACAATATTTAACTACCAATAAATTTTACCATTGAATATTGGTAGATAAAGGTTCTTTTTACCTACGCATATTTATTGGTAGGTAAAATATTGGTAAGTAAAGGTCAAATTTCTTGTAGTGTTGATACACCCTATGGTGGACCGAGCACAGGTGACTACATTCGTGATAGGGCCGTATGACACAGACACATGACGAGCTAGAACTTGTAGGGAGCCGATCGACTAGTGGATCGATGCGTTGGACCTAGAAATAGGTCATTTTGTGATTAATATAAGACATGGGTTGGGATTCTAGTACAGTTGATGCAGCGAACCTTGAATATGTGATGCTATACTTGATTAACACTTGAATTATCATGTTATCTTAGTCTATTTTGCCCGTCTTGTCATCATCCGTATGTGCTTTCAGTTTATACATGTCATGTTACTTTTATCTGTTTTTATGCTGAAAGTCACTTGGACTTACCAGTCTTTATGACTGACCCGTTTTCTTTTGTCTCTTTTTCTTCCATTCCCCCCCCCCCCCTCCCCAGGTTCTCTGGGAGGAAACTCTAGCACTTAGCTTGGATTTCGCTTGCTTTCGGTTCAGCTCATGTACGGTTTGATCTTGAGCTATGTTATGCCTGCATTTCTGCTACCTTTGGGGAATTAAGCTACTCTTGATGTTTTAAATTTATGCTTTTTTATTTGTGCAAGACAGAATTTGATGTAATGGAAAATAATAACCTTGGCTATTTGATGTAAAAGGGTTTTGACACTTTTTGAAAGTAATGAAATTTACCTTTTTGATTTTTCCGCTGTTTTATCTATGTTCTGTCTTGTGATATTTCTGTGATTGTTTACCTCGATAACGCTCCTCCAAAACTAGTGCATTCCCTTTATGAGTGACCCTAGCGGAGGTGGGGTGTTACGACAACCATTTTGAAACAAACTTGTTCATATGTCCAAATCTACATGGTATTCATTTGTTCAATAAGAGATCCGACTAATTTAATTTTATAAATACTTGGATGGTCTAAAGCACATATACCTTGTGCATGGTCATTGCTAGCACTTTTTAAGATATAAGCGGTAACTTTTGGCAGTTCATTGTTCATGTTTGTGTTTTGCTCAACAATTTATGATTCTGCACTCAACAGGTGGAAGGTCTGACATCGGAAACAATGATGATGGGGATAACCGAGGTCGAGGTCGTGGCCGTGGAAGGGGTCGAGGAAGAGGCCGTGGTAGAGACGAGTTTGGTTTTAAAAACGATGATGATAATAGAGGAAATGGTTTGAGCAGTGGTGGCGGTGCCTGGGGAAGTTCAAGTAATATTGGTGCGTGGGGAAAGTTCAAATGATAACAAGAAAGAGGAAGGTGGTTGGGGAACTAGCCTTTGTTTTCATGTGCAGCTTTTTTTAAGATGATTCTAGGAATACATGAGCCAAGCCTTTGTTTTCATGTGCAGCTTTTTATTCTCTTTTTATAGTATATGTATGATAGAGTAGAAATATGAGTAGAAATGACTCTCTTTGAAAAAAAATGTGTTGTTGTGTGAGTGAAGAAATTGTTACACATGAATAGTGTATGAAAATTGTATAAATTTTTATTGTAATTGTTTGTACTATTAAAACTTTGTTAAAATAAAATTTTTGTTTGTTTATTTCATTCTGTAATATACGCTATTACTAAAATAAATACATTTAATATGTAATATCTATAATCTATAATTTTTTTTTTTTTTACAGATTTATGAATCTATTGCAACGGGCATATACTGTTGCAAAATGGTCTGTTGCAACAGCAAAAGCCTGTTGCAAAAAAGTATACTGCAACGTTTTAATGCAACAGGCAGAAAATGTTGCGGACTTTTAGCAACTTCGGCTATACCAACGGGCGTAGGCCTGTTGCAATAGGTCTACTGCAACAGATATCGCCTGTTGCGAAAAATGTTTTTTGTTGTAGTGATCACACATAACATTCGACATCAAAGACACGATTCTTGAGACTATGAAGCTAAATCCAAACACTATACTTCTGTGGAGAAGGATAGTGTTGTATGGAAGCCGCGGTGATATGGCCTAGGGTTTTAGAGATTTGAGCCGTCATGATATGGCCTAGGGTTTTGAATACCACGTAATGGTATTCGGGTGTATTTGTTTTGTACCCATTGTTGTGTGGGTCTTACTATTCTGGGCCTTGGGCCTCGTTTTTTGCTTTTTTTTAAAAAAACCTCAACTCACATATTTATTTTCTTAAAGCCAGCACATTATATGTTTACTAATTTTCCCCCAAATTCGCCCCAAGTTCATCATTTGAATTTTATTTTCTTCAAATTTCACCATAATTTAGATATATTTTCACTAAACTCCTTATCTAATCATTTAGATTGATTTAATAACTTCTTTCTCCAATTTTCTACAATAAATTCCAAAAGCTCAAATATAAATCCCAACTTTAATTATTATTTCAAATTGTCTTCTCCAATAGCATTTATTCCTTAATTAATAAATTATAATACTCATTACAATTCACTAATCACTACTACAGATGATCGTTCAAAACCAGGATTGTTACATCTAACTTTAAAAATTACCAAGCATTTATGGTTTGCAACCATTTGCAATGGAACGGGAAGTGAATGGACCAAATTAAATGGGACATGAAGAATGTTTAGAAAGTTAGACATCATTCCTAATTGTTACATCATTCCTAATTGACCAGGTTCAGATATAAAATCATGCAAAAATTATGGTGATAAAAAATCACGTAAATTATCCATTAGCATGTCATCATTAATGAATTTTTACTAATATTTTATTTATACAACTAGAATTGTAATTGGAAAATTCATTATTGAGGACAAATTACTAATTGGACTCAGCATTTATCGTCAGTTTTGTTCTATTCCCCTATCTTCATTGTACTAAACATCTTAATCAATAGATCAATTTTTTTTTTTTTTTTTTTTTTTTGGAAAAAAATTTATTTAATGTTTAGACGTCATTTGAAAATTGTTATAGAAATAAGCTTATTTTCCACTGTACAATATTTTTGTGCATGCACAGTTTAAATGCATCATTACAAATTTTCTTAAATATACCAATGCACTTTTAATTTGCACAAGAACAAATAAAGTATTTATGGGTTGCATACTTAATGGTGGGCAAGTATGAAGTATTAAGTTGCGGAGAGTGAAAAATACATATTTTCAAAATATATTTCTCACAAGGTCTAAACTTGAAATTAGTTTTTCACTTTCTTAAAGTAAAAAATCGGTCCTATACAATACATTGAAAGAAATGTCCTAAAAATATGCATACATTTATTCCTAACATTCAAAATAAGGATATTAATATTAGAAGAATTGTATGGATCTAATCCAAGAATAATGTAGGAATATCGTATGCATGCACATTTAATTATCAAACCGACCGTTAAGAAGGTTTCCCTAGTGTAAGAGAGGCTAAGTCAATTTGTCCGTCCCAATGAATATAACCTCAAATATAGCAGCGTTGTCTGACACATAAACATTGTCTTCTTTCTCGGAATTGTTTTCTCTAATGTCTTTAACAGTTCAAATTATAATTCCTAAAATTTCTCTAAAATATCCATTATATTTCAAATGTACTTCAAATCCACCTTTTACTACAATATTTTTGATATATCTAAATCTAAACAAAATTTAAAAAAATAATTTTTTTTTAAATCATTCATGTTTTTGTAGATTAATCTAAAAATACAACAGATTTTTTTTAAATTATATAATCAAACAGTCGGCTTTTCCACCGTTGTGCGGTTATACTAGTAAAACTTAATACCTGGTCGTTTGAATAACTTGTCAAAATTGAATCGTACATTAAAGATTAAACATTCACTCTATTAATACAAAGATTTTTCGAAAGAAAAAAAAAGTCAACACATTTATAGCTAATAAAAGCATGTTCTACAAGATACATATAAAAACTTAACAAATTTCAAAACAGGTAGTCGTATTAAGGAAGTGAATTAATTACGAAAAAAAAAAAAATCCTTTTGAATATTTTCTCATTAATTTATCATAAATACCATTACACCTCCCAAGTTTATTATATATTCGTATCCATCGTTCTATATAAACATCTCATCACTTTCTTACTATTCAAAATTCTTCCCAAACCCTTTTAAACATTTAGAAATGGTTTTTCCTGGCTTGTCCTGTTTTAAATGTATGTTGCCAAGGAAGAAGTCAAGAACACAAAAGAAGGTTATTGAGAAGAGTGAAACCGTAAACAAAGGCAACGAGATGGTAATTGATCAGAAGAATGAAACTGTAAATAAAGGTAACAAAAATATCGTAACTGATGAGGATGAAAGACGGTGGGAAGCCGAGCCCGACAATGGAGTTCATATGATATTGGAAGCATTACCCAACGGAGGTAACCAGTTAAAAAAAATCCGTTTCAGGTAAAAATGAATTCTTTCTTCGTATTTATCTACACTTAGAATCAATTAACTTCGTTATTTCATGCAAACGAACTTATGTTGTATTTGATTATGTACCAGTATGGAGCATTTTAATAGGATGGAAGCTAAAAGGTGGTGGAATAATAATTACGAGAATCTCATTGAGCTATACAGCCTCAGTCGGGAGAATCTCTTTTGTAATGAAGTAATTATCTTCTGTTATTTTTTTTTTTAAATGTTTTTGCATATCTATATATTTTCCATCTTAACCTAAAATTGCATGCATTTCCTTTAGCTGCAGCAACCGCCAGAAGATGTTCACAAACTATCCATCTCAGGTGTTGAGGTGAAGAAATCTGTCGGCTCGATAACCGAAGAAGAAGAGGATATAGGCATAATGTCGGTACGAGTTGAAGATGAGCCGGGAGTTACCGTGACGGTAAATTGTATGTCAAATGGTGCTCAAGAACTAGTGCGTGTGGAACTATGGTAGGTTTATTTTGATTGTGTTTCTTTGATTCTATATATAACTTGTATATTTCTTACCCGAAAGCTAAATTTGTGCAGTAAAGAGATGTTTGCGGAGGAGGAGGAGGGTCGATTATGGTGGGAGAAGAACAAGGGCAGACTGAATAGGAAATACACTGTTGTTGTGAATTCTTAGATTCTTACGTGTTAAGTCCATATTGTATTTATTAAAGTTTAGTAGTACGTCACGATGATAGGCATAAATTAATTTTGAGAGAAATAGCTTTGTACTGAAAAGATTAGGTTTATTTTGTTGTATTGTATTTTTTATTATAAAATTTTAATAAATGATAATTTGAATTATTTTCCTATTCTAATCTTTGATGCTTAATTCTAGTATCTTATCGGTACGTTTTGCATTTATGTGTTATATCTCTTCTATGTTTATTTTCAAGCTGAATTGATAATCTTTCTCGTTCTTACATTAAATGTTCATGTTAGTCAAGAATTTCGGAAGACAGAAGTCTTCCTTTTTTTTCACTGTAGTCTGTAGTGTATTTTGTACAGATGTTTGCAGCTGTGTTTATTGGCATGTGTATTTCTTTGATTTGTCATTTTATTTTTGTTTGTATGCGTTGCAGAATTGTAAGAGAACATAACTTAGTTTTTCAGAATGAAATAGTATTTATCGTCTTCTTTTATCATGGTACGAGAGCTCAAGATCTACTGCATTTTTTAGCAATTTTTGGCTTTAATTTTTCATATCCAAGGTTTCACATACCGTGAAATCATTAAAATTGCTAGTTATAATGCCTTCTTCGCAGTCTAATCATGTTTTGAACATCAATTCAACGATCAATTACAATGATTTATATTTCTTCTCTGACGTTGATAACTCAAATTCTCAGCTCTCGGATCATTTTCGATGGAGATAATTACCTTAATTGGAGTTGTGATGCTTGCACTTGGAGCGAAGAACAAAATTAGATTTGTTGATGGAACCTTGAAAAGATTTGTCGATGATTCTTCAGATCTACGGAAATGGATTTGTAATTATTATATGGTAACTGGATGGATCCTATATTCAATGGTCAAGAAGATTTCTGAAATCTTCATCTTTAATCCTTCTGCTAGGCATCTCTGGTTGGAGATTCAGGAGAGGTATGGTCATTCAAATGCTCCGCAATTTATTAGATTCATAAGGAATTGATGTCTCTTAAGCAAAATGATGACAGTATTGCTGTTTACTATTGTAATTTGAAGCAAATCTGGGATAAATTGCAAATAATTGAACCTTATCCCGTGTGTACTTGTGGAGCAATCACTAAATGTTGTTGTGGCTTACTTAAGAAAATTCTTGAACCAGACCAGTTGAGAAAATTGATTCATTTTATTTCTGGACTAAACTCATCATATGATCAAGCTAAGATCAACCTTCTTATTACAGATCCATTACCTACTGTGAGTAGAGCATATCATCTTCTTCAACAGATTGAAATACAAAATGCTCTAAATGTCTCTGTTCATGCTAAGATGAGTGCTTTATATTCTCAGAATTCAAATGTTATGCACAATTTTAAACAGTCTTTTCAGAAAACGGATTTCAAGAAACAAAAGATTGAGAGATTTTGTGACTATTGTAAGTCAAAGAGACATGCTAAGGACCAGTGTTTTAAACTGGTGGGATATCCTGAATGGTGGAAGTTCAAGATTCCGAAAGGTTTTCAGAAGTTTGCTGGAAAAGTACATTAAACTGTGGTTGCAGCTAATGCAATAGCTAATTCTCCTTTTGATCTTGATTCTAGCACTACAAGAGACACATTGGTTTCCAACGGCCAAGGGCCGTTGGGAACCCGTTGGAAGCCGTTGGTATACACATAAACGGTTTCCAACGACTTCCAATGCCTTCAATGGCAATTTACCAACGACTTCCAACTTTATAACTGAGTTACGTGAATTTCTTGTTGGACCAGTAAGCCGATGAAAACTGTTGATAGCCGTTGAAATATGTGGACCTATAAGCCGTTGGACCAGTAAGCCGATGGAAACTGTTGATAACCATTGAAATACGTGGACCTATAAGCTTTTGGGAACCGTTGGACGTCGTTGTAAAACTGATTTTTATTATTACAGATTTCAGATTACTCACTTCCAGCCACCACACAATATCATATTCACCAAAACAACTCCATTTCGAGCATATACATCACTGTCACAATTACATATATACCCAAACATAATATTATACCAAAATCAAACACAAAACATCCAAAACACATAATATAAACTAATATTTACAAAATACATCAACCCAACGTCATCAACACAACATATATGTACAAACATTCCAACATCATCAACCCAACGTCAAAATAAACAATTATCCGACACCACGTCCAAACCATCATCACCAACATAGCATCAACACATACAAACCATCATAATGTATCAAGGATAATCCTCACCCACTCTCAAAGCGTATATGTATACATATATATATATATATATATATATATATATATATATATATATATATTGAAAATTGATTCGCTATATATACATGTATAATGTCAAAACAAACTAATATCAACTCACTCTCCCCCAGAACCACCAGATGAAGGACCCGTACAATACCGGACAATGAACTCCGTCAAACGCTAATTAAGCTGCTCCATTTGCTCTTAGTGGTGGGTATCACGCTCATTAAGCTCTGTGATCTGGGAGTGTAGCTATGCAATCTCCTCCTTGCCCCGAGCCCTTTAGTACGACTGCTGAGATGTCCAAACCTGTAATTAATTTTAGATTTTCAGTATTTCATAATAGCAACTCAAGTAAATTTTAGTTTTATTATAAATTTTAGTTTCTAGTACCGCTTGGTTCCAAAAACCATAGCGACTGTTCCGGGTTGGTGGATCCATGGCAACCAAAAAAATCATATCCTCGTACTCGACAGTCAACTCGGTCCTCCCCGTCTCCTCAAGCATCTGTGCCCTTTGTTGCTAAAAATTATCCTGCTAAACAAAATACAATTAAATTTAGATAACACTATTTTAATTATATTATAACTTTAAGTTAACTACGTTATACTTTCATATGCATCACGTGCTTTGGCATCGTGGTCCCGAGAGTAGGAAACTGAGTCTGTGTCGTCTATCTGACTCATGCATGTGTATGCTCAAAAACATCCCAATACGACGCAGGAACACCACGCTATCTCTCCTGAAATATGCATATATGTAAATAAGAACTTAAAGTTAAATCAACTAACTTTTAACAACTTAGAACTTAAAATCTTTAACTATGTAATTAATATATATACCAGGTCCTTGCGATGGTGTTGGAACGACTTGGAACCACCGCGATGTTTAACTGGGTACTTGCTCCTATTTGTCGAATTTCTCGCAGGTTCGGCCTATAAATTTAAATTTAAAAAAATGTTTTTATTCTAATTTATATATTAATTGAGTAGAACAATTTAAATTAAATATGCAGTAAATTTACTTAAACTGCTCATTATTTCAACAAGTATGAAGATCATCCCACACCTTAGTGCTCATCCAATTCGGCTTTTTTCCAACTATTTATATGCTATTTAGTGTTTCTCTGTAATTTTTAACCACTTTACTGTTCCAGTGGCGTCGGATGAGCGAAATGTCTGTCTCCTGGAGATCCACTACACCCTGCATTTGTAAAAACTAACATAAATATGAACTGGTCAAGTAGGAGCATGACTACTTAATATAATAAATGATATACCACAAGTACTAGAGAATCCTGTCAAATAGTCTCCTTGACATTGTTTGGTACCAATGTCCACTTGGGCTAACATGAAGTCATGCGAGCCATGTAAGCATGATTTTGATACCCCCAAGACTATATTGGAAGGCTCTAACTTGAAACCACTGTGTTAAACGAAAAAAAATTATGGGCTATTGTATATATATTTATAATATATTTTACATAAATGAAATTTATATTTAAAACTTAATACTTGCCCTCTATTGGCTTTTGGCTTAAGCCACATCCTAAGACATGATAACTCCTACGATGGACCACCGCCATCACCACCTAACGGAGGATGAGAAGCGGAAGGAGATCCAGAAGCTGTATGTCTATGTGACGTCATACCTGTTACATACAACAATAAAACATAACATAAATGGGCTATGTAAAACAAATAGTATGACATAACATAAGAGGTCTATGCGATATAAATAATATGACATGACATAACATAAAATTTTAACATTATAACAAACAATATGACATAACATAAGAGGACTATGTAAAATAAACAGTATGACATGATATAACATAAAATTGCCTTTTTAAAATGAGGATTATTGATTGGTCCTCATCACTTTCTGGTTCTGACTCTATTTCGTCCTTTATATATGGTTCATCTAGTCCCAAATGCTTCAATTAATGCATTTGATTCATCGTTTAGACATCCAAAATCTGTTTGATCATCAGTTATTATTGTTCCTTTATTCATTACTTACAAACAGGTATACATATAACAAACATTGTCCTTTTTTACACTTACAAATGCGAATTCCAGACAAACTAAATTAAATTTCGATAAATTGAAAAATGATGAATGCTCAAAATTCAGTATAGATTCATAAAAAAAGATGAAGTCAAATTTCGATTTTTTTTTTAATTTTTAGCTTGAATTCAATTTTTTTATTCCAATTTAACAAGAACTGACTTTTTGAGAAAATTTTACGTTTAATAAATTTGGTAAATTAAAATATTCGTTAATTTAATTTCTTTATTTAAATTTAATTTTTTTAATTTTACTTTTCAAATAACACAAATTGAGTCAATTAGCAATTAAATTCAAATTAGCCAGTTGTTACATCTCACTATTCAAATGGTATTTATTATTGTTCATTTACAAAAATCACATTCATTAATTTCATTCCATTTAGAATAAATTAGTGTTTTATATATTAAAATTTTAAATTATAGTCAAATCATTAAATTATTAAATTCCAACAATAATCATAAATAAATCTTATTACATTTTAAATAATCAAAAAATACAGGATGTTACAATCTCCCCCACTTAGAACTTTTCGTCCTAGAAAAAGGAGACGTTGTTAAAAAGTATGTTTATGTATATAACAGAAATATTCTTACTTATACAAATTTTACAAAATTTGGAACAAAATAAATTATAGGATTTTAAATTCAAAACTTTGTCCTTACATTATTAATTAAATTCATTGTTATAAATCTATTTATTAAATTCAAAATTTTTATTTCAAACACTTTTAATTGAAGTTCTAGTTTTCTTATAGTCACAACTTAAATTATTTATAACAAACTTAAAATTTTAAAATATGATTCTCATGTTTGAAAATAATTTTTGAGATCCGAAGTAAGTATTCAGAGCAGTTGTATTTCTTAAGGCATTTAAAACTTTTCTTTCTTAATTTATTATGTTGAAGTCATATAAATTTAATTGTAGGTTATTGGTTTGTTATTTAATGTTTTAAAATACTTGATAACTCGAAGTTTAACAAGTTTCCTAGTCGTTCTTACAGACGTTAGGCATACGTTGGCCAGGTGCACGACTAAAATCTATAAGTACTAAATATACTTGTTTCAACTCCCAGTGAAAATAATTAAAACCTTTAAAATATGTAACGAACCGGTGGATTTCGAGGACCAAATTTTGACAATAATACATAAAACTCGTATTACTTGCCAAAACTCAAGTATCGAAAACACCAAATAGTAAATGAAAGAAATTGGAGGGTGAGATAAGAAAGAAATATTAGAATAGAAGAAGAATAAGAACATCGCAATAAATCAGAGTCTCATATCGCAGCGGAATAAAATATAATATAGAAATAGATCTTTATTGAGAGCTTGAAATAAAAACTTACAATCAACAAAGTACAACTTACAATCACATCTGGATAGTTATAATAATCTATCCTTATATACAACACACACCAGAATAAATATTAATACTTCTGAACTCTTCGAGCATGCCTACTGAAGTCAATATCGTCCAAACCCGAACCTGTAAAACTCGGTTTAACCCGAGCATTGCAAACGTCGGATCAGTCTAGTGAACCAGAGTGAGAAACCCAATAAGTTTATAAGCAACATCCAACTTGATTTTAAAGTTAAAATTTCTTTTCTACAAGAAAAGGATAATTGTAAGACCAATACATACATAAACACGGATGGTTATTACCTTAACATAACCCAAAATATTTTTGAAATCAGATCTTATTCTGATATTATAATAGTGTCTAAATACAATTAAATAGCAATCTAGCAGAACGCTTGCATCTCATGCTCCACATATATAGTATACAATCAAAACTGCGGGCGCCTATTGGAGATTGGATTCCGACTATGACAAGGTATGGAACCACCTGCTGATAGTGTATATTTAGAGGGGAATACATTGGGTTCAATAAGAACATCTTGCAACGTAAAAACACATAACCGACCACTCATTTCGCTTGAGTGTATCGAATGTATATCGCTAACGGTCGGGATCAGCAATCGTTTCCCGAAAGGGACATCAACGAATAGAATAAAGAAGGAAATGAATTTTCTCTAGATAGGTGATTATACACCCTACTTGGGGGCGACCCACTTAGCCATGCCTACCCGATTTTTTTAATTTCCCGGTTATGAGGCTTGAGGTTAAAAATTCCTTTTTAAGATAGCACACCACCATTCACTTTGAATGTCACATTGTCAGATCCATCAAATCACTAATTGACGTCCACAGATATACATTGGGTGTTAAGCTAAGAAGTTACATTCTTCGCCAATAACTTGGTATATTTGTAAAAATCAGCATATGTAACTCTTAAGAAATACTCTGTCAGACATTCATCCATAAAAGTCATCCAGGAACAGAATGAACCAAAGGTACTCTCCTACCACATCCTAGGTATCACGCTATAGATCATTAGTGAGTAGTCCTTGCAATCCGTAGATTCCAACCACGATAGTACCATAGTATATTTCTGGGTGCGAATCCAAAGATTTTAAGTAATTCTTACGTTTTATGAAGATCTACGGTGTTCAATTGCTCTGTCTTGATCGGCATCTGATATCTTCTACGTTTTGTATTTGCTGGTCGGAATGGTATTCGAATATAAATTTGATCCCGGTCTTTCCGTACCAACAATCGTATAGGCCAGATTTGATAGTCGGTTATTTAACTAACAAATAAACAACCATTCAATCATGAAAATAAAAATGTATTCTCTGGTTCAGTATTCAGCATCATTTGGCCTTTTTAATTACAAATAATTAACGGATGGTTAATTAATCTTTTAGTGTTTTTAAACGCAGTATATACTTCTTATTTTAATATAACAATATTCTCAAAACTATATTATTATAAATACTTAGAACAATATATTATAGCCATATTCAAATTTCCATTATTCCAAAATATTAGTTACAATGATTTCCATGCATTTCTATACTTTAACATTTAATAGTTCCTGACCGTAAATTGGTAAGGGAATAATCCCCTAAGTATCAACCCCGAAGACTGAAATCAGCATCAGATTAACACTCAGAAAATTACTCAACTCAACCAATCTCTAGTTATGTTCTAATTCTTGTCTTAACTCCTGATCAACCCATATTGTTCCACTTTGAAACCCTTCAATTATTTTCCACTTTGAAAATCTCGTTTCCATTCCACTTAAGTAACGTTAATTTAAACTTAATGTTTTAGCTTCATACTCTTCTCATAAAAACTTGTTTATATACTTTGGTTTAATGTAAATCATGCTTTCCTTTTCTCATTAAGTAAGACCTTCATTTTAAGTTATCGCATTAGCTTAAAAATCTCTTTTATAACTTCGTTTAAAATCTCGGTTTTAAAAGATAAAACCCATTCATCAACTACTTCAAAATTCAACAACATTACATTACCCACTTTGATCACTTACATAAATGAAATAAATTTAAGAAGTAATCACTTAAATTTTTATTAAATTAAATAATAATTTACTTTATCATTACCTACCATAGGGGTAGTTAAATCCTTTATTAACTAAATTAAAAGGTAAATTTCTTTTAAAATCTTATTAAAATTCAAAAATATATTCATTAATCTATTCCATTAAATTAATTCAAAGCAAATTAATCAGCAACTAAGTTCAATTAAAATAGTTTGACTTAGACAACTTAAACCACAGTTATCTCGTTAATTCATTCCAAATAGTCCTTCCTTTTAAATTAATTAATAATATAATTAATTTAAATAATCCCATTTAATTGTCTTTGGTTAACAATTAATCCAACTCTTAATAGTTACATTAATTTCTTCTCATCTGCTTGTAAATCTTATTAACATAAGAATTTGATTTATAAATCCATTTAATAATTACTTGTAAACTTAAAAAGTAAATATTTTTTTTTTGCATAGTAAAGTAAATATAAATTTCCTTTTAAATAAAATTTTATTCTAATTAACAGATTTCAAACTTTTATTTAAATTAATAAATTTCAAAATCTATCTTCAGTTATAAAATAAATTTTATAACTTTATTACCGTCGATTCACCTGACGATAAATCAATATTTATAAAATGATTCATTTTTAGGCCAACTATTGTCAATTACTCAACCAATATTACATACTGGTTAAAACAAAAATAACGTTGAATTTCAATTCCACAATCAAATCAATCATCCAATCATATTGGTTAAACAGTTCATATAATTGCAATATGAAAATAAAAAATAAATTTTGAGGAATCTAGTTGGATCCCTCTAACCTGTTTTTCCCTACATCTAAATATGTTACCTCAAATAAAATCATATATTTAAATAAACATATATAATATTCAAAATCAAACAATATCAGCATTCAGAACATCCATATTCAATTTAATATGTTTATATTGTTATAAACGTAACCAATGAGGTAAGTTACCTCATTTGGGAATAATCGTTAAAAATAACAACTGATTTCGTTTAAAATAAACAAACGTTTAAAATCAATCATTCCAACCAACATAGATATATTCAACAAACAATTATCAACTATAGCACACAAATTAAAACCTGACTTATATATATATAATATAAGTGGGATAAAACAGAGTGAGTTATACTCACTTTGGTTTGATTTATCGCTGAACGGTTCCATTGTAGTTAAATTAAGAAGTTGTTTAATTTAACCGAAAATTCTTATTACTTCCAAATCTGTCTACATTGTTCCAGCTCATAGTGTGTGTTACCATGATCCCATCGTAATTTGTTTTTCGTTTAATTATGTTCTTTGCTTCATTCATTTAGTCTTCACGTTGGACCAAAACAGGTCCGCTATATGTTATCTTCCTCAATTATATATATATATGTGTGTGTGTGTTTGTGTGTGTGTGTGTGTGTGTGTGTGTGTGTCTGTGTGTGTGTGTGTGCTTGTGTTTGTGTGTGTATGTGTGCGTGTGTGTGTGTGTACACGCGTTCACTACTATTTTCATCTTCTCAAGTTTCAACTTCTCTTCCTCTTTTCTTTTTGTATATAATTTTTTTATTGGCTCGTGACCTACCACATAAATAACGACCTACGTTCCTTCCTTCCTTAAACCCACTAGCACACGTAAATGAAGGCTTCTTCCCCAAAAACCATTCCTCCTTCCCCATGTTTCTTCCCAAACCTGCGTAACAGCTTTAACCAACATGCCTGTTCCTTCCCCCATATGCTTGTGTTCTCTTCTTCCTTATGTTACTTCTCCTCATCTACTTCCTATTACTCTTTTTTTTCCGAATGTGTTGAACATTTGTATTTTCTACATGCCACCCATCGTAAACCTTCCCACCTCTTCTTTTATCTCGCGACTTCCTTTATCACCGTTCCCCACCACCGTATATCATTTTAACGCATGCACTGGAAGACAGACCGCTACCTCGTTCCAACCACTCCTCACCTCGCCAACCACTCCTCCTTAACTCGCCAACCACCTGTCACTGGCGGCTCCTTCGACCAGTGCCCACCCTGCCAGTGCCAACCTGTAAGGACCCGTCACTTCCCCGTGAAGGAAAGAGCGGATACTTTGAGAACAACACACAAATGAACGCAGACGGAAGAACATTTCATTGCTATTACAACAATTCCATCAGATACAAGGATATACAGAGTATAATTGAATAAATTACATTCGATAAATATCAGAGATTACGATAAATTACATAGCAGCGGAAAAACAATATAAAACACAACTGAAAGTAATGCACGGATACAGAGCTTTCCGAGCATCGTTCCAGCTGTAAATCAGGATCCTGTGAATATAAATCTGCAAAACCAAAACTACTAGCTGCCCGTGTAGAAAATAAGGGCACCCAGAATTTAGGTTAAAACAATAAACTCCAGGTCAGTCATGTGACTGGTGTGAGAACTAAAACAGTTATTAAAACTTTATTTTAAAAGAGAGTAATTCAAGGGACCACGCCGTATAACACGGAACGGGTTTCCTCCCAAGAACACCAGTCCATAGAATACACAACGCAATGCTTTTTCAAAAAATGAAGCTATTATAAGACCCAGGCCCCATCACACAATGCAACGCAAGCCGGAGGATAGGGTTTTACCTTATAACAGCCAAACATGCTTGGTACGTTTAAAACAAATCATTTGATACTATTGTAAGTGTATAGTGTCAAAACAGTTTCAATCATAAATATAAATCATAGACGTCATAAGTGCCCCATACCACTATGTCGCCATACTAGGCTCTACAAATAAAGCCGAAATACACGTATTGGAAATTGGATTTCCGTCATGAGTCGAGGCAAGGGGCAAGCTCCTCTCCGCTTCGAGACACTCTAGCAAATGTCCAAGGGCTACGCACTCTAGGCAACCCTTGGATGCTTCAGGGCCGGTCCTCTCTTACGTTTGAGGATTAATTATTCCTGAACACACGTTTCCCGGTCCTTACAGACGTAAAATCGAGGCGCCTCATCCAACAACCACATAGGTGAAAAGTATATAAATATCAGGACTGGTAAGTCACTGACACCACCAAAGCTAAAAAGAAACGACGTGCTCTCCCTGCAGTCCTTATCCCATTTTTAACTCATACCGAGGTGTGAGGCTCGCGAATTCACGTTATACACAAAGCTACGCCACAAAGGCCGTGCTTTGATCATCAACCACAAGACTTTGCTTTTCAACAGAAGCCTTGATCCATGCAACTCAGTGTGCCACACAAGAAATTCATGTCATGCGATTGATATCCATCGATATATAACCTCTAAGCTCGTACGTCTCAGAGAAGGGCGTTAAGCAAGAGAATAAATTCTCCTCCGCCAAACAGATATATATTCAACAGAAATCAATCAACACAGAATAAAATCCAATGTCAGACACACAATCCATTTACAAGTTCGTTCTGGGTCTGAACGAAACCGGAGGCACTTTCCTCGCATATCCATCGATCTCCAAGTACGTCTGGACGACCACCAACTGATTCCCTCATCTTGGGTGTACAGCCCAATCAAGATCATCAGTAATCACCCAAACGATGTGAAGACTTCCGGTCTTCGACCACCGTCATCATCTTCGACTTATCGTCGAATCGGTTATTCAGAATGGGTATAAACCCGGCCTTTCCGAACAACCCGCGTATATTAAAACAAATGTTACACAAACACAACATACGCCTCATTCCAATTCAGCAGTCACTAACCGCAAATTAGCAAGAGAACAATTTCCCAAATATTAACCCCGAAGGCCGAAACCAACATCAGATCAATATCCAGGAAACCATTCTTCTTAACTAACCTACAACTAGTTTCTAAATTTCATATTCTTAGGGAAAGATTCCCATTAATTTTATCCAAGATAAATTCTTTAAAATTTATCCTTTAATCTTCCTTTGGATATCATTTCAACCCAGATTATGGTTTTCCAAACTAGTCGAGATTAGCGAACCACTCCGAAGTAATTATTTATTTTATTTCCCAATCCCAACCTATTCATCCAATAAAGAAAATCTGGTAATACTCCATATCTAACACCACGGTGTTATCGGTAAAATTAATTACCGTTTCATGTTCAAATCTAATTAAAGATTTAACTATCGCTTTGGAGCAAAACTGGTGGTACTCCATTCTCGCTCAATTTCTAAATTTGATAATTTAGATTATCAATTCACATTTCAATCTAATTGCAGATTAATTAAATCTCGTTTTACTGGGTTAAAGAACTAATGTCATTTAAAACATAGTTCACAACAAACCCAAATCACATTCTATTTACTATCGGGTTAAAGAACAAATGTTATTTAAAACACTGTTCACGATAAACCCACAGATCAATTCTATTTAAAACCCATTTCAAATCCAATTTATTTATTTAAAAATAAATGGGTTTTAATTTAAGTTCAAAACTAGTTCATTTTGATAAAAAACTATTTTTATCTTTTCAAATATGGAGTTTTTCATCACAATTTTTCCCAAATCATTTCTTATGATTTTACACAAATTATTACTATTTTTAATAATATTATCAAGGCCCGTACAGTCGATTTCCATCAACGGCCATCGAACTGCACTTACAGCGACCTTTTCCAAATTTGATTTGGACGTATCTCCAAATCTAACTGTTAGATTTTGAATTTCTAATATTCTTTAGAAAGCTCTTTTCGATACGAGCCCAACGGTTCCGGTTTTAGGAGAATCCGACGGTCGGATCTCCCGTAATGTCCGTTCGAAGTCAATGGTCGAAATTCGCGAACTGCCGCGGCGCGACGCGTTCTATTCAGGCCATTATATTATATATATAATATATATAATATATATTTCATCGATTTCTATTTAAACGAATTTTATAAATAGTTTTAAATTCGTTTCAAAAACAATTTCAACTTCCATTTCAATTCAAATCAAAATTGAATTTTTCCTTATAAATTCGTTTTAAAATTCATTTCTATTCAATTCAAATTTCAATTCAATTTGAATTCATTTTATATTCAATTCAATTCGAATTCGTTTTCTTTTCAATTCATTTCGAATTCGTTTTCTTTTCAATTCATTTCGAATTCGTTTTCTTTTCAATTCATTTCGAATTCGTTTTCTTTTCAATTCATTTCGAATTCGTTTTCTTTATATTCGATTTTTAAATCTCTTTTCAATATTCATTAAAAACTAATATAATCGATATAAATATCGTTCGCATCAAAATAGCGCATCTCTAATCAACACGACTTTATATTTCAATAATTCTGTTATCCTATTCAACAAATGAATATTTATCCTATTCAATACGTGAATCTATATTTTTGTCAACACGTGACTAATCTCAACGAATGAGTACTGCCCACGTGTGACTAATTTTGTTATTCAATATATTTTATAAAAATTATGGTATCTATCATTTGATTTAAATCAGACTCCAACCGTAAATTAGTAAGAGAACGATTCCCTAAATATTAACCCCGAAGGCCGAAACCAACATCAGATCAATATCCAGGAGACCACTCATCTTATCTATTTTCCAGTTAATTTCTAATTTTATATATGATAAAGATGTAAATTTTATTATTAAAATATTTCATTCAACACATGACTAATCTCAATGGATGAGTACTGTCAACACATGAACCTTTATTTTATAATGATAAAGATGTAAATTTTATTATTAAAATATTTCGTTCAACACATGACTAATCTCAACGGATGAGTACTGTCAACACATGAACCTTTATTTTATAATGTTCTTTATTTTCTAAATTGGAATGAGGCCCAATCAATTACCATACAAAGTTAATTATATGGATTCCATACAACACATGTATATAATAGCAACGATAAACAATCAACCATCATCCAAAGTGCACTACACTGTATAAGCATCAAATATATATATCTAACGCTTATTACAGCCTGTCAATCAATCGATCGACATACAACTAATTATTGGGATTGGTGTATGCCGTATTTTATCCCAATACCCGTGTGGGGTTTCAAACAATCAAACATAGATTTTATTTGTGTAGTTGAGCGATGTGTAAAATTTATCGTCCCAATCAATATCAGTCAAATCAGTGTATATAAACAAATCGACCGATTTGTTTATAATTATTTATTTATTCACATACACGTTAAAAATTATATTTCTAACGATAATTAATTTATATCAACCATCTACTTTTATTATCGATTTCACATCAACATCACAAACAATTTTCACAACACATCAAACAAGCATACAAGCCATCCATGGTCTGTGGATGACGGGTGTCGGGTGCTGTTAAGCACCGTCTGCATCCTAGTATATATATGTATAACTAGAAAAGAAATTTAAAGTGAGAAGTTCTCAACAATAGCTAATCCAATCATCTCGACTCTTCTTCGATCTCGCCTTTCTTCACTTTCGTTGCCCGTATTCACTACATATGTAAAAATCGAATTTTTACTTCGCTATTCAATATATAAAAATCGAATTTTTACTTCGCTGTTCAATATATAAAAATTGAATTTTTACTTTGTTATTCAATATATAAAAATCCTATTTTTACAATGCTACTATATAGATAAAAATTCTATTTTTACAACGCTACTATATAGATAAAAATTCTATTTTTACCACGCTATTCTCTATATAAAGTTTCACCTTTTTATATATAAAGATTTAATTTTTATTCCATCACTATAAAAATCACATTTTTATTTCAACATATATATAATAAAAATCCAATTTTTATTTCGCTATTCACATATAGAAAAATCGAATTTTTCTATAAACTAAAAATCACTCCATTATGTAATCAAAAATCACATTTTTTCTAAGCTAAAAATCCTAACTTTTTGAATTTAAAAATCATAACTTTGATACCATTAAACAAAATCACTTCTTTTTTTATATTGTTGTCCACATAAATAAAGATCCACCCTTTATACGTTAAGAATATAAATAAAAATCATATTTTTATTTGTAAAACCTCATTTTTATTTATAAAAATCAAATCCTTCTATTTATAAAAATCAGAATTTTTATGAACAACATTCATTTTAAATGTTCAAAATTCATAAAATTGCCAAAATAAAAATTTTAAACTGGCCCAGATTTTTGGGTTGTTATAATCTCCCCCACTTAAAACTTTTCGTCCCCGAAAAGGAACAAAGCCGAAAGTGGTTTGATCAATCAACTCTACGTTCGATCTGGCTTCCATTCTCCAACTTTTCAGTTTCTGAGAATTTTCAAATTCTTCAAAAATTTGGCTAACACCCTAAATTTTCGAAAAATTTCGCCATAACCTCCCCTGCACCGGGAGCCACGGGAAAATCCCGAAATTGCCATACAGGCCCTCTGATCTCAAAAAGAAAAAGAAAAAGCCAAGCGGCTAGCCAATCGGCTCATAAAATCATCATCACCCAAACAAAACAGTAAATTATAGTAAACATGTACCTATTTGTCGGGCAAACAAATCTTATTCTCTGCTCTAGCCTCCTTGCTATGACCTATTCAATAGATATACATGTATATGCATGCAAATGCGACCAATTTTCAATACAATTCAATATTTGATGCAATTAGGCTAGATGGTTCAAAATTATCAAATAAATAAACAAACAACAAAAACATTAATCAATTAGTGTATCAGAATTTCAAATTCATAATTTTGATACATATGCAGAAAATCATGTTTTGATGCCAATTCACAACAATGTATTCTAGCTATATTTTGGTTCTCACACCAGTCTAATGGAAATATACAGAAATCACGCCTTCGAAACACGAACATAAATACTGATGATGTGGCCACATCACCAGAATTATCCCTGGGTGTCTAGAATGTGATTCTGTATCTATCCAGTATATTAAAACTTCGAACATACGTTCATGACGCGTATACGCGAAATCTTTATATATGGGTTCATCCAAATTCAATATAAATAAATATTCAAATACGTATAAAACGATTTTAAATTTTCAAAACAAAATTGTTTTCATTTGTAAAATATACTCTTCACACTCGTTCTAGGATACTACTGATCCCATCTCTAACGAGTCATTCTAATTGGATATTACTAATCCAATATCTGATGAATTCTTTCGTATGGTTCTAATGTGTCTTGTTCTCCAGCTCTGTAAACCAAAGCTCTGATACCACTGTAAGGACCCGTTACTTCCCCGTGAAGGAAAGAGCTGATACTTTGAGAATAACACACAAATGAACGCAGACGGAAGAACATTTCATTGCTATTACAACAATTCCATCAGATACAAGGATATACAGAGTATAATTGAATAAATTACATTCGATAAATATCAGAGATTACGATAAATTACATAGCAGCGGAAAAACAATATAAAACACAACTGAAAGTAATGCACGGATATAGAGCTTTCCGAGCATCGTTCCAGCTGTAAATCAGGATCCTGTGAATATAAATCTGCAAAACCAAAACTACTAGCTGCCCGTGTAGAAAATGAAGGCACCCAGAGTTTAGGTTAAAACAATAAACTCCAGGTTAATCATGTGACTGGTGTGAGAACTAAAACAGTTATTAAAACTTTATTTTAAAAGAGAGTAATTCAAGGGACCACGCCGTATAACACGGAACGGGTTTCCTCCCAAGAACACCAGTGCATAGAATACACAACGCAATGCTTTTTCAAAAAATGAAGCTATTATAAGACCCAGGTCCCATCACACAATGCAACGCAAGCCGGAGGATAGGGTTTTACCTTATAACAGCCAAACATGCTTGGTACGTTTAAAACAAATCATTTGATACTATTGTAAGTGTATAGTGTCAAAACAATTTCAATCATAAATATAAATCATAGACGGCATAAGTGCCCCATACCACTATGTCGCCATACTAGGCTCTACAAATAAAGCCGAAATACACGTATTGGAAATTGGATTTCCGTCATGAGTCGAGGCAAGGGGCAAGCTCCTCTCCGCTTCGAGACACTCTAGCAAATGTCCCAGGGCTACGCACTCTGGGCAACCCTTGGATGCTTCAGGGTCGGTCCTCTCTTACGTTTGAGGATTAATTATTCCTGAACATACGTTTCCCGGTCCTTACAGACCTAAAATCGAGGCGCCTCATCCAACAACCACATAGGTGAAAAGTATATAAATGTCAGGGCTGGTAAGTCACTGACACCACCAAAGCTAGAAAGAAACGTCGTGCTCTCCCTGCAGTCCTTATCCTGTTTTTAACTCATACCGAGGTGTGAGGCTCGCGAATTCACGTTATACACAAAGCTACGCCACAAAGGCCGTGCTTTGATCATCAACCACAAGACTTTGCTTTTCAACAGATGCCTTGATCCATGCAACTCAGCGTGCCACACAAGCAATTCATGCCATGCGATTGATATCCATCGATATATAACCTCTAAGCTCGTACGTCTCAGAGAAGGGCGTTAAGCAAGAGAATAAATTCTCCGCCGCCAAATAGATATATATTTAACAGAAATCAATCAACACAGAATAAAATCCAATGTCAGACACACAATCCATTTACAAGTTCGTTCTGGGTCTGAACGAAACCGGTGGCACTTTCCTCGCATATCCATCGATCTCCAAGTACGTCTGGACGACCACCAATTGATTCCCTCATCTTGGGTGTACAGCCCAATCAAGATCATCAGTAATCACCCAAACGATGTGAATACTTCCGGTCTTCGACCACCGTCATCATCTTCGACTTATCGTCGAATCGGTTGTTCAGAATGGGTATAAACCCGGCCTTTCCGAACAACCCGCGTATATTAAAACAAATGTTACACAAACACAACATACGCCTCATTCCAATTCAGCACTCGCTAACCGCAAATTAGCAAGAGAACAATTTCCCAAATATTAACCCCGAAGGCCGAAACCAACATCAGATCAATATCCAGGAAACCATTCTTCTTAACTAACCTACAACTAGTTTCTAAATTTCATATTCTTAGGAAAAGGTTCCCATTAATTTTATCCAAGATAAATTCTTTAAAATTTATCCTTTAATCTTCCTTTGGATATCATTTCAAACCAGATTATGGTTTTCCAAACTAGTCGACATTAGCGAACCACTCCGAAGTAATTATTTATTTTATTTCCCAATCCCAACCTATTCATCCAATAAAGAAAAACTGGTAATACTCCATATCTAACACCACGGTGTTATCGGTAAAATTAATTACCGTTTCACGTTCAAATCTAATTAATGATTTAACTATCGCTTTGGAGCAAAACTGGTGGTACTCCATTCTCGCTCAATTTCTAAATTTGATAATTTAGATTATCAATTCACATTTCAATCTAATTGCAGATTCATTAAATCTCCTTTTACTGGGTTAAAGAACTAATGTCGTTTAAAACACAGTTCATGACAAACCCAAATCACATTCTATTTACTATCTGGTTAAAGAACAAATGTTATTTAAAACACTGTTCACGATAAACCCACAAATCAATTCTATTTAAAACCCATTTCAAATCCAATTTATTTATTTAAAAATAAATGGGTTTTAATTTCAGTTCAAAACTAGTTCATTTCGATAAAAATATATTTTTATCTTTTCAAATATGGAGTTTTTCATCACAATTTTTCCAAATCATTTCTTATGATTTTACACAAATTATTACTATTTTTAATAATATTATCAAGGCCCGTACAGTCGATTTCCATCAACAGCCATCGAACTGCACTTACAGCGACCTTTTCCAAATTTGATTTGGACGTATCTCCAAATCCAAATGTTAGATTTTGAATTTCTAATATTCCTTAGAAAGCTGTTTTCGATAATAACCCAACGGTTCTGGTTTTAGGAGAATCCGATGGTCGGATCTCCCGTAATGTCCGTTCGAAGTCAGTGGTCGAAATTCGCGAACTGCTGCGGCGCGGCGCGTTCTATTCAGGCCATTATATTATATATATAATATATATTTCGTCAATTTCTATTTAAAACGAATTTTATAAATAGTTTTAAATTCGTTTCAAAAACAATTTCAACTTCCATTTCAATTCAAATCAAAATTGAATTTTTCCATATAAATTCGTTTTAAAATTCATTTTTATTCAATTCAAATTTCAATTCAATTTGAATTCATTTTATATTCAATTCAATTCGAATTCGTTTTCTTTTCAATTCATTTCGAATTCGTTTTCTTTTCAATTCATTTCGAATTCGTTTTCTTTTCAATTCATTTCGAATTCGTTTTCTTTATATTCGATTTTTAAATCTCTTTTCAATATTCATTAAAAACGAATCTAAACGATATAAATATCGTTCGCATCAAAATAGCGCATCTCTAATCAACACGGCTTTATATTTCAGTAATTCCGTTATCCTATTCAACAAATGAATATTTATCCTATTCAATACGTGAATCTATATTTTTGTCAACACGTGACTAATCTCAACGAATGAGTACTGCCCACGTGTGACTAATTTTGTTATTCAATATATTTTATAAAAATTATGGTATCTATCATTTGATTTAAATCAGACTCCAACCGTAAATTAGTAAGAGAACGATTCCCTAAATATTAACCCCGAAGGCCGAAACCAACATCAAATCAATATCCAGGAGACCACTCATCTTATCAATTTTCCAGTTAATTTCTAATTTTATATATGATAAAGATGTAAATTTTATTATTAAAATATTTCGTTCAACACATGACTAATCTCAACGGATGAGTACTGTCAACACATGAACCTTTATTTTATAATGATAAAGATGTAAATTTTATTATTAAAATATTTCGTTCAACACATGACTAATCCCAACGGATGAGTACTGTCAACACATGAACCTTTATTTTATAATGTTCTTTATTTTCTAAATTGGAATGAGGCCCAATCAATTACCATACAAAGTTAATTATATGGATTCCATACAACACATGTATATAATAGCAACGATAAACAATCAACCATCATCCAAAGTGCACTACACTTTATAAGCATCAAATATAGATATCTAATGCTTATAACAGCCTGTCAATCAATCGATCGACATACAACTAATTATTGGGATTGGTGTATGCCGTATTTTATCCCAGTACCCATGTGGGGTTTCAAACAATCAAACACATATTTTATTTGTGCAGTTGAGCGATGTGTAAAATTTATCGTCCCAATCAATATCAGTCAAATCAGTGTATATAAACAAATCGGTCGATTTGTTTATAATTATTTATTTATTCACATTCACGTTAAAAATTATATTTTTAACGATAATTAATTTATTTCAACCATCTACTTTTATTATCGATTTCACATCAACATCACAAACAATTTTCACAACACATCAAACAAGCATACAAACCATCCATGGTCTGTGGATGACGGGTGTCGGGTGCTGCTAAGCACCGTCTGCATTCTAGTATATATATGTATAACTAGAAAAGAAAGTTAAAGTGATAAGTTCTCACCAATAGCTAATCCAATCATCTCGACTCTTCTTCGTTCTCGCCTTTCTTCAATTTCGTTGCCCGTATTCACTACATATGTAAAAATCGAATTTTTACTTCGCTATTCAATATATAAAAATCGAATTTTTACTTCGTTATTCAATATATAAAAATCGAATTTTTACTTTGTTATTCAATATATAAAAATCCTATTTTTACAACGCTGCTATATAGATAAAAATTCTATTTTTACAACGCTACTATATAGATAAAAATTCTATTTTTACCACGCTATTCTCTATATAAAGATTTCGCCTTTTTATATATAAAGATTTAATTTTTATTCCATCACTATAAAAATCACATTTTTATTTCAACATATATATAATAAAAATCCAATTTTTATTTCGCTATTCACATATAGAAAAATCGAATTTTTCTATAAACTAAAAATCACTCCTTTATGTAATCAAAAATCACATTTTTTCTAAGCTAAAAATCCTAACTTTTTGAATTTAAAAATCATAACTTTGATACCGTTAAACAAAATCACTTCTTTTTTTATATTGTTGTCTACATAAATAAAGATCCACCCTTTATACGTTAAGAATATAAATAAAAATCATATTTTTATTTGTAAAACCTCATTTTTAGCTATAAAAATCAAATCCTTCTATTTATAAAAATCAGAATTTTCATGAACAACATTCATTTTAAATGTTCAAAATTCATAAAAATTGCCAAAATAAAAATTTTAAACTGGCCCAGATTTTTGGGTTGTTACACAACCCGGTCGCCTCTGACCTCATTGCTTCCTTCACTAGTGAATATAAGAACACCTCCGCTCGAAAAAACCCGCCGCCACCATCTGACTGCACACGCCAATACCCCTTGGAGCACCACCGGAAAACATGAACACCCAAAATCTTACGTTATGTTTTGAATGGGAAAACTTGCGGTTGCTTGCAGTAAGAAAAGGAAGACAAGATTTGGTTGGAAGAAATGAAAAGGTTTAATACCCCATATATATATGTATGTATGTATGTGTATATATATAGGCGAGATAAAGGATAGGAACAATGTCGGTTCGTTGATGTATGGGGTAGAGTTCAGCATTGGTAGTAGCTGTGCTGGGCAGTCTATGTAAATTCAAGGTAGTTTTTCCATTTTATTTGCAGAGATATTTAGAGGCTGTTTGTTCTCATATCAACATCTCTCGTTGTCTAAGGGTAGGCGATGTACTAAATAAAAGTTGGTCGCGCATGTATTTCCTATACCATTTCTTAAATATGAAAGAAGAGGGTAGAGAGTACTTAAAGTTTGAAATTACAAGTCATAGGCTTTCTTTTTTAGGATTTTTAGGATATACAGCGGTGTGTATTTAGGGTAGGTGAGCACCCAATTTTACTTAAGAGTTAAGTTATATTTTTATTTAAATTTTTGTTTTATACTCGGTATTAAATCTCTACCGATTACAATCGTTAACTGATATATTCATATCGCCACACAGAAACTCCAAATACAATGAAAATGGTCACACTGTTATGTTTTAACATTCCGGTCCCAATGAAATTAATTTCTTTGAAAACTGACTCCGTTTGCACAACTGCGTTATTTTAATTCCAAATTGTTCATCGTTTCACCTTTAAATTATACATAACGATAAAATGACTCTAATTAGCTCCAAATTGGAAATTTAGCTATATGTACTCCAATAAAATTCGTTACACCGGAAACGGCGATCGTTTGAAAAATAGTTATTTCTAAGGTCTATATAATATCGATAAAATATAATTAAATCTAAAACAATTCTATTTAAATAAAAATAAATTATTATTATTATATATCTCCAAATGAAATGTTATACAACTTCAAAATAAACCAATATATATTTTAAACTCAACATCAAAAATTCCGGGTTAAACGATATTCCAATTATATACAAAAATCCTTAATATTTATTAAATAAATCGTTATAATTTATAAACGATTCCACAGAAACTATTTGAAAATTTGATTTTGACATGACTAACAATATATAAGTTGAAATATCCCTTTTCCTTTTTTATTGGAAAAATATAATCAAGTAGATCCAAATATTTCTTGTTTCACAGAATTCCGACTTATATCGGATTCTGTATATTCAATTGAAGTTCAAATCGTAAATAATAAACTACCATGGCGTTATGAGCTCGAATTATAATTATATATAAATTAATATTCATATATCATTAAATAACGAATTCTATATTATAAATCCATTTATAAATCTAAATCCATATCTAAAATAATAAATTAAATTAGATATTTGACTACCAAAAATACGGGACATTACAAAATATGTATAGAAAATACATTCCCCTATGGATTGTGATTTCTCGGCGGTTACACTACTATATCAATAGAATCTCTAGTAACCATAGGTATCACACCCCTCAAATTTCGTCATGGTAGTTGCCCAAGATTGCATTTTGTAACAATCCGCTATTTTTAACGATTTAAATTCCGATTTGAAACATATTTTTATTTTTAAAAAAAATATTCTATGATTTTTCATAATAGGAATTTGATATTTGAAATACATATAGTGAAATATAGCAGCTGCGAAATTTCGTTAGAAAATTCAAATGTTGTCGATCGCGCAAATTTCAGTGCAAAGCTACGCATAATAGTTCAACTTTTAGCGATTTTAAAATCTCTCTGAAACCAGTTCGGACAAACACGAAAAATATTCTATTCATTGTTAGTAATCCAACGGAAAAATTCATTTCGCGAAAATTGGACGTTTTGACCTTCATTTCCCATCCGCATTTCTATGTTAAAGGGACCCGTAACGCATTTTTGAACGGAGCATCCAGACACTGCAAATTATATACCGTTGTGTCCGTCTCGTCTCGCTGATTACCGAAATATATTTGTTTGTCGGTTTCGGTGTTCTATTTGCGCTGAACTTATAAAAAAGCTTGCATAGTTCATTTTTGAAACAAAGTCATTTGAGTTCGATGTGTACCTTTTACGATCTTACATATCTTTCTAAATATTTTGGGTCTGCAAAAGATGTCTTGTTATTTTTCTAAGCCAACCATTTTTATTTTTATTCTTTAGTTGGGCATTTTTGTTTATAGGTAAAAGAAATCATGGCATGCACGTCCATCCTTCTTTCAACATGAACCATGCTTTCATCATGACAAATGCAGACACCTCACTTCATATTAAATGATTTGCAAAGAACATGTAATGTACATGCACCCTAGCCTACATATTAAATGCATGTACCATCACACTTTTAATAGCTTTAGGAAGAAGTGTGCTTGCTCCTTATATATATATATATATATATATATATATATATATGTGTGTGTGTGTGTGTGTGTGTGTGTGTGTGTGTGTTCTACACGCATGTAATGGAAAGACATTTCCATTTGATTGTCACATTATTTTCACAGCAACCTATCTTTATACTTCTCCATCCTTTCAAACTTTCTCTTCTTTCCGCTTCTTTTCCTGTTACCTTTTTTTCTCCTTCTTAACTTTGTAAGCAAACTCACTCAATATACATTTCTTTTGCTCTCTCTGAAAACAAACATCAAACAAATTCATGATCATGCATGGATTCATATTTACACATATATTGTAACACCCCGTGTATTCTATAACAGTGAAATTCACAAATTAAAAGTATAATCAATTTCAAATCAAAGAATTAAGGGAAACAGGATACGCCATTGCGTTCGTCTCGGAATTCTGCATGAGAAAGAGTCCGAGTTTGCGTAAAACGGACTCCGTATGAGGGAGATATGGCCTCCGGAAGTTTCAGAATTCAGTTTAAAATTCAAACAGACCAAGACAGCTTAGAAAACAAGTTTAAATTTCAAAAATCGGGCCAGATGGGCCAAGGCGGGAATTTTCCCGCCCAAGGCAACCAGGTCGACTGGGTAGTCGACCTGGGGCACCCAGGTCGACTACCCAGTTGACCTGGTGGTCGACTGGGGGGTTGACCTGGCCCCTGAGCCAGGTCGAACCCAGCCCCCCTGGCTGGCTTGGTCTGTGTTTGGTCGATTTTCTGAGCCTTATCTTGTCACTAGGGCTAGGTGTCATCTCCTGATTGGTCTCTCCTTCAAACGAACGGCTATTATTAAACCAAGCTCCATCGACGGTCCTAATCAACTCACAAACTCTATAAAATGGACCTAAGACTCACCCTAATTCACACAAACAAAAATGGAGATGAGACCGTCATGCTGCTGAGGAAAGACTAGGAATAGCCGTCAGAAATTGAGAGACAATTAGGAGACAATTCGAAAGCTTAAAGCAACGTCAATTAAATCAAAACAACGCCTACAACAAAGGATAGCATCTCCAAATTCAGAATTCAGATTCCTGAATTGAAGATTCGTCATACGTTGTAAGTAGAGTGCTATTCCGATGTGAATAAATAATTGTGTTTTGATTTGTGTAAAATGAGAAATAGAATTGTATTATATTTGTGGTGATAATAATCTATATTTGTATGTTGCTCTGATTCTAAACGATTTGGAATGTTGTGGTATAACGATTGGATGTTTGCAAGTATGTGATTCATGTTGGGAGTTAACAACTACGTGTTTGTGGTAGTTTAATTGAGATTCATGCAAGTATATGATTCACTATTATGCCAATATGATGTACATACTTTTATGATCACTTTTAGTGTGTAATTGGATTCAACTAAGTATTATGGTTTATATGAATTTATGTTGGAATTGGCATCATGATTCAAGTGTAAAACCATACTTTTGTATTAGAGACAAAAGTGAGCATCTTTATGAACATGACTAAACTATGTTTGGTGTTATGCCTAGTTGAAAAACATGTTTTAGGCCTATGTTGTTATCAAAATCATATGGTGATATATGTGACACATAATTAAGTTAGATTTACATTCCAATTGCAAGTTTACATGAATAGATTAAAAACCATGATTATATGAATAGAATGGTTCATGTTTAGGTATGTTTATGCCATGATTATATGAATAGAATGATTCATGTTTAAGTATGTATATGCCATGATTATATGCTATTAATATGCAACTTCACAAGTGCCAAACTTATGTTAATTAGTTCGCTATGTTGCAAGTTCATGCGTTCACACTCCCCTTTTTATGTTACTTAGAATATATAAACACCATGTTATAAGCCTCCCCTTTTTCATGTGGCTAAGTTGGGTTTAAATGTTAGACCCAACATATGTTATATCGTAGCGAACGTATAAAATGGGGGTAATGACGATTGGGTTAAATATAGAACATATGTGTTGGCATGTTTGACGCATGCCAACAACCTTGAAAAACAATTAAGTGATATAAATTAATTTTACCCAATAAAGATGGATTTGAATAATGGGCCGCAAATATTTACATATAAAAAGTAAAGAGACAAAATATGTAAATTTAGAAAATACGATGTGTTTAACCCGAGATTGGATTGAGTTGTGATGTAAACCTGCTCGGAACCGCCCGGCTGTCCAGTAGTCACAACAATACCTATCCAATGTGGGTGGTTAAACACGGAGCCCAATAAGGACCCGAGGTTAGACTGAGTTGTGGCTTAAGACTGCCCGGACCCAACCGGCAACAGGCAGCCACAACAATACCTGTCTAATGTAAGAGGTCGAGGCTTTAATAAGACAATTAAGGCTGAGCCAGGATTGATAGGATTAACTAAATTAAATTAATACTTAATCAAAATGGAACATGCTAAACTATACAGACTGATTGGGGGTTAGGTTTACAAAACACTTAACCAACTTAGCATGTTGGCTAGAAATAGAAAACCTAGTAGCGGGGGACCCTTTTCAGCAGTAACCCTACAAGGTGTATCAGGATACCCTGAACTAGGCAGGGTGGGGCACGATTACTGGGCTGACTGTAAGAGGTTAAATCGACGGCGGTGGTGCAGCAGTGTAGGTTCTAACGGGGTGCGGGCGTGCCTACACTCCGGCGCAGAAAAATAAGGCATTGGGCACCAGTAGCATACCTGTGCATTCTAGGATTGTGTCGGGCCGCCACCATGGGACTTGATACACCCCATGGTGGGACCAGCATAGGTAACTACAACATCGGGGGCCGTAAGACACATGTAACTATGCGAGTAGGAGCCGATCATCAGAAAACGGATCACTTCACCCTAATTATGGGGTGCCTATTGGGAACTAGTTTATATGGATGCAGAGATTAATATGGGGTACGATAGTATATTCGACTCTAGACAACTTAACTTAGTTTATGGTGCTTTCCCATTTCCAGTTTATACTTATCATACCCAGTTCTTTATTCATAGATTGAATAGTCCTAGACTTACTCAGGCTTTATGTCTGACTCTACTTTTCTTTCGTCTTCTTTTCTTCCGTTTCCCCCCCAGGTCCACAGGGAGGGAATACTGCAGCTTGACCAGTTTTCACATCCAGCTCGAAGAGAAAGAATGTATTGCTTGGATCTTTTTCGTTAGGGACTATGGCTTTGGACAACAATTGTGGGACTTATGCAGTTTACTTATGTTTTTATGCTTCTTTAAATAATGTAATCAAGACAGTTATGAAGATGTTATGTTTTTGGAAGTATTGTAAGACAAATTATGACATGGTTTGTGTAACACGTATTTTGTTGAAATAAAAGTTGTTGTTTTCCGCTGTTCAAAAATATGTGTTCTTATATCTGTCTTGTATATCTGTGACTTATACTTATAAACCTCCACCAAAATTAGGGCATTCCCTTTGAGAGTGACCCTAACGGAGGTGGGGTGTTTCACTTGGTACCAGAGCATAGGTTTACCAGATAAGATAAAAGTTTTGAAAATTTATTTTCAAAAGAAAATTTAAAGAAGCATTTTTAAAGATAAAATATTATTTTATTTTAAAAAGGCATAGTCCCCCCCAAAGCCATAGGCACTATCTTTTATCCTTCATTTTGAATCTATCCTTTTTGTTTTAGCATGTCCGAAGAACTTAACTTGGTAGAGGGTATACCAATACCTGGTTGGTTTAGACGATTCTTAGAAGCAAGGGCCACTCAGCCAGGTCCTATCGTTCCTCCTCCCCCAGCTACAGGAAATCATCCAGCTGTAGCAGCACCTCTTCCTCCACCTCCTCCGCGGGGAAATAATTTTGCTAAGATATGTAATGATTTTAAAGCTATGGGAGGAAAGGACTTTCATGGAACCGAGTCCTTCGTGGTAGCCAGGAATTGGCTGAAAGAAACCGAGGACTTATTCGTCATCTTTGAGGTAGAAGATAGGCAGAAGGTACAACTGGCAGTATGGCTACTTAAAGGCGAGGCTTCCTACTGGTGGGAAGTCACTAATGCAGAAAGACTAGTGGAAACATGGGAGGACTTTAGGGCAAGGTTTGAGGCTAAATTTCTCTCAGAAGCTGAAAGGAGTCTTCAGTTGGAAAAATTCTTATTTCTTAAGCAAGGGAATATGACAGTCAAAGAGTATGTTAACCAGTTTGATCAGCTGGCTAGGTTCGGACTGGACCTAGTTAACACCCCGCACAAGAAGGCTCTCCGCTTTGTCAAGGGGTTGAATGAGCCATTACATAGTTTGGCCATGACCCATACACCCATGGGAGCTACGTATGAAAGGTTGGTGCAGATGGCATTGCTGAACGAAGAGGATAAGGGCAAGAAGGAGACAAAGGCAGAAAGCTCTTAGGGGAAGAAAGAAGGTTTGCAGCCTAAGAAGACAGACTTTAAGAAGGGCGGGAAAGACAACAAAGAGAAGAGGAAGTGTAATTTCTGTGGCAAAGTGGGGCACTTAGTGAAAGATTGCCGGAAAAAGAAGGCCAAGATGAATGATCGGTGCTTTTCTTGCGGTGAGACAGGCCACCTGGCTAAGGATTGCCCAAAGAAGCGAGGGCAGGGGCAGAGGGATGAATCCACCTCAGGGGCACAAGTTCATGCGCTAGAGGCGCCACCTCTGCAGAAGCGAGGTATAAATACTTCTGTAGAAAGTGTAGTTTATCTTTATGATCACCCAGTTCGCACTTTATTTGATTCTGGCGCATCACATTCCTTTATCTCATCTGCTTTAGTAGAATCTCTGCACCTAGAAACTAGAATAGTAGAGGACCCCTTAATTGTTTCAAATCCAATTGGGGGCCCAGCTTATTTATATATGATTTGTGTGGGATTGAAAATTTCTATTCAAAGCGTAGAATTTAAATGTAGTGCCTTTGTTTTGGGCTTTTCGGGATATGGTTTGATTTTGGGCATGGATTGGCTATCCAGTAATGGTGCCATCCTGGATTGTGAGAAAAGGGTTGTTAGGCTTCTGACCCAACTCGGTAACACTCTGGAAATTACTTGTAATCCCTCGTATGCGGTTATGCTTAGTTATCTTGAATCGCTAGATGCTTCTGTTGAGAGTTTGCAATCGGTTAGAGTGGTCCGGGAATATCCGGATGTCTTCGAAGAGGTGAAGGGCGTACCTCCGAAGCGGAAAATAGACTTCCGCATATATCTTGTAGATAATGCAAAGCCCGTTGCGTTGCCCGTTAGACACATGGCTCCACGGGAAAGGAAAGAGCTCAGTAAACAGATTAAAGAGCTTCTAGAAAAGGGGTTCATTAGAAGGAGCATTTCAGAATGGGGCGCTCCAGTGGTGTTCGCTACAAAGGCGGATGGTTCACTCCGTCTATGTGTTGACTATAGGGAGCTCAACAAACTAACGAAAAAGAATAGGCACCCTCTCCCCAGAATTGACGATCTGTTTGATCAGCTTGTAGGAGCGTCTGTTTTCTCCCAACTCGATTTAGCAACCGGATTTCATCAGCTAAGGGTGGCTGAAGATAGTATCGATAAGACAGCATTCAGAACCCCAGATGGCTTCTTTGAATGGCTTGTCATGCCTTTCGGCTTGACAAACGCACCCGCTTACTTCATGGACCTAATGAGTAGGGTGTTCAGAGAATTCCTCAACAAGTTCGTAGTGGTCTTCGTAGACGATATCTTGATCTTCTCAAAGAGTGAAGAAGAGCATGCTCAACACCTAAGGGCAATCATGGAAACCCTGCGAGTCCATCAACTAAAAGCCAAATTCTCCAAATGCCACTTTTGTAGAGAGGAAGTAAGATTTCTTGGGCACATAGTATCCAAAGAAGGGTTAGCAGTAGACCCGGCTAAGGTAGTAGCGGTGCAGGACTGGAAGACACCAAAGAACGCAACAGAGGTCCGAAGCTTTCTCGGGCTAGCAGGCTTCTATTGGAAATTCATCAGAGACTTTGTAAAGATATCAGCTCCGCTCACAAAGCTGACCAAGAAGAATCTAGTGTTCAATTGGGACTTGGATTGCGAATTTGCTTTCCAACGACTAAAAAGGGCTCTTACAACAGCCCCAGTTTTGACGTTGCCAGATGGAGGCAAGATGTTCACAGTTTATACAGATGCATGTAGGATAGGGCTAGGCGCTGTCTTAATGCAAGAAGGAAGGGTAGTAGCTTATGGTGGAAGGCAATTGAAAGTGCATGAAAAGAACTACCCGACCCACGATCTTGAGTTAGCTGCCATCGTCTTTGCACTCAAGTCTTGGCGACACTATCTCCTAGGTGAGAAGTTCGAACTTTACACTGACCATAAATCGTTGAAATATCTTTTCTCGTAGAAAGATCTTAACTTGAGGGAACATAGATGGATGGAGTTTCTTGCCTCGTACGATTTCGAGATCTCCTACACTCCGGGCAAAGGCAACATAGTGGCATACGCGTTGAGCCGAAAGAAACTAACCCTAAGCCTGCTGTTTGTTGAAAGACAAAGCCTAGAGTTTATAGCCAGCTTTGACTTTAGGCCCTCCTCCGATTTTGTACCAGGTTTGCTAGCATCTCTCGAAGTACGCCCGACTTTAGTGGACGCAATAGGGACAGCACAACGCGAAGACCCTCAGCTTGTGGAGACGATTGATAGGCTCATTAGGGGTGAGACTTCAAGTCACCTCAGCAGATACTCCATCGACGACAAGGGTTGGCTAAGGCGAGACGGGAGACTATGCGTCCCACAGACAAGGGATTTAGTAAAGAAGGTTCTCGAGGAAGCACATCACTCCAAGATGACGATACACCCAGGCGGGGATAAAATGTACAAGGACATAAAGAGAACTTTCTTTTGGAATGACATGAAGAAGGACATGGCAGATTTCGTTTCTAAGTGTATGGTGTGCCAACAGGTTAAGGCGGAACAGAAAAAGCCTGGCGGTCTGCTCCATCCTCTAGAGGTCTCGCAGTGGAAGTGGGATAGCATCTCAATGGACTTCATTGATGGGCTGCCTAGGTCTAGAAGAGGCAACACTAGCATTTGGGTAATAGTGGATAGGATTACTAAAAGCGCCCACTTCTTACCTGTCAAGAGTAAAAGAACTGCCTCATCCCTAGCATCTCTTTACCTCAAGGAAATTGTTCGACTCCATGGAATACCATCCAGCATTGTTAGTGACCGAGACCCTATCTTCACAAGTGAGTTTTGGCGGAGTCTGCAAGAAGCGGTAGGCACACAGTTACGCTTAAGCACAACCTATCATCCCCAAACCGACGGCCAGACAGAAAGAGTGAACAGAGTTTTGGAGGACCTTTTAAGACCGTGCGTCCTTGACTTCGGAGGGACGTGGGAAGACCATCTTCCTTTGGTGGAATTTGCCTACAACAACAGCTACCAAGCAACCATCGGAATGGCGCCCTTCGAAGCTTTATATGGAAGACCGTGCCGATCGCCCACTTGTTGGTGGGAGTCTACTAACAAGCTCATAGTTGGACCGGATATGATCTGAGAGACTTCAGAAAAAGTAGACTTAATACGGAGAAGGATGAAGATAGCCCAAGACAGACAAAAATCCTACGCCGACAAGAGGAGGACCGACCTTGAATTTGAGGTTGGGGACAGAGTTTTTCTTAAAGTATCTCCGCTAAGGAACGTTGTTCGTTTTGGAACCACAGGAAAGCTAGCACCAAGGTTCGTAGGGCCATTTCTTATCATCGAGAAAATTGGGAAAATGGCCTATAGATTAGAGCTACCCGAAAAATTGGCCGGAGTTCACAACGTTTTCCATATTTCGCACCTCCGAAAATGTCTACATGGATCTGCTGAAGTGGTAGAGCCAAATATCCTAGAAGAAGCTGAAGTGGAACGCGAAGCAACCGTGAGGAAAGTTCCAACCCGCATATTAGGAACGGAAGTGAAAAAGCTACGCAACCGCGAAGTCAAGCTCGTCAAAGTTCAGTGGAGCGACGCCGAGGGAGACGCAACTTGGGAAACTGAAGCTAGAATACGCGCAGCTTACCCTTTTCTTTTCGAGGGTACATCTTTGATCTTTCTTTTTCCTTAAGTTGCACTTTTATCTATCTTTTTAGGTATATCTCCTCGACCTTATCTTTTAGGTAGAAACTCTTTGGATGAAAGCATGTAATTGAAACATGTTATGGATGATGGTTGCAAGTGGTTGCAAGTGACTGCTAGTGGTTGCTCGTGGTTGCATATACACACACAATCTAGGTTTTAGATCGGCTCAGTCACTTCATATTGCATATGCATAAATGTATTTATTCGTATATGGTTGAAGTTTAATGTGTTTCCATATGGATGTTGCATTTATATATGAATGATTGTGCACTCATGTAGAATCATGAATAGGAAAATTTGCATACATAATGGAATCATGGCACTTACATGATTTGCATTAAGGAGGTCAACTGAATCAGTAGATCGACTGATTTTGCATTAGATAAGTACATATACACACACTTCGCATATGATCATGAAGCATTAGAAGTCTTTTAAGGACAACGGATGCTCGTGTTTGACGGATGAGTAGATGGATGTTTGGATGTTAGGACGTACATTCTTCCTGAACTTGAAGATTTCGGGGACGAAATCCTTTTAAGTGCGGGAGAATGTAACACCCCGTGTATTCTATAACAGTGAAATTCACAAATTAAAAGTATAATCAATTTCAAATCAAAGAACTAAGGGAAACGGGATACGCCATTGCGTTCGTCTTGGAATTCTGCTTGAGATAGAGTCCGAGTTTGCGTAAAACGGACTCCGTATGAGGGAGATATGGCCTCCGGAAGTTTCAGAATTCATTTTAAAATTCAAACAGACCAAGACAGCTTAGAAAACAAGTTTAAATTTCAAAAATCGGGCCAGATGGGCCAAGGCGGGAATTTTCCTGCCCAAGGCACCCAGGTCGACTGGGTAGTCGACCTGGGCTACCCAGGTCGACTGGGTAGTCGACTTGGGGCACCCAGGTAGACTACATAGTCAACCTGGGGGTCGACTGGGGGGCCGACCTGGCCCCTGAGCTAGGTCGAACCCAGCCCCCCTGGCTGGCATGGTCTGTGTTTGGTCGATTTTCTGAGCCTTGCCTTGTCACTAGGGCTAGGTGTCAGCTCCTGATTGGTCTCTCCTTCAAACGAACGGCTATTATTAAACCAAGCTCCATCGACGGTCCTAATCAACTCACAAACTCTATAAAAAGGACCTAAGACTCACCCTAATTCACACAAAAAAATGGAGATGAGACCGTCATGCTGCCGAGGAAAGACTAGGAATAGCCATCAGAAATTGAGAGGCAATTAGGAGACAATTCGAAAGCTTAAAGCAACGTCAATTAAATCAAAACAACGCCTACAACAAAGGATAGCATCTCCAAATTCAGAATTCAAATTCCTGAATTGAAGGTTCGTCATACGTTGTAAGCAGAGTGCTATTCCGATGTGAATAAATAATTGTGTTTTGATTTGTGTAAAATGAGAAATAGAATTGTATTAGATTTGTGGTGATAATAATCTATATTTGTATGTTGCTTTGATTCTAAACGACTTGGAATGTTGTGGTATAACGATTGGATATTTGCAAGTATGTGATTCATGTTGGAAGTTAACAACTACATGTTTGCGGTAGTTTAATTGAGATTCATGCAAGTATATGATTCACTATTATGCCAATATGATGTACATACTTTTATGATCACTTTTAGTGTGTAATTGGATTCAACTAAGTATTATGGTTTATATGAATTTATGTTAGAATTGGCATCGTGATTCAAGTGTAAAACCATACTTTTGTATTAGAGACAAAAGAGAGCATCTTTATGAACATGACTAAACAATGTTTGGTGTTATGCCTAGTTGAAAAACATGTTTTAGGCCAATGTTGTTATCAAAATCATATGGTGATATATGTGACACATAATTAAGTTAGATTTACATTCCAATTGCAAGTTTACATGAATAGATTAAAAACCATGATTATATGAATAGAATGGTTCATGTTTTGGTATGTTTATGCCATGATTATGTGAATAGAATGATTCATGTTTAAGTATGTTTATGCCTTGATTATATGCTATTACTATGCAAGTTTACAAGTGCCAAACTTATGTTAATTAGTTCGCTATGTTGCAAGTTCATGCGTTCACACTCCCCTTTTTATGTTACTTAGAATATATAAACAACATGTTATAAGCCTCCCCTTTTTCATGTGGCTAAGTTGGGTTTAAATGTTAGACCCAACATATGTTATATCGTAGCGAACGTATAAAACAGGGTTAATGACGATTGGGTTAAATATAGAACATATGTGTTGGCATGTTTGACGCATGCCAACAACCTTGAAAAACAATTAAGTGATATAAATTAATTTTACCCAATAAAGATGGATTTGAATAATGGGCCGCAAATATTTACATATAAAAAGAAAAGAGACAAAATATGTAAATTTAGAAAATAAGATATGTTTAACCCGAGGTTGGATTGAGTTGTGTTGTAAACCTGCCCGGAACCGCCCGGCTGTCCAGTAGTCACAACAATACCTATCCAATGTGGGTGGTTAAACACGGAGCCCAATAAGGACCCGAGGTTAGACTGAGTAGTGGCGTAAGACTGCCCGGACCCAACCGGCAACAGGCAGCCACAACAATACCTGTCTAATATGAGAGGTCGAGGCTTTAATAAGACAATTAAGGCTGAGTCAGGATTGATAGGATTAAGTAAATTAAATTAATACTTAATCAAAATGGAACATGCTAAACTATACAGACTGATTGGGGGTTAGGTTTACAAAACACTTAACCAACTTAGCATGTTGGCTAGAAATAGAAAACCTAGTAGCGGGGGACCCTTTTCAGCAGTAACCCTATAAGGTGTATCAGGATACCCTGAACTAGGCAGGGTAGGGCACGATTACTGGGCTGACTGTAAGAGGTCAAATCGACGGCGGTGGTGCAACAGTGTAGGTTCTAACGGGGTGCGGGCGTGCACACACTCCGGCGTAGAAAAATAAGGCGCTGCGCACCAGTAGCATACCTGTGCATTCTAGGATTGTGTCGGGCCGCCACCATGGGACTTGATACACCCCATGGTGGGGCCAGCATAGGTAACTACAACATCGGGGGCCGTAAGACACATGTAACTATGCGAGTAGGAGCCGATCATCAAAAAACGGATCACTTCAACCTGATTATGGGGTGCCTGTTGGGAACTAGTTTATATGGATGCAGAGATTAATATGGGGTACAATAGTATATTTGACTCTAGACAACTTAACTTAGTTTATGGTGCTTTCCCATTTCCAGTTTATACTTATCATACACAGTTCTTTATTCATAGACTGAATAGTCCTAGACTTACTCAGGCTTTATGTCTGACTCTACTTTTCTTTCGTCTTCTTTTCTTCCATTCCCCCCCCCCCCAAGGTCCATAGGGAGGGAATACCGCAGCTTGACCAGTTTTCACATCCAGCTCGAAGAGAAAGAATGTATTACTTGGATCTTTTTCGTTAGGGACTATGGCTTTGGACAACAATTGTGAGACTTATGCAGTTTACTTATGTTTTTATGCTTCTTTAAATAATGTAATCAAGACAGTTGTGAAGATGATATGTTTTTGGAAGTATTGTAAGACAAATTATGACATGGTTTGTGTAACATGTATTTTGTTGAAATAAAAGTTGTTGTTGTTTTCCGATGTTCAAAAATATGTGTTCTTATATCTGTCTTGTGTATCTGTGACTTATACTTATAAACCTCCACCAAAATTAGGGCATTCCCTTTGAGAGTGACCCTAACGGAGGTGGGGTGTTTCATATATATATATATATATAGAAGCATGAGGCGCATGCATGCAATATAGGAAGAAGATGCGTTTAGAGTTTTCGGTTCCTAGGTGCTAGCATACGTTGTTCATGTTTGGGTAGTGCAAACGTTGGGTGGAGGTTTATTTTATAATATAATTTAGTTATATTGTTTAGCTTAAGATAGGATTATAACTTAGTTAGTTTAACATAAATGATTTAAAAAGAAATATATATATAAAGAACAGACTGCCGTCGGCTTTAGACTTTGCTACACTGTTTGGTTAGGAATGGCGTAGACGTTAGATATATGTGTATTTGTATGTGTGTGTGTGCGCCCGCAAAACTTGAACCCGGTTTTGTTTGGAATACACGTAAGTATGTTTTGTTTTAAAAAAACTTTTGTATTGTATAAGCTTTGAATTGTTGAAACCCTGAACTATATATTTATAACTAAAATTAAGTTTGAAAGCTTTCGCAGGTTGTTCAAATTTTTATGTCATTACAAAATTTTATATACTTATATTTTAATATACATGTAAGTTAGAAGCTATTGTATAAAGCAACATGTATCTTTATGTAAAAGAGGGAAGTTCTTAGTTGTGTGTGTGATGTGCGTACATGATAACATTTATGAAATGAGAAGTTTGTGTGTGTGTGTGTGTGTGTATATATAAGAAGTGTTCCATGCGAATACCTGTAGCTTGCATGGTGGCATACAATTAAGTTGTCCCTTCTAACCTTTTGTTCCATACGTTTTGTAAATTGCATTCTAATGCATGTCAGATTTTGTCCACTTTACCGCATAGCTTCGAGTAGTTTAAAAAATATTAAAAAAAATAAAAATAAAATAAAAATAGAATTAACTTATATTTTGGAAATCAAACTTCGCTTGGTTTATACGTGTCTTAACCGTAATTTCTTTGTTCCATTCGCTGAAGTTTCGATGTTGTTTCGGTTTCGCGCCTATTTGTTATCGTCACTACTTCTGTGCCACAAAAGGTGAGTTTTCTCACATTTGCAAAAATATTCACATTTTGTGAAATTGAAATCATTGATTGATTTGATTATTTGTTTGTTGGTTGCTATTTTAAATGGACATCTAATTTAAACTGTTATAAATTAAATTGGTAGTTAGTTTATTTTTGAAATAAATTGCTAGTTAAACCCCGGCACAAATAATCAATTAATTATTGCAAATTGAACTGTTTTAGATGATGGTTGTGATGGATGTCTATTTATATATATATATTGAACTATATGGATGTTTGTCTATATTTTTATATCATTGTTATCACCTTCGATGTTACGGGCATCATCATAAACTATCATTTCGAAAAAATTAAGAAATAGGTTGAAATGATATATACCTATGACATTTGACCTTTGGATTGAAATGATATATATCCATTCCTTGAAATAAGATTTTTTTAAATAACTGATCATTTGGCCATAAGATAGAGAATTATTATACGGACACCGGATTAGTTAAATCTATTAATTTTAGAATTTGTGAAACCGATTTCAATATGTGATTCTATGTAAAGAAAATAAATTGAAATCATTTAAATTGAATTATACATTGGAATTCGAATTTGAAATGTTGAAATTGAATTGTTAAAATAATTTATAAAGGATAAAAATTTACGTTATTATATAACATACGATTGGATGTATCGAAATTAAATTATTTCAAAGGTTTAAATCCTTATTTAAACTTTGAAATTAAATTCAAAATAAATGGTAAAATTAATATTATGAACTTGAACTCGGATTTTATTTGAATCGAATAGATTCAAATAATATTTTGGAATTGGAAGTTATCCTTTAAAATAGGATTGTTCTCAATTGAATTTGATTTTGGAATTGATTTGGATTGGATAAGTGGAAATCGATTTAGCTTGTTTTGAGATTTGAACATAGGTTCAGATTTATTGAAAATGGGAAGAAACTGCTAATTTGAAATTATTTCTATATGAACTATTTTATATATAAACTATTTTCTAAATTTTATCCCTTTGATATATGGGGTATTTTATATAAATTATTTCCAAAGCCTATTCTTTCTGTATATATATTAAGTAGTTATTTTATAAAATATTTAGTTATACATAACCATTTTCAATACACAAGCTGTTTTGATTTCCAGACTATTCCAAAGCTCCCAACTATTTACAATTATTCAAAAATTTATTTAAACCCCAAAACTATTTCAAACTTATAAACTGTTTTAGAAGTGGAATTGTTTACATTTAAATCTCTGATTTAAAAGTAAATATAATTATTTTGATGTTAAGATCATAAATGAATTCAAAACTATTTTTGAAGTAAATTGAATGATTTGAAGGAAATGTGGTTAATTGAAGTTATAACCAATTATTGAATTTGAAATTTATCTCAAAGTGAATATGAATTTTGAAAGTAAATATTATTGTGATTAAAATAATTTGATATTTTAAAGTGAAGTTTGTTTAGGTGAATATGATATTTGGATATCATAACGATTCACTTTTGAAAGATAAAAGTACCAATCGGTGTGTAACATGATGTTTGGTTGTTAAACAGACCGGGGCCTCTTATTGACATACTTTCTCTCAATGTTGGAACCACTTTAACAACTGTGTACGCAATGGAGTTCCAGAATTGAAGTAGGATGAATTTGGAGGCGATTACTGGATTTGAAGAAAGTGAACGATAATGGATGACCCCGACACTTGTGTCGATTTGAAATGACTAAAACAGGAGCTGTGCCAGACCAAATGAGGCTTGACTACCTCTTAGTAGACATCTGCACTTCGATTTTGCTGGGCCTCGGGTCCATACTATTACTATTCAGTTGCTGTTGTTTTGTTGGTGCGCACTCTCGATGGGATGTTTTTCCCTTTAATTCAATATGGGGTGGATGTCTACTGTGGGCCGTTAGGGGTAACCACCAGCCTGGATCAGGCAAACTGGTAGCATACTAACTTGGGTATTGCCTTATGTGCCTTGTCATACTTTTATCCTTATGCGAGACAACTACAATATTGATATTGGCATAGGTCTGCAGGGGACTCACTGGCTATCAGCGATCTACTGGTTGGGTTACAGGACCTGCATAGACCACGTGCTTGTAAACTATGTAAGGGTAATCAATGTAATCCCGGTTACAATATTTTGATATTTACTTTACTAATAGACACTATTATAATAGTGAATTTACATTATATAGTATCTAGTTTGACGGATCCTTAGGAGATGGAAATTCCCATAACATCACTTGAGTTATGTGTGTGCATGTTCATATGATGTTGATTTGACTTAGATGAAAATATTTTTGTCTGATCCGAGCTTGTTTTATTTTCACGCTATTACGTTCGGGTCAGACTTGAGCATTCCAGTTTCAAAGGTTATCTTCTGAAGGATGAAGACAAATACGATATACTATTATTATTACTATTGTATTCCATTACTATTCTGCTGCATTACTCTGTTATCTATTATGTATATAAATTGTATAACTCTAATGATAATGTATAACTCTGATAAATGTTGTAAAATGATCAAATGTTTATTTTAAATAGCTTCATGAACTGTTATTTGATTATTATATTTTGTTCATTCCGTTGCAAGATTCTGAGCTCGTTTTCTTCTTTCTTTCTGATTCTAAATTTATTCCCTTGATTATCTATATTTTTTATTATAATGGTTAAAGATGTGGATCGTCATTTAACAATCTGTAAATACGTACAGTTTTGAGTTAGACATGTGTGGATTATTGTCGATTCAAAGGGTACGAATTTCCATGTCGTTACAGTTGGTATCAGAGCTTAAGGTTTAGCAGTAAAACCTTGGCTCTATTCGGATTTACTCATTAAAGATAGGATTAGTAACACCCTAGAATGAGTTCTGAGTGTATATATATACGAGAGAGCGTACTTGTACTTTTGATATAAAAAAATGGTTTTATATTGTGTTGTTTGGCTTATTGAGTTGAGTTCGGAGTTCCAGTCGATGCATGTTGCAAGCGTTACTGAATAGGATTTCAAAACACTTGAATAAGGCATTCTAACACAATATATTGTTTTCATATATATTTTAAATATGTCAATTAAATAATTTTGAAATTTGATGGTAAATTAGTCATTACTCTTAACCTATTGACTATAACAATAAATCAATCTTTTATATACGATTTATAATTAACTGTAAACCAAATGAATTTAAATGGAGAATATGAGATCTTTAAATTCCGAAGATTTGTAAATGTTTTCAATGTTTTGGAAAATAATAGCAGTAATATTTGAAGGATATTCAAATAGAAATTGGTTAAGTACTCTATTTTGCTACTGGGAAATAAATTTCGGTGATGAGATGATCATAGTCATCGACTTTCATTTTCGAGTCTCAAAGTGGGGGAGACCACTTGGTAGCATTGCTACATATTCATTTTGGAAATAATTTTAATTTGAAATCTTGAGTATGTTTTTATATATAAAAAATTATGTATACAGTATTTCAAAATGTTTTGAAAAGAAATTGGTATTTAAGATTTTGAAGTCTCCATTTATACAAATTACTCTCCTTGTTGATAATCAATGAAATAAATAATTGTCAATATTAATATCAAACAAAATTTTGAATAGGTGAATAAAGAAATACGATAAATGAATAAGAGAAATATAAATGAAAATATAATATAATATTATAAAATTGAAACAAAAAGTAAGGAAAATGTTAAAGTAAAATAGAAACAAATACTCATGTTACTTTGATAATAAAGAGTAAAGTCATGAAATACTAAATTTTATTTGTTATATATACAAAACTACCTAAATGAAAAGATTAAGTGTATATAAATATGTAATGAAATATTCTACAAATGAAATTTAAATGAATAACATGTTCCAAAATGATATGTTGAATCATAGAAATATTATGAAGATAAAGAAAGGTAAAGAAAAAAATGATTTTGAACCAAAGAAATGTTTATTAAGGTTAATCAAGTGGTTGTAATAAATTTTTTAATTTGTTAATGTTCTGAAATGATTAACAAATGGATGGAATATTTTCAAAGGACAGCGTTGTTAACCTATAAAATATGGGTCAGAGATGATCTAAGAATCATGCTAATATTAGTCAAGTCGTTGGGCTCATATGAAGTACACCAAGTCGAACTCGGATTCATGTCGTGAATGCCAGGTCGCTTCAAGGCCATACCGCGAGGAAGGGAACAACATCAAGCCACTTTTTAAGGCATGTCGCATCTCACCATGCCGATCTGAGGGAACCAGGTCGATCCCAAGGCATGCCGCATTTCATTTATGGCAGCAAAGTAAAGAAAAAGCACCTGACAATCATATCGCAAGGGAGAAAGTTCATCCGTACCATATCAGGTCGCTTGCAGTCATGTCGCGTCCTTCCATGTCGCGCTCCCCTTATAGCGTTAGAGATAAGACAAGTCATCGTGCGACATGACACCATGATGTGCCATAAACTTAGAGCGCCAGGAAGCTTTGGGTCTAACGGCATGAGTCATGCCACCCTGCCTCTATATCATTCTATGACATAAAGGGTCAGTCGCTGCTCATAGTCTGAAGACAAGCCATGCCGCGCCCCACTCATGTCACTTCTAGTAAATATAGAATCATCCGAACGAGACGATTCATATCATAGCGAACCATGTTGTGACCTACTCATGTCGCATCCAGCTTGTACCAAGTTGTCAACAGCTATCGTCAGAACGATATGAATCATGCCAAGAAGAGTCATGTCATGTCGCAAGCTCAAGGCGCCGGGAGTTAACCCGCCATGCGACATGAGTCATGGCGTTGGAGACATGAGTTATAGCAAAGGTCCAAGTCATGTCGACGGCGACATGAGTCATGGCGTTTTTCTGCATAATGACAGAACTGCCATCTGGTCTAGAAATCTCCTATAAATACCCCCCACACTTCTTCATTTGGGGGGATCGAATCTTAAGGCCACGAAATGCTGCCAAAAATATTCCACAACAATTCCAACATCTATCGAACATCATAGATTGAAGATTAATCCATGGATCATGATCTCTATCAAATGCATCCAAGTGACTTGCGAATTGAGGATTGATTAGATGAGCTTATGTTCAAAGAGGAAGTCTACCAATCCTACACCATCTCCATCAAATCTCCGTGGATCTACACGCTTCTTCATCATCTCTAATAGATTTGAGTGTGATTTGTGAGTAAAAGAGTGATAAAAGTATTGTAAGAGAGAAGTTAATCTTGTAATCCTCATATCGATAATGGAATTTCTTATGAAAGTGGATGTAGATCCTTATTGGATTGAACCACTATAAAGGATTGTGTCTTCTACTTTCATTCTAATAATTGTGTGGCTCCACTTTTCATTTTTTGTGAGATTTTTTCCTCGCATTCTTGGTTTTTAGCCCATTTTGGGAAAAACATTGGGCGCCCGCCGTGGGGCCCGAATTTCCAATCAATTTCTCGCTCTCTCACAAGGTAGAAGGCCTTGCATTGAATTTCTGAATACACACTAATCACCTAATTTGTCCGAATTGAGATACTTACCTCTGAAGTCATGGGTAAACCAGGTAGACCATCAAAGAAAGTTACAAGTAAAAGCGTCAAAGGTATCGATAATGCCACTAACAGAGAAGATACCCCGCCTACTAATCAGTTTGAAGTCGGTGAAAGTTCTAAAGCCGGAACTGCCGTAACAAGGAGGGAATTGGATGAGGTGGCAGCAGGACTGACAAGTCGAATTGATATTGCGAACGAGGCCATGATGAAGAAACTTGAAACCGTGTTTTCCATGCAAGCCGCAATAGCCAAAGTCAGCATGAAAGCAAGCCGTCTCAAAACTGCTAAAACCACTGGAACGGAAGATACTGGATCTTCTTCTTCGAGTCCAAATAAAGGAAATTCTGTCCAGGATGTTGCAAATCCTAGTCATAAGGGAATGAAGCCACCTACTCATAACCACTCTGGAAAAGCAACTCCTCAACAAGCATTTGGTTCCACCAAGGGGGCACTTCCCCATGAGGGAGGTCCAGGGCCCCAGAATCTGAACCGCGATCGTTTGCGTAGGCAAACATCCGGTAAATAGGAAGGCGTACGCCCTGTGGACCAACTCAATGAGGAGGAGAGAATATTCGGAATGGTATAGAAGATCATGAATGAGAGCCAGAAAAAGGTGGACGATGAAAAGGAATGGGGATTTGCTCCTACAAAAACCCCACTAATAGAAAGAATAAAAATGGCGCCATATCCAAATAAATTCAAACCCCCAGTTGTCCAAGCCTATAATGGAACTGGCGATCCCAACGTGTTCCAATTCAAATACGATTAGCACATGGATGGGGCACGTGCTACTGATGAGCTCAAATGTTTATACTTCCCTGCCTACTTGGAAGGAGTAGCTTCACTCTGGTTCACAATACTCCCGTCGAAATCCGTGGATGACTTCGCTACCTTGGCCAAGCTGTTCAGATAGCAATTCAGGCTTCAAGCAACCAAGGTGCGTGATGTGATGGAACAAGGGTTGGGGGAGTCCATTAAAACCTTCCTTTCTCATTTTAACACAGCCGCGACCGAAGTTGGGAACTATGAGCCACGTTTGGCTTTGATGGCTCTAAAGGGAGGTATAAGTAAAAAGACCAAACTCGGGCGGTGGATCAAGAAGAAGAAGTCTGCCACTCTCGAAGAGCTATTTGACAAGGCAGAGGAGTATATAGGCGTGGATGAGGATCCGGCCTATACAATGGAAGCTACATAAAATAAGGAGCCATCAGAAAAGAGAGACGTAAACGTGCAAGGAGGAAAAAAAAATGCCGGAGGAAATTAGAAAAGGGGGGATGAAGGGAAAGATGGTCGAAACAACAAAAAGCTTCGTTTCTTCAATAATTCCGAAATTACTCCTCTTAACGACACCATAGAGAACATTTATATGGAGAACAATGACACTGAAGAGTACCCAGAGCTCGGGAAGTTAAGAGTCATTGATAACGCAATAAAGTCTAACTGGTTCTGCCGATTTTACAACCAGCCGGGGCATAGCACGAATGAATGTAGACATTTGAAAAGCTTAATTGAGGAACTGATAAGGAAAATCAGGCTTCAACAGTACACAAAAAATTCCCAGAACCCTCAGGGAACTCAAGACCAAGGAGCCTCTGTAGGACAGCCAAAACAGAATGAGAACGCTTCGATTGCTGCTATACCAAGGATGATCATAAACACCATTTCAGGAGGCCCCTACCCGGTTGGGAAAAGCTAGGGGGATATAGTGAAGTACGCTCATGAGGTGAAGAACTTTTCGAAAAAAGGTGAACTCATGACCATAGACGAAGTTTTATCGGAAAAAGTTCCAAGAATCCTGCGAGACGACATCACATTTAAAGATGAAGATCCGGTTGGGATCATAACACCTACAGAGGATCCAACGGTGATAACCGTTGGTCTGGACCCGGCCATAGTCAGAAGGGTGTTAGTTGATAGCGAAGCCTCAGTTAATATCCTCTTCTTTAGCGCATTCCATGAGATGAAGCTTTCCATGGGCGATGTAAAAGCCTGTCAGAACAAGGTCCATGGATTCACTGGTCAAGCTGTTCAAACAATCGGTGTCATCAGTCTGCTGGTGGAGCTTGGGGAGGGAGAGCAGAAAGCCGCACGGGTACATGACTTTGTTATAATTGATGAACCCTGTGCTTACAACGCCTTCCTAGGATGACCTACTCTCGCAGCATTCAGAATAACTATGGCTCCATGGCGCCTCACTATGAAATTTCCAACGGAGAATGGTGTTGGCACAATTATAGGAGATCAACAAGCAGCAAGAGAGTGTTATTTGGTTGAATTTGCAGAATCAAGGAAGAAGGAATTGAAGAAGGATGTAGAGACGTCGCTCTGCATCCAGAAACCCCTCTTATAGCAACTAAAGAAAAAACCCCATACTGGTGAGCACAGTGGCACCCGGAAAGCAATTGATCCGAGGAAAAACAGTATGGGGGAAAATAGAGCAGTGCAAGCCGAAGATACTATCCCCGTTCCAGTATCCGACAAGGACCCTAACCAGATCTTGAAGATAGGATCTCAGCTAGGTATGAAGCTGCAAAGGGAATTAATCTTGTTCTTGAAAGCAAACTTAGATGTATTTTCTTAGGAACACTCAGATATGTGTGGGATCCCACCAAATGTAATTGTTCACAAGTTGAATATAAATCAAAAGTTAACTCCTGTAAAACAAAAAAGACGAATGCAGGGATTTGAAAGATCCGAGGCTCTAAAAGAAGAAGTAGATAGGCTACTTAAAAATAATTTCATATGAGAATCTACATATCCAGATTGGGTTTCTAACCCAGTTCTTGTCAAAAAGTCCAATAGGAAGTGGAAAGTGTGTATAGATTACTCAGATCTTAATAAAGCATGCCCAAAAGACAGTTTTCCTTTGCCCCGAATTGACCAACTCGTAGATGCAACAGCGGGGCATGGGTTACTATCTTTCATGGACGCATATTCCGGATATAATCAAATTATGACGCACAAGCCAAACGAAGAGAACACGGGTTTCATAATGGATAGAGGACTATACTGCCATAAAGTCATGCCGTTTGGACTGAAAAATGCAGGAGCGACTTACCAACGTCTTGTAAACTCCATGTTTAAATCTCAAATAGGGAATACAAAGGATGTATATGTAGACGATATGCTAGTCAAATCGAAGAAGGTCGAAGATCATCTCGAGGATCTGACAGAAATGTTTCACATACTCAGGAAGTACAGGATGAAACTAAACCTATTAAAATGTTCATTCGGAGTCTCTTTGGGGAAGTTTCTCAGGTTTATCGTCAGTGCTAGGTGCATCGAAGCGAATCCCTCTCAAATCGCGGCTTTAAGGAAAATGCGGGCCCCAAGGACAAAAAAGGAACTCCAGAGCTTAAATGGAAAGGTAGCAGCACTCAACCGGTTCGTTTCCAAAGCAACGGGTCGATGTTCCGCTTTTCGATGCTTTGAAAAAAGGGAAGAAGGACTTCCAGTGGACCTCAGAGTGCCAGGAGGCCTTCGAGGAATTGATAAGACATATGGAATCACCACCAATGTTATCGAAGCCTAAGGATGGGGAGGATCTATTTTTATATCTAGCAGTTTCATCACATGCCTTGAGTGCAGCACTAATCCGAGAAGAAGAAGGAGTGCAATTGCTAGTATATTACATTAGTAAGAGGCTCGCCGGGGCAGAGCTAAATTACCCTAAACTAGAGAAGCTCGCATATTGCCTCCTTATTGCCTCAAAAAAGCTGAGACCATATTTCCAATATCATCCTATCAAGGTCCTCACCGACCAACCATTAAGGCAAATCCTCTTTCGCCCAGAAACTTCAGGAAGACTACTGAAATGGAACATTGAGCTAAGTCAATATGACATCACTTACCATCCTCGAAGATCCATCAAGGGCCAAGCCCTAGCGGATTTTATTACTGATTTTATAAACAGGGGAGAAGAGGTTAAGGAACCAGCGGAAACAGAGATTTCCTGGAAACTATACTTTGATGGATGCAGAAACGACCACTGTTCAGGGGTTGGAATCGTCTTAGAAATCCCAAAAGGTTGCTCTTTATACTATGCCTTGAGATTGGAATTTCCATCAACCAATAATGAGGCCGAGTATGAAGCATTAATAACAAGGTTAAAACTGGCCAAAGAGCTAAACTTAAAAACTTTACAGATTCTCAGCGACTCTCAATTGGTGGTAAGTCAGGTACGCAAGGAGTTCCAAACCAAAACAGGAAACCTCCCTTCTTATCTAATCAAAGCTATGGAACTTCTAAATGACCTTAACTACTATGTTATATCTCACATCCCAAGAGAACAAAACTCAAAAGCGGATTCTCTTGCCAAGTATGCTAGTTCATCAGACGCCCAGCTGCTGGGTTTAATCCCCATCGAAGTCCTTTCTACCCCAACCATTGAGGAAGCGAGTGTTGACTGGATAATGGAAACCATTGAAGAACCTACATCATGGATGACTCCAATCAAAGAATATATCCTCAACGGGACACTACCTGAAGAGCAGAAAAACAAAAGGAAGATATTGCGTAAGGCCCGACGGAATGCTATACCGGCGAGGATACTCTATGCCATTGCTGCGATGTGTGACCAAAAAGGAATCTAAAGCAATTTTGGCAGAATTACATGAGGGTGAATGCATAGGACACACCGGTGGTCAAACGTTGGCGAAGAAGGTACTGCGATATGGCTATTTCTGGCCAGATGTAAATCTAGATGCCATGACCTATGTGAATAAGTGTGGCAGATTCCAGAGATTCACTAAGATTCCAAGAGCACCTCCTACATAACTAGCTCAAATGGTCAGCCCATGGCCATTTGCGGTATAGGGCATAGATTTGATTGGGATATTACCCATCGCAAAAGAAAATATGAGATACGCTATAGTAGCTGTCGACTATTTCACCAAATGGGATGAAGCAGAACCTTTGGCCACTATCACGTCAAAGAAAGTGATCAATTTTGTTTTGAAAAACATCATTTGCATGTTTGGAGTGCCACAAAAAATCATCACCGATAATGGAACCCAGTTTGAAAGCGACGAATTCCTAGACTTCTGCGCTAAATATAAGATTAAAAAGAGATTTGCAACTGTGGCTCATCCACAAGCAAACGGGAAAATGGAAGCCATCAACAATATACTAAAGTCAACCATCAAGAAGCGTCTCGAAAAAGCCAAAGGCAACTGGGTCGATGAACTACCTTTTGCATTATGGGCGTACCAAACAACACATAAAACTGCCACAGGGCACATCCCGTTCTCACTCGCATTCGGGTCAGATGCTATGATCCCAGTGGAACTGGAAGTACCAACTCACCGCAGAATCTACTTTAACCAGAAGGAGAATGAAGGACTGCAATTAGAGGCACTTGATTTACTCGAGGAAAAGCGAAAAGGAGCAGAGCTTAGGATAGCATCCCATCAACGGAAAGTAGCAGATATTTCAATGCAAAAGTCAAACAAAGAACTTTTCAAGTCGGGGACCTCGTCCTGAAGGGAATTATGACATGAACCGGGGTATTTGAACCCAATTGGGAGGGACCAGACGTGATAAGCCAGAATTTTGCAGATGGCACTTTTGAGTTAAAAACAACAGACAGAATCACACTTCCTCGAGCATGGAATAGCATTCATCTTCGCCATTACTTTGTTTGAAGTTTCTTTCACATATTTCGCATCATACATATATCATGAATTGTAAATAAATCATACATTGTGACTATCATTGTAAAGTTTGTACAAATTAGTGAAAGAAATTACTTTACCTGTCAAAAAATAGTACATTTGCAGGTTTTTAATTTCAAGTTACTAACATCGATTTTAATTACAGGCTTTTTAAGCAAACGAAAACGCATTGAGAACCAAATAGGGCTTGCGGAATGCTATAGCACATCCCTGACGAGGAGAAATTCAAGCACCTGTTTCTTAATACTCAAACATCTATACACTTTTGCTATAGTTGATGTGAAGTGCAAAACCATAAATAAGGGGCATCAAGAACTCTAAGCCCAAACTACGGATCAAATTTTGAATTTCACCCTAGGGGCACAGTCTTAATAATAGAGTTCGAAGTCCTGGCGCCAACCAGAATCTAACAAATAAACTAGCGTCAGTCACTTGAAACAATACGATGATAAACCTAAGACCTCCCCGAGGGGCACCCAGTTCATCGCCAATGCCATTAAGATATGGCCGGATAGCGATACAAACATCAGTCTTTGAACCCAAGACCTCCCCGAGGGGCACCTGGTTCATCGCCGACGCCATTAAGATATGGCCGGATAGTGATACAAACACCGGGCTTTGAACCCAAGACGTCCCCGAGGGGCATCCGGTTCATCACCGACGCCATTAAGATATGGCCGGATAGCGATACAAACACCGGGCTTTGAACCCAAGACCACCCCGAGGGGCACCTGGTTCATCGCCAATGCCATTTATACATGGCTGGATAGCGATATAAACACAGGGTTTTCAAAGACCTCTTTGGAGGCATCCGCTCAGATGATAGATCCTCCAAATCCAGCTATTGATTTTGGGTCCTACAAAACCCACTTACTGACGGACCCAAAGACCTCTTCGGAGGCATCCGACAAGTTCAACAAGCATCTGAATTATTCAGATCCAACGAACAACGGATCAAAGGTCCTTTCAAGGGCATCAGATTATAAGCCGAATCTTCCAAATTCATTTAGTAAAAGAACCAAAAATTTCCCTCAAAGTTATCTGATAAAAAACCACAAGTAACTGACTCACTCAGTTACCAGGAATAACAAATTCCTTTATCTAACTGTAAATACCATGCCTAAATTTCCGAAGTATTGAAACCAGTTGTGGTATGGGGGCATTACCAGCGCATTAATGAAATCTAATAATGCTCTCTTAAAAACATACCACAATCTAGTCATAATTCTATGAAAACTCAGCATTGGATCATTCCAACCAACAAAACTAGATTTCCTGAAATGACTAAAGTGAATTCAAAGATCCTAGTAAAATGGTTATTTATGCGAAAGGATTTTGGACATCATCTCAGTCAAGGTCGGGAAAATCTAATCTTGTTGGTTGGGTAAACTCAGCCTATAATAACAAACAATTTGTGACGTAGAATCTATATTGCAAATGTAAAGCAGGCATGAAATGCAGAATAGAGAAGTAGCAAGACTAAAAGCGAAATTTAAAGCATGAAAAGCAGGACACAATTTTCTGACAACAAAGCAAAAATATATCATAAAGTCACAAGTTAAAGTGCAAAATATCAGACAATAGAGTGCATAAAGATGACAAGTACAAGAGTAATAAGCGGGGACCAGCGCCCGCATATACAACCGGCCTGAATACAACACGCAAAAGAGAGTAATTAACAACCAAGTTGAGCAACTACTAAGCAGGATCATTTCTTCTTGTCACTTGATCTCAAAGCTGGCTTGCTAAGTAAAGGCGGAGGGGTCTCTTCTACATTACTCCGATTCTCTTAGGAAGAAAAATCGGTAGACTCCATCTCCTTCTTCCTCTTCCTCTTCTTCTTAGACAATGAAGACTTGGCAGACTTCTTTCCTTTCTCCTTGGTAGTAACCCGGGACTCTCATCTGCATTAATAACTTTAAGATCATCACTAAGGCTGTAGTCAACGACATCCAAATCTGAGAAGGCACTGATCTTTGCATCCTGTGACCCGTGGAGCTGCACGGGTGTGTTACTAGGAGGAGGGGGAGTAATGCCAGAAGTAAGAGGAAAAGTTGTCAATGGTGAGTCAGCCTTAATAGCTCCTGTTGTCAATGCATTGCCTACGGCAGGAGAAGACAGGGATGAAATTAAATTCAAAGTATGGAAACATTGAGCATAATAAGCAAGGAACCCAGGTGAATCGAAAATGGACTCTAAGCACGACAGGGTAAAGTTAGTTTCAATTTTACCTGTATCTAGAAGATTCTCCGAGGGATCCTTATGCTCGATTCTCCAATGGTCGAGACTGTCATCATCAGCCTCATCGTTTTCACCATGCTCATTAGCAATATCCTTTGTATTGATATCCCCCTCAATGGTGACATTTTTGCCTTTAGGAGCATCATCCGGGTTAGCTAATGTCTGTGAGCCAGAAGCTTCAAAGGACGAGGGATCAATATGAAGGTTGACATCTGGTTGAGTGTGAACTTTCTCACCAGAAGTACCAGTCCTCTCGTCCATTAGTTGTGCCTTTCCTTCTATCAAAGCCTCTTTGGACCTGTTGTCTAAAAGTTTGTCAATGAGTTCATCCTCGCTACAATCATCACCGTTAATCTCAAGCACACTCTCCCAAACAAGCGCCAAAGTACGTGCAAAACTATCCCCTAGGTAATGCAAGCTCCCACGGCTCATGACGCTATAGACGTAGAAGCGGAACATGTCGTCATCAGCTTCGTCCATAGCTTGTTCATGAGTTTCTTCTGCAGTTATCTTGTCCTTCTCAAGGGATTCGACCTTGGCCATTAGTGTCTGCTTGGAAGCTTTCAGAGATTTTACCTCCTTACGGAGATTAGCGGCATCTTCCCAATATTGTTTGGAGAAATCCTTCTCTTCAGCCAATTTAGCATCAACATCATGCTTGGCAACTTTGGCATCTTTTTCTCTTCGTTTGGAAGCCTCGAGTTCTTCCCGGAGTTTTTTAATCTCATTGTCTGATGCCTCCAACTCTGCGACTCTTTTATTAAGAACTGCGATAGTAGCATCACGATCATCTTAAACCTTCTCCCATTTGACTTTATCATCCTCCAACTTGGCAATTTTCGTAAGATGAGAATCATGGCGCTTTTGGAGGTCATCACTAAGTTTCTCCCATCCATGCAATTTTTGGTAAAAGATATCTCTTACGATGTTCCATTTTGTCTCAAATTGACTCTTAGCACTATTGAGCTGGGTGTGTGTTTGACTTATAACCGCATCCACCTCTTTATGAAAATCATCGGCATCGGTTATACTTACTCCACGATCAAAGTAAAGTCCTTTCAATTTCCAACCCGGGAGCTTTTCGGTAAAGGAGATGTTTGTCGAGCCAGGAGTATGGCAAGGTTTATTGATAATCGAATGGATCTCAGCTGAAGGACCAGGAGGGCCAGAGGATGAAGGAAGTCGGGGTTTAATAGGCAGCTTCTCTACTCGGGAATGCTTATAAGAACCATCCCTTTCTCATTTCCCCCTCGCTCTCTCTCATCGGGAGTGTCTTCCTTTAGCCAACTGCGTCTTCTAGCCTCTTCATCTTCTTCCTTGCGTATCTTCTTTCTTTGTTCTTCAGTCAGAACGGATTATGATACATGAAAAGACTAAGAAGAGGGCTTCAAAGGCGGAGTAGGATAGGGCTGCTCATGGTGACAGGATGATTGCCGAGGTTCGGATTGTAGTATGTGCTTCGGATCAATAGCTTTGCTCCTCTTACTGAAATCCGATTTGATTCCTGACGACCGTTTCCTGTACATGTCTAAACCTGAAATGAGACATGCATGAGTTTTCGATACTTGAAACTATACAGTGTCTAAGAATGCTAAAGCAAGATACAAACACAGGAAAATAATTGAAATACACAAGATGAGTTTCTTGAAAAGATACTATTGTTAACAGACCAGTCATATCCTCTGAGTTTAAGGGAACTCTTAAAAATTTAAGAGGCTTTTTTGACTCAGTTGAGGCTGCATCCCTAAGTCCAGTTTTTATGGTTTGAGGGTCGAGAGGCTAAGTAACCGAACCATCCTGACTAAGATATCTAGCAGAGTTTATATCACTCAAATTGTCAAATGTACCTGCAGAATCTTCCTTAGCAACATTTTCAGTAGGAGAATCTCCGGTTATAGTCGCAGTATTTGGATCGGTTTCTAATACAACTACGTCTTCACCATCATGTTCAATCCTGTACTCAAGTTTAGAAGGATTCACCTCCCTATCATCTCTTCTAACCTGTTCAGAATCTAATTCTAGCTCAGGATGTGGGGAAATATTTTCTTTCTCAATCAACTCAACCGACATTGTGGGATCTTCGCCTCTATGATGGTTAGATTCTTTATCCTTATTCAAAGTCTTCGATGAGGGCGACGTTGTTCCACTAACTGACCCTGAACATCTTTCCAAGGAAGGGTTAACAGAAGGGTTTTGATCAGCTTGAGTTATAATTCTGTCATTTGGATTTGCTAAATCTGATTTTGTAAGGTTAGGTTTAGGAGTGGAAGGTCCATCCTTACATAAAAACTTCCTTAAGGGATGAAGTAGTTCGTATTAGTGAAGAATGCTATCTGTAATTAAAATCTTTCTACTTCTCTTAACCTCGTCAATAGCTTTTAGTGTTTCGTATGTGGCTTTAATAGAAGAGGGTGCTTTGTTGTCCTTAATCAGGGTAGAGAGTACTGCATTTCAAAAGGAAATAATGTAAGAACGTATAACTCAAAGGGAAGTAAAGTCAAGACCCCTGAAGAAGATACGCATACCTCCATCTGTCCATTGCCCTTGGAATGGCTCGGGGCATCTGACGAAGAAAAATTGGCTTAAAAACCCTGAAACACTGTCCAATAATTCGAGAACCAGCTTCTGATTTCTGGCACCTTCAACATGCATAATAAAGGGGTTGTCCTTCCTACTCTTGAAAGAACATAAGTACCGAAGATCCTGAAAAGTAGGCTCTTGCTTTGTTGTATCCATGGAAAGGACATAAAGGCCCAGTAGAACCGTGTAGCCATTAGGATGGAGTTGGAAAGGAGCGATGCCTAGATGGTTTAGGATTCGCCTTAGAAAAGGATTAAACGGGGGAATAGCACCAGCTGCTAGCATTTGTTTGCTTACAACAACATATCCAACAGGGGGTCATCAGCAAAGACGCCGTCCTTTGGTAATATTGCATCCATAAGAGGAATTCTGTATTGACCACACAACAGTTCGTATTGCTCCTGAGTTAGGGTGGTAGACTATCTCTCTTGATCCCTAGCCTTAATCGGGAGGAGATCCAAAGGAAGGGGGCAGAAACTTGACTAAAGATTGTGGTTGTTTCAGTCTCGGAAGCCTTGTTTAAGGAAGGTTCGTCTTGAGCCGAGGAGGTCTCTTTACTTTGAGGAAGGAATTGCTTCTCAGTAGTCATTCTACACAGATATATTTGAATACATTTCAGTTTTCCAGCGTCAAGATTCGAAGAATTACAATGTGAAAACACATCAAAACATTGAAACAAAGGAGACAAACACCGTGGAAAGGCGTTTGATGGCAGTAGAGTTAAGTCATTATGACGAAATTGCTCATGCCGTAGCAACAACATGTCGGTCCGCTCATGTCGTTACCATGGCGGGTCACGACATGAGGCTCATGTCAGTTCATGACATGAGGCTCAAGTCGGGTCACAGCACAAGGCTCATGTCGGTTCACAATATGAGGCTTATGTCAGTTCAGGACATAACACCCATATCGGTCCGCGGCATGAAACTCGTGTCAATCCACGACTTGAACCTCATATCAATCCGCGACTTGAATTTCATGTGGATCCACAACCTAAGAACCATGAAGGTCCGTGACTCCATGTTAGTTTGCAACTTCGAATTTTGAAAGCAACTCAATATTGACACAAAGGTCCTAGCATTAAAAAAGGAATGTTCAAAAATTATCATGAAATAAGATTCATACTGCTATTACGTCTTACAACCTATGACCCGAGAATCATGTCGGTCTACAACTGGAGGGTCATACAATTCCTGGGGGCAGGATTTATGTCGCTTCTACAAATTAATGATTCGTTCCCACGACTTAAATTGCCCTGACGACTTAAGTATCTTGAATATTCATATGATTTGTGGATCAGAATGGCCACTTAAACAAATTTAGAACCAACTCCGGATTCCTACTAGCAGTCAATTTCAATTCGTAAAATCATTACTTTATCGAAAGTAAGCAAAAATCCTAGAATTCTATAAAAGAATTAGCATTCAAAGAAACAAAAAGGAACATGGATCTAACAATTACTTGCGAAAACTTCTAAACAATCGTCGAAGGAAGGAATCTCCAAAATCAAGAGAATGGGTGACGGATTGAGTGTAATTGATGATGATTGCTCGAATTTGTTGAAGCCGGTTGGGATCTGGTCGAGATGGCTTTGGTGAAGGTGTCAAACTGATTAGGTAAGTCATTTATGAGGAAGGCGACGACTTTTCTCTGATCCAATCCGCCATTAACGAGATAAAGCTTTGAAATGAAAAGAGGAATGGGAATGAACACGCGGGTTGGAGATAATATAAGGGGTACCAACATGACTGGGCCGAGTTCGGTTCAAGTTAAAGCCCAATATGACTTAGACAGTCCCATACGGCATGAAGAGATCAAAACAGGTCGCAACAACGTGACAGCTAGCGACATAAGTCTGAGAGCGATTTAATTCCTTCATAAAAGAAGTTAACGACTTAACTAAAATACATGAAAAAGGTACCAGGAATATCATGATTCGAAGCCCATGCCATTTTTAATAACACGAACTTCGAGGGGAAAAATGTTAACCCATAAAATATGGGTCAGAGATGATCTAAGAATCATGCTAATATTAGTCAAGTCGTTGGGCTCATATGAAGTACACCAAGTCGAACTCGGATTCATGTCGTGAATGCCAGGTATGTCATCGTGTTTCTTTGTCGGTGCTCCCTTTTGATGTCGTTCCTTCCTTTCGAGGTGAACATTTAGCGCTGTCTCTAGTAAGATGCCTGCTATATCAAATCCTTAAGTGGAATCAACATTCAAGGATTTGAATTTATTATAATTTAGTTATATGTTTCTCATTTGATAGATGTTCACTCTTCTTGTCTTGGTTAGGTACAGTAGATAATTTCCCAACATAAAATCTGGAACTACTACCTTGTTTTTAATAATAATTCCTGTAAATTTAAATGAGAGAGTTAATTATGTTAATAGTACATATATATGTATCACAAAGGCATGCATGCTACATCTTATTTGAAAAGATATTGTAAGCTAGTAGAGCAGATTAATTACTAAGTCGGGCATTAATACCCTTATTTGAATGTTGATAAGCTATTAAAGCTAATCATTTTATCTAATTACCTCAGAACTAGTTATGCAACTTTCAAAATTTCTTGTAGTTTACTTTCAATACTCTATAGTGATTAATTAGTACTAAATTCTTTTAGCAATTGCCATTTTTTATTTCTAAGCCCGTTATCAAAACTATGCAGTGGAAATCTGAAATTTCTATCAATATTTTAGTTCAATTTAGTAATTACACATTGAAACCGATTTCTTTTTTTGAATCCCTTTTTGCACCGAATCCCTTTTTGCACATATCAGAGTATTCAAATTTGACCAATGCTCCCATATACTGTAATTTGGACCATTCATTTATGGCACATAAAAAATTAAACTGTAAGTTGCATGAGTGCTGGCTAATAATATATGTTTTCGATTTTCGCTTTACTACAGTTTTCTTTTGAAATTGACTGGATGTGCACTTTTTTTTTGTTGATGAGCACTCATGGCTGTTTATTTTTTTGAGTTTTGAAGTTTTGGTGATTAAGGGTGATTAGAATGCCACTGTAATGTGCATTTTGAACTTTAAACTTTTGACTGCTGACTCTGAATTTTTCATCGATTATCCCAGCAGAATAAGAGTCCATCTAATAATGAAGTTGCAGAACATGAAAAGAGAAGGCTTAGAGGAAAAACCCTAAATCCATCTCTTTCTCTTCAAATCCGATCCGTATTATTTGATGGAAAATTTCGTCATGCAACGTGATCCTGGATGTAAGAAATACATGATTAATGAGGTAAATTTAATCATATGCAAGCTTTGCCATGAAGTAGAGTGAGGTAGAGTTCAATGTTCCATGAAAATTGTAGCTTTTGTCATGTAAAACATTATGCTTCTCATCATTATATATATGCTTATCCTAGAAATAAACTTCTCACTTGTTAATTTGGTGCATTAAGCATTCACAATCAATATATAGCGTGCTAAACTGATTTCACCAAATAAACCGCATGCTGATGTCACATAATATTATAACTAACCGTTTTGTGTGTACATGTTTATCCTTAGATCTAACATAACGAAACCTAATCTTAGTCTACGCAAATATCATGGAGAAATAATAATCATGCATGTACCAGCACAAACGCTGCTACATATGGCACCAGCATGTGCCAAGTAATCATGGCCTTTGTCCATTCTTGTGTTGCTTTCTCTGTGATAAACATAAGAACCAAAAGCTACAGATTAAAAACGAAAATAAACATGCACCAGGTTATAAGAACATATATAATGAACAGCTAATAGAAGGGAAAAAGGTAATAGTGAATCGAACAAGAGTAGGATCAGAAGACTTTATCAACTCCGTTACTATTATAAAGTGAATAACAATGTTGAAAAAGTAAAAGTGCAAGCTTACCCTGCCGCATACCTGGAAGTAAAGATCAACTCATTTCATGATTTTTCCTAGAAAATACGATGTGCAATTTCTTTTGTCCAAACTGAAATTTTAAATAATATCTCTTGTCAATTAATCACAAGTTTCATTATTTTGCAAAACTGAAAATTAAAAACACTCTCAAAATGAGTAACCAAACACGCCCTAATTTTTCCATTTTTTCCTTCTTATTATGATAATGTACATGCTGCATGTAATGAGTTTATCATTCATGATGTATATTCTGAGGAACCTTATATGGTTTCTTGTTCCTCCTCTACAAATTAATGCACACAATTGTGTAGAGTCTATGATATATATTGTCAGCTATTACCGTTTAAACTGTAAAAAAAATTAGACCGTTACTTTGGGAGTATGAGGAACAAATTCCCAATTTATTAGGATTTTATTTCCATTCTTTCTCTACATTACTTTATTTGCTATCTTTGAAACTTTGTCACCCATACTCAAAAAAAAAAGTTCTTACAAATTAGTATTTAGTTGAGGATATAGACTGCCATGTTACAATTTATTAGTCTATTAGTAGAAATTTGTAGTTTTCCAGTTTGGAATTTTTGAGTTATATGTAATTCTCAATTACAACGTTCAAAAGCTGCAATAATATAATTTTGTGGGCCGATGGGATCCAAGATTAATGCTTTAACATAATCGATAATGTATTGACATTATAGAACCAGTTCATATGATATAGAACCATGTTTATTTTGATTCATATTGATCTCCTTGCTGATTCTTGTAGTGAGTTCTTAAAGGCCATATATTTCATGTTATTTATACCTGTGTTCTTTTTAACTTTTTCTAGGTGGCCAGATTTATATCAATTGTATGTGTTTCAGGATGGATATACTCAGTTGCTTCTGGCTGTATAGCTTCAGAAACAAATATTGTGAGGCTTATTTTTAATATGGAGATCTAACAGAATTCTGTAGATTAAGGTAAGAATTCAGATTCTCTTCCAATTGGATATGAACTCTATGATAAAATACCCTATATAATAATAATTAATATATTTTTCATCCTTACGATGCTGTTGCTTTTCTTCTTCTTCCAGTCATTACGCTACAATGCAACAATTATATCTTCACCAATTATATCTTCACTTGGATATTTTAGCCTTAAAAACAACAAAACTAGCTTCAAAACTCATCACATGTATGCTGAACATATGAAGTTATTGGATAATGGATTATAACTATGATTAAATGCGGACCGTATTTTTATTTGAATCTAGATTCTCATACGAAAGTTTTGATATTTTGCTAAGGTTTGAGTTTTATACATTTAATTAACTCATTATGGTACACCTAATTATGTATATTATGAGAATGATTCTAAATGATGGCAATTGATAAAACCAGAAATGCACAAACATGCATGATTAGTAACAAATTTTTTATACCATGATAACCATCCTTCATCTCAACAAACATAAAACGTAAAGACTTCCTAAAAATAATATGGTACATCTTGTGTTTGTGGAGGTACATCTAATCGACATTGATTTTCTGTAATATTCCTGAATCTCCAGCTTTAACATTCAAATTCCAGCTGAATATTCTAATCGATGTTGATTTTCTGTAATAATCTATATGTAAATTGTTTTGCATTTTTTCACTTACAGATTGACTGTTTTACTATCTACTTTGGGAAGCTTGACTTCTCTTACCGAGCTTGATATATCATCTACGAGCTTTCAAGTTTGCCTAATGAGATGGGATTGCTGAAGCATCTTCAGATTTTAAAGGCTAACAAAAACAGGTAATATATTGCAATGGCTTAAATTTTTTCCAACATTTTAGAAGTAACTCAAATTGATTTTATGATTCTGAAATTCAGTTATTATTTATCTATTGTGAAAGAAATTTTGTTCTCTTATTTCATTTGTGGAGGGTCTAGCATAATTGGGTACACTTTGTATTTTCCCGCAGTAGCAAAATCAAAATTGAGTTTTGTAATTCCATATATGCCTATGCTATATGCTAAGCTTCTTGTTCTTTCTTGCCCATGTTTAAAAAATAGGTTCTGGAAATGTTCCTTTGTTTGGGTCTATGTTCATGTACTGAGTTTTTTTGTTGTACTCATTTTTCTGTTTTTTGGGTCTATGTTCCTGTACTATTCTGAATTTTTTTATTCCAAGCATCATTTTCTTGTTCTATTGAACTTATTAAAATTACTTTTTTTTTGCAGTCCCACCGCTGACTGCAAGGTTGGAAAGTTTGGATTGATGTGGCGGTGGATCCAGAAGCTTACTTGTGGAAGCCGAATTTCAAAATGACTATCATTGGAGAAGCTGTTGGATCAACTGTGGCTTGGAATGAAAATTACGTTGCCTTCAGCTAGAGTGCTTTTGTAGGGTATGCTTATGTATCTTTTTTGGATAAAGCTTCTATCTTTCTTATGTATCTTTTGTGTTAGATCGATGTATGTATTTTGAAACGGTTATGTTTTTTGTGACGGGTTTAGTTGGTGATGTACTATGTGTATGTTGTTCGAATATTATGTTTATTAATATATATGAATGATTTTGTGTAGTTATATTTGTTGCATTGAAATATGAATCATATTATTATTAATATATATGAATTCTTTATATTAGTAAGGTGTGTATAAGTTACGACAGCAAAAAAATGTTGTAATAAATTATTTTACAACGGTGTAAAAGAGTTGTAATATTCTGTAAGTCACAACGGTAATCACCAATTGTCATACTTATGATCTTATGATATGTAAACGTCTACAACAACAGGGAATAAAAGTTGTAATAAAATTTATTACAACGGTGAGAAAAAGTTGTTAAAAACCTTATTTCACAACGGTGTTGCAACTGTGCAGAAACGTTGTAAAAGATATAAGTATATTACAACTTCTTAGTACACGACGGTGGCTCCACCGTTGTAAAAAGTTTTTACAACGTTTTTGCACTGTTGTAATATGGTATATTTGTTGTAGTGTAAATAGGATGTGTATATTGATATATATTGGTTTTTCCGGCCATGAGAGCCGATGTATAAGTTTAACTTTAACATGCGTGCTGCCAAAGTCCCTCCGTACAAAAGGAGATGCTGCCAAAATTTTCTGTGATTTCGGGCGTTAGAATTTTTTTTAGAGACTTTAAAATTCGAAACTTACAAATTTTGTTTTTTTTTTGTAAATTACTTTGTGGTAAGTATACATACGTACTTACTGCCATTCTTCGTTTCTTTTCGGGGACGAAAAGTTTTTAAGTGTGGGAGATTGTAACAACCTGCTATTTTTAACGATTTAACTTCCGATTTAAAACGTATTTTTATTTAAAAAAAAATATTCTATGATTTTCCATAATGGGAATTTGATATTTGAAATACATAGTGAAATATAGCAGCAGTGAAAATTTCGTCAGAAAATTTAAATGTTCTCGGTTGCGCAATTTTCAGTGCAAAGTTGTGCATAAAAAATCAATTTTTAGCAATTGTAAAATCTCTTCGAAACCAGTTCGGACAAATGAAATAACCCGGAAATCCGAGCCAATTAAAAATTTTTATTTTGGCAATTTTAGTGAATTTTGAATATTTAAAATAGATTATTTTAAATAATAACGACGAGAAATTTATTTTGAATAGAATTAGAACGTATACATTTATATACGTCGCCATTAGGATATAAATATTTATTTATAATTATAAAAGGAATTGAAAATGGCGCGGTAGTTCGATAATTTGATTTCAAAGTTCAAATGAACGCACCGAGTGCAAAATAAACCGGATTTTAGTGAAACCAAAAATATTAGAATCTATTTGAGAATATCTTTCCAACGAATCCAAAAAATTGAAATTTCATAGCGGGAATCAAAAGATACGTCCAGTTGAAAATTCAGAATAATCGCTATGGAATTCTAGCCCTTAAAAATGGAAATTTTGCAAACGACATCGGTTTTCGACGAAACCACTTTTGTTGGATCCGTGATGTCAAGTTATTGCTAGGTTTCAAAATTCATAATTTTTCGAATCAACATGTGAAAGTGGCAAAGGAAAACGCGTTTGACCAGTTTTAGTTGGTTTTAATCGACTGGAAAATGGCCATTTTTCAAACGGTCTCAGAATTCGACGAAATTAGTTTTGTTAGGACCGTTCGTCAATACGAAGCTAGAAAATATTTTTTTGTGAATTTTTAGAGTCCATATGTGACCCAAGTAAATTGAAATGTGCATTTAAATTGAATATATAAAGATTTATATTTTAAATTCAACGGAAACTGATCGTGATGGTCAAATTGGCTTACAAAACATATCCCATTGTGTTCATAATGGGGGTATTACGTTAGGGACAACAGTCGTTAGACCCAATGCGGAGCTCGTTGGAAAAGTCAACTATATATGAGGATAAAATAATAAAATATAATTATATATAATATAAAGAACCCCCCAAGCACTTTCTCTTTCCCCGACCTAATTCAGAAATAAAAAAATAAAAAAAGAAAGGGAAAGGGGGGCGGAGCGCCGCACCACCGTCCATCGCGCCGCTAGGGGGGCCCACCGCCGTCGAGCGCACCTCCCCTCGACCCTCCTTCTCCTCCTTCCTGCACGAGCACCCAGAACTGTAACTCCCCCCTCACATCGCGACGCCCAACTCGAGCACCCCACGCCTGAGCGCGCCACCGCACACCCCCCTCTGCTCGTCCGCCACCACCTCGGATAGCGCACGCCTCCCCTTCTTCTTCCCCTCTCCTCCTCGCGACCGCGAGTTTCCCCGAGCCCCAAGCCTTTTCCACCCAAAAACTGACGCCCTGGCCTACCACCAACCATCCGCCGCCACCTCACACACCTACCTCCTCTGACGGGCCCGACGCCACCCTAGCACCTCACCTCCGATCAGATTCCGACGAGCTCGACGGAGAAAGGTGATTTTCAATTTTAAAAATCAGTTTTAATTTATAATAAGCATATATAAATAAGATTTTTACAGAAAGGTTTGAGTATAAAAACACGATTTTTAGCCGTAGGAAAATATGATTTTATATGTAGAAAGGCGAGATTTTTAATAATGAAAAGGCGAGATGTTATTCATGTGAATCATAAAAAGATTTGATTTTTAGTGATATAAAGATTTGATCTTTAGAAGTATAAAAATATGATTTTTATATATGTAGCAAATTAAAAATATGATTTTTATATAAAGTAGATAATAAAAATATGATTTTTATATATGTAGTGGATGCGGGCAACGAAAGTGATAAAAGGCGAGCACGACGAAGATTTCTACATATGAAGAATCGTGGCGTTCGGTTTAGCCAGTCGGTGAGAACTCCTCGCTTTTAATTTATTTTCTAGTCGAAATATATACTAGGATGCAGACGGTGCTTAGCAGCACCCGACACCCGTCGTCCATAGACCATGGATGACTTGTTTGTTTGATTGTTGTGTAGTGAAATTTGATTGTGTGATGTGGGATGAAATAAAATATTTTATAGTGGAAAATATTTTATAGTTAAAAATAAGATTTTTAACGTGTATATAAAATAAATATTTATAAACAAATCGGATGATTTGTTTATATACACTGATTTGACTGATATTGATTGGGATGATAAATTTTACACATCGCCCAACTGCACAAACAAAATTTGTGTTAGTTGATTTGAAACCCCAAACGGGTATTAGGATGATATTTGACGTACACTAATCCCGATTTTTTAGTTGTATGTCAATCGATGGGTTGACAGACTGTGTAAGCGTTAATTATTTATATTTAATGCTTTTGCAATTGTGTGGTACACTCTGGATGATGGTTGATGATTTATCGTTATTGTTATATACATGTGTTGTAGGGAATCCATATAATAAATGTTATATGGTAATTGATTGGGTCTCATTCCAGTTTGGGAAATAAGAAATATAAATTCATGTGTTGAATAGAAAATTATATATTCATGTGTTGAATAGAAAATATAAACTCATGTGTTGAATAGAAAAATATATGTTCATGTGTTGAATAGAAAATATAAATTCATGTGTTGAATAGAAAAATTTAAATTCATGTGATGAATAGAAAAATAAATTCATGCGTTGAATAAAAATATATATTCATGTGTTGAATAAAACATATATAACAAAATATTCATTTGTTGAATAGAATAACGAAGTTATTGAAATATATAAAGCCGTGTTGGTTAGATATGGGCCATTTTGACGTGAACGATATTTATATTGATTATATTCATTTTTAAAATGAATATAGAAAAGAAAGTATTTCAAAATATAACGTTTTGAAAATATTATCATTTGTATATCGATGATGTGGAATATTCAATTTTGATTCGAAAGTTGAAATCGTTTCGAAAATGAATTTAAAATAATTTATAAAATACGTTTTAAAAGGAAATCAACGAAGTATATAATATAATATATATATATATATAATATAATGGCCTGAATAGAACGCGCCGCACGCGGTAGTTCGCGAATTTCGACCATTGACTTCGAATTGACGTTACGAGAGATCCGACCGTCGGATTCTCCTAAAACCGGAATCGTTGGGTTCGTATCGAAAAGGGCTTTCTAATGAATATTAGAGATTTGAAATATAATAGTTGGATTTGGAATTATGTCCAAATCAAATTTGGAAAAGGTCGTTGTAAGTGCAGTTCGATGGCCGTTGATGGAAATCGATTGTACGGGCCTTGATAAAATTATTAAAAATAGTGATAATTTGTGTAAAATCATAAAAAATGATTTGAGAAGAATTGGGATGAAAATTTCCATATTTGAAAAGATAAAAATAGATTTTTTTATCGAAATGAACTAGTTTTGAACTAGAATTATAATTCATTTATTTTTGAGATAAATAAAGTGGATTTGGAATGGTATTGAAAATAACCAGAATTTCCAATATATAAAGTGGAAATGGATTTGAATCGAAATTGTCTTTGGAATATTTCGATGTTGGATTTCGTGATTATACAGATATTATTCTGGAAATTTGAAAGATATATTTATATCGTTATTTCCAATACGATATTTGTTGGTCGTAGAATTTGATATTGAATATAAGCCGATATATTTTCTATTCAGAGCCTTGTATTTAATATCAAATGTGATTTTGGGCTTTCGTGAACGGTATCTTCAATAATACTGTTCTTAGACCCAACGGAGTTAAGAAAATCAGAAACTAACTGGAGATTAGTTAAGTTGAATGGTTTCTTGGGTATTGATCTGATGTTGGTTTCGGCCTTCGGGGTTAATACTTAGGGAATTGCTCACATGCTATTTTACGGTTAAAAGCTGATAGAATGGAATGTTATTTTGGGTTTATCGTGAACCGTGTTTTAAATGACATTGATTCTTTAACCCATTTAAAGATTAAAACTAAGCAGAGTTTTAATGAATCATTAATTAGATTGAAAAGATCGAGAATGGAGTATCACCAGTTTTGCTCCAGGCGATAGTTAAATCTTTAATTAGATTTGAACGTGAAATGGTAATTGAATTTACCGATAACACCATGATGTTAGATATGAAGTATTACTAGTTTTACTTCATGGGATGAATAGGTTGGGATTGGGAAATTAAAACAAATGATTACTTCGGTAAGGTTCGTTAATCCCGGCTAGTTTGGATAAACCATAATTTGGTTTGAATTGATATTCAAAAGAAGATTAAAGAATAATTTAAGGAATTTATCTTTGATAAAATTAATGGGAACCTATCCCTAAGAATGTGAAATTTAGCAACTAACTAAAGATTAGTTAAGATGAATGGTTTCCTGGGTATTGATCTGATGTTGGTTTCGGCCTTCGGGGGTAATATTTGGGGAATTGTTCTCTTGTTAATTTACGGTTAGTGACTGATGAATTGGAATGAGGCGTATGTTGTGTTTGTGTAACACTTGTTTATTATATAAGCGAGTTATTCGGAAAGACCGGGTTTATCCCATTCGAAATAACCGATTCGACGATGAGTCGAAGATGAAGACGGTGGTTGAAGACCGGAGGTCTTCACGTCGTTTGGATAATTACTGATGATCTTGATTGGGCCGTACACCCCAGAGGAGGGAATCAGTTAGTGATCGTCCAGACGTACTTGGAGATCGATGGATATGCGAGGTACAAGGTGCCTCCGGTTTCGTTCAGACTCATAACGGACTTGTAAATGGACTGTGTCTCTGACATTGGATATAATTCTGTGTGATTGATGGATATCGGTTGCATGGAGTGGTTTTCCTGTGTGGCATGCTAAGATGCAAATGATCAAGGCTTCTGTTGAAAAGCAGAGTCTTGTGGTTGATGATCAAAGCACAGCCTGTGTGGCATAGCTTTGTGTAGCGTTGATTCGCGAGCCTCACACCTCGGTAGTGGACCAGAAACGGGAGAGGACATCAGGGAGGGAATGCGTTTCCTTCTAGTTAGAAGTGGCGTCAGTGGTTTGACACGCCCTGACGAGTTTGACTTATGTGGTTGTTGCTGTTGCGAGGCGCCTCAAATATATTGGTGACTATGTGAATCCGATGGAGTCATTTGTTGGCTCATTTACGCCCCAAAGGGCGGGGAAACGAAGTGATCAAGCATAATAATCCACATTGGTGGACCGGCCCTGACGATCCAAAGGTCACTCGAGCTCTGACCTGAGGGGCAGACTAGAGGCTCTCGAATCGGTAAGGACTATCTTTTGCCTTGGCTCACAGATGGAAATCCAACTTCCAATACGTGACAATGGCGGTTTTGATTGTATACCTATGTATGGCGACATAGTGGTATGGGAGATTCATGCCGCCTATGATTGAAATTTATGATTGTATATAAAATCAGAAACTAACTGGAAACGAGCTTAGATGGGTGGTTTCCTGGGTATTGGTCTGATGTTTGTTTCGGCCTTCGGGGTTAATACTTAGGGAATCATTCTCTTACTAATTTACGGTTGGAGTCTGATTAAGCATCAAAAGATGAAATTTAGCGTATCAAGCATTCTTTGGCTATTATAAGGTAAAAACCCTATCCTCTGGCTTGCGTTGCATTGTGTAATGGGACCTGGGTCTTATAATAGCTTCATTTTTCTTTATTTAGCATTGCGCTGTTTGTTTTATGCACTGGTATTCTTGGGAGGAAACCCGTTCCGTGTTATACGGTGTGGTCCCTTGATTTACCTAACTTTAAAATAAAGATTAAAAACTGTTTTAGTTCTCACACCAGTCACACGACCGACCTGGAGTTTATTGTTTTAACCTAAACTCTGGGTGCCCTTATTTTGACACGAGCAGCTGGTAGTTTTGGTTTTGCAGATTTATATTCACAGGATCCTGATTTACAGCTGGAACGATACTCGGAAAGCTCTGTATCCGTGTATTACTTCTAGTTTTGTATTGTATTATTTTCCGCTGCTATGTAATTTATTGTAATCTCTGATATTTTATAATGTGTAATATTGATTTATACTCTGTATATTCTTGTAATCTGATGGAATTGTTGTAATAAGCAATGAAATGTTCTTCTGTTTGCATTTTGATGTAGCTTATTCTCAACTCAATCCGGGCTTTCCTTACCGGGGAAGTTCGGGTCGTAACAGCTTGGTATCAGAGCTTTGGTTTACAGAGCTCGGAGAACAAGACACATTAGAACCAAACGAAAGAATTTATCAGAATTGGATTAGTAAAATCCAATGAGAATGACTCGTTAGAGATAGGATCAGTAGGATCCTAGAACGAGTGTGAGGAGTATTTTTTTTTTTAAATGAAAACGAATTTTGTTTTGAAAATTTAAACTTTATTCAACGTATTCGAATATTTATTTGTATTGAAATTGGACAGACCAGTATAAAAAGATTTTGCATATACGCCTTGCAAACGTGTATTCAAAGTTTTAATATACTGGATAGATATAGAATCACACTCTAGTCGCCCGGAGATGGTTATGATGATCGCTATAGTACGTACATCATCAAAATTTATATTCGAGTTTCGAAAGTGGGATTTCTATATATTTCCAATTGACTGGTGTGAGAACCAAAATTAGATATGGCTTATTGTTGTGATTTGGCATCAAAAATATGATTTTTGGATATGTATAGAAGTTATGAATTTGAAACGTTAATCAACTAATTGATTGCTGATTGTGTTGTTTAATTACTGTTTTGATTAATTGAATATTGAACCTTTAGCCAAATTATATCATATGTTGGACTGAATTGAAAAAAATTGTTTGAAATTGCATGCATATACATGTACTTACATTGAACAGGTCATAGTAAGGAGGCTAGAGAAGAAGAATAAAATTTTTGCCCGACAAATAGGTACATGTTTACTAATTTATTAGGTTTTGGATGATTTTATGAGCCGATTGGCTAGCCGCTTGGCTGTTTCTTTTACTTTTTGGATTGATGAGGGCCATAGGAGGCTATTTGAAATATCCCGAAGTCCCCGGTGCAGGGGAGGTGATGGCGAAATATTTCGAAAATTTAGGGTGTTAGCCAAATTTTTGAAAAATTTGAAAAGTTCTTAGAAACTGAAAAGTTGAATAACTTAAGCCATAAAGAAAATAGTGGGAGTTGAGCTGATTAGTTAAACAACTTTCAGCTTCGTTCCTTTTCGGGGACGAAAAGTTATAAGTGGGGGAGATTTTAATAACCTGGAAATCCGAGCCAATTTAAAATTTTTATTTTGGCAATTTTAGTGAATTTTGAATATTTAAAATAGATTATTTTAAATAATAACGACGAGAAATTTATTTTGTATAGAATTAGAACGTATATATTTATATACGTCGTCGTTAGAACATAAATATTTATTTGTAATTATAAAAGGAATTGAAAATGGCGCGGTAGTTTGATAATTCGATTTCAAAGTTCAAATGAATGTACTGGGTGCAAAATAAACCGGATTTTTCTGAAACCAAAAATATTAGAATCTATTTGATAATATCTTTCCAATGAATCCGAAAAATTGAAATTTCATAGCGGGAATCAAAAGATACGTCCAGTTGAAAATTCAGAATAGTCGCTATGGAATTCTGGCCCTTAAAAAATGGAAATTTTGCAAACGACCTCGATTTTCGACGAAACCACTTTTGTTGGATCCGTGATGTCAAGTTATTTCTAGGTTTCAAAATTCGTAATTTTTCAAATCAATATGTGAGCGTGGAAAAGGAAAACGCGTTTGACCAGTTTTAGTTGATTTTAATCGACTGGAAAATGGCCATTTTTCAAACTGTCTCAGAATTCGACAAAATTAGTTTTGTTAGGACCGTATCGTCAATACGAAGCTAGAAAATATTTTTTTGGGAATTTTTAGAGTCCATATGTGACCCAAGTAAATTGAAATGTGCGTTTAGATTGAATATATAAAGATTTATATTTTAAATTCAATGGAAACTGATCGTGATGGTCAAATTGGCTTACGAAACATATCCCATTGTGTTCAGAATGGGGGTATTACGTTAGGGATGACAGTCGTTAGACCCGATGCGGAGCTCATCGGAAAAGTCAACTATATATCAGGATAAAATAATAAAATATAATTATATATAATATAAAGAACCCCCCAAACACTTTCTCTTTCCCCGGCCTAATTCAGAAAAAAAGGGAAAGGGGGCAGAGCGCCGCCCAGGGGGGCCACCGCCGTCGAGCGCACCTCCCTCCCCTTGACCCTCCTCCTTCCTCCACGAACACCCAGAACCACAACTCCCCCCTCACATCGCGACGCCCAACTCGAGCACCCAATGCCTGAGCGAGCCACCGCACACTCCCTCCCTCCGCTCATCCGCCGCCACCTCGGATAGCGCGCTCCTCCCCTTCTTCTTCTCCTCTCCTCCTCCTCGCGACCGCGAGTTTCCCCGAGCCCCAAGCCTTTTCCACCCAAAAACTGACGCCCTGGCTTACCACCCACCATCCGCCGCCACCACGCACACCCACCTCCTCTTATGGACCCGACGCCACCCTAGCACCTCACCTCCGATCAGATTCCGACGAGCTCGATGGAGAAAGGTGATTTTCAGTTTTAAAAATCAGTTTTAATTTATAAATTCAGTTTTAGGGTGTGTATTAGCTAGATAAAAGACTGATTTTCTTTTTATATGAGCATCATAAAGATTTGATTTTTTTGTTTATATATGAACACCTTAAAGATATGATTTTCAAATAGATAAAAATAGGATTTTCATTCATATAAAGCTAGGTTTTTTATACGTATAAAGTTTTGATTTTTATAGCGAAAAGATTAGATTTTTAGAACAGAAAATTTTGATTTTTGATTATAGAAAAATATGAACTTTCTTATATATGAAGCGATAGAAATATATGAACTTTATTTTGTATGTAGCAATAGAAAAAAATAAATTTTACATATATAATAAGCATATAAAAATAGGATTTTTACAGAAAGGTTTGAGTATAAAAATACGATTTTTAGCCGTAGGAAAATATGATTTTATATGTAGAAAGGCGAGATTTTTAATAATGAAAAGGCGAGATGTTATTCATATGAATCATAAAAAGATTTGATTTTTAGTGATATAAAGATTTGATCTTTAGAAGTATAAAAATCTGATTTTTGTATAAGTAGCGAATTAAAAATATGATTTTTATATATGTAGTGGATGCGGGCAACGAAAGTGACAAAAGGCGAGCACGACCAAGATTTCTACATATGAAGAATCATGGCATTTGGTTTAGCTAGTCGGTGAGAACTCCTCGCTTTTAATTTATTTTATGGTTGAAATATAAACTAGGATGCAGACGGTGCTTAGCAGCACCCGACACCCGTCGTCCACAGACCATGGATGACTTGTTTGTTTGATTGTTGTGTAGTGAAATTTGATTGTGTGATGTGGGATGAAATAAAATATTTTATAGTGGAAAATATTTTATAGTTAAAAATAAGATTTTTAACGTGTATATAAAATAAATATTTATAAACAAATCAGACGATTTGTTTATATACATTGATTTGACTGTTATTGATTGGGACGATAAATTTTACACATCGCCCAACTGCACAAATAAAATCTGTGTTTGTTGATTTGAAACCCCACACGGGTATTGGGATGATATTTGACGTACACTAATCCTGATTGTTTAGTTGTATGTCAATCGATGGGTTGACAGACTGTGTAAGCGTTAATTATTTATATTTAATGCTTATGCAGTTGTGTGTGTTGAGTCAAAGATTTCAATGATTATTTTGATTAATGACAAGAAGAAGCTTCATGATCGACAAAAAGGAGAATCGATGACAAAAAGAAGAATTGATGTTTTTTCATAGGTTAGAAGTTGGTTATTTAGAGTTATAAATGTTAAAATCTATCCATAAATAATCATACTTCTCATTGGTTTTAAAAATATTCATGAAAACTCTTTTCTGTAGCAAGTTGACAAAAACATGTCAACGGGTTATTTTTATCTTGTCAACAGGATTTCAAATGAAACCTGTCTACCTGTAAAAATTAACCTGTCAACAACTTTTTAAAGGTTACGGTCAAAAACCTGTCTACCTATACATTTTACTTGTCAACAACTTTTTGAATAACAAAGCATATCTTTGAAGAGTCATCTTCCTTCATGAAAGGTTGCATCCATTTCTCTTCATCAGGATTCATCTCTTTCGATTGCAACTTTTCACTAATGATTATAACTTCTCAATCATTATAAATACATCATATTTCATTCATCCAAACCACCAAATTTCACTCTCTATTCTCTGATCTATCTTGTATTATTACTTGGCATTCAAAAAGAACTCAAAATCATTATATTATCGTTTGAATCTCCAAGCATATTTAATACACTTGTGATTCAACGATAATCCACTTCCGAATCTTCGCAAACATCAAATTACTTTTGAGGATATGATTATAGGAAGGGTGTACTCAATTATTGACTAATCAGTGTTGAAGCAAGATCACATTCAAAAGTCAAACTCTTGTAATTGTCCTGTGTGGGTAAGCTTGTAGCCCGTGAAATCAAGTGGGTAAGCTTGTAGCCCGTGAAATCAAGTGGGTAAGCTTGTAGCCCGTGAAATCAAGTGGGCAAGCTTGTGGCCTGTAAATCAAGTAGTGTTGTGAACTTGTTCCTCCGGGTGAAGCGAGGTTGTTGATTAGTAAAAATCCAGAGAGAGGTCTGGGACTGGACGTAGGACGGTGCTCCGAACCAGTATAAAAATCCCTGGTGTGATTTTTCCTTTTTATTGCATTTACTATATTTACTTATCTGTGAATAGTTATTGCTTTATACTTGAATATTGTTTGTCATATTACACGATCCTTGTGTGTATTATACTCGGAAAGTACACGTACACACTTTCATTTGGTATCAGAGCAAGGTTATCTCATAACCATAACACAGTTATTTGATATATTCTAGTATTATGGAAAATAACCCAAGTAGAAGCACAGACACCACTTACACTAAAGGTCAATCGACACAAAGACCTCCTTTCTTCAATGGTCTTAACTATAGTTATTGGGCAACACGTATGGCTTTTTACATGCAGTCAACTAACTATGATGCTTGGAATGCTACTTAGAAAGAAATAGTCAATCCAACGACTGAGTATGCAGAATGGACGGCTGCTGAGAAAACTGCAGCTGCTGTAAATGCAAAAGCAATTAATATGTTGTTTTGTGCATTAGATCAAAACTAATATAACCGTGTTAGTATTTGTATCACTGCTTATCAAATTTGGCAAACGCTAAAAACTACTCATGAAGGTACTAACAAGGTTAAAAAAGCAAAAATAGCTTTGTTGAAAAGTAAATTTCAAAATTTCAAAATGAAGCCCAATGAAACTATCAATGAGATGTGTTCACGGTTTCAAACCATTCATCATGCACTTATCGGATTAGGGTAAAAATATTCTGATTTTGATGTAGTTTCGACAGTCCTACATTCTCTGACTAGTGAATGGGAAGGAAAAGTATTAGCGATTGAAGAAGCTAATGACCTTTCTGTCATGAAGCCAGATGAATTGATAGGAAATCTAATGTCCTATGAAGCAAATTTGCAGGGTAGAAAAGAACAAAAAGAAGAAAAGAAAATTTTAGCATTTCTTGCCGAAAAGGATGAAGACATCTCAGATTCCGAAGATGAAGATCTCATTGCAAAAGGATTCAAGAAATTCTTAAAGCAACGAAAGGCTAGTCGTTACAACAGAAAAAAATTCGGATCAAATAAACCATCTTCATCAAATGTAGAATGCTTCAGCTGTCACAAGAAGGGACATATGCAAAAGGATTGTTCGGAGCAAAAGAAGAAGACAGAAAATGAAAAATTCAAACACAAGAAGGACAAGTCAAAGAAACGAGCATTCTCAGTAACATGGGATGATTCAGACTCATCTTCATCTGATAGTGAAAGTGACTCAGACGATGAACAAGCGAATGTATGTCTTATGGCAAAAGAAGATAAGGTACAAATTCCTTCTTTTGAAGAAGTTCTTCATATAAATGCTGAATTGATATATAAATTCAAAGATATGAAACAACAATGCAAACAAGCTCAAGCAGACTTACATAGAGCAGAGTTGGAGCGTGATATGCTAAAAGACGAGAAGAAAATATTAGAGGAGGAACTTGAAAATTTTCAAGAGTCATCATCTAATATTAATTCTCAATTAACTCTTTTGAGTCAAGAAATTGAAACTCAAAAAGATAAAAATGATGCTCTTACTATCGAAAATCATGAGCTTAAGGCAAAAGGCAAAAGTCAAAATGATAGACCTTGAAAAAGTTAGTTTACAAACAAAGTTAGACGGCATTACTCAAAATGTTTCTAACTTTAACAAAGGTCGAGAAAATTTAACAAAAATTATTGAAAGTTCACAATTTGCTACAAATAAACAAGGGTTGGGATATAAGAAACAAGTTATCAAGAAACATCTTGGTAAAAGAAAAAGGAAAAATAAGGTAGTACAAGAAACTGAAGCTAAGAAAAATCTTAGTTTATTATATTCCAAACCAAAATCGATTGTGAAATTTCAAAAGAAGAATGTCAAAACTATAGAAATATGGGTTCCTAAAACAAATAACAATTTGATTAGGAACAAGTACATTAATTTTTTTTTGAATTATGTGCATCATAATCCAAATTTTTTATATAAAGGGGATACCGAACCCATATGGGTTTGGACTCCTAAGACCTAACTCTTAGGACCCTATAGAAAGGTGGGTACCATGGACTTAATTTTATTTTTTGCAGGACCTACTCAAGAAAAGAGGAAAATGGGTGCTGGACAGTGGTTGCTCGAAGCATATGACCGGAGACAAGAGCTTATTAACAAATATCACTTATTCAGATGGTGGCTCTGTCACTTTTGGAGATAATTCAAAAGGCTATATCATCGGCAAATGCGATGTGAGCAATTACGGTACATCTAACTTACCTCTTATTACTAATGTCATGCTAGTTAAAAACTTGAAACATAACTTACTAAGTATTAGTCAACTGTGCGACAAAGGTTTTATCATTTCTTTTTCGGATAATAAATGTAGTATTTTAGATAAAGATCGAAATCTAGTTTTTGAAGGTTATAGAGACAAAATTATCTATATTCTGAAAATGAACATCGATCATAATTCAGATATGTGTCTTGTAGCAAATGATAATGATCCATGGCTATGGCACAAACGTTTTTGTCACATAAACTTCAGAACTATTGACAAGCTAGCCAAAAATGATCTAGTTAAAGGACTATCCAAAATGAGCTTTACGGTTAATAATATTTGTGATGCATGTCAACTAGGAAAATTGACTAAATCATCTTTCAAATCCAAGAAAGTCACATCAACATTACAACCACTTGAGTTATTACATATGGATTTACTCGGACCAACACAGGTTCAGTCAATAAATCATAGTTGGTATGTGTTTGTAATTGTTGATGATTATTCTCGTTATACATGGGTAATTTTCTTGAAAAATAAAAGTGACACGTTTAATCATTTCAAATCCTTCGTCAAGAAAATTCAAAAGTCAAAAGGACTTAAGGTTAAGAATATAAGAAGTGATCATGGCCGAGAGTTCGAACATAATGAATTTGAACATTTTTGTACAAAGAAAGGTATCAATCATAATTTTTCGTTTCCTCGAACTCCACAAAAAAATGGAGTTGTAGAACGGAAAATCGGACTTTACAAGAATGTGCAAGAACATTATTAAATGGATCCACTTTACCAAAACATTTTTGGGCAGAAGCTGTTGCAACTGCGTGTTATGTTTTGAATCGTGTATCTATTCGACCTCTCACGAAAAATACATCTTATGAGCTATTTAATCAGAAAAAGCCAAATATCTCATATTTCAAAGTTTTTGGTTCTAAATATTTTATTTAAATACGAAAGACCGTCTAGGAAAATTTGATCCAAAATCCGATAAAGGTATATTTGTCGGATATTCGGAACGAAGCAAGGCCTATCGTATATTCAATAAGAGAACTAAAACTATTGAAGAATCACTTCATGTATCTTTTGACGGATTTTATAAGCCATCTCGTAATATATCAGATGACGAAGAAAATATAGTCACTAATAATCCTACCATCACAAATAATGACTCTGACTCAGAAATTATTGAAGATATTCCTCAACCTGCTGTGGCACCCTCTCCACCTAGATTTAGATCTCCTCCGAGAATTCTAAGAGATCATCCGGTTCAAAATGTTATTGGAGAAGTAACCTCACAGATTAGGACAAGGAGTCAACTTAATCAAATGGTTCATGTTGCATTTATTTCAAATATCGAACCGAAAAATCCTAAGGAAGCTGTTACCGACGACTACTGGATCATTACCATGCAAGAAGAGCTAAATCAGTTCGAGCGCAATGATGTATGGGAACTTGTTCCAAGGCCAACTGACCAATCGGTTATAGGAACTAAATGGGTTTATAAAAATAAGGCTGATGAACAAGGGAATATCACTAGAAATAAAGCATGGTTAGTAGCACAAGGTTATAATCAAGAAGAAGGTATCGATTATGAAGAAACATTCGCACCTGTCGCAAGACTAGAAGCTATTAGAATTTTATTATCTTTTGCTTGTCATCACAATTTTAAATTATATCAGATGGATGTCAAGAGTGCATTCTTAAACAGGTTTATAAAAGAAAGAGTATATGTTGAACAACCTCCTTTATTTAAACATGAAAAATATCCAGATCATGTATTTAAACTTAAAAAAGCTTTGTACGGATAAAAACAAGCATCACGTGCTTGGTATGAACGTTTACGAAGTTATCTTATTGATTCGGGTTTTCATATAGGGAAGGTTGATCAAACATTATTTATTGAACATTTGCAAAAAGACATATTGGTTATTCAAATATATGTAGACGATATAATCTTTGGATCAACAAATGAAAAACTTTGTAAAGAATTTGCAGAAGTTATGACCAAAGAATTTGAAATGTCACATATGGGAGAATTATCATACTTTCTTGGTCTTCAAATTAAACAACTTCCGAATGGTATTTTCATAAATCAAGAAAAATATTGTGGAAATCTTGTTAAAAGATTTGGATTTTAAAATACTTCCAGAAAAACTACTCCTATAAGTACATCTACTCATCTTGAAAAAGATGAAAATGGAAAAAGTGTAGACCAAAAGACATATCGTAGTATGATAGGTTCTCTTTTATATTTAACGGCTAGTCGTCCTGACATTATGATGAGTGTTTGTTTATGTGCACGATATCAAGCCAATCCTAAAGAATCACACTTACGAGCAGTGAAACGTATAATTCGTTATGTTAATAATACCAAAGATTTTGGTCTTTTCTATCCAAAAGATTGTTCATTTGAGTTAGTATCATATAGTGATGCTGATTTCGGAGGATCTCGAACGGATAGAAAAATCACAAGTGGTACTTGCCATTTTATTGGAAAATCACTTGTCTCTTGGTTTAGTAAGAAACAAAATTGTGTTTCACTTTCGACGTGTGAAGCGGAGTATATATCAGCGGCTCTTGCATGTACACAAGTTTTATATATGCAACAAGCACTTAAAGACTTTGGAATAAATTTATCAAATTCAATCATATATTGTGATAACAACAGTGCGATAAACTTATCCAAAAACCCGGTTAACCACTCTCGAACTAAACATATCGACATTCGACATCATTTTCTAGGAGATAATATTGAAAAAGGAAATATAAATCTTGAATATGTAAGCACGGAGTATCAACTAGCTGATATATTTACCAAGCCTCTACTCGAATCAAGTTTCATAAAATTACACAGAGAGCTAGGCTTATTATCTAGAAACGAACTTGAAAATTAAACTATATTTTAAACGTAGCAGATTTCTTTTCTATCTAATACAAATAGTTATTACTTAACTATTTTCTCTCCTAAAATAAAGTGTTATTTTGTGGTGAGACTAATATGGACCACTTCTAAAAATAGAAGTAGTCTTATATATACCTCTTCGTTGAGTGCTTTCTGAATTCATCCTTTCAATCTTCATTCATCTTGTAATGGCTCATATTTGCGACGAATGTGCTCGAAGATCACACATCACCATAACTAGCTCCGAATCAGACGAGCACTACTCCCCGAAGACACTGGAACATCCTCCTGGTTTCCATCAAAACTCACGTACACCTGGCACCACACCTAACTCAAAACGTTGCAAGAAAGCGTTATTTTGTTCTCCACGTACACGAGAGAAAATAGATGAGTTACACCATTATCAAAAGCATCAAGTTGATCTCCAGAGGGAGATGTATTACGAGCAGAAGTTAACAGCTTCTCGGCTCACGTATCTCGAACAAATAGCTTCATTCTTCTGTAGCTCTAATAAGCACAACGTTCATGAGCCCATACATATGCCATCATCATCAAGAACACCCAATTCATGGGATAGGAATTACAACAAAAATGAACGAGCAAGCGGAAAATCTCCTTGGGAACCAAAAAATAATTTCTATATATCGTAATTAAGGAGATCATTTATATTGTTTTATTTGTTGTATTTATGTTTTATTCCTCATAATTTATTATAATTTATAATAAAGTTTTAATAGAGTTCGAATATATAAACAAGAGAAGTGAGAAAAACAAAAATATACAGTACCTGTCGATCAGTTAAAATAACCTGTCGACCTGTTTTATTCAATTGCAATCCAGAGAGTTTTCCTGTCGACCGCCTGCACATCACCTGTCGACCGCTGTTTATAAAATTAAAACCAGATAAAAATTAGGTCGAGCGGTAGAGAATTTCCTGTCGACCGGTTTATATTTAAACTGTTTTTTTTTCAAACCAGAAACATTTCCTGTCGACCGCCCTATTCCCACCTGTCGACCGATTTCTGTTTTCAATTTCAAACCAGAATCTTAACCTGTCGACATGTGAATTATTCCCTATCGACCGATCGCGAATAATTCTGTTTTTATATATACAAACGTCGGTTCACAATCAAATCCAACACACCATTTCGTTTTTTTAACTCCCTTTAAACTCAAAATACCCATTCCTATCAACCCTAATCTCTTCAATTTCAATTCAAATCATATTCCAATGGCTCCAAAACATAAGAAAACAAAAACATCTTCTTCTTCCTCACATCTCCAACCTATCGATTCACGCATTAAACACTGGTTAATGGATCCTATTGCTGCAAAAGATGGAATAAGATGAAGGATTACACCATTCATCAAGGATCTTTCATAAAGTTCTCTGATTTCTTTCTCTATGACGTTAAAAATATAGCGAATAGAGCAGGATTTGATTCTTTCCTTAATTTTGATGACAACAACATAGAAATTAATCATATAATGATTAAGTTGTTCTACGCTAATCTCAACCTAGAGAAATTTAAACCGGATAACCCGTCCAATTGTTTATGGTCAGTAGTTTGTGGACAACATGCTTTTATCTCCAAAGATAGAATGGGACAAGTTCTTCATTCTCCAATTAATGGTATTAAATTCTCTAGTGATTTCTGTCCTATTCATATTAGAGATAAAATTAGTCACTTGTTCATTGAAGATCATAAGTCAAGTACAAAAGGAATCAATTTAAGACCCCCAGCTAGAATTCTTCATCTCTGTATCACGCATTCCTTGTTGCAAAATTCAAGATCATAAGTCAAGTACAAAAGGAATCAATTGGGTTGAAATAATTTTTGATGAGATTTCAATGGTAAACAAACTTTCTCGACCACATCTGTTTTACAACGAATATATTATGCGCCTCCTAATGGATTGCGGAATTCCATCTCCCGAGTCCAAAATTTCAAAACCTAAGTGTATTAATAAAGCATCAAAGAAGAGAATGAAACTTCCCGAGCCATACTTAAACATTATTCCTTTTGAGCAATATGTACACCAAGGTCCTCCAGAGGCTTCTTCCTCACAAATTACTACGCAAAGACTGGAAGACGTTAGAATTCCTCCACCTACTTCGTCAACAAAAGAATTTCAAGTGCAAATTGCAAGAAATCAATTTTTACTAGAAGCAAGACTTAAAAGAACCGATAATAAGCTTGATCGTTTGGACACAAAACTCGATAAGCGGTTTAATAAACTTAAGTATTTCTTCGGTATAATTTAGGAAGTAATTTCTTGTGCCTCATCCTCTACCACACTTGCTCAAGATCCGGGAAAACGTCCAATGCCTCCTACATTCACATGGTCAACTTCAGAGGAGGGCACTAGTTCTGGAGCAAGTACCCAACATGGTCGTGGAACGTCACATATTGAAGAAGGTGGAAATGAGGAAGAGGAATAACAAGACAGAGACAAGGAAGAAAGTGAAGAAGAAGGAGACACAGAAGAAGAAACCGATTCGGACTGACCATCCGAGTAGTTCCTTCTATCTATATTTTGTGATGTTATGCTTTTAGTTTCAAACACTTATATTAGCACTTGTACATAATTAGTGCTGTGTTTTAATTAAGTATGTATGCTACATAACTTAGTTTGGTATGTTTGGTCTGGTATGGTTTGTAATATGTGTTACAATCTACGTGTGATGTTCTATGTTTTAACTACATAATGTTGTTACGACTATAATCTCATTCACTGTTGTACCCTTTTTGTCGATGACAAAGGGGGAGAATATGTTACTAAAATTCCTTCTTGTAGAGATTTAGTTATATAATTCAGTGGGAGCATATAAACAGGGGGAGATAACAATGGAGATTGAAATATCAAGCAATATTGTCATCAATCAAAAAGGGGGAGAAAATAAAATGTTACTAACATTCCTTCTTGCAGAGATTTAGTTATATAATTCAGGGAGAGCATATAAACAAGGGGAGATAGCAATGGAGATTGAAATATCAAGCAATATTGTCATCAATCAAAAATGGGGAGAATGTTGAGTCAAAGATTTCAATGATTATTTTGATTAATGACAAGAAGAAGCTTCATGATCGACAAAAGGAGAATCGATGACAAAAAGAAGAATTGATGTTTTTTCATAGGTTAGAAGTTGGTTATTTAGAGTTATAAATGTTAAAATCTATCCTCAAATAATCATACTTCTCATTGCTTTTAGAAATATTCATGAAAATTCTTTTTTGTAGCAAGTTGACATAAACATGTCAACAGGTTATTTTTAACTTGTCAACAGGATTTCAAATGAAACCTGTCTACCTGTAAAAATTAACCAGTCAACAGCTTTTTAAAGGTAACGGTCAAAAACCTGTCTACCTATACATTTTACCTGTCAACAGCTTCTGAATAACATCTTTGAAGAGTTATCTTCCTTCATGAAAGGTTGCATCCATTTCTCTTCATCAGGAATCATCTCTTTTGATTGCAACTTTTCACTAATGATTATAACTTCTCAATCATTATAAATACATCATATTTCATTCATCCAAACCACCGAATTTCACTCTCTATTCTCTGATCTATCTTGTATTATTACTTGGCATTCAAAAAGCACTCAAAATCATTATATTATCGTTTGAATCTCCAAGCATATTTAATACACTTGTGATTCAACGATAATCCACTTCCGAATCTTCGCAAACATCAAATTAGTTTTGAGGATAAGATTATAGGAAGGGTGTACTCAATTATTGACTAATCAGTGTTGAAGCAAGAACACATTCAAAAGTCAAACTCTTGTAATTGTCCTGTGTAGGTAAGCTTGTAGCCCGTGAAATCAAGTGGGTAAGCTTGTAGCCCGTGAAATCAAGAGGGTAAGCTTGTAGCCCGTGAAATCAAGTGGGTAAGCTTGTAGCCCGTGAAATCAAGTGGGTAAGCTTGTAGCCCGTGAAATCAAGTGGGTAAGCTTGTGGCCCGTAAATCAAGTAGTGTTGTGAACCTGTTCCTCCGGGTGAAGCGAGGTTGTTGATTAGTAAAAATCCAGAGAGAGGTCTGGGACTGGACGTAGGACGGTGCTCCGAACCAGTATAAAAATCCCTAGTGTGATTTTTCCTTTTTACTGCATTTACTATATTTACTTATCTGCGAATAGTTATTACTTTATACTTGAATATTGTTTGTCATATTACACGATCCTTGTGTGTATTATACTAGGCAAGTACACGTACACACTTTCAGTGTGGTGCACTCTGAATGATGGTTGATGATTTATCGTTGTTGTTATATACATGTGTTGTAGGGAATCCATATAATAAACGTTATATAGTAATTGATTGGGCCTCATTCCAGTTTGGAAAATAAGAAATATAAATTCATGTGTTAAATAGAAAAATATATATTCATGTGTTGAATAGAAAATACAAATTCATGTGTTGAATAGAAAAATATATATTCATGTGTTGAATGGAAAATATAAATTCATGTGTTGAATGGAAAAATATAAATTCATGTGTTGAAAAGAAAAATAAATTCATGTGTTGAATAAAAATATATATAAATACATGTGTTGAATAAAACATATATTCATGTGTTGAAGAAAATATTCATTTGTTGAATAGAATAACGAAGTTATTGAAATATATAAAGCCGTGTTGGTTAGATATGCGCCATTTTGACGCGAACGATATTTATATCGATTATATTTGTTTTTAAAATGAATATAGAAAAGAAAGTATTTCAAAATATAACGTTTTGAAAATATTATCATTTGTATATCGATGATGTGGAATATTCAATTTTGATTCGAAATTGAATATGTAGTTGAAATCGTTTCGAAAACGAATTTAAAACGATGTATAAAATACATTTTAGAAGGAAATCGGTGAAGTATATAATATATATATATATATATTATATATAATATAATGGTCTGAATAGAACGTGCCGCGCTGCGGTAGTTCCCGAATTTCGACCATTGACTTCGAATTGACGTTGCGGGAGATTTGACCGTCGGATTCTCCTAAAATCGGAACCTTGGGTTCGTATCGAAAAGAGCTTTCTAACGAATATTAGAGGTTTGAAATCTAACGGTTGGATTTGGAATTATGTCCAAATCAAATTTGAGAAAGGCCGCTGTAAGTGCAGTTCGATGGCCATTGATGGAAATCGACTGTACGGGCCTTGATAAAATTATTAAAAATAGTGATAATTTGTGTAAAATCATAAGAAATGATTTGAGAAGAATTGGGATGAATATTTCCATATTTGAAAAGATAAAAGTATTTTTTTTTTATCGAAATGAACTAGTTTTGAACTAGAATTATAATTCATTTATTTTTGAAATAAATAAAGTGGATTTGGAATGGTTTTGAAAATATCTAGAATTTCCAATATATAAAGTGGAAATGGATTTGAATCGAAATTTTCTTTGGAATATTTCGATGTTGGATTTCGTGATTATACAGATATTGTTCTGGAAATTTGAAAGATATTTATATCGTTATTTCCAATACGATATTTGTTGGTCGTAGAATTTGATATTGAATATAAGCCGATATATTTTCTATTCAGAGCCTTGTATTTAATATCAAATGTGGTTTTGTGCTTTCATGAACGGTATCTTCGATAATACTGTTCTTAGACCCAACGAAGATAAGAAAATCAGAAACTAACTGGAGATTAGTTAAGTTGAATGGTTTCTTGGATATTGATCTGATGTTGGTTTCAGCCTTCAGGGTTAATACTTAGGGAATTGCTCACTTGCTATTTTACGGTTAAAAACTTATAGAATGGAATGTGATTTTGGGTTTATCGTGACCGTGTTTTAAATGACACTGATTCTTTAACCCAGTTAAAGATTAAAACTAAGCGGAGTTTTAATGAATCTTTAATTAGATTGAAAAGATCGAGAATGTATCACCAGTTTTACTCTAGGCGATAGTTAAATCTTTAATTAGATTTGAACGTGAAATGGTAATTGAATTTACCGATAACACTGTGGTGTTAGATATCAAGTATTACCGGTTTTACTTCATGGGATGAATAGGTTGGGATTGGGAAATTAAAACAAATGATTACTTCAGTAAGTTTCGTTAATCCCGGCTAGTTTGGATAAACCATAATTTGGTTTGAATTGATATTCAAAAGAAGATTAAAGAATAAATTTAAGGAATTTATCTTTGATAAAATTAATGGGAACCCATCCCTAAGAATGTGAAATTTAGCAACTAACTGAAGATTAGTAAGATGAATGGTTTCCTGGGTATTGATCTGATTTTGGTTTCGGCCTTCGGGGTTAATATTTGGGGAATTGTTCTCTTGCTAATTTACGGTTAGTGACTGATGAATTGGAATGAGACGTATGTTGTGTTTGTGTAACACTTGTTTATTATATACGCTAGTTATTCGGAAAGACTGGCTTTATCCCATTCTGAATAACTGATTCGACGATGAGTCGAAGATGAAGACGGTGGTTGAAGACCAGAGGTCTTCACGTCGTTTGGATAATTACTGATGATCTTGATTGGGTCGTACACCCCAGAGGAGCGAATCAGTTAGTGATCGTCCAGACGTAATTGGAGATAGATGGATATGCGAGGTACAAGGTGCCTCCGGTTTCGTTCATACCCAGAACGGTCTTGTAAATGGACTGTGTGTCTGACATTGGATATCATTCTGTGTGATTGATGGATATCGGTTGCATGGAGTGATTTGCCTGTGCGGCATGCTAAGATGCAAATGATCAAGGCTTCTGTTGAAAAGCAGTGTAACACCCCACCTGTAACGACCCGGATTTTGAGCGACTTTGGTTATCGACATAAGCACGATGTCGATAACCAAAACGACGAAAAATCCTGGTAATTAGTGAAAGAAATTAGAGGGTGAGGAAAGATAAGATAGAAAATTAGAATAGAAGAAGAAGAAGAACACAACATCAGAGTAACACGAATCTCACAGCGGAACGAATAAATATATTTCATAACATAACTTTGAAATACAACTTGGTACTTGAATATACATCTCATTATCAAAGTACAACACTTACAACACAGCGGAAATAAACTATAGCTATATGATCCTGAAGCCTCCTGCTCCAAGCTCTTCCAGTATATCTGTAAATCCCGACTACTTGACTGCCCGTACAAATTTAGGCACCCAAGAGTTTAGGGAAAACAACAAAGTAAACTCCGGGTCAGTCATGGGACTGGTATGAGTAAAACAGTTTAAAAACAGTTCGAACAAGTGAACGATATCTCATAAGACCACGCCGCATAACGGAACGGGTTTTTCCCTTATGAGAATCCAAAATATCTTTTATATCAAAAACCTTTTGATATTATAATAATGTCTATCAACCACAGTATATATAATCATCTAGCAGAAACGCTTTCATCTCACGTTCTACATATATAGTATACAATCAAAACCGCAAGCGCGTATTGGGTAATGGATTTCCAACTATGACAAGGTATGGAAACACCTTTCGCTCGTGTACCTCTAGAGAGGAATACACTGGGTTCAACAAGAACATCTTGCAACCCGGCCACACATGACCGACCACTCATTTCGCTTGAGCGTATCAAATGTATATCACCAACAGTTGGGATCAGCAACCGTTTCCCGAATGGGACAGCATCAACAATAGATTTTTAGAAGTAAATGAAACTCTAGATCCGGTGATTATACACCCTACTTCGGTGCGACCGACTTAGCCATGCTGCCTGCCCGATTTCTGTCATTTACCGGATGATGAGGCTAGAAGCTACGCTTTATCATCATACCAGATTCACCTTGAATGCCACATCATCAAATCCATCCAATCACCGATTGATGTCCTCAACCATACATTATGTGTTAGCTAAGAGAAGTTTCCTTCTCCGCTTCCACTCTTGGTACAGTTGGAGAAATCAATATACGTGATCGTCTGGACATATTCTGTCAGACATCCGTCCATACAAGTCACCCAGGAACAGGATGAACCGAAGGCACTATTCTGTAAACAGGATAGCCCTTGCATAACTCCGTCTTCAATTATCTTTAGCATATATGATTCGCAATGCTTATGCCAATACAGAGTGGTTCTTTGGATAATAATCCAACCGGTCTCTCCATATTAACAACGTTAAAATGGTCAAAACTTCGATAGTCTGTGATTTAACTATCGAATAAAAACAAGTGTGCAAACAACGATATTATTTCCCGGAGGAAATTTATATCAATCAAACATCATTCAACATTCATCTCCTTATTTCATTAATCTACTTATCTCTTGTTTCCCTATATTCAGTATTTCTATTTTCTAAATTGGGAAAATATACGTTATTAACAATGGAAAACATTTCCATTTCTTGTTTTCTTTATTAGAAAACATTTCTGGTTTCTTATTTGGAAAACATTCCCAAAGCTCCTTCATTTGGACTTAGACAGATGTTTTAAACAAACCATCGCGATGCCAACTCAAACCATTTCCTTTACTGCCGAACCTTAACTATTCCTTAGTTAAAAACGAAGCCAATCAAGTTGGGGTAGAACTACCTCTCAGACCTTAACTGAACAACATTTCTAACTTTGAAATTGGCAAAGTTCACTTTATATTCCTTTACTAACTTCCTTACTTAACTCTCGTTTGAATAAATCTCTATTCGATTTATTCTATTTGATTTACTCTATTTGATTTACTCTATTCACTTAATCTTTTCGAATAAACTATATTCGATAAATTCCTTTTACTTTCTATTCGAATAACTATATTCGATTAACTCATTTTAACTTCTACACTAATCGATTAACTAACATCGATTATCTCCTTTTACTTTATTCTCTAATCGATTAACTAACATCTATTAACTTCTTTTTAACTTTATTCTCTAATCGATTAACTAACATCGATTAACTTCTTTTTAACTTTATTCTCTAATCGATTAACTAACATCGATTAACTAACATCGATTAACTTCTTTTTATAAACTACGTTTTCCGTTACAACTATTTCCTTTTTATAACGTTTACTTACCGTTACAAATATATCCTATCTATAACTTCTATTTACCCTTACAAATAAATATCCCTTTTATAAAACCGTGTTCGTTTTATAAATAATTCCTTTTATAAAATCCTGTGATTTTATAAAATTCCTTTATTTCAATATACATTGAAATAAATCCTTTTTTTACATCCCAGGGTCTTTTATGATATTTACAATATCGAATAACAATGATCAACATCATTCCAACACACATAATCCATAACAGATTATATAACACATCATATATCAAAATATATGAAAACAGTAAAATAAATGTTGAGGAATCCAGTCGGATTCCTCCAACCTGTTTCCCTGCATCACAGATGTTAAACAATATAGATAACATCACTTTCAGTTCTATATGATATATTCTGTTAAACAGAATCAATATAGAAAATTTAACTAACTGACTAGCAGTTCAATCAAACAGTCAACACAAAGTCAATCAGCCAATATCTAACGGTTCTAAAAATACAACATGAAATTATAAACTGTTCAGAGTTAGTGAGATTTACTCACATTGGCGCGTTAACCGTTAAATAACAGTTTGCGTTATTTGACTCAGTCGGACAATTTATTCCACCATAAATTGTAACGAGTTCGGATTCACTCCTAATCAGCTCCATGTTGTAGTCCATATGATCATGTCGGATCTAACCGTTCGGAATTCTGACACCGTATTAAATAGATACGCATTTTTAAAGTTTGAACCAATTTAAATTAAAATAACTTAATTTACTTGATTAAATGGGCTCACCTCTATCCTAATTGATCGGCCCACTAAACCAAACCCGCAAGCCCATCAGCGTTGAGCTACAGTACCTTTCTTCCTCTCTCGTTATTTACAGGAACCCGCAACTTCCAGTGCCCAACACACACCGTACATCCTTCTTACTTCATTAAACCACAAGTCTTCAAACGCAAAGCACTCGGCTTCTCCCAAATTAGCTAACTCCAGTACATCATGCGAGAACCATGGCTACATCCTTCAAACTCCATCCGCAGATTTCCAGCAATGTCAATCATTTCCATTGGTTACTGCACCTTCGTGACTCCATACATCCACACGCCGAGACCGCCCATAACAGTGCAAAACCATACCAAACCCTCATCAAAACAACTGTGCTCCCACCCATGAACACATGGTTCCCATACCCGAGTACCCTCAGGTCCATGACGTGGCATTCACTCCTCCTTTTGCTGTAGCACCCTCCTCCAATACATGAACTCAGCTCCACCATTCCCTTTCCAAAAATCAATACTCACGCATCTCTTAAAGACAAAAATTTGAACAAAACATACTCATTAAATAAACTCCAGACTTAACCGTTTCAGCACGTGGTACTACCTGGTCCGCTCCTCCTCCCAAACGTATCCGCTCCTTACACATCCTCTCCACCTGACATCAGCTCGCACTGATGAGTTTCCTCACGTCGAACAAAGAGACAAGCCCAAGTCAACTCCTTCAACGTGCTACTCCCCTTCTAGTTTTCAGTTTCGAATTAAAACCAGCACCTTGTTATTCAACTTGCTCAAATTGTTTACTGGTAAACAAAAATGGCGGTTTCCTTTACTTTTGGTAGAGAAAGAATGCAAAAAGGATGTGTAAAAGGAAGTCTCCATATGTTGCGTTATGACTATATATGGTGTAGGGTTACTTTGCTGTGAAGTAATGTTGATGTGGTGTGAGAGGAACGGACCTACGTAGACAACCATAGAGCGGCACAACGAAAAGGTGTTTTAGAGGCTAAGGAAAAACCAAGTATTTAAATACAAATAAAAGACGTGGAGGGTATATGAGGATATACTGTTGTACACATGTGCTCAGGTGGTTTCAACGTGGGACTGAAATCCCATTTTCGGTATGTGTGTTGAAGGAATGGGTATGTTTGGTTTTACAAGTGAATTTTCATGGACTCCCTTACACATTCATTTTTTACGGACCGATATAGACAGAATTGAACGTACCGTTGTGACGACCAACGTACCGTAATCCCATAAATATAATAATACCGGTAGATTGACTCATATTTTGAAACCTCAAAAATGTTGATTTCGGGGTGCAAATACTCCAAATAAAGAGTTGCTTATTAAATTAATTAAAAATTACAGTAAAATTCTAAAAATTAAATTATCACTATGTCCCAAAAGAACCTTGTCTAAATTCAAACCCGATCTCTAGTTATATCGAATAAACCATTTCGGTCGATAAACGATTCTATAGCGACTATTTTAAAATTTGATTTGGACATATCTCAAAATCTACACGACGAAATCCGGATTTTTCTCTTCCGCTAGAAAGATATACTCTACCAGCTCCACACGTTTCTTGTTTCACAGAAATCCGATTTAAAACGAATCCTATACATTCAGTTGAAGTTCGAATCGCCAAATAGCGAACTGCCGCGCCATTTCGAGCTTGTTTATAATTATAATATAATTATACGTTCAAACTATCGTTCAAATAATATATTCGTTATTCAAATTCAATTCTAAACTGAATTAAATATCACAGATGATCTGGTTCACACCATATCGTCATTTCAGCCAATTCTGATTATTTCAGAATTAAATATATTTTATTTAAATTAAATATCCACCATTATTTTATTCCATGGCCATTTAATCCTCTATACCACCATTTATATAATTAAATAAAATTAATTATAATACCTCTACCAATGCGGGTCATTACACCACCTCCGCTAGAGTCACTCACAAAGGGAATGCACTAGCTTTGGTGTAGTATTATCTAGGTAAACATACATAGAAATATTACAAGACAGAACATAAATAAAACAGCGGAAGGAAAAGCCAAATTTCATTGCTTTAAAAATCTAGTAAGGTCTAAAGCCTTTTACATCAAAATGCTATTAAGTCAATTACATCGAAATCTGTCTTGCAATAGTAAAGAAGCATAAAACCATAGTTATAAATCATTCCCCAGCAAAGCAAGCCATAGCCAAGAGAAATCCAAGCCGTACATGAAAGAGCTTTGGAGCTTGGTAAGATCCGAACTAAGCTGTATTCCCACCCTGCGGACCTGGGGGGGGACCAGAAGAAAAAGAGGCGAAACAAAACGGGTCAGTCATAAAGACTGAGTAAGTCCTAGTGACTTTCAGCATAAAAACAGGTAAAGATAACATGGCATGAATAAACTGAAAGTAAACATAAGCATGATGACAAGATAAGCTACAGGAAAGATAACTAAGAATAACCTCATATGGTTTTTGTCAAGTATAACATCGCCAGGTTTCCATTCAAGATAAACTAAGTATAATTTCGCAAGATTTCTATCAAGCATCGCAAGATTTCTCTGCTTTACCATTAAAATATTTCTATGATATCTATTTGCTCTGCACCAACCGTACTATTATCCCAACCCGTGTCATGTGTTGACTATAAAATGATCCCTTGCCCAATGTCATGAAATGATCCATTACTTGGTCTCACGAAAACGATCTATTAATCGATTGGCTCCCTACAAGTCCTATCTCGTTCATGTGTCTGTGTCATACGGCCCTTTCACGAATGTAGTCACCTGTGCTAGGTCCACCATAGGGTGTATCAAGCCCTAGGGTGACAACCACCGACACGAATCAAGCACGCACAGTGTAAACCTACGGGTGCCCAATGCCTGCTTTTTCAACTCCGTACTACGTGCACGACCGTAGTCCGCCTGAACCTACAATGGCGCACCAACTCAGCCGTCGTTCTGGTCGCTTACAATCAGCCCAGTAATCGTGCCCTACCCTGCCTAGTTCCAGGGTACCATGATACATCTAGTGGGTTACTGCTGAAAAGGACCGCGTAACTAGGGTTTCCGTCCAGCAGGTTAAGTGTTGTCATTTAAATTCGAGACTTAACCCCATCAGTCTAGCATGTCAAGTTGGTTAAGTGTGGTCATTCAAGTTCGTGACTTAACCCGTCTACGTTTCATGTCAAATTGGCTAAGTGTTGTCGTTCAAGTTCATGACTTAGCCCTACGAATCATGTGTCAAGTTGGTTAAGTATGTTCAAGCGGTTCGTGACTTAACCCTACCAAACCATCGTGTCAAATTGGTTAAGTATATTCAAGCGGTTCATGACTTAACCCTATCAAGTCATCGTGTCAAATTGGTTAAGTATATTCAAGCGGTTCATGACTTAACCCTATCAAGTCATCGTGTCAAATTGGTTAAGTATATTCAAGGGGTTCATGACTTAACCCTATCAAGTCATCGTGTCAAATTGGTTAAGTATATTCAAGGGGTTCATGACTTAACCCTATCAAGTCATCGTGTCAAATTGGTTAAGTATATTCAAGCGGTTCATGATTTAACCCTATCAAGTCATCGTGTCAAATTGGTTAAGTATATTCAAGGGGTTCATGACTTAACCCTATCAAGTCATCGTGTCATTAATTCATTTATGCACCCCAACCTCTCACATCAGACCTGTTGTTGTGGTCACTGGATATGCGGGGCGGTTCCGGGCAGAATTACACCACAACTCAGTCTGACCTCGGGTTTTCAAGTGCGATATGACCAACTACCCACATTGGATCCTATTGTTTGCAGTAACTGGATTTGCCGGGCGGTTCCGGGCAGAATTACACTGCAAACTCAACCCAACCTCGAGTTGGCCATTTTCTAGTTCATTCTAAATGTCATGTCCATGTTCAAGTTTCATGTCAAGTTCGTGTCTAGTTTCATGGCGAGTTTCATGTCAAGTTTTCAAGGCAAGTTTCATATAAAGTCGATGTCAGGTTCGTGTCCATATCCAGGTTCAAGTTATAACAGCATTCATGTTTCAAGTTTTGCCTATTATCGAGTTCATAATTCATGTTCATAACCAATTCATGTTTTTGCCTATTCTACCCAAATCGTATTCCCATCGCACGTGAACATGAATCGTTCTATACTACAAACAAATCCAAATCTCGAAATAGAGGGAATAGCATCAAAACTATGATAGGCAAAAGAGATGAGCATAAAGTGATAAAAAGGGGGTTACAAGACTAGCATGATATAACTGGAGATAATTGGTTACCACATCACTGACATATAGGATTCCAAATCTAGGCGATGGTCATGATAAACACCGAATAGGCGTGCAAAAGCAAGCCAAATACAAGAATAATGGATCTAGTGGTTTTGGTGTACATAATTGCGAATAAACTAAGCAAGTCACACCCTAGGTATATGATTCAACAAAATGTCAATTCGGTGCACAACATGGTTTTCAACTATGGTGTCATGGGCATGAACAATCAACTATAATATCCTTAGGCCATTAACCCCAACAGTCATTGGTACAAATCTCATAGCTATGAATCATAAGCGACTCATCACAATGATCATGGATAATTATCAAAAATAGTTCTAGGCAAATAGTCATGGACAATTAACAGTAATAGTTTCAAAGTCATGGTCATAGATAATGGTCTTATGTTCATAATCATTGGTAATAATCCTCATAGTCAAGAGTCATAGGAGATTAACCACAATTGGCCTTGTCATAGTCATAGGAAATAGTCTTACGTTCACCGTCATAGGCATAGGCATAGTCTTATTAGTCATAGGTGGTCTTATGTTCACCGTCATAGTCACAGGCATAGTCATATTAGTCATAGGCAGTCTCATGTTCTCAGTCATAGTCCTTGTCCATTAACAATACATTCAACGTCATAGGCATGTTAAGGTTATAGACACGAGAGAATTTGATTTACAACATGAATAGGTCCGAAAGTCAAGATCCAAGACGAACAAGAGTAAACAAGAATCAATCACCATACATAGATCCAATTCCAATTTACAACATGGATATTAAGTTTACAGCTTTTATCTAAAAGTAACTTGAACTTACATTGATTGGCTAAGAGAGGACAAATCGATTCGTTGTCGCGTTGAAACGTCTAACTTGATTAATCTTCTGATTTGATTCAATATGGTCTAGGCGTCGTTGCAGAAGCTTCAATCTCTAGTTTGAATTAAGTTGCTTAAGTTGATGTTGATTAGCTTCTAGTTTTGATTCCAGCAGAGTAGCGATGCCATTTTTATTTTTATTTAGAACAGAGGCAGAGTAGAAGCAGAATAGAATTGTGTAGAAAAGGCTAGGTTTGGGGCTGTTTAAATAGGTTTAGGCAGATGAATCGGACTAGATACATCAGAGCAAACACTGGCCCAAAAATGGGCTTGGGGACCAGGTTGACACCCAAGTCGACTGCCCAGTCGACCTGGGGGGGGGGTCGACTCCCCAATCGACCTGGGTCTGGGCGGGAAATTTCCCGCCGAGTCTATTCTGCGTTTGAAATTCGAATTTTGAATTCGAATTCGAGCTGTTGTGAACTCTGAATATTTCTGAAACTTTGGAGAGCCATAACTTGGTCATACGGACTCCGATTTTCGAAAACTCGGACTCTATTTTATGTAGAATTCCGAGACTAACGCAATGGCGCAACCCGTTTCCCTTGGTTCTTATTTTAAAATTTAATTCTGCCTTGATTTATGATTTTAACATGTTGTTAAAATTCGGGTTGTTACATTCTCCCCTCCTTAAAGGATTTCGTCCCCGAAATCTTCAAGTTAAGGAGAATGTGTCCTACCATCCAATCATCCATCTACTCAATCATCAATCACAGGCATCCATCATCCTTAATAGATTTCTAATACTGTATGAACATATGCAGAAAGTGTGTGTATATGTTCCTTGTCTAATGCAAATGATCTGGCCCGACTGATCTTCTTAATGCAAAATACGTCTAGTGCCATGAGTCCAACATGTATGCAAATAGTCCTAGTCACAATAACACTACATGTGTGCACAAACATCCATCCATATGCAACATCCACATGATAACACATTCAAATTCATCCATAAACAAGTATAAAAACTCATGCGTATGCAATATGAAAGGTGACTGAGCCGATCTAGTGCCTAATGTGTAAATGCATCCACGAGCAACCACTAGCAACCACTTGCAGCCACTTGCAACCATCAATCATAACATGTCTCAAACACATGTTTACACCCAATTGTTCCTACTTAAAGGTATAGTCGAATGATAGAAGCAAGTAAAAACCTTGTGCCTATTAGGCCATGTAAAAACTGGAAATATATGTCATATATATACTGATCAGGAGAAGAATTCCCTAAGCACCAACCCCGGAGATCGAAATCAACATCAGGCTGACACCCAAAGAATTACTCAATCAAACCAATATACGTTTCAAGGAAACTAAGCATGATGGGCTCCTTTTAGGTCACAAGGGAATCCGTTCCTAAAACCAACCCGTATCCTATAAAACCCAAAGAGTTTAGTCAACCCAACGGACACCCTCAAGCCCCAAAATGTATTACTAACAAATGAGTCATACTCCCTATGGGGTTTGCAACAGAAATAAGATCGAGAATAGGACCGAGAGGATATGCATAAAGGATAGCATGCGGGTAAGCTCTACATGAAAACAAGGATCAAGAATATACTCTTAAAAAGAGATATGATGCACATATCTAGTCTTCAATCTTCTAAGTCGCGTTTCCTTGAGCTTAACTCCATTGTGCTTTGACCGTCTTTAACTTCACAGATTCTTAATTCTTGTTTCCAAAATATGAGTTGGAACTCATTTCACTGTTGCCTCTCGTTCCACTTTCACTTATCCTCCTTCTAGTATACTCGGCTCAAACTTAACTACGTACTCATGGTTTCATGCAAGCTCTCCAAAATTCACTAGTGAATCTTGGATCTCGTTCACTTACTAGGAGGTATTCCACACAGAAGAACTATCTCTTGAAAATAACAAATATCAACCATGTTGCCAAATGTACTTACTAAGGTGACTTTCTACAACTCATGCATAAGTGAAATGAACCATCCGCCTTAGTGGTGAACACTACTCGAGCGGATCAATAAATGTATCAAGAGATTCTAGGTAACTAATCATGAGAGAACCCTAAAGGTTACATGCGACTTTGAGGGTATTACCAAGGCACGTCAAGAGTCTAACTACCATCTTTTCAAAACCAAGAATGACACCCTTACTAGATAACTACTCCATTGCTAGAATCAACCCATAGCCCAAAACATAAACATAAGCATTACTTCTAAACTCAACACCTAGCATAGACATTCTCAAATCCAAACAAATCACGAATACATGAGCCGATTCCCCAACAGGATTCGGGACAAAAATGAGATCCTCTACTACGCTAGTACTAAGGTGCAGAGACTCAACTATCGAGGCAGAATTAAAAGGATGCGATGTATAAAAACAAAGTTCCCATGGTATGATAGAAAAGATAAGCTAAACTTTTAACAGAAACGTTTCCATCTCTCTTAGGTATGCTAGTAGTGAGAGCATACAATTGCCCTCTCGACGATCTTGTTCTTTGCCCTTGTCCTTGTCCTATGATACTTAACTACATGTCCTTTTTTACCATACCTACGATGTTCTTTTTTGTCATGGGTTTTATTATTCTTTTACTTTGACCTCTTCCCTTTCACCTTTTCCTCCTTCGTGGATTACGTCTTATCAACAAGTTTCTCATCCTTAGGCTTGTGTTCTTTATCCTCGTTCTTACAATCCTTGTATAGCTTGTTGACAAGTTTCTCGAAAGCTACCTCCATCGCACGGCAACCCTACAAAACTTGAAATAAGATTAGCTGCAGATGGAACTACTGCGGCTACAGATGGAGGTTGGGCACTACTTTGCCCTCCGACATGTGTTGTATGCCTACAAACTATGGAGAAAAAGAAAGAGAGAAGAGACTCAAGGAGAGAATCAAAAGATAGTGCATATGGATTTGGGGAACATGCCTTTCGTAAAACAAAACTTTTCTTTAGAAAAATGCTTCTTTGTAAACGTTTTGAAAATAGTTTCAGAAGGTTTTTTTTTAAAAGCTTTTGCCCAGTCTGGTAACCTTCTGCTCTGATACCAAATGTAACACCCCACCTCCGCTAGGGTCACTCACAAAGGGAATGCACTAGCTTTGGTGGAGTATTATCTAGGTAAACATACACAGAAATATTACAAGACAGAACATAAATAAAACAGCGGAAGGAAAACCCAAATTTCATTGCTTTAAAAATCTAGTAAGGTCTAAAGCCTTTTACATCAAAATGCTATTAAGTCAATTACATCGAAATCTGTCTTGCAATAGTAAAGAAGCATAAAACCATAGTTATAAATCATTCCCCAGCAAAGCAAGCCATAGCCAAGAGAAATCCAAGCCGTACATGAAAGAGCTTTGGAGCTTGGTAAGATCCGAACTAAGCTGTATTCCCACCCTGCGGACCTGGTGGGGGGGGGGGAAACGGAAGAAAAAGAGGCGAAACAAAACGGGTCGGTCATAAAGACTGAGTAAGTCCTAGTGACTTTCAGCATAAAAACAGGTAAAGATAACATGGCATGAATAAACTGAAAGTAAACATAAGCATGATGACAAGATAAGCTACATGAAAGATAACTAAGAATAACCTCATATGGTTTTTGTCAAGTATAACATCGCCAGGTTTCCATTCAAGATAAACTAAGTATAATTTCGCAAGATTTCTATCAAGCATCGCAAGATTTCTCTGCTTTACCATTAAAATATTTCTATGATATCTATTTGCTCTGCACCAAACGTACTAGTATCCCAACTCGTGTCATGTGTTGAATATAAAATGATCCCTTGCCCAATGTCATGAAATGATCCATTACTTGGTCTCACGAAAACGATCTATTAATCGATCGGCTCCCTACAAGTCCTATCTCGTTCATGTGTCTGTGTCATACGTCCCTATCATGAATGTAGTCATCTGTGCTAGGTCCACCATAGGGTGTATCAAGCCCTATGGTGCCAACCACCGACACGAATCAAGCACGCACAGTGTAAACCTACTGGTGCCCAATGCCTGCTTTTTCAACTCCGGACTACGTGCACGACCGTAGTCCGCCTGAACCTACAATGGCGCACCAACTCAGCCGTCGTTCTGGTCGCTTACAATCAGCCCAGTAATCGTGCCCCACCCTGCCTAGTTCCAGGGTACCATGATACATCTAGTGGGTTACTGTTGAAAAGGACCGTGTAACTAGGGTTTCCGTCCAGCAGGTTAAGTGTTGTCATTTAAATTCGAGACTTAACCCCATAAGTCTAGCATGTCATGTTGGTTAAGTGTGGTCATTCAAGTTCGTGACTTAACCCGTCTACGTGTCATGTCAAATTGGCTAAGTGTTGTCGTTCAAGTTCATGACTTAGCCCTACGAATCATGTGTCAAGTTGGTTAAGTATGTTCAAGCGGTTCGTGACTTAACCCTACCAAACCATCGTGTCAAATTGGTTAAGTATATTCAAGCGGTTCATGAATTAACCCTATCAAGTCATCATGTCAAATTGGTTAAGTATATTCAAGCGGTTCATGACTTAACCCTATCAAGTCATCGTGTCAAATTGGTTAAGTATATTCAAGGGGTTCATGATTTAACACTATCAAGTCATCGTGTCAAATTGGTTAAGTATATTCAAGGGGTTCATGACTTAACCCTATCAAGTCATCGTGTCAAATTGGTTAAGTATATTCAAGCGGTTCATGACTTAACCCTATCAAGTCATCGTGTCAAATTGGTTAAGTATATTCAAGGGGTTCATGACTTAACCCTATCAAGTCATCGTGTCATTAATTCATTTATGCACCCCAACCTCTCACATCAGACCTGTTGTTGTGGTCACTGGATATGCGGGGCGGTTCTGGGCAGAATTACACCACAACTCAGTCTGACCTCGGGTTTTCAAGTGCGATATGACCAACTACCCACATTGGATCCTATTGTTTGCAGTAACTGGATTTGTCGGGCAGTTCCGAGAAGAATTACACTGCAAACTCAACCCAACCTCGAGTTGTCCATTTTCTTGTTCATTCTAAATGTCATGTCCATGTTCAAGTTTCATGTCAAGTTCGTGTCTAGTTTCATGGCGAGTTTCATGTCAAGTTTTCAAGGCAAGTTTCATATAAAGTCGATGTCAGGTTCGTGTCCATATCCAGGTTCAAGTTATAACAGCGTTCATGTTTCAAGTTTTGCCTATTATCGAGTTCATAATTCATGTTCATAACCAATTCATGTTTTTGCCTATTCTACCCAAATCGTATTCCCATCGCACGTGAACGTGAATCGTTCTATACTACAAACAAATCCAAATCTCGAAATAGAGGGAATAGCATCAAAACAATGATAGGCAAAAGAGATGAGCATAAAGAGATAAAAAGGGGGGTTACAAGACTAGCATGACATAACTTGAGATAATTGGTTACCACATCACTGACATATAGGATTCCAAATCTAGCAAGATAAGGCAATGGTCATGATAAACACCGACATAAAAGAATAGGCGTGCAAAAGCAAGCCAAATACAAGAATAATGGATCTAGTAGTTTTGGTGTACATAATTGCGAATAAACTAAGCACCCTAGGTATATGATTCAACAAAATGTCAATTCGGTGCACAACATAGTTTTCAACTATGGTGTCATGGGCATGAACAATCAACTATAATAGCCTTAGGCAATTAACCCCAACAGTCACTGGTACAAATCTCATAGCTATGAATCATAAGCGAATCATCACAATGATCATGGATAATTATCAAAAATAGTTCTAGGAAAATAGTCATGGACAATTAACAGTAATAGTTTCAAAGTCATGGTCATAGATAATGGTCTTATGTTCATAATCATAGGTAATAATCCTCATAGTCAAGAGTCATAGGTGATTAACCACAATTGCCCTTGTCATAGTAATAGGCAACAGTCTTACGTTCACCGTCATAGGCATAGGCATAGTCTTATTAGTCATAGGCGGTCTTATGTTCACCGCCATAGTCACATGCATAGTCATATTAGTCATAGGCAGTATTATGTTCTCAGTCATAGTCCTTGTCCATTAACAATACATTCAACGTCATAGGCATGTTAAGGTTATAGACACGAGAGAATTTGATTTACAACATGAATAGGTCCGAAAGACAAGATCCAAGACGAACAAGAGTAAATAAGAATCAATCACCATACATAGATCCAATTCAAATTACAACATGGATATTAAGTTTACAGCTTTTATCTAAAAGTAACTTGAACTTACATTGATTGGCTAAAAGAGGACAAATCGATTCGTTGTCGCGTTGAAACGTCTAACTTGATTAATCTTCTGATTTGATTCAATATGGTCTAGGCGTCGTTGCAGAAGCTTCAATCTCTAGTTTGAATTGAGTTGCTTAGGTTGATGTTGATTAGCTTCTAGTTTTGATTCCAGCAGAGTAGCAACGGCATTTTTATTTTTATTTAGAACAGAGGCAAAGTAGAAGCAAAATAGAATTGTGTAGAGAAGGGTAGGTTTTGGGCTGTTTAAATAGGTTTAGGCAGATGAATCTGGACAGAAATTGGACTAGATACATCAGAGCGAACACTGGCCCAAAAATGGGCTCGGGGACCAGGTCGACACCCAAGTCGACTGCCCAGTCGACCTTGGGGGGGGGGGGGGGTTCGAATGCCCAGTCGACTCCCCAATCGACCTGGGTCTGGGCGGGAAATTTCCCGCCCAGTCTATTCTGCGTTTGAAATTCGAATTTTGAATTCGAATTTGAGCTGTTTTGAACTCTGAATATTTCTGAAACTTTGGAGAGCCATAACTTGGTCATACGGACTCCCATTTTCGAAATCTCGGACTCTATTTTGTGTAGAATTCCGAGATGAACGCAATGGCGCAACCTGTTTCCCTTGGTTCTTATTTTAAAATTTAATTCTGCCTGGATTTATGATTTTAACATGTTGTTAAAATTCGGGTTGTTACAAGCAGAGTCTTGTGTTTGATGATTAAAGCACAGCCTGTGTGGCATAGCTTTGTGTAGCGTTGATTCGTGAGCCTCACACCCCGGTAGTAGACTAGAAATGGGAGAGCACATCAGGGAGGGCATGCGTTTCCTTCTAGTTAGAAGTGGCGTCAGTGGTTTGACACGCCCTTACGAGTTTGACTTATGTGGTTGTTGCTGTTGCAAGGCGCCTCGGATATATCAGTGACTATGTGAAGCCGATGGAGTCATTTGTTGGCTCATTTACGCCCCAAAGGGCGGGGAAACGTAGTGTTCAGGTATAATAATGTAGATCGGTGGACCGTCCCTGATGATCCAAAGGTCACTCGAGCTCTGACCTGGGGGACAGACTAGAGGCTCTCGAATCGGTAAGGACTATCTTTTGCCTTGGCTCATAGATGGAAATTCAACTTCCAATACGTGATAATTGCGGTTTTGATTGTATACCTATATATGGCGACATAGTGGTATGGGACATTCATGCCGCCTATGATTGATATTTATGATTATATATAAAATCAGAAACTAATTGGAAACGAGCTAAGATGGGTGGTTTCCTGGGTACTGGTCTGATGTTGGTTTCGGCCTTCGGGGTTAATACTTAAGGAATCGTTCTCTTACTAATTTACAGTTGGAGTCTGATTAAGCATCAAAAGATGAAATTTAGCGTATCAAGCATTCTTTGGCTATTATAAGGTAAAAACCCTATCCTCCGGCTTGCGTTGCATTGTGTGATGGGACCTTGGTCTTATAATAGCTTCATTTATCTTTATTTAGCATTGCGTTGTTTGTTTTATGCACTGGTATTCTTGGGAGGAAACCCATTCCGTGTTATACGGCGTGGTCCCTTGATTTACCTAACTTAAAAACAAAGATTAATAACTTTTTTAGTCCTCACACCAGTCACATGACTGACCTGGAGTTTATTGTTTTAATCTAAACTCTGGGTGCCCTTATTTTGACACGGGCAGCTAGTAGTTTTGGTTTTGCAGATTTATATTCACAGGATCCTGATTTACAGCTGAAACGAAACTCGGAAAGCTCTGTATTCGAGTATTACTTCTAGTTGTGTATTGTATTATTTTCCGCTGCTATGTAATGTATTGTAATCTCTGATATTTTATAATGTGTAATATTGATTTATACTCTGTATATTCTTGTAATCTGATGGAATTGTTGTAACAAGAAATGAAATGTTCTTCTGTCTGCGTTCCGATGTAGCTTGTTCTCAACTCAATCCAGGCTTTCCTTACCGGGGAAGTTCGGGTCGTAACAACAAACATGAAAAATATTCTATTAGTTGTCAGTAATCCAACGACGAAATTCATTTCGCAAAAATTAGGTGTTTTGACCTTCGTTTCCCATCCACATTTCTACGTTAAAGGGATCCGTAACACGTTTTTGAACGGAGCATCCAGACACTGCAAATTATATACTGTTGTGTCCGTCTAGTCGCGCGGATTACCGAAATATTTTTTTGTTAGTTTCGGTGTTTGATTTGCGCTGAAATTGTGAAAAAGCTTGCACAGTTCATTTTTGAAACAGAGTCATTTGAGATGTGTCCCTTTAATGATCTTACATATCTTTCTAAATATTTTAGGTCTGCAAAAGATGTCTTTTTATTTTTTTAAGCCAACCATTTTTATTTTTATTCTTTAGTTGGGCGCTTTTGTTTATAGTTAAAAGAAATCATGGCATGCACGTCCACCCTTCTTTCTACGTGAACCATGCTTTCTTCATGACAAATATAGACACCTCACTTCATATTAAATGATTTGCAATGAACACGTAATGTACATGCACCCTATAGCCTACATATTAAGTGCATGTATCATCACACTTTTAATAGCTTTAGGATGAAGTGTGCTTGCTCCTTTTATATATATTCTACATGCATGGAATGGAAAGACATTTCCATTTGCCTATCACATTATTTTCACCGCAACCCATCTTTATGTTTCTCCATCCATTGAACTTTCTCTTCTTTCCATTTCTTTTCCTATTACCTTTTTTTCTCCTTCTTTACTTTTGTAAACAAACTCACTCAATATACATTTCTTTTGCACTCTCTGAAAACAAACATCAAGCAAATTCGTGCTCATGCATGGATTCATATATATATATATATATATATATATATATATATATATATATATATATATATATATATATATATAACCATGAGGCGCATGCATGCAACAGAGGAAGAAGATGTGTTTGGAGCTTTCAGTTCCTGGGTGCTAGCATATGTTGGGGTGAGGTTTATTTTTTCATATAATTTAGTTATATTGTTTAGCTTAAGATAGGATTATAACTTTGTTAGTTTAACTTAAATGATTTAAAAAGAAAAATATATGTAAAGAAAAGACTGCAATTGGCTTTAGACTTTGCTACACTATTTGGTTGGGAATGGCATAGACATTAGTTAAGATAAATTTGCATATATATATATATATATATATATATATATATGTGTGTGTGTGTGTGTGTGTGTGTGTGTAAAACTTGAACCCGGTTTTGTTTGGAATATACGTAGTTATATTTTGTTTTAAAAAACCTTTTGTAATGTATAAGCTTTGAATTGTTGAAACCATATTTTAGTTGTGCTTGCTGGAACCCATGAACTATATAATTATAACTAAAATTTGTTTTGAAAGCTTTAGCAGGTTGTTCAAATTTTTATGTCATTACAAATTTTATATACTTGTATTTTAATATACGTGTAAGTTAGAAGCTATTGTACATAGCAACATGTATCTTTATGTAAAAGAGGGAAGTGCTTAGTTGTGTGTGTGCTGTGCATACATGATAACATTTATGAAAATAAAAACCTTGTACTATATATATATATATATATATATATATTTAAAGGGAAGTGTTCTATGCGAATACCTGTAGCTTGCATGGTGGCATGCAACTAAGTTGTCCCTTCTAACCTTTTGTTCCATACGTTTTGCAAATTGCATTCTAATGCATGTAAGAATTTGTCCACTTTGCCGCATAGCTTCAAGTCCTTAAAAAAATGGAATTACTTTTACTAATCAAACTTTGCTCGGTTTATACGTGTCTTAACCGTAATTTCTTTGTTCAGTTCGCTGAAGTTTCGGTGTTGTTTCGGTTTCGCACCTATCTGTTATCGTCTCTACTTCTGTGCCACGAAAGGTGAGTTTTCTCACACTTGCAAAATATTCACATTTTGTGAAATTGGAATCATTGATTGATTTGATTATTTTTTTGTTGGTTGCTATTTTAAATGGACATCTAATTTAAACTGTTAGAAATAAATTGACCGTTAGTTTATTTTTGAATTAAATTGCTAGTTAATCCCCGACACATATAATCAGTTAATTATTGCAAATTGAACTGTTTTGGATAATGGTTGTGATGGATGTCTATTTATAAATATATTGAACTGTATGGATGTTTGTCTATATTTTACATCATTGTTATCACCTTGGATGTTACGGGCATCGTAATAAACTATCATTTCGAATAAATTAAGAAATAGGTTGAAATGATACATACCTATGACATTTGAACTTTGGATTGAAACATATATATCCATTCCCTGAAATAATATTTTTTCTTTTTTAAATAACTGGTCACTTGGCCATAAGATAGAGAATTATTATACGGACACCGGATTGGTTAAATCTATTAATTTTAGAATTTGTGACACTGATTTCAATAAGTGATTCTGTGTAAAGAAAATAAATTGAAATCATTTAAATTTAATTATACATTGGAATTCGAAATGTTGAAATTGAATTGTTAAAATAATTTATAAAGGATAAAAAATTAAGTTGTTATATAAGATACGATTGGATGTATCGAAATTAAATTATTTCAAAGGTTTAAATCCTTATTTAAACTTTGAAATTAAATTCGAATTAAATGGCTTAAATAAATATTATGAACTTGAACTTGAACTCGGATTTGATTTGAATCGAATAGATTCAAATAATATTTTGAAATTGGAAGTTATCCTTTAAATGGGATTGTTCTCAAATGAATTTAATTGTGGAACTGATTTGGATAGGATAATTGGAAATCGATTTGGTTTGTTTTGAGACTTGAACTTAGGTTCAGATTTACTGAAAATGGAAAGAAACCGCGGATTTGAAATTATTTCTATATAAATTATTTTCTGAATTTTATCCCTTCGATATTTGAGGTATTTTATATAAATTGTTTCCAAATCCTATTCTTTCTGTATATATATTAAGTAGTTATTTTATAAAATATTTTAATATACATAACCATTTTCAATACACAAGCCGTTTTGATTTCCAAACTATTCCAAAGCTCCCAACTATTTAAAATTATTCAAAAATTTATTTAAACCCCAAAACTATTTGAAACTTGTAAACTATTTTAGAAGTGAAATTATTTATATCTAAATATCTGATTTAAAAGTAAATATGATTATTTCGATGTTAAAATCGTAAATGAATTCAAAACTATTTTTGAAATAAATTGAATGATTCGAAGGAAATGTGGTTAATTGAAGTTATAACCAATTATTGAATTTGAAATTTATCTCAAAGTGAATATGAATTTTGAAAGTAAAGATTATTGTGAATAAAATAATATGATATTTTAAAGTGAAATTTGTTTAGGTGAATATGATATTTTGATATCATAATGATTCACTTTTGAAACATAAAAGTACCAATCGGTGTGTAACGTGATGTTTGGTTGTTAAAGAGACCGGGGCCTCTTATTGACATACTCTTTGTCAATGTTGGAACCACTTTAACAAATGTGTACGCGATGGAATTCCAAAAATTAAGTAGGATGAATTTGGAGGCGATTATTGGATTTGAAGAAAGTGAACGATAATGGATGACCCCGACACTTGTGGCGATTTGAAATGACTAAAACAGAAGTCGTGCCAGACCAAATTAGGCTTGACTACCTCTTAGTGGACATCTGCTCTTCGATTTTCCTGGGCCTCGGGTCCATACTATTACTATTCAGTTATTGTTGTTTTTGTTGGTGCCCTCGCTGGGATGTATTTCCCTTTGATTCGATATGGGATGGATGTCTACGGTGGGGCCTTTAGGGGTAACCACCAGTCTGGATCAGGCAAACTGGTAGCATACTACCTTGGGTATTGCCTCATGTGCCTTGTCATATGTTTATCCTTATGCGAGACAATTACGATTTTGATATTGGCATAGGTCTATAGGGTACTCACTGGCTACCGACGTTCTACTGGGTGTGTTATAGGACCTGCATAGACCATGTGCTAGTAAACCGTGTAAGGGTAATCAATATAATCCCACTTACACTATTTTGATATTTATTTTACTGATAGAAACTATTATAATAGCGAAATTACATTATATAGTTTCTAGTTTGACGGATCTTTAGGAGATGGAAATTCCCGTAACATCTCTTGAGTTATGTATGTGCAAGTTCATATGATGCTGATTTGACTTAGATGAGAATATTTTTGCCTGATCTGAGTTTATTTTATTTTCACGCTAGTACGCTTGGGTCAAACTTGACATTCTAGTTTCAAAGGTTATCTTCTGAAGGATGAAGACGAAGACAGTATACTATTATTATTACTACTATTGTATTCCACTACAATTCTGCTGCATTACTCTGTATTATCTGTTATGTATATAAATTGTATAACTCTAATGACAATGTATGACTCTGATAACTGTTGTAAAATAATCAAATGTTTATTTTAAACAGCTTCATGAATTATTATTTGATTATTATATTTTGTTCATTCCGTTGCGAGATTTTGTGCTTGTTTTCTTCTTTCTTGCTGATTCTAGATTAATTCCCTCGATTATCAATATTTTTGATTATAATGATTAAAGATGTGGATCGTCATCTAACGATCTGTAAATACGTATAGTTTTGAGTTAGACATGTTTGGATTATTATCGATTCAAAGGGTACAGATTTCCAGGTCGTTACATAGTTACACAGCCGTTACGCCACTATCCCAGTGGAATTGCTTGTATTGTAGGTTTGCAGTGGAATCGCTCGCAGCAATAGGTTTTGCACCCCTCGAATTACACTAGAATAGATAAGTAATAATAATCAAAGTGATCCCATCGAGTGGGATTCTAATATCAATGGATATTGCAATCAATGGAGCACCAACGTAGATACAGTTTTCAATTTTTAACAAACACTTTCAATGAGTGCCAACGCAACCCCTCTCACTAGGAATTGCAATTTTCAATGGAAGGTACTTCTCATATCTTCATTCCGAAAACGTACATAATATATATATAGTACTTCATTTCACGTTTCGCATATATCGCACTTACATAAATATCAATTTACATACGATTTTATATTCAAATCATGTTTTCCAACATATCATTTTCATATAAATTCTATTATATAAGACTATTATTTCAATCAGTCGTCTTCCAAATCAGTGGTTTTCGAATTAATCTCATACTTTTATAAGTCATATAAGTTCCAAACATTTCAAATCACAATATTCATAAGTCAATAAATCTTCAAAATTTTCATTTCAGTATCAATTTAAATAAATTTAAAATAGATTCCAGTATTCAATGTCCTTTCAAAATTTTAATTTCACACTTACAAATCGGTTGATTATCAAATACTCCCAAACAAATGGGGTTTTACATTTCGGTTATCGATTTTCAATCGAATCTTTATATTCAATCATTTTGGATCTTAGATTATTCGAATTGGATATACATACTTTATCAAAATAATTAAGTTACATATGACATAGTTTTAGAAAAATAATAGCTTGATATAAAATAGGTTGGAATAAATAAATAGATTTTTGGAAAATAAGTTCAATAATTAGATAATTCTGAAAATGGGTTTGATAAATAGATAGGTTTTGTGAAATGACTAGCTTGATAAAAATTAATTTGAAAAAAAATAGACAGGTTTGGTAAATAAATTAGATTGATTCAAAAAATTAAATTTGAATAAACTAAATAGATTTTTAGAAAAAAGGGTTGCAATTATAGATAATTATAAGCTAATGGTTTAAATAAGATAGATAAGGATAATGCTAATTTGAATAAAATAATTGTATAATAAACAGTATTGATTTCCAAAATAATCCAATCTGAATCAATTATCCATATTCAAAATTTAGTTAATGTCGGTTTCATTTTGAAGTTAAACTCAATTTAGCTTCAGACCCAATTCGGTTACATTTCAAATTGAACTGAAGGGTAAAATTAGATCACATATCGAATTTCTTATTTAAATCTTCAATTTTAATTTGATTTGAAATTTAAACCTCAATTTTGACTACATTCCAAATTGGACTAATTGTTTGAAATTTCTATTCATAATCAATTTCTTTTGAGCTTATAAGGATATAACTCAAGATTTTAAATTTCATTTGAAATGATCTAATTTGCTCAAATAATCAAAAAGTCCAATTTTTTATCAGTCGTTGGGAATTCAAACTTGGTTGTTTATTCGAGATATATTTTATTCGAGATGTACGGATTAGACAGTCCAAATATATAGGATTATATCGCTCAGTCCAAACTCGTGATACAATTCTGAATTTTATTTCAATCATTCAAAATATACTTATATTTGTATATTAAAAGATATTTCAGAAATCAAATTCGTATTATCAAACAAATAAGTAGCAAAGCAACCTATATTGGTTTCCCTACTTTGAAACTCGATAATGAATCCCAACGACAAAAAAATTATCATCTAAATTATTTTCTAGTGACAAAGTGGGTTCTCCATTCAGATATTTCCTTTTGAATTTTTTTTTCATAATCATTCAAAAACACATTTTTTTTCTAAAATTACTCGTATAAATTACTAGTATGTTCAGATAACTTAAACATTTCCATTTCAAACATTTGAAATCAATTTCAAAAAATATCCAAAATCAATTTCTCAATATTTAGTGAAACAATCTCTTTAGTTTAGCTAAATCGGTATGTCATTTCATTTTCACTGTATACATTTTATATTTCATCAATGGTTTAACATCTGTAATTTATTAATCTGAATATCAGTTATCACCCATTAGTATATCTTAAGTATACTACAATAAAGACAAGCATCGATTTACTGCTACGAATATATTGTTCGAAAATTCATAACTTTCTTTATATTTAAAATTGGTGTTTTTTATACAAAATTTATATAATAAAAATCCTTTGTTGGAATTCAAGAACAATCATTTTTCAAAACCATTATGAGATTTCAAAATACTTAATTCAATATTAGGTTTGTTAATCATACTCATACTATATTACTAAACAGTTTACAAAATACAACTTGATTCAATCAAATTAGTTAATACGCTATACTTATATTTCCAAATAATCTACAAAACATAACCTTACTTATGAAGGCTTATTTAGAATCCTATTCAATTCAAATAATATTTTATTTGATATACAAATTTATTTAGGTTTCATTTACTTTCAAAAGTTCATTTGGTTTCATTTTTTTGATATACTCAAATTTGTTTCAAATTCTTTCTCGTCATAAAATTTCCAAAATTTCAAAATACTTCATGTTTCAAATTAACTTATATTCTAAAATATTTTATGTTTCATGTCAATTTATACTTCTGAGTATACTTTAATTCCAAATACTTCTAAATACTATATACTTTAAACATACTTTATTTCAAATAAATTTATATTCCCAAAATACTTTATACTTTAAATCAAATCTATTTTCAAGGCGCTTTATATCCTCAAATTGATCTATTTCCCAAAATTCTTTATACCAAATTACTTTATTTTCTAATCGATTTATATTTCTGAATACATTATGTTTTCAAATTGATATATACTTCAAAAGTACTTTATAATTTCAATTCCAAATATATTTTTCAAATTAATTTATTCTAGAAAAATACTTAAATTTTCTAAATACGTTGTCCCTGGAGATTCTGGTGATAATTATTGTTAAGCCCCTTAAGTTAAGCTTGTATAAACCAAAGCTTTGGTACCTACTTTAACGACCTGCCTTTTTGACCACTTCAAGTCGGTAATTAAACTAACTTAAACCGCTCGAAACGACATATTATTATTTCTTATGATGCTTAAACAGAATCAGACACAAAATCATTGAATACAATTTCTTGGATTGGAATATTTTTTACAAAAATATCATGGTTATACAATATTTTTACATAGCGGAAATACATAAAATTTTAATTAAATAAAATTTACAAAAGTTGTTGAATCAAAGTGTGCGCGCCTTCAAGTGTCTCTAACTTTGTCAATTGAAATCTTTAAGCTACAACAGTCGGACAGACCCAAGCGTTTATGCAAAACACAAAAACACTCGAGTCGGAATAACTTTATTCAAGTAAATCAACTTCAATAAAAACTTAATATAATAGTCAACCCTAACCTTTATATTAAATTCTAAATCACAAAATAAGTATTCAACACAGGCACCCATGTAAGAATAAATAATTTAAGAAAAATCATAAAGCAACACATCAAGGAATGACATGTTTTTATAAACAAGCAGGGGCACATAATTAAGGTTTTTCATTCCATGAATGAACAAGCAGGGGTACATAACTAAGGTATTTCATTTCATGAATGAGTACAATTAAAAGGCAAGTTCTGCATGACAACAATTATAAGCAAGGGTTCACATGTGATAAATAGGGTGAACTAATACCTCTTCATGCAAGTGACAGATTTTAGGGAGAAATTTCCAAATCAAGACCAACGCATAGTAAGCATTAAAATGTAACATCGTTCTAAAACCACGATGAAATGCAAAACCAAAGTACCAACATTTCAACAAATCATTAAATTCACGGCCAGCCAAACCAAAAAGAGAACAATAACCCACTTATACTATTATACTATATTTTCTATTGACGGGGAAACACTTGAAACGAAGTTAATCATGAGGTAAAACACACCTTGAATGGTAGAAAATATAGTGCAGGCAGAGGATGAGGTGGTCAAGCTGGACAGAGGCTAAGGAAGATGTATCTTGATTTTAACCAAAATTATTATTGAAAAAAAGTGAACAAAATTTTGGTCATCTTAAAATAAAATTTTGGCCCAGTTGATGTTAGAATCTGAAAAAGTCATAAAGATAAAAGTTGTTGTTCTTTTCTTTTCAAATAAAAAATGATTTTGTTTAAGATTTGAAGGAGATATGACCAAAATAGCAATTATCCAAATTTCTAAGTCAGAAATCTGAGTCAAAAAATGCATCTTTAAGATTGACAGTTTTGACTTGGAAAAATACGAAATCTGGAAAAATGTTCAACATAAAAGTTGTAGCTATTCAATTTTATACAATTAAAAAAAAAGTGAATTCAAACTTTATAACAGGAAGTTATGACCACTGCAACACAGGCCAAAAATCTAGAAAAAACAGAAAATAAAAAGGTCTTTGGTTTCAAAGGCAAAAGCAGTCATGGCTTGGGTTTATGGTTTGTTTGGGTTCGAGTAAGGTCAACAGAGGATGAAGCAAGGCAAGGGAAAGAGGAAAAAGAAGAAGGAATTTTAGGATTCTAGGGATTTGGATTTTAGAGAGGAGATGAGAAGAGAGAGAGAGAGAGGAAGATAAGATTTATTTGCCTTGATTTCTTCCTTCATTTGCAAATAGATTTTGAGGAATATTTTCTCCATGAATTTTTGAGATGTAGATCTATATTCAGAAAGGTGGAAGAAGGAGAATGTAACGACCTAGAATTTTGAAATCAATTTAAATTTGATTTTTAAATTAAACTTATAAGCATTTATGGACAATTTTAAAATTTTAATGATTTAATGCTATTTACATAGTTTTAGAAAGAATTTTTATCACACGATCTCGGAATTCAACGAAACCAATTTTAACGGATCCAGAACATCGAAAAATAGTAGGATTCGAAACTTTAAATTTTTTGGAGTTAGTATGTGAGCATACGAAAAATAAACGTGTATCGGGTCAAGCAGTCAAAATTAAGCGAAAACGCAATAAAAATATAAAACAGATGGTCAAACGAACTCGAATTATAGCGAGACTTGTTCCGTTGGATCCAAAATTAAGAAATATGCTAAAGTTCAAAATTTCATGTCAGACGGAATTATGATGTGATCATACGAGTGATAAACGCAAGGTTAAACTAAAACACGTTCACCATTTTAACTAAGCCTTAAAGGCAAAAAGACCAAATGACGTGTCAACTATCCATGGATGTAAGGTGTGTTTCGTCACCTTTAATCTCCCTTCGCTACCTCATCTATCCATGTGAGCTTCCCTTTTATAAAAACATTCTCCTTTCCTTCCTTTCTTTTCATTTTCTCCTTAAATCTCCTTCTCTTACAAGCTTTTTTGCCATGGATGCACCCACCTCCTTCCTTCCTTAGGCACTTCCTCCCACTCTCAAGTCCTCCCGTATTGCGCTGCCCCCCTCCATCCCCCTCCCCCTTGCCATAGCCTCCTCCCCTTTCCATAGCCTCCTCATGTCCATAAACTTCCAAAACACCCTTTTTAACCTAAATTTGCAAATACACCCTTTATTAAACATGAATTAAATCCACCCTCCCTTACCCTCTTGACCCCATGACAAGGATCCATACCAATGACTGACCCCCACTATTACAAAAACATGTACCATACCCATGGACGAACCTTCTTGGACCCCATACCCCCTACATTTTGCTCCATATACCTAAATCTCTATTTATTAGTGCGCTTGCCAAGTTTAGGAAACCCCGTAGCCTTAATACTCAGTCCTGTTGGCTTGTGGAAATATTTGTAGATACCGGAAGAGTGCCGAAGTCATGTGAGAGTGTCCGTCTTCCATCCATGTGAAAGTTAGACGGAGTGAGACCACGGTGAGAAACAGAAACACATAAAAGGGCTAATTATAATTAACTGTTTATTAGTTAATTAATTTGAGTTTGTGATGGTTATCATCATGATGATATAAGTTTATTACCATGTTTAATGATTTTTAATATGTTAAACATATCATTTTTATTTGATATTTGTAATTACTTGGGTATGTGACACTTAAACAAAAGAAATGTTGATTTGTAAAAAGTTTGAACCTCAAATGGTCTTGGGAAAGTAATTCACAAGTTACTGGTAAATGGATGTTGATATGAACCTCACTTGAGTATTGAAATGTTAATTGATATATATATATATATATCAATTGATTGAATTTGCGATTAATCTGTTGATTAACAAACCTGTATAAGCGTTATTGATTTAAGGCTTATACGGTGAATTTCACTCAATATGTGGATTGGATGTTGTTTGATGGTTGATGTAGTGTAATATGATACACTGATTGAAAATGACCAATAATATGTTACTATTGGTCCAGGTTAAGTCTCCATCGAATAAGATGGATTTTAATGAATATTTTATTATATAATAACAGGCTAAAAACTAAAGTTTGAATTCGACATCCGATTTTGGATGGAAACCAAGTTTATAAATTTATGACGAATACTCATAACAGGAACAAATTAATTTGACTTAATTTTCATAAAGTTAGGGCTTGTTCAAATTTTATTTTCAAAGTTAATAGTAACCAATAAAAGCGAAGTTTGGTTATATGGTGAGTTTTAAAAGAACTTCCTTTACAAAACTTTCTTATTTATTTTTATAATGAGTGTTAGGAAAATTTGGATTAAAAATAATGAAGTTGGAAAAATAATATTATCTTAATGATTTAAATATTGTTATAATACCAATATATTGAAATAATTAATTTTTGAAGTGGGAAAATTAAAATACATATTGAAAATAATTATATGTAATTTATATAATAAATACATGTTTTTGAAGCTAGTCAACATAATTTACATTATGCTTCGAGTTATGGTCGGAATAGAACTCGTCGTGCAACGATAGTTTGCGAACTTCGACTTGTAACTTTAAGCAAATGTTCCGAGAATCCGACAGTCGAATTTTCCTGAAATTTGAACCGCTGTGTTCATAATGAAAAGAGCTTTCTAACGATAATAAGAGTTTTAAAATCTAATGGTTATTTTTTGAGAAATTCCCAAATCAAATTTGAAAAAAAACAGCGCAGTAACCAATAATGGCCTATATTGAAAATTATTAATATAGATTATTTGTATATGATAAAAATAGGGAAAATCATTTTAAATTATTATAAATGATTTGAATAGGGTTTCAACCAATTATTTATGATTTTGAAGAATAAAATTGATTACGTAGAAATTTGGCTATTTGGGTAACATCTTTTATAATAAGTTTTGAAATAAGGATTTTAATTCGTAAATCGAACATGATCCTTAAGTAAAACTTTTATGTAACAGCGTAAAATTTTGGAACCAATTTAAAATTTATGTTTAATTGATTTCCATAGATTTTAAATATTTTAGATGAATTATTTATGGAATAAACGATTTAAAATTTAGTCAAATCGAAGTTAGAATGTATAAACTTTAAAATTTAATTAAAACGAACACGAAATAGCGCGGTAGTTTGAAAATTTGATTTTAAACTTCGAATGAATATATAGAATTCAATATAAATTGGATAAAACAAGAAACGTTGAGATGATTTGAATTATAACTTTCTAACGAGTATATGAAACGGAGATTTCACTTTATACATTGTAAGTTATGATTTAATTAAAATTTAGAATAGTCGCTATGGAATTCATATATATTCTGAATATTATATATAGCCTATAGAAAAGTTACATTTTGCAAACGACTTCCATTTTCAATGAAACCGCTTCCATTGAGTTCGGAATGTCGTTTAGGTGTTCGAAAACTGTAAACATCGAAAGCTTTGAAGTTCGAGAAATTTTGGTCTTTTTTATCGAATATAAGACCAAAATATAAATTTTTGCATATGGACGAATTTGGAATCGAAACCATTTCCATTGAGTCAAAAATGTCGTTTAGGAGTTTGAAAAGTATAAACATCAATATACTCCGAGCTTTGGAATTTTGGCACCTTAGTTAGGTCTTGGTTAAGCTAACCTAGCTCACCATATAACCCAAAATCATCCTCCTACTCTTCATTCATTCAAACACTTAACAAAACTTAGAAAATGGGGATAGGGAATAGGAAATTAAAATTCCTAAACTAGATTTTGCGAATCCAAGCCCATATCAAAGGGAAAATCAGAGAGACAACATGGTTAAGCTTCTCCATCCTCCTCTTCATCTTCTCCAAGTTGTTTCCTCTTTAATTTGTGATGATTCCTATGACCTAATTCTTAGGAAATGTGTTTATATGGTTATAGGTTGTTGATTCTATTGTTTTTATTGAAGAGAGGTTGCTCTAGCTTATCATTAGATTGATTTCTTGCTTCTAGCAAGCAAAGGTGAGATCTTAGTCAGTTCTTAGTGCCCATCCCACAAGCTATTGGCTTGTAAAGTGTCATTTAGGTTCATTTAGAGTAATGTATATGCGTATGAATTGGTTAGAGATGTATACACTTTCCGTTTCATTCGTGTCAGCTTCATAGAATTGAAAATTATGATAAGGATTGTCCACACGATCTAATTCATATGTTTCAAGTTGATTTGATGATCTTGTGTAGCTCCGTTGCCTCCCCTACAAAGTCATAAGGCTTTACAATTCGCTTATATCGCATTTGATTGCTTTGGTTAGAGAATTTAGTCATTTTGGGATTTATAATTAAAACCATCGCAAATATCTTGTATGAATGTTTATGCATGTGAGTTTGTTGTCATAAGCTACCTTGGTGAGTTTTAAAAGACTCATTTGCATGTACATAACACCATAGGCCTCCAAGCATGGGTTGATATCATTTTGAACATGTTTTAAGCCAAATTGTACCTTGGAACAGGATTAAGACGTCTGAATATTTTGGGGCAGACGTCTGACCTGCCCCAAATAATTATAGTTTCAAGCAACATAATTAAGATGTCTGAAATTTAACTCAGATGCTGGAATTGTAATTTAGACGTCTTACCAAAAAAATTCAAACGTCTGAAATAGCTCAAAAATGAACTAAATCCTTACTGGTTCAGAAAAATTCAAATTCAGACGTCTGAATTTTTCATTCAGACGTCTGTATCCTGTTTTTCTGTTGTTGACCAGTGGAAACCACGGTCAACAGTTTAGACCCATCCAGGCTCTTTCACGGCCAAGCTTCGGCCCATTTCGATTTCGTTTGAGACTTGTCAGTTTCTCTGATTCGCAGATTTCAACAGCCAGATTCTTACGAAATCGTTTAATAAAATCATCAATTAAAGAATGACGGAGTGGAAACTAATGGTGAGAATTCTCTCACTTAAACTACTTTTACAGTTATTATAGCTATGACTAAATATATATTGATTGCGTATGATTGCAATATTTGTTTGGTGATTGGTGGATGTCATAGTTTTAATGTTATCATTATTAATCTGTGAAAATTGTATATGATTTCACATGGATTGTGATGTAAACCCCACACGGGTATTAGGGTGATAATTTTACACATCTCCCAAGTATGAAAATAATAATCATTGAATGTTGATTGGAAACCCCACACGGGTCTTCGATGATAATAACTTCACACATTTCCCTTGTGTTTAGTTGTACGTCAACCAATTGATTGACAGGCTGTTATAAACGTCATTTAATTATTTAATGCTTATACTGATAGTTATTTTGGTTCGAATCCATGTCAAATACGTGAAATTTCAACCTAAATAGACAGAATCTATGAATTAAATTGTAGATCGAAAGTCATACCTTTCAAAGCTTCCTTATTTTGCGCAGTCGAGACGAGATCTGGAATCAAATCGTATCTGAGAGTGACAGGTGATGCCACCACCTCTAGAGGAGTCCACAAACGCCTTTTCGATCTCGTCACACGGAATAGAGTGAAGAGGATGTCGGTACTAGCCGATGGAAGATTTTCCTTTTCCTATTTCTAGGGTTTTCTGACATTTTCTATTTGATCTTATCCAATAGTTATGTATATTAAAAGGAGGTCGGCACATCCTTTTAAAAGTAAATGGAAACCCTCAATAATTGGAACCCTTAAAATCTCCTATTACCATTTCAAAAAAAATTGTATATCAACATTTGATATATTTATTTTGATATTTGCTTAATAATGGTTCTCCCTTTTATAGCGTTCTAGTTGTGTGACCCTATAGGTTAAAATAACGTTGGCAATAATTTCAAAACATATTTAAAATTAAAAACAGTGAGCGACATCTAGTAATACATCACTGCTACCCAAGTTATAATAATAAAATCAACGATTAGATACAACCTTTCCGTGACCAGTGTATCAATGTAATATAATCCTTTTAACCAATATATCCAGGATTAAACTAGAGGCATGGATCGTATCATCTTCGTTATAATTTAATCCGTTTTTCTTGATCGATGAGTAGACTGTTTGAAACAAATCAATATTTGAGCACGGCCATGCATTTCACAGTCTCACTCAATCAAGAGGCTCGTGGATATCACTACAAATATATCGTAGGGTTCAATTCCATCTAGATCATTCATAATTTTTATTCGATTCGAGATGTATCCAATAATCACCGTTATCGTTACTCTGTTACGAAATAACTTTAGATGATATCAAAACACAAATATTCTCGAATAAAATTATAATGATTTCAGGTCTGAGGACCATTACATCACTGTCACTATGAGAATAACTTATGATACTGTTAATTATATTCAATGGAGTTATCTCACGGTGGGTCAGCCCAATACGATATTCTCCAATATGTATTTATATCTTGACTTTAATATCACGTATATTAATGATCAATGAGATGTGATCATCAGTCAATCAATATACTAGTCTCAACGCTTTATTGTTGTCCTATATAAACAATAAAACTCAACTAGGGACATTTAAGAATTATAATACTTAATAATTATATAATCTCAAATTCAGTCTTACTCGAACTATATAATTCCGTATTATTATTCTAAGGACTTCTATTATATTAATATTATATTACGCAGTAAATATAATATAATAGAATAATATTTTATTCCAAATAAAATAACAACATCAACAGTGTTATCAATCTCATCAAATGAATTGCCTCTAGGGCACAATCTCTAAAATATACAGTTGAAAATTGCACTTTGGAAGTGAATTAAATGTTTAATAGTTGTTTATCACTATTTTTGAATACATGCATTGTATGAAATCCATATAATTAAAACTATATGGTAATTGAATGAGTCGCATCCCATTTCAGAATATAAACAAATATTTTAAAATAATATTCAGTGGAGAATCAAAATATGATTTTGATATCTGATTTCAGATGGACACGAATGCATTATGCAAAATCGTAATAAATGCTTTGAAAAGATTTTGGATGAGATATTCCACATTTTTAAGGATAAAAGATATTTTTTATCTAAATCAACTAGTTAACAACTAGAATAGAGAACTGAAGGAATTGAAATAGTTTTTAATCTAATCAGAATTTTCCAACGTATGAATTGGAATTAGGTTTGAATAGAAATAATCTTTAGAATATTTTGGGTTCTTTGTTAACGATGTTTTTAAATGACATTAGTTCTTAAAGCCAATTAACAGTGAAGTTATGATTTGGAATTTATAATCATTTAGTTAAGATTAATCGAAATTTTCCAAAGTAAAGTTTTCCAATTTAATATATTAAGTTGGAATTGAGTGGGAGTCGATTTAGTGATAATCGAAATGATCTTCTGTGAAGGAACACCGTTACTATATTTGGAATTTAAAAGGCCTTGCCGTTGTTCCGCTTATAGTATTAGTCTGATATGGAAATTTATAACGATTATATACTGCTGATTTCCGGGAAGTTTCCATTTTGATTGAAGATGATTTAGGTATATCGCGAACTATGTTTTAAGCAACATTGGTTCTTTAACCCACATAAATACAGGATTAATTTTCCTTAAGTTGAATAATCATTAAGTAATGATTTTTGAGATTAAAACTAAATGTTGTTTTAATGAATCTTTAATTAGATTGGAATGTGAATGAGATAACTAAGTTCACCAAATTCAAGGAAATGATCGAGAATGGAGTACCATCAGTTTAACTCCATTCGATAGTTCATTCTTTAATAAGATTCGAAACATGAAATGGTAATTAATTTTACCGATAACACATTGGGTGTTAGATATGGAGTACTACCAGTTTTTCTCGATCGGATGAATAGATTGGGATTGGGATATTGGGATAATAAAATAAATGATTACTTCGGTAAGGTTCACTAACCCCTACTAGTATAAACCTTAATTTGGTTTAAGTTGTGAAAAGATGATACAAGATCTTTTGCAATGGTTTTAAAAGAAAGATTTAAACAAGAAGTTTAAATGAAATAAATCTTGATAGGATTTATGGGAATAATTCCCAATGTAATGAACATTTGAATAAAAATATATTATGGATTGGAATAAGGCGTATGACGTTTTTTTATAGCACTTGATTATAAGATACATGAGTTATCAGAAAGACCAGGTTTAATCTATTCTGAATAACTATTGCGACGATTAAAAGTCGAAGAAGATGGTGGTTGGAGATCGAAGATCTTCACATCATTTGGATGATTACTGATGTCTTGATTAGGCTGTACACCCAAGACGAGGTAATAAGTGGTAATCGTCCAGACGTACTTGGAGATCGATCGGATATGCGAGGACCTCTCTCTTGTATTGGACATACGGGGCAAGGAATAAGGTGCCTCCGGTTTCGTTCAGACCCAGAACGGACTTGCAAATGGATGGTATATCTGACATTGTATTCCTTTATACTGTATTCGTTGATCTCTGCTAAGTATATATCTGTTTGGTAGCGGAGAATTTATTCTCTTTCTTAACACCCTTCTCGGAGACGTACGAGCTTAGAGGTTATATATTGGTGGAAATCAGTGGTATGGCATGGATTGACAGTGTGGCATGCTGAGATGCAAATGATCAAGGATTATTGAAAAGCAGAGTCTTGTGGTTGATGATAAAATCACAGATTTAAGTAGCACAACTTTGTGTAGCCTTGATTCGCGAGCTTCACACCCGGTATGAACCAAAAATGGGATAGTGACTGAATGGAAATGGACATATGTTAGTTCTAGCTACGAGTAACGTCATGGTATGGAGCCTAGACTGTTTACTTATATGGATGTTGCATATTATTTGATGGAAAGCGAGGTACCTTTGAATAGACTTGAGTCACCAATGGCTCTTTATTGGTCGACGTACTGACCAGAGGTTCGATAGAACCGGCTAACATATAGTTTATGGTATAACTAATCATCGACGGATGACCGGCCATGAAGATCCAAGGGTTCACTGCAGGGGGATCCTGAGGCATTTGCTAGAGTGTCTCGGAATCGGTGAGGATGATCCCTTACCTCAGTTCATAGATGGAAATTCAATTTCCAATACACGATTTTACGGTTTTATTTGTAAACCAATATGGCGACGTAATATAATGGTACCTACGCCGCCTATTGTTTGCAAACAAATTAACAACTGTAAACAACTGTTAATTTCGTTCGGCTTTCCTAAACAACATGGATTGTTGTAAAGGGTGTCGAACTCTAGGACCAAAAATTATTTTCCTAATAAATCCAATCAAGTTATTCTGAAATTTTAATTAGTTGAAAATAATAGAAAATATATGAAAAACGAGATTCTAATAATAAAAAGCAATCTAAGAGCAATGACATTAACTAGATTAACATGAATTAATAAGCAAACAAATTAATGCAGATTTAATTCATGTTTCTTTCACAAACATGAATCAACCTTAATTAGGTTTCTAGAAATAAATAGGTAAATAACGACATGTATAGCCTATGCAGGAGCTACGCTCTTAAACAACCATAGGCTATCAGGACAGATTCACTATTTTATTTCTAAAACCCTAAAAGTTAGATCTAAATCATATAAGCATTAAACCGAACACGAATATACCATGTGAAGGAGCATAGCTCTTAAACGACACAGAATATGAAGGTTCAAATCTAACCCTTGGTTCAGATCTAGATCTATATACATGAAGTTCTAATCTCTTTGGCTATGTGATTCATACGGAATCTAATCTAAGTGTCATCACATCCTAATTAAGGGAGATTATCTAGACATAACTAAAGAAGAAGACAAAAAGAAAATAAATAACATTAATAAAATACAATAGAGTAAAGAGAAAGGAACAAGAATGATTTTATTCCAAGAGAAAGTTTACAGAATAAAACCCAATGTAATTCTAAATGAACAAGATACCCATGTATTTATAGTTGATATGACAAAGACTAATTGGATAACTACACAATGTGGGACTAAAGATTTATCCCAAATAACACACAAGCCTGTGTGAACGCAGCTGTAGAGTGACAGACCTTGCAATTGAGCTAATGTAAATGTAGTGGTCATGTTGTAGGGTGAGAGACCTTGCAAATGAGCCAATATGAACACATCATGAGTTTTTTGTGAGCCAAATCTACCTAACTGAACTCTGTTTGCAACCGTTCTTCAAGCTTTAAACTCTTCAAGCTTTAGTAATTTCAAACTTCACTCTTTTTAAGCAAATTCTTCATGTTTTATCCATCAAATGCTTTAAACCATGCTTTTTACCAACAATCTTAAAACACAGCTATAAATACACAATATCAGTTATTTCAAAGGGAAAACAAGATAAATAAGCAGATAAAATATACACATTTACGTGTATATCACCTATGATTGATACATTTATATTTGAAGTTAATTTCTTCACTTATAGTAATAATAAAAGATGAAATTTCGCTTATCAAGCATATTTGGCTATTATAAGGGAAAACTCTATCCTCGACTGCATTCATTGTGTGATGGGACCTGAGTCTTATAATAGCTTCATTTTTCTCTTTAGCATTGCACTATTTATTTTTATGCACTGGTATCCATGGGGGATAAACACGTTCCGTGTTATACAGCGTGGTCCCTTGATTTACCTTATTTTAAAGTAAATGTTTAATAACTGTTTTGAGTTCTCACACTAGTCCCATGACTGACTCGGAGTTTATTATTTCTACCTAAACTTTGGGTGCCCATATTTTCTTCACGAGCAGCTAGTAGTTTTGGTTTTCGCAGATATTTCTTTTCACAAGATCTTGTATTACGGCTGGAGCTATACCCGGAAAGCTTTGTATCCATGTATTTCATTCAGTTGTGGTAGTTAATGTTTCCGCTACGCATTATGTTTTATGTAATAATGTAATTTCTAAATCTATGATATTTTTCCGTTGTATATTATTTATGCATACTCTGATATATTCTCATACTCTGATGTAATTGTTGTAATAGCAATGAAATGTTCTCATGTTTATGTTCTGATGCATCATGTTCTCAACAAAATCTGCGTTCTCTCGTCTCTTCAGAGGCCGGGCGAGTTCGGTGCATGATATTTTCTATGGTTAAAGATGACTTTTGAAAGCTAAATGACTTAACCAAGTTGAGAATAAGATTTAAATCTTATGAAATGAAAACCAATAAAAGAAGACTTAATTGGTTGATTAATAATCCAATAAGAACTTTTGTTTTGATGCTAATTATTCGAAAAGACTAGGTTCAACCCATTTATACGATGACTAAAGACTGGGTTGAGTAATTAGATGCTTTCTTCGGACTCTCCATGGCTCTATTATGTTAATTATCTTTCATTCCTCTGTGTACTATTTGAAACCATTATGTATAACTATTGTGATCGATGGGATGTTGTAAACTCTTATATTACTTTTGATATACATTATGTATTGTAATGCAATGTTTATCTTATGTTGTTATGTTAATGTGTTATATTCCAATGACTTTCTGTTCTTCAGGGTATCGGGAGAATGGGTCATCCCATTTGGTATCAGAGCTGAGGGTTAACCTTAGTTCTGGATATAACATATTAAACGATTCATCAGAGATGGAATCAGTAGTATTCTAGGATGAGTGACTCATTAGAGATAGGATTAGTAATATCTTAGAATGAGTGCAGTAGAATAGCACACACCCTTGTAGACCCATACCTATATATATATATATATATATATATATATATATATATATGTCTTTATGCTCTTATGATTTCCTTAAGATGTTTTTTCTGCTGGCTTAACGCTTTTCTTGCTATTTGCAGATATAGTAGAAAATGAGTGGTAGAGGTAGAAGAGGCGGAGGAAGAGGAAGGGGCAACCCTACTGCTGAAGTTCAACAACCCAACCTCATAGAAGCACCGAATGAGCCAGTTGTGCCCCCAAAGCCAGAAACAGATCTGGAAGTTCTAGCAAAGAAGTATAAAAATCTGGGATGGGTAACATTCTTGGGAAAGGAATCCATGATAGAAGCACAGGCTTGGCTATGCTCTTGCGAAAGAATCTTCATTGGCTTATGATTAAATGGAGAACAGAAAAGGTCCTTTGCCTCTTGGTTGCTCAAAGACGAAGCCCTAATCTGATGGGAAACAATTACCACGACAAATCAAAAAGGAGATTTTACATGGGATCGTTTTAAAGAGGTTTTCGAGGAAATATATATGCCTTCGGAAGCAATTTCTCACTTATATTATGAATTCTCGAATCTAAAACAAGGCGATATTGAAAAGTCGGTGTGTACGACTTAAGCTGGATACTTATACGGATATAGCGAAAATAATAAACTAACTAGTAATCTTCAATAGTTACGCAGGTAAAAGCTAAGTTATATAAGTATATCACATATAAAAGTAAAATGCGATAAGTAAAGACACCAGGAATTTTATACTTGTTCGGACTTCCCGCCCTACGTCCAGTCCTAAAGCTCCTCTTCGGAATTCACTATCACGCCCTCTCTTAACCTAAAGGAATAGGTCACAATACACCCGAGCACCAACAAAGATGTTCCGCCTGATCACCCACACAGGACTTCAAAATTTACAAGTGTTTTGACTCTTGCATGTGTTCTCTAATCAACACATAGTATTCACGATGAAGTACACCCTTCCTATAATCTTATCCTCAAGTAATTAAAATGTTTGTGAAGATTGGAGGAAGTTTGTTGCTTATCGAATCAAGAGATGTGAAATGTTATCAAGGATTCAACAAGTAACTTGAATTTATGAGAGCTTTAGAATGCAAAGAATATAGAAGTGCAAATCAGAAAATAAAGACAATAGACTGAGAATCGGTGATTTGAAAAACACGTTTGTAGTGCTTGTATAGTTGTAAAAAAGTAGCATTCCTTCATGAAGAGTTTCGGTAAAAAGTTGCGTCTATTTCCATTCATAATTAAAGAGAAATCTCTTCATGAAAGAAGGTGACTTTTCATAAAAAAGACTTCTGTTTCGAATCAGTCAACTGGTTTAAAAATCATCATTCGACTGGTTGAATCATACTTTAAAACTTTTGGATTAAAAACCTTTTAAAACTAGCCGTTATGTGCAGAAAAACGCTGACCAGTCGACAGGTCATATTTCTACCAATCTAATGGTACAGCTGAGTCTGTACATTAAGGCTTTTCAAAGCCTTATATACATATATATTTATGCTTTGTTTTGTATATTTGTGTTATACTTGAGGATATATTTTAACATAATTCTAACATGACTCAATGTATATTTATAACCTTATCTCCATGACATGATTTCCATTACTCTTCTCTTTGTTGACATTAATCAAAATTCTTGTTTTCAACATTCTCCCCCTTTTTGATTGATGATAACATATTCGAATTTCTCCCCCTGAGTATTTTCTCCCCTTGAATTTCTGCAACATTTTGTTAGTTCATAAATTTATGAATCTACAGTTATGATTCCTGCAACAAAATATTAGCACATATATTTTCAATAAATAAATTTATTATTATAAGCATAGAAGATATTACTATAAAAAGATCCCTTGTTGTGATCATAGAAAATATAACTCTCCCCCTTTGTGATCAATTAAAAAGTATTTTAAACACTATAAGCATAAAGTAATCGAATAATCTTTTAGAGATCTTTGAAAGATATAATTCCTAATTCTCATCAAAGTCTTATAAAAGAATTCTCTAAAAGGGGTTTTGTAAAGATGTCAGCAATTTGACTTTCTGAGTTTATAAATTCTAAATTGATGGTTTGTTTTTCAATATTATCTCTCAAGAAATGATGTATTATATCAATATGTTTAGTTCTAGAATGGTTTACAGGATTCCTAGATAAATTTATTGCGCTTGTATTGTCGTAATAAATTGTGGAATTAGACAAGTTTATGTTAAAATCTTTATCACATAATTGGCTAATACTTAATAAATTATGTTTTAAGTTTGTAACCAATAAAACACCAGAAATAAGAAGTGAATTAGATATACCATAATTGTTCACATCGCCTTTGCAGATGATATATCCTTTGGATTTATTTCCAAACGTGACAGTTCCTCCTTTTGAATAAACGATATTTGTTAGCATCTCTTTATCTCATGTTATGTGTTTTGAGCAACCAGTGTCGAGTATCCATTTTCCTCTATTTCTGTTTAGTGGGACAGAAATAAGTACTAACTAAAACTCCTTTTTGAGCTAATCACGAACATACATTGGTGGAACCTGCAAAAAATAAAATTTATAATGGTACCCACTTCCTTCGTTAGGGTCCTAAGGGTTAAGTCTTAGGAAGCCAAACCTAAAAGGGTTAAGGATCCTTTTTGGAAAAATAATTATCATTATTATGAACAAAATCTAAAAAATTCTTAATATATTTATTTCTAATAAGAACATTATTGGCTTTTGGAACTTGTATACTAATATTTCCCGTGTAGTTTTTCTTAGTAGCACTACAAGAAAAATACCCTATTGCAACTAGCTATTTGCAACTAGCTATTTGCAACAAGTGAAAAATGACAGTTGCAGTAGATGAGATTTAGCAACAGGCCTTTTTTTGTGTTGCAAAAAGCTTATTTTTAGCAATGACACTTCTCTTCTTATTGTAAAACATACTTTTAGCAACTGTGCTTCCATAACAGTTGCAACAAACATATTATTTGCAACTGCGCTTCCAAGCCAGTTGTGAATAAATATCTTTAGCAACTGTTTTCGCCGCTTGCAATAACTATATTTTTTTACAATAGGTAAAGCCCGTTTCGAAAAACATACTATAAAAATTAATATCAGCTTTTAATGCTTAAAATTAATTTTAAATAGTTGGTTACTATTAAATGATTAACTACTAGTAATTATATAATAATTAAGATTAATATTTGATAATTATTAATTATAAATAAAATTTAGGTTCCGTTTGGCACAGGTCCCTGTTAAGGTTTTAAATTAGGCTCACATCCGGTCCAACTTTTCATGTAAATTAGGTCCCTATTTTTTGTAAAAACATCAAAAAAATTAAAAAAAATCACGAAAATTCATTTTTAAATAAAAAACGTACACATCAAAAAATTCAGGTGTTAAAATAATCAAAAACCACGTCAAAACCCAAAAATACACGAAAACAACGAAATAACAGGTTTCTGCATCAAAAGATGCACCTATTCGTAAATAGTTGCATACATTCATGCTTATATTTTAGTGTTGCGTCTAACTGCAGTATAAATGCATACATATATGCAACTAAATAGCATTATACGCATCCTTTTATGCATATATTCATATTTGACCTGTATTTTCAAGCATTTGCCGTTTTCAGACATTGTTGCACAAATTTATGCTCGTGTACAGAATACATGCATACATTCATGTGCATATTCAGAAGCCGTCATCCCTTTTAAATTTGTTACACACATGCATGCATATATACCGAACAGTTGCATTCATGTATGCAACTTTTCGTAATACATGAACCTCAATTCAACTTTGTGTGTGCATACATGTATGTGACAATTGGTAATAGTTGCATATATGTATGCGTATTGTAACATCCCATAATTTTTACCAAGTTGATTGGATTTTTAATACATGAATTTGGATTTTTATTATATAATGTTGGATTTTCTGAATATATATTTGTTCTTATAAGGTTTGAACATATGAATTTTTAATTTTGAATAAAGTATCTTGTTTTATTTTATAAATTATGATTTTGTATAAGGAAAATTTTATTTTAAAAAATTTACAAGATTTCATGTTTAAGTAATAATATTTTCTAATTTTGATAATATTGATGTGTAAATGGTTTTTGTAAAGGATAATTTATTTTATGATTTTTGCAAGAATGATTATTATATTTTATTTTGGTAAATTATAATTGCATTTATAAAATTTTATAAGGATTGATAGGCATTTATTCTAAACCATTTGTTAGTGTAAACTTTGGCAAATTATATGATAAGTAATATAGATAAATATTTCAACTATTTATAGGTTGTTTTAAAGATTCTTTAATGATTTTTAGTTTGAAATAAGATTTTTACATGAAGGATTATTTTATTACTTAAATAAATTATAATGGTGGTTACAAAATCTATAAATTTGTAGGATTGATAATTATTTATTTTAACCATTTATGAATTTTGGTAAGGTATAAATATATTATATAAATATATTTGATGAATCATAAATATTTTTGGAATATTAATAAATGATAGGCATTTTTGATAAACTTTAAATAATATGTAAGCATTTGAAATTTGGTTACATTCATGAATGTTGCAAAGGTGTTACTAAAATTTAATTTAATTTAAATAAATAAATGTGCAATTTTGGCAAACATGCATGTTGTTGATTTTGTGGAGAAGACATGTGTTCTCCTATGTGTAAAAATGCATGTAGTTGAGTTGCCTAAGTGAGCCATGTGTCCCTTGATCCAATGACTAAATTACCCCTCTAAATGCCTATATAAGGAGAGCAAAACCCCATTGAGTTATTCACTTCATCCATTAATCACTTGCGGTGAATCTCCTCACGACATTTTCTTCTTGTTCTCTATTTTAATTTTCCTGTATATGAAAAATTCATGTTCTCCCCAATTAAAAATCCACATCTTCCAATCTATTCAGTTTTTGTTGAAAGGATATGCACGAATATTGTTCGTATCATCGTTTGTGATTTTTAGAAATTAACAGATCCTGTTTTCATCATATATCGAAGGAGAAATCTCAAATATACTGTAAAATGGAAAAATTGTGTAGAAACTTCGAAAAATATAATCTCTCAATCCACTTTGAATCAATCGATGCCGTCACCACCTTTGCGATCAGCAAGGAAGGTAGTATTTTTGGTGCAAAATTGGTTTGATTCCGTATCGATGATTTGTATTGTTCGAAACTAGGGTTAAAGATTGGCCAAGAATCAGACAACGATAAAGGAATTGGCGAGCGGCGTTGCGATGAGAATGGAATGGGCTTCGATGTGGCAAAAATTGGTGGAGTTCGGTGCAAGAACAAGAGGTGCGACATATTGGGATGCGCGGATTTTTCCTCCAAGTCACGGCATCATGGGGGGTTCGCATTTTAATGTGGTTGACCGGAGCTTTGGCAAGTTGGTGCATTGAGACGAGTAGGAGAAGAGAAGTTCGCGGGTACTTTCCGATTGATGAACGATGAAGAGGATGATTGGTGCATGTGCACACGCGGTGCGTGAAAATGGGTTACAGGACAGAGAAGAAGAGGGAGGTGAGAAGAGGAAAGAAGAAGGAGAAGAGAGAAGCACGGGTTTGGGTGTAGAGCAATTGGGCCGGGCCTTTTTGATATGGGTATGCTTTATTTTGTTTTATCGATATTAGTTAAAAATTCAAACACCAATATCTCACTCGTTTTAAACCAATTTACTCACTGTTGGATCCGTTAGGATCGTATCGGAAAATAGAGCGGAACGATATATAAATTTGATAATTTTGTTAAGTATAAATTTATAAAAATTAAATAAAAAGCCCTTATATATAAATACATATATATCGAATATCGTTATTAATTTAATTTAATTTCGATATATAATAATTAGCAGAAAAATCTCCAACTGCTAATGGACGTGAACTGAGAACAGTACGAGTAGCAGTGACGGTATTCGTTGATCTATTCTCTCTGGTAATGAAGATTTTTAAGCTCGACTGGTGAGAACTTCTAATTTAAATTATTTGTTTAAATTAGTTAATTATAATTAGCTAAGATAATTATAATTTGTTGATGATGATTGTGTGATGGATGTTATTACGTGAATGAATGCGCATGTAGTTAGATAAAACACTGAATACTGAAAGCGTTATCGACAGTAACGCTTGTGCACAACTGAACTGTTTGTTGTTAATGATAACGATAATTCATTATCATCTGATGTATATGGTTGATTTATTCTGTTGTATGATACACACACAATACCATGGTTATGTGATTATATAGGTGATCGATTTAGGATCTTCTTCCTATATACGATTTTATTTAATTCTTAAATAATATTTAAAATTTTGGTTTTGAATTTAATATCTACTTTTAAATATGGAATTAGGATTTGAAACATGATTTGGATTATGTATTGTTTTTTATATCTATTTGAAATTTGGTTTTGGTAAAAATATTTTCAATTTAAATTCAAAATAAGATTTTTGAATTTTGAATATGGTTTTTATATATTATAATAATGATATAATATACACCAGAACTTTCTAGGATGACAGAGAGGATGGTGTCTAGGCTTGGGTTTGGAAATTCAGTTTCCTGCTCTCCCTGGCTATCCCTAACTGGTACGACAACGGGATGGTAAATTCGAAATCGAATTTGAAATTTGAAACTGTTTCCAAATGATTTGGAAATATAAATTAGATTGAAAAGGACGTGGAAATTTATAATCAGTATATGGTTGAATAGAACGCACTATGATGTGACATTTCGTAGATATCAAGTTCAAACTATGAATGGCTATGACTTGATTATTTTATTTTGACTTGACTTGAAATATGGCGCATTGGATTTCAAATAGTATCTGAATAGAAAGAACAATTTCGATTTTTGACATATGAATTCCTAGTTATATTCAAAACAATTTGAAATACGTGTAGTTACCAATCATAATGGAAATCAAATAAAACAAGGTTATTAAATTGGAGAAAGTTTATGATAACTCCAAAAATGGTGATTAGAATTGGAATACTTGCATTTCGAGTAATCTTAAATCTATTTGATTTAAAGGGCTATTTTAAATAGCAGTACTTTGGTAACATTTCCAAAATTTATTTTTAGTTTGGAATTTAAAGCAGGAACTATTATTTGACTATAAGAATGATTTAAAAAATAGTTTCGAAGATTTTTAAAGTATCGAGAATACCTATATGGGATTGAAATGGGTTTTTCAAATTTTAAATTTGGATACGATTGGAGAAAAATCTTCGGATGTTTGATATTAATTTTGTTGATGGAAATTCATATTATCTGAGGAATTTAAAAGGTAATTCGCTGTTATTCCACTTGTAATATGAGTTGGATACGGAGATTAATATTGAAGATAAGTCGATGTTATTTCTATCCAGATCAAATATCAATGAGTGAATAAATCTTTTAATTAAGATATGGGTTTCTTCACCTGATTGAAATGAGTTAGATAGAAATAATTTTCGATATTTGGTATAAAATTTCATGGTGTAAATGAATACTATCTGGGGAATATGGAAGATATTATTATATTGCTATTCCACTCATGATATTCGTTGATTTTGAGAATTTATATCGAATATAAGTGGGTAAAAATTTCTGTGTAATTTATGATCCAATATCGATTGATTTGGGTTTTGTCGTGAATCGTATCTTCAATAATATCATTCTTGAAACCCGATGAGATTGAATGGTGGAAATTCATATCGTAATTGGGATTTAATCAAATCTTTGATTCGAAGGAATTAAAGGTAAGAAATTAAAGCAAAGGTATAATCTTTGATTTCAAAGAAGAGATAAGAGGATAATGAAATGTATGAAATTATAATAATTCAAATCTTGAGTCGTAAATGAATTGGTAAATATTTGGAAGGAGATTTGAATTGAAAAGCCTGTGTGAACCATAGCTACTGTTTTAAGTACGCTTGTTACTTGGGAAGATCGGGATCGAGTATATGTTCGAAACCCATTCCAAGTAATAATACGACGTTATGAAGCAATTCAAGACTCGGTAAACAAATGAAGACCGGGAATATTTAAATTTGTTTAGATTGATTGTGATTAATGTCTCGGTTAGGTAGGTCACCGATACGAGGTATGAGTTACATGAGACCTGAACATATTTAAGTATTTTCGGGTTGTTGTTCCGTTCAGACCCAGAACGAATTCGTATGGATGGTGTGTCTGACGTTGAAATTGACCGCATAGCACTGATTTCCGTTAATGTATATCGGATTTGTGAATATATTATCCTCGTCTCTAAGTCATATGAACATAGAGGGTATGCATTGATTGAAATCAGTGATATGTCGTGAATTGTCAATGTGGCATACCCGAGTTATGAAATGAGCTAATGATGATCAAAGAATGGCTTATCAAAGCATCGCGTTGTGTATGACGTGACATCGACAAAGCTCACACCCCCGATTGATGAGAAACTAGCGGTTAGGTTTTATACTTATATATGAATTGATGATGAAGCTGTGCAGCAGTGGGAAACCACTTATGAACCTGGGGAAGTTGGGTATGTTCGGGGGGTCGTGTCCGATCGAAAACCGTTGATCTGCCATGACGATGTGTAGTCGGTGTCCGCATGATGGATGAAAAAGCCATTGAGGCACTTCGTTTTGTATCCCTGATTGATCTTTCGTGCCAGGAATCATCAAGTTGGAAATCCAATCTCCAATACGAGCCATACGGTTTTGGTTGGAATATATATGGCGAGATAATATTAGTGGTATTATGTCGTCTAGAATTAATATATTTAATTACGAAATTTCTTTTTCACACTACATGATAATATTAAAAGAGGATTTTCACGTATGAAAGCATGTTTGGTTATCATAAGGTAAAACTCGCCCATCTGGTGTGCGCTTGCATTGTGTGATATGGGACGAGCTTATGATAGCTTCATTTTTCCAAAGTCATTGCGAATTCATACGCATGGGTATTCACATGGAGTAAACATGTTCCGCGTTAGCGTCATGGTCCGGTGAATTTCCCAACTTTAAAATAAATCCTAAAAATAACTGTTTTTGAGTTCTCACACCAGTCCCACGACTGACCTGGAGTTTATTGTTCCTTTCTAAACTCTGGGTGCCCATTAATTTCCACACGGGCAGCTAGTGTTTAGTTTTGTAGTTAAAGGTCGTTCGAGCAGGATTCAGAGCGCTTTAAGAGCTGGAGTCCACGCTAGAGTTTGGAGCTTCCGCTATATCATACAGTTCTTCCGCTGAGAGTATATTTTCTTTTCTTCCGCTGTATATGTTGTAACTCTGATATTCTGTGTAGCTCTGATGTAATATTTGTAATAAAATAAAAACTCTTGTTATTTTGTTCAATATATGTATGTACCCATAACAATTCATCTTTGTGAACGTTTTAAGTTGGTTTAATTACCGGCGAAAATTGGTCAAAAAGATGGTTCGTTACACATATATTGGTCCAGATTTTCAACGTAAAACACTATATGAATATATGCATGTATGTATGCTATTATTGGCAATAATTGCACAGAAGTATGCAACTTTTTTTTTTGTGAATGCTTCTGGGAATATTTCCGATATTTTTTTTTAGTGAGTGGCGCATTTTTTTGGTCAAAATAGGCAGAAGGTGGAAGTGGCAAAGCAGCAGGCGGAAGGGAGAAAAAAGGAGCGGCAACTTCAAAACAGGGACCGGGTTTATATCTAAACTTTGGGGGGGACGTGGCTTGCATTTTAAACATAAATAGGGACCCTAGCCTAATTTCCACTAAAATTTAAGTATTATAAAATGATATTTATAACAGATAATTAAATAATAATAATAATAATCAACAAATAACACTAATTAACATTTAAAAAATAACTAAACAAAAAATTATTAAATAGCAATAAATTAATAGTAAAAACTAATGGATAATAATTAATAATTAATTTGAATTATGAACATGTTTAATATTAAATAGCTAATAAATTTATAATAAATAAATAAATGATAATTGATTAATATTACTATTAGAGCCTTACAACTTTTTAAATGCTTTAATTTCAAATAAATTTACAGCAATATATTTCGTGTGGTGCTAAGGGCACCCCAAAATACTCTCCTAATACCACAATTAAATAAATAAAACTTATTAAATTTTGTATGCTTCGTAATACCACATTACCTTTTCATTCTAAGCTCTCGTTGAACCATTATTTGCTGAACTAATCACATAGTAAGCCATAATCTGAAAACCGTATTTAAGAATATCAATGCCTACTTCATCTTTCCTACGGTAAAATTCAAATTCTTACCGTTTGAAGCTCTAATATTTCACTTCCTCTTCTACTTTGCTTAATTCAAACCTTATTCACGGCTTTTGTATATTTAGGCATGCATTCTTCTTTCTCGTTATTGCTGCGGCGTCGCTATTGTTGATCGATCGGTTGAAGAACTAGGATTTCAGAACGGAATTAAAGAGGAACGAATAAGAGACAAAAGGGAAATAAGGAAACGGTGGTGTGGTAGCCCCTATTTTTTACATATGGTATTAGGAAGAGTGTAACGATAATTCTTGTGGTATTATTTAGTGGCGGTAGTAGGAAGAGTATTTTGGGGTGCCCTTAGCACCACACTATATTTCTAATTGTTTCGTAACCATTCCCGCTGCCTTTCTACATAATTTCGTTTTCTACTTTTGTCCCTAAAACCCTATAATTTTTAGCAATAAGGTCTTTTTCCAATTGCAACAATTCTTTTACAAGTTATAATAATTAAATAATTAGTTATTAAGACTAATGCCTAATAGCATTATTTATTAATACTTGCTATATACTTAATTTGTAAAATTTATGTACACACAAAATAAAATAAAATTATCATGCTTTAATAGTATAAAAAACATTTGCTTAAACGATAATTATTTGTTAAAAAATGTTCAAATACATGCATTGTCTTTATACAATAAAAATAAAAATGAAAATGAATGGCAATAATGTACTCGGCATGTAACGACCCGGAAAGAGTCGATCTTGGTTATCCGATATACAACACATATCGAACATCCAAGGATCGAAAATAACCGGAAAGTTAATAAAATAAATTAGAGGGTGAGAATAGATAAGGTAGAAACTTAGAATAGAAGAAGAAGAAGAACACAACATCAGAGTTACACGAACCTCACAACGGAACGAATAACATATAATAGATAACATGTTCTTGAAATAAAATCAGTATATGTATATAATAAAATTATCAGAGTACAACACTTACAACATAGCGGAAATAAACTATAGCTATATGAAATCCTGAAGCCTCCTGCTGCAGCTCCTCAAGTATCTGTAAATCCCGACTACTTGACTGCCCGTACAAAATTGGGCACCTAAGAGTTTAGGGAAAACAAAACAAAATAAACTCCGGGTCAGTCATGGGATTGGTATGAGTAAAACAATTTAAAACAATTCGAACAAGTAAACGATATCTCATAAGACCACGCCATATAACGGAACGGGTTTTTCCCTTATGAGAATCCAAAATATCTTTATATCAAAAACCCTTTTGATATTATAATAATGTCTATCAACACAATATAATAATCATCTGGCAGAAACGCTTCCATCTCACGTTCTACATATATAGTATACAATCAAAACCGCAAGCACATATTGGGTAATGGATTTCCCACTATGACAAGGTATGGAACCACCTTTCGCTAGTGTACCTCTAGAGAGGAATACACTAGGTTCAATAAGAACATCTTGCAACCCGACCACACATGACCGACCACTCATTTCGCTTGAGTGTATCGAATGTATATCACCAACGGTTGGGATCAGCAACCGTTTCCCGAATGGGATAGCATCGACAATAGATTTTTAGGAATAAACGAAACTCTAGATCAGGTGATTATACACCCTAATAGGTGTGACCTACATAGCCATGCTGCCTGCCCGATTTCTGTCATATCTCGGTTGTGAGGCTAAAGGCCATGCTTATCTCTGACAGATCACACGTTTATTCACTTTGAATGTCACGTCGTCATACCCGCCAAATCACAAATTGATTTCCCCAAAAACACCACGGGTATACAGCTAAGAGAAACGAATTCCTCTGCCACCAAACGTGAATACGTTTGAAGAGATCAACTTACGCGATTTATTAGATATACTCTGTCAGACCTTCTTCCATACAGGTCATCCTGGGACTGGACAAACCGAAGGCACTATTCAGTACATCGATCTTAGGCAATCTTTACCTAAGATTTATACAACATCCCTTGCACTTTACTCCGTCTTCAATATATTCAGCATACTTAATTCGCAACGCTTATGCCAATAATGAGTGGTTCTTCGGATAATAATCCAACCGGTCTCTCCATATTAACAATGTTAAAATGGTCAAAAACTTCGATAGTTGGTGAGTTAACTATCAAAGAAAAACACGTGTGCAAACAACGATATTATTTCCAATGGAAATTATATCGATCAATCATCATTTAACATTTAACCCTTTTAAATTAATTCGCTTATCTCCTGTTTCCATATATTCAACATTTCTTAGTTTCTATTATCAGAAAACATTTCTGATTCTTGTTTGGAAAACATTTCCAAAACTCCTTCACTAGATTTAAACTGATGTTTAAATCAAACATCGCCATGCTAACTCAAACCATTTACTAAATTCATTTAACCATCATTCACTATCAAACCTTAGCCATTCCTTAGTTAAGAAGGAAGTCAATCAAGTTGGGGTGTAATTACCTCTCATACCTTAACTGAACAATGTTTTAACTTCAAAATAGACAAAGTTTATCTTTTAAACCTTTAACAAACTTCCTTACGTAACTCTCTTTCGAATAAATCTCTATTCGATAACTCCTCCCTTCGAATAACCATATTTGATAATCTCTCTTTTGAATAACTAGATTTGAATAAACTATATTTGATTTACTCTATTCGATTAACTCTTTCGATTAACTCTTTCAATTAATTCTTATCAATTAACTCTATTTGATTAACTCTATTGGGTTAACTTTTTTTGACTTAACTCCTTTCAAATAAACTATATTTGATTAACTCCTTTAATTCTATTCGAATAAACGATATTCGATTAACTCCTTTAAATTCTATTCGAATAAACTATATTTGATTAACTCCTTTAATTCTATTCGAATAAACTATATTCGATTAACTCCTTTCGAATAACTAGATTCGATTAACTCCTTTCGAATAACCAATATTCGACTAACTCACTTCGAATAACCAATATTCGATTAACTCACTTTGAATAACCAATATTAAATTAACTCACTTCGAATAACCTATATTTGATCTCTTTCTTTCGAATACGCTATATTCGATAATCTCCTCTCTTTCGAATACACTATATTCGATTAACTCCTTTCGAATAACCAATATTCGACTAACTCACTTCGAATAACCAATATTCGATTAACTCACTTCGAATAACAAATATTCGATTAACTCTCTTCGAATAACCTATATTCGATCTCTTTCTTTCGAATACGCTATATACGATAATCTACTCTCTTTCGAATACACTATATTCGATAATCTCACTTTCGAATAACTTATATTCGATAATCTCACTTTCGAATAACTAAATTCGATTAACTCCTTTCGATTAAACTAACATCGATGACTCCTTTCGATTTAACTAACATCAATTAACTCCTTTGATTTAACTAACATCGATTAACTCCTTTTAACTCGATTCGAATAACTTATATTTGATAACTCCTAATTCGACTAACTCTAATCGATTTATTCTAATTCGATTAACTCTATTTAATTACTCTATTGGTTAACTCTAACTGGTTAACTCTAATTGATTAACTCTAACTGGCTAATTCTAACTCATTTACTCTATTCGGTTAACTCTAATCGAATAACTAATATTCGATTAACTCATTCTGATTAACTCTTTTGATTAATTCCTTTGAATTAACTCCTTTGATTTATCCCTTTGAACTAACTCCTTAGATTAATTCCTTTCCTATTTATTTATATTTATTTCATATGAATATTTCCTTTATAAAATCCTATTTATTTAACAAATAAATATCTCCTTTTATCTTATTCTATTTATTTAACAAATAAATATTCCTTTTTCTTTTATTTATTTTCTATCAATAAATAAATTCCATTTACTTTTATTTATTCCCTAAATAAATAAATCCTTTTACTTTTATTTATTCCCTAAATAAATAAATAATCCCATTTAATCTATTTGTAAATGTTCTACAAATATTTCATTTTCAATTCCATTTGTCAATGTTTTACAAATGTTTTCTCTTTCTATTTTATTTGACAAATATTCCTCTTTCTATTTGTTTTGCAAATATTCCTCTTTCTATTTGTTTGGCAAATATTTTCCTTTATAATTGTTTTACAAATATTTTTCTTTTATAACTCTTTTGATTTTATAATTTATTTCCTTTTATAAAATCCTTTTTCCTTATATATATAAAATCCATTGATTTTATATAAATAAATTATTTTCAAAATATACTTTGAAAATCCCCTTTTTACATCCCAGTATCTCTAATGGTATTTAAAATACCATATCACAATGATCGATATCATTTAAACACACATAATCATCAACAGATTATATATCACATCATATATCACAATATATGAAACAAAATAGTATTTAAATATTGAGGAACTTAGATGGGTCCCTCCAACCTGTTTCCCTGCATCACAGATGTTGATCAACATAATAACATCGATTTCATTTCAATATGAAATATCCTACTAAACAGAATCAATATTTTATTAACGATATATATAAATATCGTTATCTATAATTTCAACCAATACATAAGCAATTCAACCAAATTGTTAACACACAGCAATCAATCATCATTTATCAGTTCTAAATATACGTTATAAAAATAGAACTGTTTAGAGTTGGTGAGTTTTACTCACATTGGACGATCATCGTTAATAACGATAACCATCGCTTGATTCAGACGAACAATTTATTTTGCAATAAATTGTAACAAACCCCAATCAACTCCCAGTCAGTTCCAATGCGTAGTGTTTGTCCATACGATCACAATGCAACTGACGGTTCTTGATTTCGATTCCGTATGAGCAAGATATCGCATAAACAAGTTAATACATTTAATTTAAAACTAAATAAAAAGGAAAATAGTTAGCTGGGCTTTACTCTTTTTCTTGGCCCACTCCCATACGTGAATACCCTAAGTCCAAACCCGCTTAGACCCCAATCCTTCTTCCTGCTCCGAATTCCATCGCGACCTGCTCTCGTTTTCACTATGACCGCACTTTACCCTCACAAGAACTCCTCCATCTCTCTTCTTTAATTCCATTAAAAATCACTATAATTCATATCATCGAAACCTATTTCAACCTATCTCCTCTATTTACAACCTGATGTCACCATCAGCAAAGCGCTCGAACAGCTCGCGGAGGACTACAGTAACCAGATCGGCATTCGTATCCACCAAACAACTCAAAAATCTGTGTACAAGCTCGGTTTCACCTTCTGAATCCGAACCTTAGCTTCAAAACAACTAACTCCTCTCAAATCGCCAACTGTTTTGAACCCTAGTGTCGCTGTTAAAACAACCAACGAACTAAAAAGATGTCGACCTCAGCGACAAGCATACCAGGATGTAGAGGGAACTCTCATGATGGCAAACATATACACAAAATGATTTATACGATTTTATTTTGATTGCTTGGGTTTTTCTTACTTTCATTTCTCTGCGTTTTGAATTTGTGGTGGACGAGAATTGTTTCCTTGTGTTTTAACATTGAGTGTGTGGTTGAGAATAAAGGCCGCGTGGCCTTGTTTTGACCAGAGAATGGATTAGGATATTTTAGGTTAGATTTTTACCATTTTTATATTTGATTTATATCCGTTCTTGTCTTCAAAAAATTCGTGTGATCACGCATGATACCCAAAAATCACGAAAATTGACACTCTACTAGATTTCGACATTACGGTCCCAACGAAACTGTTTTCGTTGAATTCCGACTTCGTTTACTCACAGCGTATTTTTAAAGGTTAATTTATCAACAGTTTTTCACATTAAAATCCCGTACGGCCACACACTAACTCTAAAAAATCACGAAACTTGATATCTAACAATAATTTAATATTGCGGATCTAACAAAATTAGTTTCGTCGAATTCTGAGGTCGTTTGCAAAACTGGATATTTTTAAAGCCCTAAATAACCCTTTTAAATATATTTAAAAACAATTAAATTAAATATTTATAAATAAATATTATCGTATATATTCAAAGAGGAATACCATACAGCTCTAGAATATTCCTATATGAATTTCTAGCTTGATATTTCAAATCCCGATTAAATCGATATTCGATTTATAATGAAATTCCTTTTAAAAATGTAAATAAATCATTATAAATTATAAAGGAATTCCACAGCGACTTTTCTAAAATTTGATTTGGACATAAATCAAAATCTACGCGATAAAATCCCGATTTTTCTCTTTCACTAGAAAATATACTACACCAGCTCCTAACATTTCTTTTTTCATAGAAATTCGGCTTAAAACGAATTCTGTATATTCAGTTGAAGTTCAAATCGCCAAACAACGAACTACCGCGCCATTTCATGCTCGATTTTAATTATAATATAATTATACGTTCAAACTTCATTCAAATAATATATTCGTTATTATAATTCAACAATAAACTGAATTATATACTTTGAATTGTCCAGTTCACACAATATTGTCATTTCAGCAAATTCAGATTATTTTTGAATTAAATATATTATTTAATTATTATTTAAATTAAATATTCAATATTATTTAATTCAACGACCATTAAATCCTTTTAATCACCTTTTAAATAATTAAATAAATTAATTATTATATCGCTGAAAATGCGGGTAATTACACGACATATATAAAAACGTGAAACAAGGGGTAATGAATAGTTGTAAGGTTCACATATCATGTCTGTGTTAGACAAAGTTGTCGTGTAACCCATAAAATTAATTACACGGTGGGAACTAAAATTTCACATTAAACCGCCCATTCCATTTCCTGTCTAATTCATTAATCGAGATCCTCTTTCTCCATCGCAGTGTTTTGTTTCGATCTCTCTTCCTTTCTCAAAAGCCAAACCCTAATTTTATAATGGCGGCTATAAACATCGGCATGATGAATGGTGCTTATTTTGTGTTTCGAAATGAGATTCTCATGTGGATTAACTCCACGCTTCCCCTTAATCTTTCTAAAGTTGAAGAGGTAACCCTTTTTCGTTAGTTTATAGTTTAAATTGATTTGTCGAAAGTGTTATTGATTTGAAATATGTTAAATATTTCATTAATCATTGTTGGCATTCTATTAACCTAGGATGTCTTTATGACTGAGAAGAATAGCGAGGAGAGAGCGAACAATTTCTTTAGGATAGGAGGAAGAAACCTTGAAGGTTATTTGCATTGTCTTTTGTTTGTTATATTTCATTTTCTTCATTGATTGTTTCATGGTTTTTATTATTATTGTCAACATCTTTGAACATTTTGGTAAATTGGATGGAGTTAAGATGTTATTTGGATTGATTTATATAAATTGCTTTTTGCTTTTATGGATTTACACCATTTTGAGATAAAATAAGTGTTAGTGCACAAATTTATGGATTGTCGAGCTGGATAGTATGTATTGGATTTACTAGAAAAAAATAGACTCAAAGTGAAATTGCCAAAATTTAAATGTCAATAAACGTAGTTAAATATTTCATCCATGATTTAAAGCGTGTGAGCATAAATGCAGACTCGTGTAGGAGTGTACCAGCCTTGCTAGGTGCACTTGGATTTACTAAAAAAAATAGTAGCATGAGTGTATTTCTTCTTCTTCATTTTGTATGGTATAGAGGTGAAACGATTGAGAATAAATTTGTTTTTATATAATCTTGTTATACATTACAGAAATCAACTCAGTGGCTGACTGTTGTTCCCTTTAGCTCACATGGCACTAGTGCAGAACATCCAGGTGGTAGATATCACAGCTTAGTAAATGGATACAACTTAGCTGATGTTATTATAACAGGTAATAAGTATTTACTCACTTTTTTACTTTAAAATTATAATATAATTTTTGTAAATAGGTGTTAGTTTATATAAATATGCAGGCGAAAATGGAATAATAGACAGGCAATGGTTCGATTTTGGTATGAGTGGTACAATTTGCATGAACCGAATTATGGCCCTCCACATCTAATAGTGATTGAGAGCTCAACCAAAGTTGTTATTTCAAATCTTACTTTGCTGAACTCGCCTTTGTTATGTGTTGTGTGAGAGAAGAAATTGATATACATGAATAGTGTATGAAGATTGTAGAAACTTTTATTGTAATTGTTTGTACTATAAAAACTTTGTTAAAATAAATATTTTATTTGTTTTTTTCATTCTATGATATACACTATTACTAAAACAAATACATTTAATATGTAATATCTATAAGTTGTAATACTTATTTCCAGATTTATAAATCTATTGTAACAGGCATGTTGCAAAATGGTCTGTAGCAACAGCAAAAGCCTGTTGCAAAAAAGCCTGCAGCAACATGAAATAACCATTGCAAAAAGGGACCGACGTATTGCAACTTCAGCTATACATACGGGCCATTGCCTATTGTAATAGGTCTACTACAATAGATTTTGCCTGTTGTGAAAAGTGTTTTATCTCGTAGTGTAGAAAAATTTGATTTACGACTAGGAATTACAGGTTTAATATTATATTTCTTAGAACTGGATTTCTTTTTAAATTTAACTTTTTGATCATATCCTAGTCCTTTTTTACTAAAAACCGATTGAGAATTTTCTAATATTGTAGATAAGTTCTCTCTAGCTTTGTTAAAATTGTTAACATTCTTAGAAATGTTTTCTAGTTTAACATTTAAACTAGAATTTTCTAATTCTATGTTTTTACCTTAGTATTTAAATCATGATTCTCAGAAGCTAATAAATCATTTTTATTCTTTTGAGTCTCGATTTCTTGACAACCAAGAAATTTGAGAATTTGCAACTAAAAGAGATTCTTGTAATTTTCTAATCTCGTTTTCTAAAATCTCTTTTTGATCTTTTAAAAGATCTCTCTCAAATTCTGCTTTCTTTTTATCGTCATTAACTTGTTTAAAATTTTGCATAAACATTTTTCTAGATTCTAAAATTTCAGTACTAATTTATACTAATTCATCAAAAGTAAAATTCCTTACATCAGTATCCTTAGCCATGAAGCATACGTTTGCTTGCTCGGTGTCACAATCGCTTTCACTTTCAGAAGATGAATCTGAATTATCCCAAGTGACTGAAAAAGCTCATCTCTTTGACTTTTTCCTTTTTGTGATTTTTCTTCAATTCGAGACAATTATTTTGATAATGTCCAGTCTTGTGACAATTAAAGCATTCCACCAGTGCAAGATCAGGCTTTTTTGATGAATTCTTTTTCACATTCTTACTTTTTCCTTTTCTATATTTCAGAAAATTTCTAAAATTCTTTGCTACAAAAGCAATATCTTCTTCGTTTGAATCTGAATCTTCTTTCTCAGCATGGAAAACTAAAATTTTCTTATCTTGTACATGTGCTTTCGTTGCCTACAAATTTACTTCATAGGACATGAGATTACCGATTATCTCTTCTGGTTTCATGGTTGAAAGATCATTAGCTTCTTCGATAGTTAATACTTTTCTTTCTCATTCAACTATCAAAGAGTTCAATATTTTTGAAACTATATCCAAAGCAGAATATTTTTCTCCCAATCCTCAAATAAAATGATAAATATTTTGAAAACGTCAATACATGTCATTTATAGACTCATTCTCATTCATTCTAAAATTTTGAAACTGGTTTTTAAGCATAGATATCTTTCTTTGTTTGACCTTGCTAATTCCTTCATGAGTGACTTTGGGTGTTCTCCAAATTTCATATGCTGTGTTGCACATACAAACCCAGTTAAACTCGTTTCTATCTAAAGCACAATGTAACATATTCATGGCTTTAGCATTGGCGGTAGCCTACGCTTTTTCATTTGTAGACCATTCCTTATATAAAGTAGTAGGTTGTGTATACTCTTTTTGTGTGATGTTCCATGCATCAAAATTATTTGCTTACATATATATCCTCATTCGTGTAGCCCAATAGCTATAGTTCATGCCAAAGGGTGGTCTTGTAGTGGATTGGCCTTCAGTATATCCAATATTATTGCTATTGCTATTGTTATTATCCATATTAATTATGTATCAGATAATGGTTTTACGGTTAAATGATAACCTCACTCTGATACCAAGTGAAAAGTCGGTGTGTACGACTTAAGCAAGATACTTATATGGATATAGCGAAAATAATAATCTAACTAGTAATCTATAATAGTTACGCTAGTAAAAGCTAAGCTATATAAGTATATCAAAAATAAAAGTAAAATGTGATAAGTAAAGACACCAGGAATTTTATATTGGTTCGGGCTTCCCGCCCTACGTCTAGTCCCGAAGCTACTCTTCAGAATTCACTATCATTCCCTCTCTTAACTCGTGGAATAGGTCACAATACACCCAAGCACCAACAAGGATGTTCCCGCCTGAGCACCCACATAGACTTCACAATTTACAAGTGTTTTGACTCTTGATTGACTTCTCTAATCAACACGGAGTAGTCACGATGAGGTACACCCTTCCTATAAACTTATCCTCAAGTAACTGAAATGTTTGTGAAGATTAGAGGAAGTTTGTTGCTTGTCGAATCAAGAGATGTGAAATTTTATCAAGGATTCAACAAGTAACCTGAATTTAAGAGAGTTTTAGAATGCAAAGAATATAGAAGTGCCAATCAGAAAATAGAGAAAATAGAATGAGAATTAATGATTTGAAAAACACGTTTGTAGTGTTTATATAGTTGTAAAAGAGCAGCATTCCTTCATGAAGTGTTTTGGTAAAAATTTGCGTCCTTTTCCATTCATAATTGAAGAGAAATCTCTTCATGAAACAAGGTGACTTTTCATAAAAAAGACTTCTGTTTTGAATCATTCGACTAGTCTAAAAATCATCAGTCGATTGGTTGAATCATACTTTAAAACTTTTGGATTAAAAACCTTTTAAAACAAGCCGTTATGTACAAAAACATGTCGACCAGCCGATTGGTCAAATGTTTACCAGTCAACTGGTACAGCTGAGTCTGTATAGTCATGGCTTTTCAAAGCCCTATAAATATATATATATATATGCCTTGTTATGTATATTCGTGTTAAACTTTAGGATAGATTATAACATAATTCTAACACGACTCAATGTATATATATATAATCTTATCTTCATGACATGATTTCCATTGCTCTTCTCCTTGTTGACATTAATCAAAATTTCTTATTTTCAACAAATATGACAATTATGGGGTATCTGAATAATTTCAACGAGCTTTCTCGCTTTGGCACGGAGCTGATTCAAGTCCCATTAAAGAAAATCGTAAAATTCATAGATGGACTGCAATGGAAATACAAGAACATGGTTGCCTCCCATGTGAAACTTCCATTTGCGAAAATGGTGGAAATAACTTGCTGCTATGAGAATATATACAAGCAAAATGCTTTGGAAGACAAAGAAAAGGAAATTCTAGAAAAAGGAGGAAGTTTGCAAATAAGAAGCCAGAAGCAAGTAAGGAAGAAAGAAAGTCTAAAGAGGAATGGTTAAAGACTATCACATGTTTCAACTGCAACAAGGAAGTACACTTCTCAACAGACTGTATATCTTTGAAGAAGTGAAAGAAGAATGAATCTTAATCCAGCAAGAAGTTGCAATAGAACAGAGAATGCAACACTTGCCATAAGAATGGTCATCTTGCAAAGAATTGCCCACTATTGATGAAGTCTGAAGTGGCCCATATCTATAATGTGGCAGATGCTCCAAAAACCTCAATTAATAAGGGAGGGCCACTAGAGGGTACATGTACCGTTAAAAATATTACAATAAAGGTGTTGTTCCACACAGGTGCATCACGTAGTTCTAACTCAAGTAATTTGGCTAAGAAGCTAAGTCTAGATCTCAAATATCTTGAAGAACCCATTTGCTTTGAAATCCAATAGGAGGCCCCATCGATCTTTGCTTATATTGTAGAGTGCCTATATCTTTCTCCTATTACTTATTTCCCTTCAATTTGATCATTATGGATTTCACCGAGTTTGGTATTATACTTAGGTTGGATTGGATGACTTGGTATGAAGTTAGTGTAAATGCGTAGAAAGAATTGTTAGTGTGAAAACCAAAGTTGGAAATTTTATGGAGGTACCGTGTAAGGGCCAAAGTTTAAATAGGAACAAATTTTGGTATGCTCACGATGTTTTCCCCACTACCCTATAATCCATCATGATCCTTAAGGATTATGCAGATGTATTCGAAGAAGTAAAGAGTCTTCCTTCATGAAGGGAGATTAATTTCAGTAGTGATTTGGTTTCGAATGCAAGGATGGTTGTGCCTGAAATTCGGAGGACGTCGATAAAGGAGAGAGGAGTTGAGCAATCAAACTTAGCAACTTTTATGGAAAGGTCTGATTAGGCCTAGTTTCTCGAGTTGGGGTGTAGCAGTGGTATTCGTTCTGAAGTCAGACGGTACCCTCAGATTATGTGTGGACTATCAAGACCTTAACAAGCAAACTCTTAAGAATAAGTACCCGCTTCCCCCACATTGATGTTTTGTTGGATCGCTTGAATGAAGCTCGGGTATTCTCCCAGATGGACCTATCTATAAGGTATCATCGACTAAGGATTGCAGAAGAATGTGTTCCTCTAACAACTTTCAGGAGGGTAGATTTATTTTACGAATGGTTAGTAATTCCCATTAGACCGTGCAACGCGCCTGCTTACTTTGTGGACGTGATGAACCGGGTGTTTCGAGAGGTATTAAACAAGTTCGTTTTGGTTTTTATTGATGATATACACGCATTGGACATTCTAAGAAAAAATATATTAAAGGCTAAGTTTTCTAAGTGCCAATTTTGGAAAGAAGCAGTAAATTTTCTTGGACATATGGTGTCGAAGGAAGGAATCTCGGTAGATCTAGGTAGGATTGTTGCCATTCAGGATTGGAAGTAATAAAGGACCGCCACTGAAGTTAGAATTTTTCTTGGACTGGCTAGCTATTATTGGAAGTTTGTGATGTATTTTTCAAAGTTATCTTGTCCTTTGACGAAACTGACAAAGAAGCATAGTAAGTTTATGTGGAATCCTAAGTCTGAGGAGGCATTTCAGGAATTGAAGGAAAAGCTAACCACTGCCCCGGTATTAACAACTATAAATGGTAATCAAGATATAACCATCTGTACAGATGCTTCTGGAGAAGAAGTTGGTGCAGTATTGATGGAGAAAGATAAAGTGATTGCTTATGCAAGTTGTCGGTTGAAGCCACATGAGAAAAGGTATGTCACTCATGATTTGGAGTTGCTTGCTGTGGCATTTGCTTTGAAGATTTAGAGGCATTACTTGCTGGGTGAGAAATTTGAGTTATATACTGATCATAAATCGTTGAAGTATATTTTCACCCAGAAGGTTTTGAATATGAGGCAATAACGTTGATTGGAGTTTCTAGCGGCACATGATCTATATATTCTTTACACTCAGGAAAAGCCAATGTTGTAGCAGATGCGCTTAGTAGAAAGAACGCTATTATTGCCAATCTAGTTGTTACACCCTCATTGATTGAGAAAATTTCTACTCAGCAAAAAGATGATGAGATTGTTCAAAAGATTTGCAAAAGAATTCAAGAGATGAAGACTCGAACTTTCAGATTGATAATAAAGGAGTTCTGAGATTAAAGGGTCAGATTTGTGTTCTTGATATTCCAAAGCTCAAGAGAGAAGTATTGGATAAGTGTCATAAATCCAAACTCAGTATCCATCAAGGTGTACATAAGACGTATCGAGATCGGAAGCACACATTTTTATGGAAATCTATGAAGAGAGATATGTTGATATACGTTAGTAGGTTCCCAACTTGCCAACAAGTTAAGAGTGATCAATAGAAGGTCGCTCGGTTACTTCAACCACTAGAGATTCTGGAACGGAAGTGGGACCAAATATCAATGGAAATCACTGACGAGTTACACAGGTCTTCGGGTTATAGTAGATCGTCTGATGAAGAGCGCCCATTTTCTTCCAGTAAGAGCAAATAGAAATATTGAGAGTCTTGCTCAGTTATATGTAAAGAAGTCGTTCGACTTCATGGAATATCCAACATCATTTTTAGTGATCAAGATCCGATCTTCACCAGTAAGTTCTAGGAAGCATTTCAGTCAGAATTGGGGACAAGTTGAATCTTTGTACTTCTTATCTTCCCTAAACAGATGGACAGGCTGAGAGAGTGAATCGAATCTTAGAAGATTTGTTACGAGCATGTATCCTTGATTTCGGAGGATCAGAGGAAAATCATTATTATCTTATGGAGTTCTCGTATAACAACAAAAACTTCCAAGAAAGTCTGAAGATGTCACCATTTGAAGGATTGTATGGTCGACCTTGCAGATCTCCTGCATGTTGGATAGAATCTGGCAATCGACTTATGTTAGGCTTAGATATAATCCGTGAAGCCGTAGATAAAGTGGACTTCATTAAGAAAAGGTTAAAGGATGCTCAAAGTCGACAGAAAAGTTATGTAGACTCTAGAAAAGGATATTTGGAATTTGCAGTTGGCGATCAAGTATTCTTGAAAGTTTCTCCGTTGAGAGGAGTTATCTGATTCGGGAAAACAAGAAAGCTATCACCTAAGTATATTAGTCCATTCCTAATATTGGAGTAGATCGGAACTCTGGCTTACAGGATACAATTACCATAATGGTTATCTAGAGTGCATAATGTTTTTCACATATCTCAACTTCATAAATATGTGCATGATCCTGATTCAATTATTGAAGAGGCAGCACAAGAGGACTTAGAGATCACCTCAAATTTAGCAGTTCGAAGAGAGCCGATAAAAATAATTGGCAAAGAGATAAAAGAACTAAGAAACAAAAGGGTGAAGTTAGTCAAAGTGCATTGGAGCGAAGATCCAAGAGACTGTACATGGGAACCAAAGGATAGCATTAAAAAAGCTTATCCCAGGTGCAGAGTGGATATCTCTGAATAGCTCTCCAGTGAGGTAAACTTATATCTATTACATCATGTCTATTTGAGCTTTGCTTTCACCCAATTTCGAGGATAAAATTATTTTAACTGGGGGTGACTCTAATGACCTAGAGTTTTGAAACCAATTTAAATTTTATTTTTAAATTTATTTTATAAGGATTTACGGACTATTTTAAAATTTTGATGTATTTCCATAGCTTTACAAAGAAATATTCTTCAAACGATCTTGGACTCTGCCGAAACCAATTTAATCGGATCCAGAATGTCGAAAAATGGTATGATTCCAAATTTCATACTTTTTGGAGTTAGTATGTAAGCGTGCAAAAATTAAACGCGTAGAGAGTCAATTGGTCAAAATTAAGCGAAAATGCAACAAAAAAATAACGGATGGTCAAACGAACTCCAAATTCGGCGTTGGATCCTGAATTACGAAATATGTTAGGGTTCCAAATTTGTATCAAACGGAATTATTATGTGATCACATGAGCGATAGACGTGAGGTTGAACTAAAACACGTTCACCATTTTAACTTAAGCCTTGAAGGCAAAAAGAAAAAATGACGTGTCAACTATGCATGGCCCAATGGTGTGTTTCTTCACCTTTAATCTCCCTTCGCCATCTCATTTGTCCATGTAAGCTTCCCTTTTATAAAAACACCCCCCTTTCCTTCCTTTCTTTTCTTTCTTTTCATTTTCTCCTTAAATATCCTCCTCCTCCTCCAAGCTTTTATGCCGTGGCCGCACCCATCTCCTCCCTCCTTTAGACATATCTGCCTCCTCTCCAGTCCTCTCCCCCCTTTCGCAACCCCTCTCTATCCCCCTCCACCTTGATGTAGCCTCCTCCTCTCCATGAACTTCCAACCCCCCCCCTTTTAACCTAAATTTGCAAACACACCCTTAATTAAATTTAAATCCACCCTCCTCTACCCTCTAAACCACACGAAAGGGCCCCACAACCAGTAGCTGATTGCCCCAACCTAAAAACATCGGCCCCACCCACGGTTGAACCTCCCTGTACCCCATACCCCCTCCCGTTTTCTCCATATACCCAGATTTGTGTCCGTTTGTGTGTCTGCCAAGTTTAGAAAACCCCGCAGACTAAAACCTCGGTCCCATTGGCTCTTAGAAATATTTCTAGACACCGAATAGTACCGGGGTTGTATGAGAGTGTCCGCCTTCCATCCGTGTGAATGTTAGATGGAGTGGAACACACGGCGAGAAACCGAAACTCGTAAGAGGGATAATTATAATTAACTGTTTATTAGTTAATTAATTTGAGTTATGCGATGGTTATCGTTTGGTGATATAAATTTATTACCAAGTTTAGTGATGTTTAATATGTTAAAGTTATCATTTTTACTTGATATATGTGTAATTTCTTGAGTATGTGACAGTTAAACACAAACAATGTTAATTTGAAAACAGTTTGAACCTTAAATGATCTTGGGAAAGTAATTAACAAACTACTCGTAAATGGATGTTGATGTGAACCTCAATTGAGTATTGAAATGTTAATTGATATATATGTGTGTATATATATACCCATTGATTAAATTTGCGGTTTGTGACGATCCCAAAACCCCATATGACGGTGTTAAGGATAATCAATGGAATATAACAAATTAATCATCATTAGCAGAGTACAAATAATAGCATAAGCAGCAAATTGAATCATTTACATAAATATGTCAATGGAATCATAATATATCACAACATCAGAGAGCATAGTGTAGGATACAACTTAGTGCATGAAAGTAGGTGATCAGTCTACATCGCCATAAGCGGTACATATACATGAGAGAGTACATAAAAGAAATATCATTCTACATCGCCATGAACGGAATCATATACATAGATAATAATGGCGGAATATCAATAGCCAAAACACTAAGAAGTCAAGCCTCACCATATAATCCAAAAGATGCACTCCTTGGTGTAGTGCAAAAGCCAAAATATGTCCTGCTACCTCACTAGGCTGCCCGTGTGAAAATAAGGGCACCCAAGTTTGCAAGGTGAAACAAACTACGAGACAGTCATGGGACTGGTATGAGAAATCTACTTAACTAATTAAACAACAATAATAAGGCAAATCATGGGACCACGCCACTTTCGCGGAACGAGTTTACTCCAGTGATTGTTAGTGCATGAAATAAAGTAAATTATTAAATCAACGCAATGCTTTTTATAAAAATGAAGCCATTATAAGACTCAGGCTCCATCACACAATGCAACGCAAGCCGGAGGATAGAGTTTTGCCTTGTAATGGCCAAGAAAATGCTTGATACGTATAAAACAAAAGTGTTTGATATTATTACTATAGCATATATGTTACAAAAGCAACTTCCATCATAAATATTAATCATAGACGGCATGGGTACCATATATCATGTCGCCATACAAGTAATACAATCAAATCCGTAATTTCGTATTGGAAATTGGATTCCATCATGAGTCGAAGCAAGGGGCAAGCTCCTCTTCGATTCGAGACACTCTAGCAAATGTCTCAGGACCACACACAGCGATCCTTGGATCCTCCAAGGCCGATCCTCTCTTACTTTTAAGGATTAATTATTCCTGAACACACGTTTCCCGGTCCTATAGGACCTATAATCGAGGCGCCTCACATTCCAACAACCATACTAGTAAAAAGTATATAAATGTCAAGGCTGGTAGGTCACTGACATCATCCATAGCTAGAAAAAAACGTCGTGCACTCCTTGGGTCCTTATCCCGTTTTTGACTCATACCGAGGTGTAAGGCTCACGAATCAACGCTATACACAAAGTTATGTCACTCAGGAAATTCACACCATGCGACTGATTTCTATCGATATATAACCTCTGAGCTTGTACGTCTCAGAGAAGGGCGTCAAGCAAGAGAATAAATTCTCCACTGCTAAACAGATATATATTTAATAGAGATCAATCAGCACAGAACAAAATCCAATGTCAGGCACACATCCATTTACAAGTTCGTTCTGGGTCTGAACGAAGCCGGAGGCACCATATTCCTCGCATATCCGTACAATCAACAAATACGTCTGGACGACTATCACTTCAGCCCCTTCAAGGTAGCTACTCCAATCATGAGCAACAGTAACGCCCATCCATCCGATGTGAAGATCATCGGTCCTGAATCGTCTCCATCTCTTCGACTTCTAATCGTCGATCAATTATCTGAAATGAGAATTAACTCGACCTTTTCAAATAATTCACGTATATTTAGATTTCAAATCAATTCTTTCCATGGTTAAATTATTCGACATTCACATTTCAGTTCTTTAGTATAATTTTCATGTCAAACACGTTCAACCATCCAATGATAAGCAAACCAAGTATAATCGGTTTATTTCCATACCATATCGTCTATAATATTTTATAACGATATATTGCCATTTTTATTTATTTAAAAATGGCCCTATTTAATTAAACGACGTTTCAGGTCGTACCGAGGCACTGGCGCTGTTTTTCTCCAAATTTGTTTTACACATATCTGAAAATCTAACAGTTGTATCCCAACAAAGTTTATATCGTTGGAAAGATATTTCCAAAGCGAACCCAACAGTTCCAGTTTCGTGAAAATCCGATGGTCGGATCTTTCGATATAATCATTTAAAGTTACGATTTCAAAACGCAAACTGTAGGGGCTTGATTTGTTTTATTTAATTTATATTTATATGTATATATAAATATAATTTATTTGACGATATCAATATCGTTTTCACTTCAAATATTTCACTAACGCCTTTAAATTTCAGAAAATTTCGGCATAACCTCCTTTGTACGGGGAGGGGTTTGGAAATTTATTGGGTCGTATTAGGCACCCAGTAAATCCTAAAAATCATGCACATATTTGTAGTGATATATTCCGGTGTCCACAGGGGAGTGTGTATAGATCATAATTCCAGAGAATAAATTCTCGTCACCCTATAAATGGTTTTTGTGCCTTAATGACCAGAGAGATGTGTTTATTTTCATCTCCAGACCCGTGTGGGGTTTTTATTAATCTTGCAATTTACCGTTACATTTTACATAGTCTATATCTGTCATCAGTTCAACTTGTAATATACAGTCATCGCCATACAAGCCACTCGCTCGTATGGTAAATCTTCAACCTCGTCACACAAGCTCTAAATGCTTATGTGGTATTTGATGAAGTATGCCTATCTTCAAGAAGTATGCCATGTAGCGTAGTTCAAAATTAATTGTTACTATCCTATGGCGACGTTTATTATTACACACAGAACAACCAGCACTCCACATCCAATGGCATTCACAGGAGTTGATATAACAATAAAAATTGCCCAGCCAACTCATCAAGGTTTACCTATTTGTGGGGCACGCAAATAAATTATTTACTCAATAGCTAATCCATTTTCCTGTTCAACACATGTATGTATATATGTGCAAAACTAAGCTAAAAATAATATTTCTAGTGAACAAAGGTTTATTTCTATACGTAGTTATTTTTAACACTTCCTACACATGTTAAAAATAATATTTTCAACCCACACATTTTTATTTGAACAAGTGGTTATTTTTAACACTTCATATTTCGTATAAAAATGATAATTTTAGCGAACAAAAATATTTCAATGCATGACTATTTTATTTAGTTCATATACATGTTAAAAATAATATTCATAGCAAACAAATATTTATTTCAACACTTGTGTATTTTTAGCGAGTCGTATACATGATAAAAATGATATTTTTATCATCAAAAATATTTATTCAACACATGAATATTTTTAGCACTTCATATTCATAATAAAAATGTAGATTTTATTGTTCAATCCATATATTAAACACATGAATGTTCTCGACTTCACACATATAATAAAAATGTGATTTTTATCGTTCTAGTCCTTTATTCAGCACATGAATGTTTTCTATAGTTTATATATATAATAAAAATGTGATTTTTAGTGTTAAAACAATTTATTTAAAACACGAATAATTTATATAGTCTATATATGTGATAAAATGTTATTTTTAGCTTTCAAATAATTTTATTCATCACATGAATTTCTATTCAACACATGAATTTATATTCAACACATGAATGTCTATTCAACACATGAATATGGTTTCAACACATGAATATAGTTTCAACACATGAAAATAGTTTCAGCACATGAAAATAATTCTAACACATGAATATTATTGAAAATTTTGGCAGCATAACGGCAGGGTATTTAAAACCGACACCGTCCCGAGTACGGCTCCTCGCTTTACCTTAAAACCTCGCGGTTTTTGACAATTGGGATTTCATACATTTAGTTCGCACGCAGGCGAGTATGTTTTCTTTTCCATAACCTATTCTAATTTTGTTTCAACCACAAACGGGTATTTTTCAACCACAATCAATCATTATCAACCACAAACGGGTATATTTCAACCACAATCAATCATTATCAACCACAAACAATCCTATCAACCATTCACATTATTCACCAAAATTTTCAAGCCAATCACAATCAATAAATATCGTCCATGGTTTGTGGACGTGGGGAGTGTGCGTGTGTGTGTGTGTATATATATATATGTATATATATATTATTTCCATTCCGACACACATATGATTTATACAATGCATGTATAATTTATACATCGCTCATATAACTTATACGACACATGTACATGAGGTATACAATGCGTATATAATTTATACTTCGCTTATATAACTTATACAACGCATTTCCATTCACATTTCAGTTTAGAAATCTCACATTGGTTTGTTGCTTTGCTAAAAATAGTAGCGAGCTCAGGAAAATCCACGGACTCTTCTAGAATGTAGAGAGCGTCCTTACTAGTCCGATGTCTCCTGTTTCATCGAATTTCGTCAACATAGCAAAAAGATACGATTTTTATTTGAAAAACAAGATTTGCAACACTTAGAAGTGTTATATTCAGTTCAAAGGAAAAAGGCCGCACCTTTCTTCAATTTCTTCAAAACTAGGTATTCAATTATCTTCAAATCTGAAGTGCTTCGTTCAGATCTAATTTCACCACATCCATGACCTCCGTGAGGCGCGTCGGCATGTGGAGGAGCGGTCAAGTCCAGTGGTGAATCAAAGGGGTGGCAGCAGTTCGAAGACCCGGCATTCGTGGGCATAGAACTCGAGGTACGGGCGAAAATACGGGGTAAACTATATATGGATCTAAAGAGGACGATGAGATCTACAAAAAGTTGAACTAGGGCATGGTCAAATTCTTGTTGGATTGGCCGGAAAATGGATGGGAAGGGGGAAGCTGCTAATCCTCGATGGTTACGAGGGGGTCGAGGGGTTTTCTGATTTTTTTTATATTTTTAATTATGAATGGAATTATTTGATTGGCCCGTAATTTATATAAATTCGAAAATAGAGTTTTCTCCAAACGAACTCCAATCCAAACCCAACGACTGTCGCCCCTACCTAAATACCCCTATCTCGAACACAATGGGATATGTTTCATAAGCCCATTCGACTGTTACAGTCAGTTATTTTTCAAATTAAAGTATAAAACATTCAAATTCTTTTTTGAACATACATTTTAATTCGCTAGGGCCACATACTGATTCTAAAAATTCCCGAAAAATTCGACGAAATTAGTCTTGTTAGAACCGTATCGTCGAAACATAACTAGAAATAATTTTTCTGGAATTTTTAGTGGCAGCATGTAGCCCCGGTAATTTAAAATGTACGTTTAAATTTAATATATATTGATTTATATTTTATTTTAAAGAAAACATATCGTAACAGCCAAATTGGGTTACGAAACATATTCCATTGTGTCCGGGACGGGGGTTATTGGCTAGGGGCAACACTTGTTGGGTTTAATTTGGAGTTCGTATCAAGAAACATATATTTTCGAATTAAAAGGAATTAAATAATATAAAAATACACTATATATACACTTATAAATATGGTGCCAATACGAGTAACCCTAATTTCAGAATTACAGCCGCCGTTCTTTGCAAACGAATGACCCAAATGCTCCCTCTTTAATTCGTTAAAATATATCAATCCATTCTAAATTGAAACATGAATTCAAAGCAAATCCATAGACCTTTTCAAGATCTTCGAATCCATATGGCTATGATCGGATTTCGGGGTATATTTCGTTTGAATTTTGGGTTGAAAGGCTGGACATTGGGATGGTTTTTCGACGCTGGACGTGGGGCCGAGTTGGCTAAGGACCGGAGGGGTGGCGCGGAGCTGGATGGCGCGTCGAGGGTGTTGATCGGATGTGGGACCGGATGACTGGTGGTGGCGCACGTAAGGGAGGAAGATGGCGACAAATGGGTTCCAGTAATTGATGACAACGTGAACATTAGGAAGAAGGAGGAAATAAGGAGTGGCCTGTTAGTGATAAGTTGGAAAATTCAAAACTAATTATTTTAATTTAAAATTAAATACTATTCAATGTTCAAACTACCATAAGTTGTTCATATTTAATCAGAATTTGACGAAACGAATTGCGTTGGAATCGTCTTCGCAAGAACTTCGACATGGAACTGAATAGGACAAATTCTGAGCATATCCAATTTTCACCAAATTCTGAATCTGAATAAAGTCGACGGTGAGAAATTCTACCTTTTTGTTTTATATAATTAAAATTAATTAATCAATATTGTTTGTGTTGTCACTAATACGCTGTTAGATTCTATTGGTTGTAGACGTGATTTGATTCGGGTTTTATGCTGTTATGTAGATCTATTTATTTGTTGATGATTGTGTGAAATGAAATTGTTAAAACAAAATATCATTAATATTGGAAATTTAAAAGTGTCATTATTTATTTTTATTAAAATTGGAAAATGAGAATGTCATTTTTACATCATTTATATTGGAAAATAAAAATGCCATTTTTATGGTATTGGAATTGGCAAAATCCAAGCGGCCATTTTAATGTATTAATATTGACAATTGCAAGATTATTCATTTTGTTGAAATAGATTCATATGAATAAAAAGATACCGCTTTGATGAAAAAGGTTTGTATGAAAATGTTTCATGTTAAAATTTACATTTAATGTAAATGAATAATTAAACAAGATTTTATTTTTATACGATATAAAATGATTACATTTTTGGTGTAACATTGAGAAGATTACATTTTTCATATGTTATAAAAGAATACCTTTTTCATGTAACAATAAAGAGAATGCCCATATGCAACTATAAAAAGAATAACATTTTTGTCAAAACTTGATTTGTGAAAAAGAATTACATAAAATTGAACATTTTTGTATATGAAAAGGGATTAGTTAGAAATGTATATTTTTATACATTAAAAAGAATGAAGTAATAAAAAATTCACATTTTTGTTTATTTAAAAAGACTAGGTAAAAATTCATATTTTTGTTTATTTAAAAAGAGTTATAAAAATAAAAACCTCATTTTTGTCAAAATTGAGTTATAGGAATAAAAATCACATTTTGTGAAAGAATGATTATAGGAGTAAAAAATTAACATTTTTGTATCTTAAAAGTGAATTAGAAAAAATTAACATTTTTGTATCTTAAAAGTGAATTAGACAAAAATTAACATTTTTGTATCTTAAAAGTGAAGTAGACAAAAATTAACATTTTTGTATCTTAAAAGTGAATTAGACAAAATTAACATTTTTGTATCTTAAAAGTGAATTAGACAAAATCAACATTTTTGTATCTTAAAAGTGAATTAGACAAAATCAACATTTTTGTATCTTTAAAGTGAATTAGACAAAATCAACATTTTTGTATATTAAAAGTGAATTAGGTAAAATCAACATTTTGTACATAGAAAGGATTAAACAAAAATATACACTTTATAGAGTAAAGGAGTTGAAATAAAAGACTATATTTTTATTTTCATTTTGAATCAAATGTTAGAATCGATAAAAATAGAATAAAAACACTGTTTGGTTAGAAAATATGTCATTAGAATAAATAAGAAGTTATTTATAAATAAAATGTGCATTTATGTGACATTAATAACATAGAAAATTGATTTCAAATAAACGACCATTTATTTTGTCATTTGAATAACGTAGAAAATTAGTTGCAAATAAATATTCATTTGTTTGGCATTAGAATTCATAGGAAACTATTTGCATATAAAATATCATTTTTTGTAATATTAGAATTGACAATTTAATTTTATGTAAAATGTTATATTAGATTAGAAATGACATTTTCATATAAAATGTTGCATTAGAAAAGAGATTACATTTTCATATAAATGTTACATTAGCAAAGGAAATAACATTTTTATTTTTAAATGTTGCATTAGAGAAGAATAACATTTTATTTTCAGCATGAGAATTAAAATGACATTTTTGTCACATTAGTAAGGATGAAATAAAAGAGACATTGTTTTTCATTTAATAAGATTTATGCAGAATACACATTTTTTTGGTTAAATGAGGATTTTCCAAAAATCACATTTTTGTCATTTAATAATGATTATATAAAAATAACATTTTTGTGAAAACAGGATTTTAGAAAGAACTCATTCATTTTGTCACTTTAGAAAGTAATGAATTAGAAATGTATAATTTTTTTTTTACATTAAAAAGAGTTAAACAAAAATAAACATTTTCGTTTACATTAAAAAGAGTTAAACCAAAATATACATTTTTGGTTATTAAAAAAGGATTAAACCAAAAATATCCATTTTTGGTCATTGGAAGGAATTAGATCAAAGTTATAATTTTGTTTAGAAATGTTAAAGGACAATTTTTGTTTAGAAATGTTTAACGTGATAAAAAGTACATTTTTGGTTTAGAAATGTTTAATATGATTAAAGGAACATTTTTTTAGGTAATGTTTCTTAGGATTGAAGATATCATTAGAATAAAAAGATTACATTACATGTGAGATTGATATCATTAAAGAGAACAGAGTTAGAAGATTACATTCTCATGTAATATTGTTTTCAATTGAAAGATCTGATTTTTATTGTCATTTGTCAACAACAAAAAGAATGGAAGTAAAAGACTATATTTTTATTGCCATTTGCTCACAATAAAATGAATAGGAATATAGGTCTGAATGTTGAAATATGTGATGTGTTAAATTTAATGTTTAGTATATTCTAGTCTGAATATTACACTTCCATTTACAGGTCATCCGACTTGTTTATGTGATTGGGACGATAATTTTTACACATCGCCCAAGTGCACAAATAATTTATTATTTGTTTGATGGATGAAACCCCACACAGGTAGTGGGATGATATTGTACACACACTAATCCCAATATTTAGTTATATGTCAATCGATGGATTGACAGTCTGTAATGAGCGGTAGTTATTTACTTTAATGCTCACACAGTTATAAATTCCACTTTGGTCGTCATTTGGATGCTTGATAATTGTTTGTCATGATTATTGATTACATGCAATATATGGTTGTTGATTGAGTCACATTCCAATAAAGAATATTCTAGAAAAGAATATTTAAGTAAATATTTTAGAAAAAGAATATATCTTAGAAAAATATATTTTTATTGAAATGAACTAGTTATTAACTAGAATGAGTCATTAAATTAAGATTTAATGAAGTTTTTCCAATTATTTAATATTTAATTGAAAATTGAATCGAATAAATTGGATGTAACGACCCGCCCCGCACCAACCGACATTTACTCCAAAAGTGCGCTATACACATGTCCAGATAGCACGGAATGGATCATCAGAAGAAAAGGGAAGAGGGAAATGAACGAACAAGAAACCTGTTGAATGTCTCATAGCGCATAGAACAAAATATAATAATAACATACGTGACATAAAACAGGTGAGACCGTGCATAAGCTGAAACAACTAACATAGCAGCGGAAAATCCAAGTACAGCTTATGGTCCAAAGTTAACATTATTACAACTTTTCAAACTGTCTCAAAAAGCAAAGAAAGATAAGGGAGGTACGCTACTATTGCCCAAGTAGCGACCACCAACGACACAGGGAGAATATCTATATATCATACGTGGAAGCCTCCTGCTCGCCTCCGAATCAGCTACTCGCACATCACAAGCTAACATGTCTCTAGTCTGCTCATGTGAGCACCCAGAGTAATAAGAAGAGACATAAAACTCTGGGTCAGACATAAAGACTGGTATGAGATATAAGCATCTAAACAGAACAATAACAGGTAGACTAAAACATACCTGAACCTGGACCTGCAACCAAAGAGTTAGCACTACATACTGTACAACACTCTAAGGTGCCATTTCAAATGGTGTAAAGATAATGGGGGTGGGGGTGTGCATGTTATAGTGATGGCAAACAATCAAACATAGCATCCATCCTCACATCTCTCACTCAGTGCATAAAGCATACGATATTCACCACTTCAATCACCCAACATACCTTGCTATGATCACTTTGCCCCATGAAGTCATAAATGGCTTCACTGCACTGATACATAGCTACTAATCCTTTGCTATGTTCACTTTGCCCCATGGAGTCGCAATGACCCCACTGCACTGGCTCATAGCCTCACTAATCCTTTACTATGTCCACTCTGCCCCATGGAGTCTCAATGACCCCACTGCACTGGCTCATAGTCTTACTACGCATCACTTTTCCCCTCGAGTCATAATGACTCTACTGCACTGATAACGTAGTCTTGCTACCATCACCTTGCCCCTCGAGTCATAGTGACTCTACTGCACTGATAAGTAGCCCATCATCCATTTTCAGTGGTGAATCGAAGTTATGAACGTCGACAACTCCTTATCACACGTCCCGCAGCAAAGTCCAACCATGAAGTGAGCTCATTGGTTCCCAACTGGATCCTGAGCTCTAACTTCCATTTGGACTACCTTTGCATCTCGGGTTATTGGTCATCACCAGATCGGTTCGGATCTCCCCTTAGTCATTAGTTCGGTTCGGATCGGAATGATCCTTCTTCACTAGATTGGATCGGGTCATCATCACCTCAGCGGATCGGATCAGGTCTCCACGTCCAGTCGCCATCATCGGTTCGGGTCGGGGTCCTCCAAGCGGCTCGGATCGGAAAGCACTTCTCCAGGTCGAGTACAACGGATCGTGCTCACCATTCAAGGGCGGATCGAGTGCTCCAGTATGTGACGCAGTTTGGGTTCGAGCTCCTTTCCCCATCGGATCGTGGCAAGTACCCACGAACGGTTCGGGTCGGATCCTCCTAACTGATCTGATCCGGTTCTGATGTATTCCTGCACTTTTTCCAACAAGCAATTTACGCCACTCGACGGCGTTTTCGACCATTCTACCTATTCTAATTAGTCACAAAACATACCATACAGTCATAGCAACAAGTAGAAGTGACCTCAAATACCAAAACATCAATATGATAGGTTAAAATGGATCAAACATAGCCAAAACCCCATATTTCCCCTTAAGCATGTTTAGGTGAAACTAAAGATGTGATTAGCAAAACATAACCAAATTAACCTAAATTCATATTTGAGGTCTAAAACATCATTTAAGAATTTATAAATATTTTTCCAGAATTTTATTATGTTTAAATTCGCTAATTAACACTAATTACCCTTAATTAGCCATAATTAGTGAGGAACTATGCAAATCACTCACCTTAGCCACAAATAAAACTTAGATCTAAAATAAATCTCTGATTTGGTGTGAATCTCAATGCAAAATAGCAGCTCTAACGTTGATTTGGTGAAGTTCTCCCTTGGTTTGATGTTGCTAAGCTTAATCCTCGATTAAAAGGTGATTTGGAGGTGATTTAGAAGTTGGAGGCCATTTTTAGGGTTTCTAAGAGATAAGTGGAGGCTAGAAAACTGAAATGGAATGAATCTCTAACCCTTTTCAGCCTCCCCATAACCCTAATCCCGAAATGGGTTATGGGCCCATTCACTAATCACCCTACTTGGCCCGGTTAAGTAGTTTTTCACCTTCGAAACCTTATTTCAGCCATATCTCCCAAACGATAAGTTCGTTTTTCATATTTGACCACTCTACGGAAAGGTAAACCATCAAACGAATCTAATGGAAGTGGTTGCAGGTCAAAATTCCTTTCCAATCAAAAGTTATGGCCAAAACAAGATCAGCTAGGGGCAAAACGGTTATTTAAAAATCAACAAAAATCATGAACATGGGAAATGAGTCTAATGGTCGTTTCCCAAAGTTACATGACCATACGACTTCATATAGGAAAGAAATAAAATTTCATATACGATCCTTCGATGCGTAGAATGCGGGTTGTTACATTCTCCACCCCCCCCCCCCCCCTTAAGAAATTTTGCCCCCGAAATTTCCTAACCAAAACACACACACAAGGGTCCCGCATGCCTATCAACCATAAAACAACAATCAAACATACAAAACAAGAAAAACAAGTCTTTCCTAGCATGCGGAATAACTAAATTGCAAAGTAAATCTTACCAGGCAAAGAGTTCTGGATATGTCTTTCTAACGCTCTCCTCTGTCTCCCAAGTACAGTCATTCTCGTTCTCGCCCCCACTGAACCTTGACTAGCTTCACCGCCTTCCTTCGAAGTTGTTTCGTATCGTGCTCGACAATACGAATCGGCTTGCGTTTCCCAACCGCCTCGGGTTCCACTTCGAAGTCCTCTAACTGATCAGGTGAAATAGCCAAATCTAGGTCGTGCACAAACTTTCTTAGTTGGGAAACATGAAATACGTTGTGAACTCCCGCCATCTTCTCTGGTAAGTCAACTCTATACGCCAAATTCCCAACTAGTTCAAGAACTGGGAATGGGCCAACAAATCTTGGTGCCAACTTGCCTCTCCTACCAAATCGTATCACGCTCTTCAACGGAGAAACCTTAACAAACACCAAGTCACCAACGGAGAATTTTAAACCTCTTCTCCTCTTATCAGCATAGCTCTTCTGCCTATCTTGGGCAGCTTTCATTCGTTGTTGAATGATCTTAATCTTATCCGAAGTTTCCCTCACCACATCTAGTCCAAGCATAAACTTCTCGCCAGTCTCTATCCAATATGATGGTGAGTTGCACGGTCTTCCGTACAAAGCTTCATATGGAGCCATACCGATACTGGATTGGTAGCTATGATTATATGCAAACTCTTCTAGATGCAAATGGTCATCCCATGATCCACCAAAATCCAATATACATGCTCTCAAGAGATCTTCCAATATACGATTCACCCTCTCCGTCTGACCGTCGGTCTGAGGATGATATGTGGTACTGAGACGTAATTCTGACCCTAGAGCCTCATGTAAGCTCTTCCAAAACCCACTAGTAAACAACGGGTCTCGGTCACTCACAATGCTTTTGGGTACTCCATGAAATCTCACTACCCATTTCATATACAATTCTGCTAACTTAGCCGCCGTTCTGGTCGATTTGACTGGTATGAATCTTGCACTCTTAGTCAATCGATCCACAATTACCCAAATGCTATCATGTCCCGATCTAGTCCTTGGTAAACCATCGATGAAATCCATCGAGACTTGCTCCCATTTCCATTCGGGAATTTCTAATGGTTGCGACAACCTACTAGGTTTCTCTTGCTCAGCTTTAACTAGCTGGCAATTCATGCATTTGGATATAAACTCCACAATGTCTCTTTTCATCCCTTCCCAGTAGTAAGTCTGCTTCATGTCTCAATACATATTATTACCACCGGGATGTATAGTCAGTTTTGAGTGATGACATTCTCTAAGCACTTCATCTCTCAAACCATTCACGTTGGGTACAACTAGTCTTCCATTCTTTCGAAGCCATCCATCCCGATCAAGCCCATACAAATTCATCTCCTCACCATCGATGTTCATCTCTAACCTGGAGATGATTTCCAATAGACTAGGATCGTCCCTCTGGCTGGAACCAATCTGCTCTATCAAAATGTGTCTGATCGCCAAACTAGCAAGCACTTCTGGATCCAATTCGCACTTTAATCTGAAATCAAACCCTGCGATATACTCCAGTTGCTTCCATTCAAGAAACATAGCCCCCAAACTGGCATGTCTCCTACTCAAGGCATCCGCTACCGCATTACCTTTCCCAGGTGTGTATGCGATATCAAAATCATACGAAGCCAAGAACTCTAACCATCTCTGCTGACGGAGATTTAGATCTTTCTGAGAGAAGATATACTTTAACGATTTATGATCGGTAAACAACTGAAATCTTTCTCCCAAGAGATAGTGTCTCCACATCTTTAATGCGAACACGATCGCTGCCAGTTCCAAATCATGGGTAGGGTACTTTCTTTCATGTGGCTCTAGTTGCCGACTAGCATAAGCTACAACCCTACCTCCTTGCATCAACAAAGCACCTAGTCCGGTACCACAAGCATCCGTGTATACCGTCATCTCTTCATTCCCATTAGGAATGACTAACACTGGTGCACACGTCAACCTTTCCTTTAGACTCTTGAATGCATTCTCACACACTTCGTCCCAGACGAAGGCCTGATTCTTCTTAGCCAACTGAGTCAACGGTGTTGCTGTCTTGGAGAAGCCCTGGGTAAACTTACGATAATATCCAGCTAACCCCAAGAAACTTCTTACATCTGTTGAATTCTTGGGCGTAGGCCAATCCTGTACCATAGCCACCTTCGCAAGGTCCACGGCAATACCATTCTCTGAAACAACATGGCCCAAGAATCTCACTTCCCTCCTCCAGAAGTGACACTTAGAGAATTTCGCTTTCAGTTGGTGTTTCCTCAACAGCTCCATCACTATCCTCAAGTGTCCCTTGTGTTCCTCCTCTGTCCTCGAGTAAACAAGGATGTCATCTACGAACACAACAACAAACTTATTCAACTGATCTCTGAATACTTGATTCATAAGATCCACAAAGTAGGCTGGTGCATTGGTCAACCCAAATGGCATGACCAACCACTCATAGAATCCAGACGGCGTCCTAAATGCCGTTTTCGGAACACTATCATCCGCTACTCGAAGCTGATGAAATCCTGTCGCGAGGTCCAACTGGGAGAACACTCTTGCTCCTTCCTGTTGATCAAACAAATCATCTATCCGCAGTAGAAGATACTTGTTCTTCCTCGTCACCTTATTCGACTCGCGATAGTCCACACACAAACGAAGGGAACCATCTGCCTTAGTGGCAAACACAACTGGTGCTCCTCACTCGGAGACACTATTTCTTATAAATCCCTTCTTCAAAAGATTGCTGACTTGCACCCCGAGCTCTCGCTGCTCCCTTGGTGCCATACGACGAAGTGGCATCACTATAGGTCTGGCATCTTTCACTAAATCAATACGAAACTCAATCTCTTGGTGTGGTGGAAGCCCGGTCACCTCCTCGAAGACGTCCGGATACTGGCCAACCACGGGCACATCTGACAACTCATCATGCGGGATGTCGAGGGAATTTATAAAACTAGCCATTACCCCATCACTAGGTAGACTACCAAACACCACCCTCCGCCCATCATCCGCCCTAACTGTCACCAAAAAGCCCTCACAGTCTACCACCACCCCGTATCTTTGGAGCCAATCGACCCCCAATATAATGCCATACCCAGTAAAGCCCAAAACAAAGCAATCACAAACAAACATACATCCATGACTCGATAAGACCAAATTTCTGCAAATCATACTAAGGCTAGTCGAACCACCAATCGGGTTCGTCACAACCAATGGTCTATCGACTATCTCTGGTTCCAGTCCCAACCTATCTACCAGGTCACTAGATATGAAGGAACGGGAAGCCCCAGTATCAAACAAAACTCGAACTGGTACATCATAAATAGAAAGCATACGTTGAATGATGACATTCTTTCCTTTCTCCGCAGCAGTTGGGGCATTCGACGAAGAAGGAACAACATCAATAGCATATGCTTTCACAATCTGCTTCTCCTTAAGAGGTTGCGGACACTTATCCTTATGATGTCATACTTGGCCACAGTTATAGTACTTCCTATCCGCTGGCTTGGCCCGACATTCTTTAGCATAATGGCCCTTCTTACCACAGCTAAAGCAATCAACATCTTTCTTGTTCTTTTTCTGGCCATCCTTAGATTGGTTCTGTTTTCTCTTATTCTGAGAGTTGTTCTTGCCTCCACCGCCTGCTTGCGGCTTCAGCCCTTCTACAGATGCAGCCTCAGTCTTTGACTTAGGGTAAAGACCCTCTGATCTCAAAGGTTTCCCTACAATCGATTCAAAAGTCTCATCGATGTGGTTGATAAGCCTTTCCCCCAAGTATACATCCAATCCGGTAATGAACTTCTCATTCTTCTTCTCATGAGTATCGATAAGAGATAGTCCATACTTCGACAAAGTGTCGAATTCAGCAATATAGTCAGGACTGCCCTACCATTCTGCTTGAGTTCCAAGAATCTCTTAAACAATACTGACTTCTGGGTAGCTGGAATAAACTTCTCGCTAAAGCGAGCCTTGAACTGATCCCAAGTAACCTGATCTTCGGGGGTAGCTGTTCTAATGGCATTCCACCAATTCATCGCTCGCCCTTGCAGCTGACGAGACGCTAGCCTTCTCTTCATCGCATCCTCGATACCCAAGTCGTCGAAGATACGATCACAGCTATCCAACCAATCCTGAACATCTGTGGTCGACTCCGTTCCGTGGAATGGCTTCCCACCAAGGTTAGTGTAATCCTTGCACAACTTGGCGAAATCGACCCTAGGTGCCTGCACTACTGGACCACCACCATTTCCGGGATTGGGAACTGCCCCTTGAACATCCCTAAGCATCTCCCTCATGAAGTTAGTGAACATCGTCCTCATGTCAGGAGCATTCCCATTATTGGTCCCCCTACCAGCACCTCTAGCATATCGGCTCATCGATCAATCTGTAAAGAGGAAATGATTAACGACCCCATAGTGGTGCTAGTGCAGTACGACTTCATTCTTATACTACTAATAGTATATATATATATAGCTTTTGAAAACCAAAGTAATCACAAATACGCTCTCTTATATACGTGCTCTCTCCCCCTAGTGTCTTTCCCTAGGTTAACTACGCAACCTAGAGCTCTGATACCAAATGTGACGGCCCGCCCCGCACCAACCGACATTTACTCCAAAAGTGCGTTGTACACATGTCCAGTTAGCACGGAACGGATCGTCAGAAGAAAAGGGAAGAAGGAAATGAACTAACAAGAAACCTGTAGAATGTCTCACAGCGCATAGAACAAAATATAATAATAACATACTTGACATAAAACATGTGAGACAGTGCATAAGCTGAAACAACTAACATAGCAGCGGAAAATCCAAGTACAGCTTATGATCCAAAGTTAACATTATTACAACATTTCAAACTGTCTCAAGAAGCAAAGCAAGATAAGGGAGGTACGCTACTAATGCCCAAGTAGCGACCACCAACGACACAGGGAGAGTATCTATATATCATACGTGGAAGCCTCCTGCTCGCCTCCGAATCAGCTACTCGCGCATCACCAGCTAACATGTCTCTAGTCTGCTCGTGTCAGCACCCAGAGTAATAAGAAGAGACATAAAACTCTGGGTCAGACATAAAGCCTGGTATGAGCGATAAACATCTAAACAGAACAATAACAGGTAGACTAAAACATTCCTGAACCTGGACCTGCAACCAAAGAGTTAGCACTACATACTGTACAACACTCTAAGGTGCCATTTCAAATGGTGTAAAGATAACGAGGGTGGGGGTGTGCATGTCATAGTGATGGCAAACAATCAAACATAGCATCCATCCTCACATCTCTCACTCAGTGCATAAAGCATACGATATTCACCACTTCGATCACCCAACATACCTTGCTATGATCACTTTTCCCCATGAAGTCATAAATGGCTTCACTGCACTGATACATAGCCAATAATCCTTCGCTATGTCCACTTTGCCCCATGGAGTCGCAATGACCCCACTGCACTGGTTCATAGCCTCACTAATCCTTTACTATGTCCACTCTGCTCCATGGAGTCTCAATGATCCCACTGCACTGGCTCATAGTCTTACTATGCATCACTTTGCCCCTTGAGTCATAATGACTCTACTGCACTGATAACGTAGTCTTGCTACCATCACCTTGCCCCTCGAGTCATAGTGACTCTACTGCACCGATAAGTAGCCCATCATCCATTTTCAGTGGTGAATCGAAGTTATGAACGTCGACAACTCCTTAGCACACGTCCCACAGCAAAGTCCAACCATGAAGTGAACTCATTGGTTCCCAACTGGATCCTGAGCTCTAATTTCCATTTGGACTACCTTTACATCTCGGGTTATTGGTCATCACCGGATCGGTTCGGATCTCCCCCTAGTCATCAGTTCGGTTCGGAATGCTCCTTCTTCACTGGATTGGATCGGGTCATCATCACCTCAGCGGATCGGATCGGGGTCCAGTCGCCATCACTGGTTCGGGTCGGGGTCCTCCGAGCGGCTCGGATCGGAAAGCACTTCTCCAGGTCGAGTACAACGGATCGTGCTCACCATTCAAGGGCGGATCGAGTGCTCCAGTATGTGACGCGGTTCGGGTTCGAGCTCCTTTCCCCATCGGATCAGGGTATTTAGTTCGGATCGTGGCAAGTACCCACGAACGGTTCGGGTCGGATCCTCCTAACCGATCTGATCCGGTTCGGATGTCTTCCTGCACTTTTTCTAGCAAGCAATTTACGCTACTCGACGGCGTTTTCGACCATTCTACCTATTCTAATCAGTCACAAAACATACCATACAGTCATAGTAACAAGTAGAAGTGACCTCAAACACCAAAACATCAATATGATAGGTTAAAATGGATCAAACATAGTCAAAACCTCATATTTCCCCTTAAGCATGTTTATGTGAAACTAATGATGTGATTAGCAAAACTTAACCAAATTAACCCAAATTCATATCAGAGGTCTAAAACATCATTTAAGAATTTATAAATATTTTTCCAGAATTTTATCATGTTTAAATTCGCTAATTAACACTAATTACGCTTAATTGGCCATAATTAGTGAGGAACTATGCAAATCACTCAACTTAGCCATAAATAAAACTTAGATCTGAAATAAATCTCTGATTTGATGCGAATCCCAAAGCTAAACAGCAGCTCTAACGTTGATTTGGTAAAGTTCTCCCTTGATTTGATGTTGTTAAGCTTAATCCTTGATTAGAAGGTGATTTGGAGGTGATTTAGTGGTTAGAGGCCATTTTTAGGGTTTCTAAGAGGTAAGTGGAGGCTAGAAAACTGAAATGGAATGAATCTCTAACCCTTTTCAGCCTCCCCATAACCTTAATCCCGAAATGGGTTATGGGCTCATTCACTAATCACCCTATTTGGCTCGGTTAAGCAGTTTTTCACCTTCCAAACCTTATTTCAGCCATATCTCCCAAACGGTAAGTCTGTTTTTCACATATGACCACTCTACGGAAAGGTAAACCATCAAACAAAACTAATGGAAGTGGTTTCAGGTCAAAATTTGTTACCAATCAAAAGTTATGGCCAAAACAAGATCAGCTAGGGGTAAAACGGTCATTTAAAAATCAAGAAAAATCATGAACATGGGAAATGAGTCTAATGGTCGTTTCCCAAAGTTACATGACCATACGACTTCATATGGGAAAGAAATAAATATTCTACGATCCTCCGATGCGTAGAATGCGGGTTGTTACATTGGATTTTGGGTTTGTCGTGAATAGTGTCTTAAATAACACTGTTCTTAAACCCCGTATGAAAGAATAATCTTTTAATTTAGATTATTAAAGTTTTCAATTATATTTAGCAATTGAAATAAGATGAAATGTGAGTTGGGTTTATGGTGAACTGTGTTTTCAAGCGACATTTGTTCTTTAACCCAACTGACAGTGAAAATATGATTTAGAATATATAAATCTTTTATTAAGATTTAAATGGGAATTTTCCACAAGAAATTTTTTCCAATTTAATATATTAAATTGGAATTGAATGGAATTCGATTTAATAATAACCGAGATAAGCTTTTATAAAAGAAGACCGATACTACATATGGAATTTAAGAGGCTTTGCCGTTATTCCATTTATATTATTGGTCAGATACAGAGAATTAGAATGATTATATATTGATTTGGTTTCTATGAAGATTCCCTAATTTAAAGGAAGAGGATTTTGGGTTTACCGTGAACTATGTTTTAAATGATATTAGTTCTTTAACCCAGTTAAAGATAAGATCTATTTCTTAAATTTAAATAATCATTGAATAATGATTTTTGATATTTAAACCCAAATTGGGATTTTTTTTTATAAATCTTTAAAAGCAAGATTTAAGAATAATTTAAAGAGTTTATCTTTGATAAAATAATGCGAATATTTTATTAGAAGAATATTCTGAATTGGAATGAGGCGTTGGATGTGTTTTTATAGTACTTGATTTTTAATTATAAAATACGTGAGTTATTCGGGAAGACCGGGTTTAACCCATTCCGAATAATTACTACGACGATGAAGAGTCGAAGATGAAGACGGTGGTTGAAGTCCGACGATCTTCACATCGAATGGAGGTGTTGCTACAGAGACCCTTGATGGGTGTAGCTACCTTGACTATTGTTGATTGTTCGGATTTGGTTTTCGCTCAGATCCAGAGAATAAGCTAGTAAATGGATGTGTGTCTGACACTGGATTTCGTTCCATGTGAATTAAATCGAATTCTATTAATGTATGCCTGTTTGGTGGTGGAGAATTTATTCTCTACTTAACACCCTGGTATATATTAATAGTGATTGATCGAATGGCATGAATTGTCAATGTGGCACGCCAAGATGCAAATGATCAAGACTTTTGTTGAAAAGGAGGGCCTTGAGGGATGATTAAAGTATAGCCTGTTACGGCATAACTTTGTGTATATCATGACCTCACGAGCCTCACACCCCGGTATGAGTCTAAAACAGGAGAAGAGAACGCAGGGAGTGCACACGTTATCTTTCCAGCTAGAGTAATGTCAGGGACCTACCAGCGCTGACATTTTACTTATGTGGATGATGGATTATGAGGTACCTCGTGTTTTTTTATAGGTTGTTAGTGGCCATATTATAGGTCCAAAAGGACCGGGAAACGTGTGTTCAGGCATAACTAATCCACGACCCTTCGGAGTGGACCGACCATGCAGCTATCCAAGGGTTGCCCATAGGTGTGATCCTGGGGCATTTGCTAGAGTGTCTCGAATCGGTAAGGAGCTCCTCCCTAGCCTTGACTCATGATGGAAACCAAATTTCCAATACGACCCCATGCAGTTTTGATTGTAGAACTAGTATGGCGACATAGTAGTGTGACGACCCACCCCGCATCAACCGACATTTACTCCAAAAGTGCGCTGTACACATGTCCAGTTAGCACGGAACGGGTCGTCGGAAGGAAAAGGAAGAAGGAAATAAACATACAAAGAACCTGTAGAATGTCTCACAGCGCATAGAACAAAATATAATAACAATATACTTGACATAAAACAGGAGAGACAGTGCATAAGCCGACAATCAAAACTAAACATCATAGCAGCGGAAATTCAGAATATAGCTTATTACAACTTTCAAACTGTCACAAAGCAAAAGTAAGATAAATGAGGTACACTACTAATGCCCAAGTAGCGACCACCAACGACACAGGGAGAATGTGTATATATATATATCATACGTGGAAGCCTCCTACCCGCCTCCGAATCAGCTACTCGCGCATCACCAGCTAACCTGTCTCTAGTCTGCTCGTGTGAGCACCCAGAGTAATAAGAGGAGACATGAAACTCTGGGTCAGACATAAAGCCTGGTATGAGCGATAAGCATCTAAAGTGAACAATAACAGGTAGACTAAAACATACCTGAACCTGGACTTGCAACCAAAGAGTTAGCACTACATATTGTACAACACTCTAAGGTATCATATCAAACGGTGTAAAGATACGGAGGTGGGGAAGGTGTGCATGTCATAATGATGGCAAACAATCAAGCATAGCATCCATCCTCACATCTCTCACTCGGTGCGTAAAGCATACGATATTCACCACTTCGATCACCCAACATACCTTGCATCGATCACTCTGCCCCATGAAGTCATAAATGGCTCCACTACACTGATAACATAGCCACTATTCCTTTGCTATGTCCACTTTGCCCTAAGGAGTCACAAGAACCCCACTGCACTGGCTCATAGCCTTACCAATCCTTACTATGTCCACTCTGCCCCATGGAGTCGCAAGAACCCCACTGCACTGGCTCATAGTCTTACTACGCATCACTTTGCCCCTCGGGTCATAATGACCCTACTGCACTGATAACGTAGTCTTGCTACCATCACTTTGCCCCTCAGGTCATAATGACCCTACTGCACTGATAAGTAGCCCATCATTCCTTTTTAGTGGTGAATCGAAGTTATGAACGTCGACAACTCCTTAGCACACGTCCCGCAGCAAAGTCCAACCATGAAGTGAACTCCTTGGTTCCCAACTGGTTCTGGGATCCTGAGCTCTAACTTCCCCTATTGGACTACCTTTGCATCTCGGGTTATTGGTCAATACTGAGTCGGGTCGGGTTCCTCCTCAAGTTATCGGTTCGGGTCGGTGTTCTTCATCCGTTCGGGTCGTGTCCCCTTCTGGTGCGGTTCGGGTCGGCATTCCTCTAGGTTCGAGTCAGATGCTTCTCTTCGGGTCGGGTCGGGTGCTTCCTTTCGGGTCGGGTCGGGTGTCCCTCCTTGGTTTGCGTTTTCGATCTGTCTTCATGCTCCCTTCATATGCTCCTGTCCGATCAGCTTCCGTGCTCCTGCTCTGATTCGTCTTCGTGCTTCCGATCCGATCCGTCCTCCTCGATCCGATCCGTCTTCCTCTATCCGATCCGATCCCAGTTCAGCTAGCGTGGCCTTCCTTTTTGCCACTTTTCCCAAGTGTTGGGTTCCGATCCGATCGGATTCTTTGCTCAGTTCAACATATCCGATCCGAGCCCCCTTGTCCGATCCGATCCGAACCCTACACTGTTTTCTGAAACTATTCCAGCAAGTGTTTACGCCATTCGACGACGTTTTCAACCATTCTAATTATTGGAATCAATCACAAAGCATTTCATACAGTCATAGCAACATACATGATCAACCACAAACATCAAAACATCAATATGATAGGTTAAAATGGATCAAACATACCCAAAATCCCATATTTCCCCTTAAGCATGTTTAGATGAAACTATTGATAGGATTAGCAAAACTTAACCAAAGTAACCCAAATTCATATCAGAGGTCTAAAACATCATTTAGGGATTTATGAACATTTTTCCCGAATTTATTGGTGTATAAATTCGCTAATTAACACTAATTACCCTTAACTAGCCATAATTAGCGTAAAACTATGCAAATCACTCACCTTAGCCACAAATAAACTAAGATCTGAAATAATTCTCTGATTTGATGTGAATCTCAATGCCAACAGCAGCTCCTATGTTGTTTTGGTGAAGATCTTCCTTGATTAGGGGTTGCTAAGCCAAATCCTTGACCAAAAGATGATTTGGAGGTGATTTAGAGGTTAGATGCCATTTTTAGGGATCCTTGGTGATAAGTGGAGGCTAGAAAACTGAAATGGAATGATTCTCCATCTCATTTCAGCCCTCCCATAACCCTAATCCCGAAATGGGTTATGGGCCTACTCACTAATCACCCGATTTGGCCCGGTTAAGCAGTTTTTCACCCTCCAAACCTTGTTTCAGCCATATCTCCCAAACGGTAAGTCCGTTTGGCTAATTTAACCACTATACGGAAAGGTAAACCATCAAACGAATCAAATGGAAGTGGTTTCAGGTCAAAATTCCTTTCCAATCAAAAGTTATGGTCAAAACAGTATCAACTAGGGGCAAAATGGTCATTTAAAAATCGACAAAAATCATGAACATGGGAAATGACTCTAATGGATGTTTCCCAAAGTTACATGACCATACGACTTCACATGGGAAAGAAATAAATATTCTACGATCCTATGATGTGTAGAATACGGGTCATTACACTCTCCCCCCCTTAAGAAATTTCGCCCCCGAAATTCCCTAATCCTAACACACATAAAAGTCCCGCATGCCTATCAATCATAAAACAACAATCAAACATGCAAACAAGCAAAGCAAGTCTATCCTAGCATGCGGAATAACTAAATCATAAAGTAAATCTTACCAGACAAGGAGTTCTGGATATGCCTTCCTAATGCTCTCCTCTGTCTCCCAGGTTCAATCATTCTCGTTCTCGCCCCACTGAACCTTGACTAGCTTCACCGCCTTCCTTCGAAGTTGCTTCGTATCGTGCCCCACAATACGAATCGGCTTGCGGTTCCCAACCGCCTCGGGTTCAACTTCGAAGTCCTCTAACTGATCAGGTGAAATAGTCACATCTGAGTCGTGAACGAACTTCCTTAGTTGGGAAACATGAAATACATTGTGAACTCCCGCCATTTTCTCTGGTAAGCCAACTCTATATGCCAAATTCCCGACTAGTTCAAGAACAGGGAATGGGCCAACAAATCTTGGTGCCAACTTGCCTCTCCTGCCAAATCGAATCACGCTCTTTAACGGAGAGATCTTGACGAACACCAAGTCACCAACGGAGAATTTCAAGTCTCTTCTCCTCTTATCGGCATAACTCTTCTGCCTATCCTGAGCAGCTTTCATTCGTTGTTGAATGACCTTAATCTTATCTTAAGTTTCTCTCACCACATCTGGTCCAAGCACAAACTTCTCGCCAGTCTCTATCCAACATGATGGTGAGTTGCACGGTCTTCCGTACAAAGCTTCATATGGAGCCATACCGATACTGGATTGGTAGCTATTATTATATGCAAACTCTACTAGATGCAAATGGTCATCCCATGATCCACCAAAATCCAATATACAAGCTCTCAAGAGATCTTCCAATATACGATTCACCCTCTCCGTCTGACCGTCGGTCTGAGGATGATATGCGGCACTGAGATGTAATCCTAACCCTAGAGCCTCTTGTAAGCTCTTCCAAAACCCACTAGTGAACAACGGGTCTCGGTCACTCACAATGCTTTTGGGTACTCCATGAAATCTCACTACCCACTTCATATACAATTCTGCCAACTTGGCTGCCGTTCTGGTCGATTTGACTGGTATAAATCTTGCGCTTTTAGTCAATCGATCCACAATTACCCAAATGCTTCATATACCGATCTAGTTCTTGGTAAACCATCGATGAAATCCATCGAGACTTGCTCCCATTTCCATTCGGGAATTTCTAATGGTTGCAACAACCCACTAGGCTTCTTTTGCTCGGCTTTAACTAGCTGACAATTCATGCATTTGGATATAAACTTCCCAATGTCTCTTTTCATCCCTTCCCAGTAGTAAGTCTGTCTCATGTCTCGATACATCTTATTACCACCGGGGTGTATAGTCAATTTTGAGTGATGACATTCTCTAAGCACTTCATCTCTCAAACCCTTCACGTTGGGCACAACTAGTCTTTCATTCTTTCTAAGCCACCTATCTCGATCAAGCCCATACACATTCATCTCCTCATCGATACCCATTTCTAACTTGGAGATGATTTCTAATAGATTAGGATCGTCCCTCTGGCTAGAACCAATCCGCTCTATCAAAGTGGGTCTGATCGTCAAACTAGCTAGCATAATTGGATCCAATTCGCACCTTGTCTGAAATCAAACCCCGCGATAAAGTCCTGTTGCTTCCATTCAAGAAACATTGCCCCTAAGCTGGCATGTCTCCTACTCAAGGCATCGGCTACCGCATTGCCTTTCCCAGGTGTATATGCGATATCAAAATCATACGAAGCCAAGAACTCTAACCATCTCTGCTGACGGAGATTCGGATCTTTCTGGGAGAAAAGATACTTTAATGATTTATGATCGGTAAACAACTCAAATCTTTCTCCCAAGAGATAATGTCTCCACATCTTCAGCGCAAACACGATCGCTGCTAATTCCAAATCATGGGTAGGATACTTCTTCTCATGCGGCTTTAGCTGTAGACTAGCATAAGCTACAACCCTACCTCCTTGCATCAATACTGCACCCAGTCCGGTACCACAAGCATCTGTGTATACCGTCATCTCTTCATTCCCTTTAGGAATGACTAACACTGGCGCATGCGTCAACCTCTCTTTTAGACTCTTGAAAGCATCCTCACACACTCCGTCCCAGACGAAGGACTGATTCTTCTTAGTCAACTGAGTCAACGGTGCTGCTATCTTGGAGAAGTCCTGGATAAACTTACGATAATATCCAGCTAATCCCAAGAAACTTCTTACATCTATAGCATTCTTGGGCGTAGGCCAATCCTGTACCGTAGCCACCGTCGCAGGGTCCACGGCAATACCACTCTCTGAAACAACATGACCCAAGAACCTCACTTCCCTTCTCCAAAAATGACACTTAGAGAATTTCGCTTTCAATTGGTGTTTCCTCAACACCTCCATCACTATCCTCAAGTGTCCCTTGTGTTCCTCCTCTGTCCTTGAGTAAACAAGGATATCATCCACGAACACAAGAACAAACTTATTCAACTGGTCTCTGAATACTCGATTCATAAGATCCACAAAATAGGCTGGTGCATTGGTCAACCCAAATGGCATGACCAACCACTCATAAAATCCAGACGGCGTCCTAAATGCCGTTTTCGGAACACTCTCATCTGCTACTCGAAGCTGATGAAATCCTGTCGCGAGGTCCAACTGGGAGAACACTCTAGCTCCTTCCAGCTGATCAAACAAATCATCTATCCGCGGTAGAGGATACTTATTCTTCCTCGTTACCTTATTCAACTCGCGATAGTCCACACACAAACGAAGGGAACCATCTGCCTTAGTGGCAAACACAACTGGTGCTCCCCACTCGGAGACACTCCTTCTAATAAATCCCTTCTTCAAAAGATTGCTGACTTGCACCCCGAGCTCTCGCTGCTCCCTTGGTGTCATACGACGAAGTGGCATCACTATAGGTCTGGCATCTTTCACTAAATCAATACGGAACTCAATCTCTCGGTGTGGTGGAAGCCCGGTCACCACCTCGAAGACGTCCGGATACTAGCCAACCACGGGCACATCTGACAACTCATCCTATGGGATGTCGAGGGAATTTACAAAACTAGCCATAACCCCATCACTAGGTAGACTACCAAACACTACCCTCCGCCCATCATCCGCCCTCACTGTCACCAAAAAGCCCTCACAGTCTACCACCACCCCGTATCTTTGGAGCCAATCGACTCCTAATATAATGCCATACCCAGTAAAGCCCAAAACAAAGCAATCACATACAAACATACATCCATGACTCGATAAGACCAAATTCCTGCAAATCATACTAAGGCTAGTCAAACCACCAATCGAGTTCGTCACAATCAATGGTCTATCGACTATCTCGGGTTCCAGTCCCAACCTATCTACCAGGTCACTAGATATGAAGGAACGGGAAGCCCCAGTATCAAACAAAACTCGAACTGGCATATCATAAATAGAAAGCATACCTTGAATAACAACATTCTTTCCTTTATCCGCCGCAGTTGGAGCATTCGACGAAGAAGGAACAACATCAATAGCATATGCTTTCACAATCTGCTTCTCCTTAAGAGGTTGCGGACACTTATCATTATGATGTCCCACTTGACCACAGTTGTTGTAACACCCCACGCCCGCTAGGGTCACTCACTAAGGGAATGCCATAGCATCGGTGGAGCATTTTAGTGAATATAGAACAGAAAAATTACAACAAGACAGATATAAATAGTACTTGAAATTCTAAAACATCATCTCATAACAGCGGAAATAAACATGTCTGGTTACATCATAAAACCATAATAAAAGTCAAGTACAACATCTGTCAAAATAAAGAAGTACATAATCCCACTCTCATATACAATAGCCATAAGGAAAGAAAAGATAACTGGATAACTGGAGCTTTACATCTACCCAAGCTCCTCAAGACTGGAAACAGAAATCCGATCAAGCTCTACTACCGCTAGGATCCACCGTAGGACCTGAGGGTTGGGAAAAAGATAAAAACAACGGGGTCAGACATAAGTCTGAGTGAGTCCTATAACTTTAACAATACAATCATTAAAGTAACCAGAGAAGACATAAACTTGACCTACGGTAATATCTGGGGATGAATGGCTACACTAAGCAGCTTGGTAGACTTAGAATAAACTAAGATAACCGTCAGGACGCATCTACCCACCCAAGGATAATCGCTAACTGCACCACACCAGTCATTCCTACTTAAGGTTGATCCCTTCTAAGGACTTAGAAAATTTCCCCAGTAGTTCCATGTACCCCTAGCCCACTACATAGGTGCCGTCTGCCCCTATCTCTACTAGGTGTACCCAGTAATTCTTACCCAGTAGTTTCGTGTACTCCTACATAGGTGTCGTCTGCCCCTATCTTCATTAGGTGTACCCACTACTCCCCATCGATCGGCTCCCTACCGTAGATACCCGTGCTGGTCCCACAGTGGGGTGTATCACTCCCCTAAAGTGGCTACCCAATACTATCAACGGTGCACGGCTTTATATCTACACGATGCAACAACGACTTATCTACCAGCCCGGGCCCACACACGCATATGAAACCCGTTGGACTTGCGTTGCCACCGCTAACCCGTTTTGGCCTCTTATAGTCAAGCCCAATATGCGTGTCCCGTCACTCGACATGGGTCGAGCCCACAAAGATACGTTTGGGATATTGGTTGAAATGGGCCCCCACAAGCTACCCACTTAAGCTTGTCAAATATCTAGTGTATCCCACTTAACCCTTTAATCATGTTCAGTTACATGTTTCCACTTGGTTAAGTATTCTAATCGTATTTTCTATTGCCACCCAAGGCAACCCACTAGATTCCTCATGCCACCCAAGGCAATCCCAAAATTTCCTCATGCCACCCAAGGCACCCACTTAACCCCTCATGTCCCACTACATGCTAATATGGTTAAGTGTTTCTTAATTAATTAAGACCGTGATCTCCCATAAAGACCTCCCACATTAGACTGGCTGTTATGACCGCCTGGTTAAGCCGGTAGAATCCGGGCAGTCTTACGTCATAACAGAGTCTAACCTCGTGTCTTTACCTTAATCACGTATTTAATTTTATGGCTAAGACCTCTCACATTGGGCTGACATTTGTAGCAACTGGTTAAGCCGGTCGGGTCCGGGCAGTTTTACACTACAAATGAGTCCAACCTCGTGTCTTAGTCGATTAATTACACCTAATTAATCACCCCCATATTAATTATCCCTAATTAATATCAAGTTTTCCATAACATGGGTAGACCTAACTCAATAGGTAAATTCCCATGGGGTAGACCTAACTCAATAGGTAAATTCCCACTTATGGTAATTTATTTTTATGGTATGCTTAATCATACCCAATCATTCATTTATTAACTTATTTACCACCCCATCGTTCCCCACGTAAATCGTTCTCGTTTCATGACATAACAAAGGGGAAGATCATCACAAATATCATGGGTTTAACATACAACTTTGTCATGGGTTAAGAGGATGTCAACTTGCATATATGATCATATATTAACCCAACTACATATAAACCCAAACTTGCATATTATCATACACATGATTTGCATAACATGTTGCATATGAGCTTGCATATTATCATACACATATCTTGCATAACATGTTAAACTTGCATATAGGCATACACATAACTTGCATAAGCATCCACATACTTGCATAGGCATTCACATACTTGCATAACTTGCATATTATGTCATTTAAGCATATACATATCTTGCATAAGTGTTCATATACTCGCATAAGCATGCATAACTTGCATATCACATAAATCTAGCATTTAAACATATACATGACTTGCATAAGCATCCATACACTTGCATAAGCATGCATAACTTGCATATCACTTTCAACTTGCATTTAAACATATACTTAGCTTGCATATCACTTTCAACTTGCATTTAAACATATACTTAGCTTGCATATCTCACTTTGCTAAACATGCATAATTCCACTTATTAAACATGCATATATCAACTTGTTAATCATGCATAAATCAACTTATTAAGCATGCATAAACCAACTTATCACATATATGCATAAACATAGAACAACATAGAGTAACATATCATTATACATGATTCAAACTCACTAATCCGCATTTAAGACCATAAGTCTTATTACACCCAATCTACTTACTTTAACAATCAATGTTAAAGTGATAGAAACTCACCAAACTAAAGATTAACCAACTTATGAAGAGGAATTTGTTGCTAATTATGAAGATAATGATGATTAGAGAATGATTTGAGAGAGATTAGCTTGCAACTTCCTTCATGAACTAGTGGAGGCCATGCTCAAATTTCATTTTGCCATAGTTTAGTTACAAGACTTAATTATGAATGAATTAGGGTAGGGTTATGGTCTTATTTATAGGATTAGGTGAGTGTTTTAGGCCCTTAGATTAACCCTAGATTAGATTAGGACCCTTAGATTTAGGAAATCTCTAGAACCAGCCCTCCTAGCCAGCCTGAAACCCAACCTGGTGCAACCTGGTGCACCCAGGTTCACTGGGCGCCTGGACCCTGTCGACAGGCAAGTCGACAGGCATGTCGACACCCCTGTCGACAGGCCTGTCGACAGCCCTGTCGACATGGGCTGGGCGGGAAGCTTCCCGCCTGACCCCGCCTGGCCCATTCCAAATCTGAACATTTTAAATTTTTAAATCTGTTTTAGTTTTGAATTTTCTGCAAACTTCATCGGGCCATAACTGGGCCATACGGACTCCGATTTTCGAAAACTCGGACTCTATTTCGCGTATTTTTCCGAGACGAACGTAATGACGCAGCCCGTTTCCCCTAATTCCCACATCTGAGATTATTTATCCTGTAATTAGTGAATTTTAGTATTAACTAAAATTCGGGGTGTTACATTCTCCCCTCCTTAAAGGATTTCGTCCCCGAAATCTCTAAGCTAAGGAGAATGCATATCCTACCATCCAAACAACCATCTACTCAAACCATCAACCACTGGCATCCATTGTCCTTAGAATAATTTCTAATGATGTATGAGCATATGCAAAGAGTGTGTGTATATGTTCCCTATCTAATGTATGAACATATGCAAACCATGATAGTGCCATGCATCCATTATGTATGCGAGAGAACCCTATCGACACATACAATATCTACATGAGTGCACAATCAATCACCAAAATGCATCATCCATGTGATAACACATCCATTATTCATCCATAAATATATTTTCCTACACACAATTTTATGCAATATGCAATATGAAGTGACTGAGCCGATCTAGTGCCTAGAGTGTGTGTATATGCATCCACGAGCAACCACTAGCAAACACTTGCATCCACTTGCATCCATCAACCATAACATGTCTCAAACACATGTTTCAACCATAGGTTTACCCTAACTAAAGGTCAAAGGTACTAACGAGAGGACATACCAAAGATAAGATAAGTACTAGACAAACGATGAAGGAGAAAGTAAAGGCATACCCTCAAAAAGAAATGGGTACAATGAACGCATCTTCGCTTCCGTCTCCCAAGTCGCGTTGCTCTCATCTTCTCCCCATTGCACTTTGACTAGCTGAACCTCTCGATTCCTCAATTTCCTAGTCTCTGACCCAAGGATGCGAGTAGGAGCTCGTCGAATAGTCGCATCACGCTCTACCTCTACATCTCTAAGCAAGCTTGGCTCTACCACCTCTGCGGTCTCATGTAAGCACTTCCTCAAATGTGATACATGGAATACATCATGAACACCACTAAGTCTGTCGGGCAACTCCACCCTATATGCCATTCGTCCAATCCTTTCCTTGATAGGAAACGGTCCAACAAACCTTGGTGCTAACTTCCCAACGGATCCGAAGCGAACAACATTTCTCAACGGAGATACCTTAACAAAAACCATATCCCCAACCTCAAATTCAAGATCCGTCCTTCTCTTGTCCGCATAAGATTTTTGCCTATCCTGCGCTGCTTTCATCCTTCTTCGAATCAAGTCAATCTTCTCTGAAGTCTCCCTAACCATATCAGGCCCAAGCAAGATCTTATCCGTAGACTCCCACCAACATGTAGGTGATCGACAAGGCCTTCCATAGAGAGCTTCGAAAGGAGCCATACCAATACTGGACTGAAAGCTGTTATTATATGCGAACTCCACTAGTGGAAGATGCTCTTCCCATGTACCTCCAAAATCTAGGATACAAAGCCTCAAAAGGTCTTCTAGAACACGATTCACCCTCTCAGTCTGGCCGTCTGTCTGAGGATGATATGCGGTGCTCAGACACAATTGAGTCCCCACTGCTTCTTGCAAACTTCTCCAGAACTCGCTAGTGAAGATAGGATCTCGATCACTCACTATGCTAGAGGGTACCCCATGCAATCGAACTATCTCTCGAAGATATACAGAAGCTAGCCATGGAGCGGTCCTCTTGCTCTTCACAGGTATGAAATGGGCGCTCTTAGTAAGTCTATCTACCACCACCCAAATTCCTGTATTACCCTTCCTCGACCTGGGTAACCCGTCAATAAAATCCATCGAGACGCTATCCCACTTCCATTGCGGAACTTCCAATGGGTGAAGCAACCCACCAGGTTTCCTTTGCTCCGCCTTCACCTGCTGACATACCAAGCATCGAGCTACATATTCGGCCACATCTTTCTTCATACCGGCCCAGAAGAAAACCCTCTTCATGTCTTGGTACATCTTATCCCCACCGGGATGAATGGTCATCCTAGAACGGTGTGCATCATCAAGAATAACCTTCCTCAACCCTTCATTTTGCGGTACACAAAGTCTACCGTCTCTACGCAAGCACCCCCTATCGTCTAGGGTGTACCTACTCAAATGGCTGGACGACTCCCCCCTTATGAGCTTCTCTATCAACTCAACCAACTGTGGGTCGTCCCTCTGGGCTTCCCCAATCCGCCCCAAAAGAGTAGGCCTAACTTCCAAGGAAGCTAGCAAACCGGGTACATAATCAATGGAAGGTCTGAAATCAAACATCGAGATAAACTCCAAGCTTCGTCGTTCCACGAACAGTGGATTCAAGGACAACCTCTTCCTACTCAAGGCATCCGCCACCACGTTACCCTTGCCAGGGGTATACGCTATCTCGAAATCATAGGATGCTAGGAACTCCATCCACCTTTGCTGTCTCAGATTCAAATCCTTCTGAGAAAACAAGTACTTTAATGATTTGTGGTCGGTGAACAACTCGAATCTCTCACCAAGAAGATAGTGGCGCCAGATCTTAAGCGCAAAAACAATAGCGGCCAGCTCTAGATCATGGGTAGGGTAATTTTTCTCATGTGCCCTCAACTGCCTTCCACCATAGGCTATTACCCTTCCCTCTTGCATTAAGACTGCGCCAAGTCCTGTCCCACAGGCATCGGTATAGACAACAAATGGCTTGCTCCCATCTGGCAACACCAAAACTGGAGCGGTGGTTAAAGCTCTTTTTAACCGTCGGAACGCATCATCACAATCTACGTCCCACGTGAAAACAAGATTCTTCTTTGTTAAGCGGGTTAATGGGGCTGATATCTTCGCGAAGTCCTTGATAAACTTCCTATAATAACCCGCCAACCCCAAGAAACTTCTTACTTCGGTAGCATTCTTCGGAACCTTCCAATCCTGAATTGATACTACCTTCGCGGGATCCACAGCTATCCCTTCCTTGGAGACCACATGCCCCAAGAACCGCACTTCCCTCCTCCAGAAGTGACATTTAGAGAATTTAGCCTTAAGGCTATGTGCTCGAAGAGTCTTCAACACTTCCCCAAGATGTAGGGCATGCTCTTCTTCACTCTTAGAGAATACTAAGATATCGTCCACAAAGACCACCACGAATTTATTAAGGAACTCCCTGAACACCCTACTCATCAAATCAACAAAGTATGCAGGGGCGTTCGTCAACCCAAATGGCATCACCAGCCACTCATAGAAACCATCCGGAGTCCTAAAGGCAGTCTTGTCTATGCTATCCTCAGCCACCCTCAACTGATGAAACCCCGTGGCCAAGTCCAACTGAGAAAATACTGAAGCGCCAACCAACTGATCGAAAAGATCATCAATCCTCGGCAATGGGTGTCTATTCTTCTTTGTGAGCTTGTTGAGTTCTCTATAGTCTACACAAAGTCTGAGGGACCCATCCGCCTTTGTAGCAAATACTACCGGAGCACCCCACTCCGATATGCTCCGTCTTATGAACCCCTTCTCAAGCAACTCCCCTACTTGCTTATGGAGTTCCCTCCTCTCACGAGGAGCCATGTGGCGCACTGGTAAAGATACCGGTTTAGCATTATCCACCAAATATATTCGGAAGTCAATCTCCCGCTTCGGAGGTAAGCCCTTTACCTCCTCAAACACATCCGGATATTCTCGGACCACTCTCATAGATTGCAAACTCTCGACCGAAGCGTCAAGCGATTCAAGATAACTTAGCATAACAGAGTCCATGGGATTACAAGAAATCTCGAGAGTGTTACCCAAGCGGGTCATGAGCCTAACAACTCTCCTTTCGCAATCAAGAACGGCACCATTACTGGATAACCAGTCCATGCCCAAAATCAACCCATAGCCCGTGAAGCCCAACACGAAAGCATCACATCTAAACTCAATGCTAAGTATAGAAATCTTCAAACCCAAACATATCATGGACAAATAAGTGGAGCCCCCAATTGGGTTTGAAACAACCAAGGGATCATCTACCAGACTGGTGTCTAAGTGCAGTAACTCAACTAATGATGATGAAATAAACGAATGCGATGCGCCTGAATCAAACAATGTACGGACAGGATGGTCAAATAGAAAAACCAGACTTTCAACGGAAATAGTTCTACCTCTCTCCTGAATCGGTGGAACAGCGAGAGCCTGTACTTGGCCCCTAGCCTGACCTGGTGCCATAAGAGCTTGCACCTGTCCTCCTGAGGTAGATCCCGTCCTTTGCCCTTTCTTAGGGCAATCCTTCACTAAGTGCCCTGCTTCGCCACAATGGAAGCAACCGGTCTTCTTCTTCTTGCGACAATCCTTGCTTAGGTGGCCAGGTGTCCCACAATTGAAACACTTCTTCTTCTTGCCCTTGCCACCGTTGCCTTTCCCACCTTTGCTTTGCTGTTGTTGAGGTCTCTTTTGATCTCCCTTCTTCTCGGGTGCCTTATTAGCATTAGGACCCTTCTCTTCCTCATACATGAGTGCCATGTCAACTAGCTTCTCAAAGGTGGCCCCCATAGGGATGTGAGTCATAGCCAACCCATGCATCGGTTCATTTAAGCCTTTCACGAACCTCAAAGCCTTCTTCTCCGGTGTATTCACCATGTCTAGGCCAAACCTTGCCAATTGATTAAACTTGTTAACATATTCCTTCACCGAAAGATTTCCTTGCTTTAGAGTCAAGAATCTTTCCATATACAAGTTTTCCTCCGCCCTTGAGAGAAACTTTGCCACAAATCTTTGCTTAAAATCCGCCCAAGAGTCAACGGGGCGTTCTCCATTAGTAACCTCCCACCAGAATGAGGCCTCTCCCTTCATTAACCAAGCAGCCAACTTGACTTTCTTCCCTTCTTCCATCTCAAAGATATCTATCAACTCTTCCACCTCCTTAAGCCAATCTCTAGCCTCCACAAAGGTTTCAGATCCTTGAAAAGGTTTCCCTCCCATAGCTTTAAATTCCTTGCAAGTCTTAGCAAAAGTATCCGTGCGAGGAGGAGGGGGAGGAGGAAGATCGGGTGCTACGGTTGGTGGAGGAATATTGGCTGGACCCGCAGTGGTGGCCCTAGCCTCCATCAATCTCCTATACCATACTGGTACCGTCACACCCTCCGGAAAGTTAAGATCCTCAGCCATGCTGAAACGAAAAAGGAAAGATTCAAAACGGAGAATTCGAAGGATATAGATATGGCTATTGGGGATTATGCTTTTCTTTCAAAAACTTTTCTCTTAAAAGACATGTTTTTGAAAATATTTCTTCCAAAAATGTTTTAGAAAAATAATTTTCTAAAAATTTTATCTGTTCCGGTAACCTTTGCTCTGATACCACGTGTAACACCCCACGCCCGCTAGGGTCACTCACTAAGGGAATGCCATAGCATCGGTGGAGCATTTTAGTGAATATAGAACAGAAAAATTACAACAAGACAGATATAAATAGTACTTGAAATTCTAAAACATCATCTCATAACAGCGGAAATAAACATGTCTGGTTACATCATAAAACCATAATAAAAGTCAAGTACAACATCTGTCAAAATAAAGAAGTACATAATCCCACTCTCATATACAATAGCCATAAGGAAAGAAAAGATAACTGGATAACTGGAGCTTTACATCTACCCAAGCTCCTCAAGACTGGAAACAGAAATCCGATCAAGCTCTACTACCGCTAGGATCCACCGTAGGACCTGAGGGTTGGGAAAAAGATAAAAACAACGGGGTCAGACATAAGTCTGAGTGAGTCCTATAACTTTAACAATACAATCATTAAAGTAACCAGAGAAGACATAAACTTGACCTACGGTAATATCTGGGGATGAATGGCTACACTAAGCAGCTTGGTAGACTTAGAATAAACTAAGATAACCGTCAGGACGCATCTACCCACCCAAGGATAATCGCTAACTGCACCACACCAGTCATTCCTACTTAAGGTTGATCCCTTCTAAGGACTTAGAAAATTTCCCCAGTAGTTCCATGTACCCCTAGCCCACTACATAGGTGCCGTCTGCCCCTATCTCTACTAGGTGTACCCAGTAATTCTTACCCAGTAGTTTCGTGTACTCCTACATAGGTGCCGTCTGCCCCTATCTTCATTAGGTGTACCCACTACTCCCCATCGATCGGCTCCCTACCGTAGATACCCGTGCTGGTCCCACAGTGGGGTGTATCACTCCCCTAAAGTGGCTACCCAATACTATCAACGGTGCACGGCTTTATATCTACACGATGCAACAACGACTTATCTACCAGCCCGGGCCCACACACGCATATGAAACCCGTTGGACTTGCGTTGCCACCGCTAACCCGTTTTGGCCTCTTATAGTCAAGCCCAATATGCGTGTCCCGTCACTCGACATGGGTCGAGCCCACAAAGATACGTTTGGGATATTGGTTGAAATGGGCCCCCACAAGCTACCCACTTAAGCTTGTCAAATATCTAGTGTATCCCACTTAACCCTTTAATCATGTTCAGTTACATGTTTCCACTTGGTTAAGTATTCTAATCGTATTTTCTATTGCCACCCAAGGCAACCCACTAGATTCCTCATGCCACCCAAGGCAATCCCAAAATTTCCTCATGCCACCCAAGGCACCCACTTAACCCCTCATGTCCCACTACATGCTAATATGGTTAAGTGTTTCTTAATTAATTAAGACCGTGATCTCCCATAAAGACCTCCCACATTAGACTGGCTGTTATGACCGCCTGGTTAAGCCGGTAGAATCCGGGCAGTCTTACGTCATAACAGAGTCTAACCTCGTGTCTTTACCTTAATCACGTATTTAATTTTATGGCTAAGACCTCTCACATTGGGCTGACATTTGTAGCAACTGGTTAAGCCGGTCGGGTCCGGGCAGTTTTACACTACAAATGAGTCCAACCTCGTGTCTTAGTCGATTAATTACACCTAATTAATCACCCCCATATTAATTATCCCTAATTAATATCAAGTTTTCCATAACATGGGTAGACCTAACTCAATAGGTAAATTCCCATGGGGTAGACCTAACTCAATAGGTAAATTCCCACTTATGGTAATTTATTTTTATGGTATGCTTAATCATACCCAATCATTCATTTATTAACTTATTTACCACCCCATCGTTCCCCACGTAAATCGTTCTCGTTTCATGACATAACAAAGGGGAAGATCATCACAAATATCATGGGTTTAACATACAACTTTGTCATGGGTTAAGAGGATGTCAACTTGCATATATGATCATATATTAACCCAACTACATATAAACCCAAACTTGCATATTATCATACACATGATTTGCATAACATGTTGCATATGAGCTTGCATATTATCATACACATATCTTGCATAACATGTTAAACTTGCATATAGGCATACACATAACTTGCATAAGCATCCACATACTTGCATAGGCATTCACATACTTGCATAACTTGCATATTATGTCATTTAAGCATATACATATCTTGCATAAGTGTTCATATACTCGCATAAGCATGCATAACTTGCATATCACATAAATCTAGCATTTAAACATATACATGACTTGCATAAGCATCCATACACTTGCATAAGCATGCATAACTTGCATATCACTTTCAACTTGCATTTAAACATATACTTAGCTTGCATATCACTTTCAACTTGCATTTAAACATATACTTAGCTTGCATATCTCACTTTGCTAAACATGCATAATTCCACTTATTAAACATGCATATATCAACTTGTTAATCATGCATAAATCAACTTATTAAGCATGCATAAACCAACTTATCACATATATGCATAAACATAGAACAACATAGAGTAACATATCATTATACATGATTCAAACTCACTAATCCGCATTTAAGACCATAAGTCTTATTACACCCAATCTACTTACTTTAACAATCAATGTTAAAGTGATAGAAACTCACCAAACTAAAGATTAACCAACTTATGAAGAGGAATTTGTTGCTAATTATGAAGATAATGATGATTAGAGAATGATTTGAGAGAGATTAGCTTGCAACTTCCTTCATGAACTAGTGGAGGCCATGCTCAAATTTCATTTTGCCATAGTTTAGTTACAAGACTTAATTATGAATGAATTAGGGTAGGGTTATGGTCTTATTTATAGGATTAGGTGAGTGTTTTAGGCCCTTAGATTAACCCTAGATTAGATTAGGACCCTTAGATTTAGGAAATCTCTAGAACCAGCCCTCCTAGCCAGCCTGAAACCCAACCTGGTGCAACCTGGTGCACCCAGGTTCACTGGGCGCCTGGACCCTGTCGACAGGCAAGTCGACAGGCATGTCGACACCCCTGTCGACAGGCCTGTCGACAGCCCTGTCGACATGGGCTGGGCGGGAAGCTTCCCGCCTGACCCCGCCTGGCCCATTCCAAATCTGAACATTTTAAATTTTTAAATCTGTTTTAGTTTTGAATTTTCTGCAAACTTCATCGGGCCATAACTGGGCCATACGGACTCCGATTTTCGAAAACTCGGACTCTATTTCGCGTATTTTTCCGAGACGAACGTAATGACGCAGCCCGTTTCCCATAATTCCCACATCTGAGATTATTTATCCTGTAATTAGTGAATTTTAGTATTAACTAAAATTCGGGGTGTTACAGTTGTAGCACTTCCTTTCCGCTGGCTTGGCCCGACATTCTTTAGCATAATGGCCCTTCTTACCACAGCTGAAGCACTCAACATCCTTCTTGCTCTTTTTCTGGCCACCTTTTGATTGGTCCTGCTTCCTCTTATTCTGAGAGTTATTCTTGCCTCCACCGCCTGCTTGCGGCTTTGGCCCTTCTGCAGATGCAGCCTCAGTCTTTGACTTAGGGTAAAGACTCTCTGATCTCAAAGCTTTCCCCACGATCGATTCAAAAGTCTCATCGATGTGGTTAATAAGCCTCTCCCCCAAGTACCCATCCAGACCAGTAATAAACTTCTCATTCTTCTTTTCAGGAGTATCGATAAGAGATAGTCCATATTTCGACAAAGTGTCGAACTCGGCAATATAATCAGAAACTGCCCTTCTGTTCTGCTTGAGTTCCAAGAACCTCTTAAACAACACTGATTTCTGGGCAGCTGGGATAAACTTCTCGCTAAAGCAAGCCTTGAACTGATCCCAAGTAACCTGATCCTCTGGAGTAGCTGTTCTAATGGCATTCCACCAATTCATCGCTCGCCCTTGCAGCTGACGAGACGCTAGCCTTCTCTTCATCGCATCCTCAAGACCCAAGTCATCGAAGATATGGTCATAGCTATCCATCCAATCTTGAACATTCGTGGCCGACTCCGTTCCGTGGAACGGTTTCCCACCAAGATTAGTGTAATCTTTGCACAACTTGGCGAAATCGACCCTAGGCGCATGCACTACTGGGCCAACACCAACTCCGGGATTGGGAATTGCCCCTTGCACTTCTCTGAGCATGTCTCTCATGAGGTTAGTAAACATAGCCCTCATGTCAGCGGCATTCCCTTGGTTGGTCCCTCTACCAGCACCCCTCGTGTCTCGGCTCATCGTCAATCAGAAAAACGGAAATGATTAACGACCCCATAGTGGTGCTAGTGCAGTGCGACTTCATCTTATACTTCTAATAGTATATCTATATACATAGCTTTTGAAAACCAAAATAATCACAAATACGCGCTCTCATATACGTACTATCTCTCCCTGGTGTCTTTCCCTAGGTTAACTACGCAACCTAGAGCTCTGATACCAAGTGTGACGACCCACCCCACACCAACCGACATTTACTCCAAAAGTGCGTTGTACACATGTCCAGTTAGCACGGAACGGGTCGTCAGAAGGAAAAGGAAAATGGAAATGGACATACAAAGAACCTGTAGAATGTCTCACAGCGCATAGAACAAAATATAATAACAATATACTTGACATAAAACAGGAGAGACAGTGCATAAGCTGAAAATCAGAACTAAACATCATAGCAGCGGAAATTCAGAATACAGCTTATTACAACTTTCAAACTGTCTCAAAGCAAAAGTAAGATAAATGAGGTACACTACTAATGCCCAAGTAGCGACCACCAACGACACAGGGAGAATGTGTGTATACATATATCGTACGTGGAAGCCTCCTACCCGCCTCCGAATCAGCTACTCGCGCATCACCAGCTAACCTGTCTCTAGTCTGCTCGTGTGAGCACCCAGAGTAATAAGAGGAGACATAAAACTCTGGGTCAGACATAAAGCCTGGAATGAGCGATAAGCATCTAAAGTGAACAATAACAGGTAGACTAAAACATACCCGAACCTGGACCTGCAACCAAAGAGTTAGCACTACATACTGTACAACACTCTAAGGTATCATATCAAACGGTGTAAAGATACGGAGGTGGGGAAGGTGTGCATGTCATAATGATGGCAAACAATCAAGCATAGCATCCATCCTCACATCTCTCACTCGGTGCGTAAAGCATACGATATTCACCACTTCGATCACCCAACATACCTTGCTATGATCACTCTGCCCCATGAAGTCATAAATGGCTCCACTGCACTGATAACGTAGCCACTATTCCTTTGCTATGTCCACTTTGCCCCATGGAGTCACAAGAACCCCACTGCACTGGCTCATAGCCTTACCAATCCTTACTATGTCCACTCTGCCCCATGGAGTCGCAAGAACCCCACTGCACTGGCTCATAGTCTTACTACGCATCACTTTGCCCCTCGGGTCATAATGACCCTACTGCACTGATAACGTAGTCTTGCTACCATCACTTTGCCCCTCAGGTCATAATGACCCTACTGCACGGATAAGTAGCCCATCATTCCTTTTTAGTAGTGAATCGAAGTTATGAACGTCGACAACTCCTTAGCACACGTCCCGCAGCAAAGTCCAACCATGAAGTGAACTCCTTGGTTCCCAACTGGTTCCGGGATCCTGAGCTCTAACTTCCCCTATTGGACTACCTTTGCATCTCGGGTTATTGGTAAATACTGGGTCGGGTCGGGTTCCTCCTCAAGTTATCGGTTCGGGTCGGTGTTCTTCATCCGTTCGGGTCGGGTCCCCTTCTGGTGCGGTTCGGCATTCCTCTAGGTTCGAGTCAGATGCTTCTCTTTGGGTCGGGTCGGGTGCTTCCTTTCAGGTCGGGTCGGGTGTCCCTCCTTGGCTCGCGTTTTCGATCCGTCTTCATGCTCCCTTCATATGCTCCTGTCTGATCCGCTTCCGTGCTCCTGCTCTTATTCGTCTTCGTGCTTCCGATCCGGTCCGTCCTCCTCGATCTGATCCGTCTTCCTCTATCCGATCCGATCCCAGTTCAGCTAGCGTGGCCTTCCTTTTTGCCACTTTTCCCAAGTGTTGGGTTCCGATCCGATCGGATTCTTTGCTCAGTTCAACATATCCGATCCGAGCCCCCTTGTCCGATCCGATCCGAACCCTGCACTGTTTTCTGAAACTATTCCAACAAGTGTTTACGCCATTCGACGACGTTTTCGACCATTCTAACTATTGGAATCAATCACAAAACATTTCATACAGTCATAGCAACATACATGATCAACCACAAACATCAAAACATCAATATGATAGGTTAAAATGGATCAAACATACCCAAAATCCCATATTTCCCCTTAAGCATGTTTAGATGAAACTAATGATAGGATTAGCAAAACTTAACCAAATTAACCCAAATTCATATCAGAGGTCTAAAACATCATTTAGGGATTTATGAACATTTTTCCCGAATTTATTGGTGTATAAATTCGCTAATTAACACTAATTACCCTTAACTAGCCATAATTAGTGTAAAACTATGCAAATCACTCACCTTAGCCACAAATAAACTAAGATCTGAAATAATTCTCTGATTTGATGTGAATCTCAATGCCAACAGCAGCTCCTATGTTGATTTGGTGAAGATCTTCCTTGATTAGGTGTTGCTAAGCCAAATCCTTGACCAAAAGATGATTTGGAGGTGATTTAGAGGTTAGAGGCCATTTTTAGGGATCCTTGGTGATAAGTGGAGGCTAGAAAACTGAAATGGAATGATTCTCCATCTCATTTCAGCCCTCCCATAACCCTAATCCCGAAATGGGTTATGGGCCTACTCACTAATCACCCGATTTGGCCCGGTTAAGCAGTTTTTCACCATCCAAACCTTGTTTCAGCCATATCTCCCAAACGGTAAGTCCGTTTGGCTAATGTAACCACTCTACGGAAAGGTAAACCATCAAACGAATCAAATGGAAGTGGTTTCAGGTCAAAATTCCTTTCCAATCAAAAGTTATGGCCAAAACAGTATCAACTAGGGTCAAAATGGTCATTTAAAAATCGACAAAAATCATGAACATGGGAAATGACTCTAATGGATGTTTCCCAAAGTTACATGACCATACGACTTCACATGGGAAAGAAATAAATATTCTACGATCCTATGATGTGTAGAATACGGGTCATTACAAGTAGGATGAGGTACTATGCCGTCTATGATTAATACATTATGATTGAAATTGTTTTTGAAATATATATACTCATAGATATACACACTAATACTAAATCCGTTTTATCGTATCAAGCATCTTTTGACCATTATAAGGTAAAACTCTATCCTTCGGTTTGCGTTGCATTGTGTGATGGGACTTTGGTCTTATAATGGTTTCATTTTCCTAAAAAGCCTTGCGTTGTTTAACGTTTTACTTTATTTTATGCATTGGCAATCCAATGGAGTAAACCCGTTCCACGTTAGCGGCGTGGTCCTGTGATTTGCCTTATTATTAGATAAGTTAAGTAAGATTTCTCATACCAGTCCCATGACTGACCTGTAGTTTGTTTCACTGGCAAACTCGGGTGCCCTTATTTTCCACATGGGCAGTCGAGTAGCTTTTTGCAGATATATTTACAGGATCCTAGTTTACAGCTGAAGCGGTATTCGGAAAGCTCTGTATCCGTGTATTCCTTTCGGTTGTCTATTTGTAATATTTTTCCGCTGCTATTTAGATGTATTTTAAATCTCTGATATTATTGTATTTCTATTGTGTAATAAGTATCCGTACTCTATTATATTCTTGTACTATGATGTAATTGTTGTTATCAGCAATAAAATGTTCTTCAGCTTGTGTTCTGATGTGTATTGTTCTCAAAGCAATCCAGTCTTTGCTTTACTGGGAAGTTTGGGTCGTTTCAGTTGGTATCAGAGCTTAGGTTTACAGAGCTCGAGAACAAGACACATTAGCACCGAACGAATCAATTCATCAGAGATTGGATTAGTAATAACCAATAAAAATTACTCGTTAGAGATGGGTTCAGTAGTGTCCTAGAACGAGTGTGAAGAGTATTATTTTCTTTAAAAATAAAAGTAAAAACAAATTTAGTTTTGAAAATTTTATCTTAAAATACATATTTGAATATTATTATATTTTAATGTGGACAATCGATTATATAAAGATTTCGAATATACGAGTAATTAACGGATATTCGAAGTTTTAATATACTGGATAGATATAGAATCACACTCTAGACGCCCGGGGATGATTCTGGTGATGTCCGGACATCATCAGTATTTATGTTCGAGTTTCGAAATTGGGATTTCTATATATTTCCATTGACTGGTATGAGAACCAACACTTAGTTAGAACACACTGCTGTGATTTGCACTAAAATATGATTTTTGGCTATATACAAAAGTTATATATATTTAAAAATTTAATCACCTAATTGATTGCTGGTTGTGATGTTGATAATTAGTTTCACTAATTAAAATATTAGAATGATAATTAATTTAACTAACAAAATTATTGAAACAATAAATAAAAATTTAGTTAAGTTGGTTAATTAAACAACTTTTAGCTACATTCCTTTTCGAGGACGAAAAGATTTTAAGTGGGGGCGATTGTAACAACCCGGAATTTTGGGGCTAATTTAAAATTTTTATTTTAGAAATTTTAATGGATTTTTAATATTTGAAATAATTTATTTTAAATAATAACAACTAAAAATTTATTTTAAAACAAACAAATTCAATTTAATTATAAAAGGAGTTTAAAACAGCGCTGCAGTTTGAAAATTTGAATTTAACTTTGACCGACTGTACAGAATTCATTTTAAATCAGAATTGAGCGAAACAAGAAATATTTAAATCTGTTTAACAATATCTTTCTAACGAATCTGAAAAATTGAAATTTCACTTTAAAAATCAAAAGTTATGTCCAGTTTAAAATTTAGAAAAGTCACTGTAGAATTTATATATATTTTAATTAAATATATTGGCCTTGAAAATAGTCATTTTGCAAACGACCTCTGTTTTCGACGAAACCACTTTTGTTGGGACCGGAATATCAAATTATTGATAAGTTTCAATTTTCATAATTTTTCGAATTTATTTGTGAGCGTGGTAAAAGAAAATGTGTTTTGACTGTTTCGGTCAAATTTAATCGACTCGAAAATGGCCATTTTTCAAATGGTCTCAGAATTCGACGAAATTAGTCTTGTTAGAACTGTATCGTCAAAACATAACTAGAAATAATTTTTCTGGAATTTTTAGTGGCAGTATGTAGCCCCGGTAATTTAAAATGTACGTTTAAATTTAATATATATTGATTTATATTTTATTTTAAGGAAAAACATATCGTAACAGCCGAATTGGGTTACGAAACATATTCCATTGTGTCTAGGACGGAGGTTATTGGCTAGGGGCGACACTTGTTGGGTTTAATTTGGAGTTCGTATCAAGAAACAGATATTTTCGAATTAAAAGGAATTAAATAATATAAAAATACACTATATATACACTTATAAATACGGTGCCAATATGAGTAACCCTAATTTAAGAATTACAGCCGCCGTTCTTTGCAAACGAATGGCCGAAATGCTCCCTCTTTAATTCGTTAAAATATCTCAATCCATTCTAAATTGAAAAATGAATTCAAAGCAAATCCATAGACCTTTTCAAGATCTTCGAATCCATACGGCTATGATCGGATTTCGGGGTATATTTCGTTTGAATTTTGAGTTGAAAGGCTGGACATTGGGATGGATTTTCGACGCTGGATGTGGGGCCGAGTTGGCTGAGGACCGGAGGGTGGCGCGGAGCTGGATGGCGCGTCGAAGGGGGTGATCGGATGTTGGACCGGATGACTGGTGGTGGCGCACGTAAGGGAGGAAGAGGGCGACAGATGGGTTCCAGTAATTGATGATAACATGAACATCAGGAAGAAGGAGGAAAGAAGGAGCGACCTGTTAGTGATAAGGTGGAATAATTCAAAACTAATTATTTTAATTTAAAATTAAATACTATTCAATGTTCAAACTACCATAAGTTGTTCATATTTAATTAGATTTTGACGAAACGAATTGCGTTGGAATCGTCTTCGCAAGAACTTCGACATGGAACTGAATAGGACAAATTCGGAGCATATCCAATTTTCACCAAATTCTGAATCTGAATAAAGTCGACGGTGAGAAATTCTACCTTTTTGTTTTATATAATTAAAACTAATTAATCAATATTGTTTGTGTTGTCACTAATACGCTGTTAGATTCTATTGGTTGTAGACGTGATTTGATTCCGGTTTTATGCTGTTATGTAGATCTATTTATTTGTTGATGATTGTGTGAAATGAAATTGTTAAAACAAAATATCATTAATATTGGAAATTTAAAAATGTCATTATTTATTTTCATTAAAATTGGAAAATGAGAATGTCATTTTTACATCATTTATATTGGAAAATAAAAATGCCATTTTTACGGTATTTGAATTGGCAAAATCCAAGAGGCCATTTTATTGTATTAATATTTACAATTGCAAGATTATTCATTTTGTTGAAATAGATTCATATGAATAAAAAGATACCGCTTTGATGAAATAGGTTTGTATGAAAATGTTTCATGTTAAAATTTACATTTAATGTAAATGAATAATTAAACAAGATTTTATTTTTATACGATATAAAATGATTACATTTTTGGAGTAACATTGAGAAGATTACATTTTTCATATGTTATAAAAGAATGCCTTTTTCATGTAACAATAAAGAGAATGCCCATATGCAACTATAAAAAGAATAACATTTTTGTCAAAACTTAATTTGTGAAAAAGAATTACATAAAAATGAACGTTTTTATATATGAAAAGGGAGCAGTTAGAAATGTATATTTTTATACATTAAAAAGAATGTAGTAAAAAAATTCATATTTTTGATTATTTAAAAAGACTAGGTAAAAATAAACATTTTTGTTTATTTAAAAAGAGTTATAAAAATAAAAACCTCATTTTTGTCAAAATTGAGTTATAGGAATAAAAATCACATTTTTGTGAAAGAATGATTATAGGAGTAAAAAATTAACATTTTTGTATCTTAAAAGTGAATTAGAAAAAATTAACATTTTTGTATCTTAAAAGTGAATTAGACAAAAATTAACATTTTTGTATCTTTAAAGTGAATTAGACAAAAATTAACATTTTTGTATCTTAAAAGTGAATTAGACAAAATTAACATTTTTGTATCTTAAAAGTGAATTAGACAAAATCAACATTTTTGTATCTTAAAAGTGAATTAGAAAAAATCAACATTTTTTATCTTAAAAGTGAATTAGACAAAATCAACATTTTTGTATATTAAAAGTGAATTAGGTAAAATCAACATTTTGTGCATAGAAAGGATTAAACAAAAATATACACTTTATACAGTAAAGGAGTTGAAATAAAAGACTATATTTTTATTTTCATTTTGAATCAAATGTTAGAATCGATAAAAATAGAATATAAACACTGTTTGGTTAGAAAATATGTCATTAGAATAAATAGGAAGTTATTTATAAATAAAATGTGCATTTATGTGACATTAATAACATAGAAATTTGATTTCAAATAAACGACCATTTATTTTATCATTTGAATAACGTAGAAAATTAGTTGCAAATAAATATTCGTTTGTTTGGCATTAGAATTCATAGGAAACTATTTGCATATAAAATATCATTTTATGTAATATTAGAATTGACAATTTCATTTTATGTAAAATGTTATATTAGATTAGAAATGACATTTTCATATAAAATGTTGCATTAAAAAAGAGATTACATTTTCATATAAATGTTACATTAGCAAAGGAAATAACATTTTTATTTTTAAATGTTGCATTAAAGAAGAATAACATTTTATTTTCACCATGAGAATGAAAATGGCATTTTTGTAACATTAATAAGGATGAAATAAAAGAGACATTGTTTTTCATTTAATAAGAATTATGCAGAATACACATTTTTTTTGGTTAAATGAGGATTTTCCAAAAATCACATTTTTGTCATTTAATAATGATTATATAAAAATAAATTTTTTGTGAAAACAGGATTTTAGAAAGAACTCATTCATTTTGTCACTTTGAAAAGGAATGAATTAGAAATGTATATTTTTTTTACATTAAAAAGAGTTAAACAAAAATAAACATTTTCGTTTACATTAAAAAGAGTTAAACCAAAATATACATTTTTGGTTATTAAAAAAGGATTAAACCAAAAATATCCATTTTTGGTCATTGGAAGGAATTAGATCAAAGTTATCATTTTGTTTAGAAATGTTAAAGGACAATTTTTGTTTAGAAATGTTTAACGTGATAAAAAGTACATTTTTGGTTTAGAAATGTTTAATATAATTAAAGGAACATTTTTTTTAGGTAATGTTTCTTAGGATTGAAGATATCATTAAAAGGGAATAGAATAAAAAGATTACATTTACATGTGAGATTGATATCATTAAAGAGAATAGAGTTAGAAGATTACATTCTCATGTAATATTGTTTTCAATTGAAAGATCTGATTTTTATTGTCATTTGTCAACAATAAAAAGAATGGAGGTAAAAGACTATATTTTTATTGCCATTTGCTCACAATAAAAAGAATAGGAATATAGGTCTGAATGTTGAAATATGTGATGTGTTAAATTTAATGTTAAGTATATTCAAGTCTGAATATTACACTTCCATTTACAGGTCATCTGACTTGTTTATGTGATTGGGACGATAATTTTTACACCTCGCCCAAGTGCACAAATAATTTATTATTTGTTTGATGGATGAAACGCCACACGGGTATTGGGATGATATTGTACACACACTAATCCCAATATTTAGTTATATGTCAATCGATGGGACAGTCTGTGATGAGCGGTAGTTATTTACTTTAATGCTCACACAGTTATAAATTCCACTTTGGACGTCATTTGGATGCTTGATAATTGTTTGTCATGATTATTGATTACATGCAATATATGGTTGTTGATTGAGTCACATTCCAATAAAGAATATTCTAGAAAAGAATATTTAAGTAAATATTTTAGAAAAAGAACATATTTTAGAAAAATATATTTTTATTGAAATGAACTAGTTATTAACTAGAATGAGTCACTAAATTAAGATTTAAGGAAGTTTTTCCAATTATTTAATATTTAATTGAAAATTAAATCGAATAAATTGGATTTTGGGTTTGTCGTGAATAATGTCTTAAATAACACTGTTCTTAAACCCCGTATGAAAGAATAATCTTTTAATTTAGATTATTAAAGTTTTCAATTATATTTAGCAATTGAAATAAGATGAAATTTGAGTTGGGTTTATGGTGAACTGCGTTTTTAAGCGACATTTGTTCTTTAACCCAACTAACAGTGAAAATATGATTTGGAATATATAAATCTTTTATTTAGATTTAAATGGGAATTTTCCACAAGCAAAATTTTCCAATTTAATATATTAAATTGGAATTGAATGGAATTCGATTTAATAATAACCGAGATAAGCTTTTGTAAAAGAAGACCGATACTACATATGGAATTTAAGAGGCTTTGCCGTTATTCCATTTATATTATTGGTCAGATACAAAGAATTATAACGATTATATATTGATTTGGTTTCTATGAAGATTCCCTAATTTAAAGTAAGAGGACTTTGGGTTTACCGTGAACTATGTTTTAAATGACATTAGTTCCTTAACCCAGTTAAAGATAAGATCTATTTCTTAAATTTAAATAATCATTGAATAATGAAATTTGATATTTAAACCCAAATTGGTTTTTTTTTATAAATCTTTAAAAGTAAGATTTAAGAATAATTTAAAGAGTTTATCTTTGATAAAATAATGCGAATATTTTATTAGAAGAATATTCTGAATTGGAATGAGGCGTTGGATCTGTTTTTATAGTACTTGATTTTTAATTATAAAATACGTGAGTTATTCGGGAAGACCGGGTTTAACCCATTCCGAATAATTACTACGACGACGAAGAGTCGAAGATGAAGACGGTGATTGAAGACCGACGATCTTTACATCGAATGGAGGTGTTGCTACAGAGACCCTTGATGGGAGTAGCTACCTTGAAGGGGTTTCAATGGTGGCCGTCCGGACTATTGTTGATTGTTCGGATTTGGTTTTCGCTCAGACCCAGCGCATAAGCTAGTAAATGGTTGTGTGTCTGACATTGGATTTCATTCCATGTGAATTAAATCGATTTGTATTAATGTATGCCTGTTTGGTGGTGGAGAATTTATTCTCTACTTAACACCCTGGTATATATTAATAGTGATTGATCGCATGGCGTGAATTGTCAATGTGGCACGCCAAGATGCAAATGATCAAGACTTTGGTTGAAAAGCAGGGCCTTGTGGGATGATCAAAGTATAGACTATTACGGCATAACTTTGTGTATATCGTGACCTCACGAGCCTCACACCCCGGTATGAGTCTAAAACGGGAGAAGGGAACACAGGGCATCTTTCTAGCTAGAGTAATGTCATGGACCTACCAGCGCTGACATTTTACTTATGTGGATGATGGATTATGAGGTACCTCGTGTTTTTTTATAGGTTGTTAGTGGCCATATTATAGGTCCAATAGGACCGGGAAACGTGTGTTCAGGCGTAACTAATCCACGACCCTTCGGAGTGGACCGACCCTGCAGCTATCCAAGGGTTGCCCATAGGTGTGATTCTGGGGCATTTGCTAGAGTGTCTCGAATCGGTAAGGAGCTCCTCCCTAGCCTTGACTCATGATGGAAACCAAATTTCCAATACGACCCGATGCGGTTTTGATTGTAGAACTAGTATGGCGACATAGTAGGATGGGGTACTATGCCGTCTATGATTAATACATTATGATTGAAATTATTTTTGAAATATATATACTCATAGATATACACACTAATACTAAATCCGTTTTATCGTATCAAGCATCTTTTGACCATTATAAGGTAAAACTCTATCCTCCGGTTTGCGTTGCATTGTGTGATGGGACTTTGGTCTTATAATGGTTTCATTTTCCTAAAAAGCATTGCGTTGTTTAACGTTTTACTTTATTTTATGCATTGGCAATCCAATGGAGTAAACCCGTTCCGCGTTAGCGGCGTAGTCCTGTGATTTGCCTTATTATTAGATAAGTTAAGTAAGATTTCTCATACAAGTCCCATGACTGACCTGTAGTTTGTTTCACTGGCAAACTCGGGTGCCCTTATTTTCCACACGGGCAGTCGAGTAGCTCTTTCCAGATATATTTACAGGATCCTGGTTTACAGCTGAAGCGGTATTCGGAAAGCTCTGTATCCGTGTATTCCTTTCGGTTGTATATTTGTAATATTTTTTCGCTGCTATTTAGATGTATTTTAAATCTTTGATATTATTGTATTTCTATTGTGTAATAAGTATTCGTACTCTGTTATATTCTTGTACTCTGATGTAATTGTTGTTATCAGCAATAAAATGTTCTTCAGTTTGTGTTCTGATGGGTATTGTTCTCAAAACAATCCAGTCTTTCCTTTACTGGGAAGTTTGTAGCGCTGTTTTAAACTCCTTTTATAATTAAATTGAATTTGAACTTTGACCGACTGTACAGAATTCATTTTAAATCAGAATTGAGCGAAACAAGAAATATATAAATCTGTTTAACAATATCTTTTTAACGAATCTGAAAAATTGAAATTTCACTTTAAAAATCAAAAGTTATGTCCAGTTTAAAATTTAGAAAAGTCGTTGTAGAATTTATATATATTTTAATTAAATATATTGGCCTTGAAAATAGCCATTTTGTAAACGACCTCTGTTTTCGACGAAACCGCTTTTGTTGGGACCGGAATGTCAAATTAATGCTAAGTTTCAATTTTCATAATTTTTCGAATTAATTTGTGAGCGTGGTAAAAGAAAATGTGTTTTGACTATATCAGTCAAATTTAATCAACTCGAAAATGGCCATTTTTCAAACGATCTCAGAATTTGACGAAATCAGTCCTGTTAGAACCGTATCGTCAAAACATAACTAGAAATAATTTTTCTGGAATTTTTAGTGGCAGTATGTAGCCCCAGTAATTTAAAATGTACGTTTAAATTTAATATATGTTGTTTTATATTTTATTTTAAGGAAAAACATATCGTAATAGCCGAATTGGGTTACGAAACATATTCCATTGTGTCCGAGACGGGGGTTCTTGGCTAGGGGCGACACTTGTTGGGTTTAATTTGGAGTTCGTATCAAAAAACATATATTTTCGAATTAAAAGGAATTAAATAATATAAAAATACACTATATATATACACTTATAAATACGGTGCCAATACGAGTAACCCTAATTTCAGAATTACAGCCGCTGTTCTTTGCAAACGAATGCCCGAAATGCTCCCTCTTTAATTCGTTAAAATATCTCAATCCATTCTAAATTGAAACATGAATTTAAAGCAATCCAGTCTTTCCTTTACTGGGAAGTTTGGGTCGTTGCACTCCTTGGATCCATATCCCGTTTTTGACTCATACCGAGGTGTGAGGCTCGCAAATCAACGCTATACACAAAGCTATGCCACTCAGGCCATGCTTTGATCATCAACCACAAGACTTTGCTTTTCAACAAAAGCCTTGATCATCTGCCATTTAGGCATGCCACACAGGCAATTCACTCCATGCGACCGATTTCTATCGATACATAACCTCTGAGCTCGTACGTCTCAGAGAAGGGCGTTAAGCAAGAGAATAAATTCTCAGTCGCCAAACAGATATATATATTTAATAGAGATCAATCAGCACAGAACAAAATCCAATGTTAGACACGCATCCATTTACAAGTTCATTCTGGGTCTGAACGAAGCCGGAGGCACCATATTCCTCGCATATCCGTACAATCAACAAATTCGTATGGACGACTACCAATTCAGCCCCTTCATGGTAGTTACTCCATTCATGAGCATCAATAGCGCCCATCCATCCGATGTGAAGACCGTCGGTCTTGAACCATCTTCATCTCTTCGACTTCTAATCGTCGATCAATTATTTGAAATGAGAATTAACTCGGCCTTTTCAAATAATTCACGTATATTTAGATTTCAAATCATTTCTTTCCATGGTTAAATTATTCGACATTCACATTTCAGTTCTTTGGTATAATTTTCATGTCAAACACATTCAACCATCCAATGACAAGCAAGCCAAGTATAATCGATTTATTTCCATACCATATCGTCTATAATATTTTATAACGATATATCGCCATTTTTATTTATTTAAAAATGGCCCTATTTAATTAAACGACGTTTCAGGTCGTGCCGAGGCACTGGCGCTGTTTTTCTCAAAATTTGTTTTGCATATATCTGAAAATCTAACCGTTGGATCCCAACAAAGTTTATATCGTTGGAAAGATATTTCCAATGCGAACCCAACGATTCCAGTTTCGTGAAAATCCGATGGTCGGATCTTTCCGTACAATCATTTAAAGTTACGATTTCAAAATGCGAACTACAGGGGCTCGATTCATTTTATTTAATTTATATATATATAATTAATTTATTTGATGATTTGAATATCATTTTCACTTCAAATATTTCACTAATGCCTTTAAATTTCAGAAAATTTCGCCATAACCTCCTTTGTATGGGAAGGGGTTTGGAAATTTATTGGGCCGTATTCGGCACCCAATAAATCCTAAAAACATGCACATATTCATAGTGATATATTCCGGTGTCCACAGGGGAGTGTGTATAGATCATAACTCTAGTGAATAAACTCTCGTCACCCTATAAATGGTTTTTGTGCCTTAATGACCAGAGAGACGTGTTTATTGTCATCTCCAGACCCGTGTGGGGTTTTTATTAATCTTGCAATTTACTGTTACATTTTATATAGTCCATATCAGTCATCGGTTCAACCTGTAATATACAGTCATCGCCATACAAGCCTCTCGCTCGTATGGTAAATCTTCAACCTTGTCACACAAGCTCCAAATACTTATGTGGTATATGATGAAGTATGCCTATCTTCAAGAAGTATGCCATGTAGTGTAGTTCAAAATTAATTGTTACTAACCTATGGCGACTTTATTATTACACACAGAACAGCCAACACTCCGCATCCAATGGCATTCACAGGAGTTGATATAATAATAAAAATTGCACAGCCAACTCATTAAGGTTTACCTATTTACGGGGCATGCAAATAAATTCTTTACTCAACAGCTAATACATTTTCTTGTTCAACACATGTATGTATATATGTGCAAAACTAAGCTAAAAATAATATTTCTAGTGAACAAAGGTTTATTTCTATAAGTCGTTATTTTTAACACTTCCTACACATGTTAAAAATAATATTTTCAACCCACACATTTTTATTTTAACAGGTGGTTATTTTTAACACTTCATATTTCGTATACAAATGATCTTTTTAGCGAACAAAAATATTTCAATGCACGACTATTTTATTTAGTTCATATACATGTTAAAAATAATATTCATAGCAAACAAATATTTATTTCAACACTTGTGTATTTTTAGCGAGTCGTATACATGATAAAAATGATATTTTTATCATCAAAAATATTTATTCAACACATGAATATTTTTAGCATTTCATATTCACAATAAAAATGTATACTTTGTTGTTCAGTCCATATATTCAACACATGAATGTTTTCGACTTCACACATACGATAAAAATATGATTTTTATCGTTCTAGTCCTTTATTCAACACATGAATGTTTTCTATAGTTTATATATATATATATATATATATATAAATGTGATTTTTAGTGTTAAAACAATTTATTTAAAACACGAATAATTTATATAGTCTATATATGTGACAAAATGTTATTTTTAGCTTTCAAAGAATTTTATTCATCACATGAATTTCTATTCAACACATGAATTTCTATTCAACACGTGAATGTCTATTCAACACATGAATATGGTTTCAACACATGAATATAGTTTCAATACATGAATATAGTTTCAACACATGAATATTATTGAAAATTTCGGCAGCATAAAGGCAGGGTATTTAAAACCGGCATTGTCCCGAGTATGGCTCCTCGCTCTACCTTAAAACCTCGTGGTTTTTGACAATGGGGATTTCATACATCTAGTTCGCACGCAGGCGAGTATGTTTTTCTTTTCCACAACCTATTCTAATTTTGTTTCAACCACAAACGGGTATTTTTCAACCACAATCAATCAATATCAACCACAACCGGGTATATTTCAACCACAATCAATCATTATTAACCACAAACAATCTTATCAACCATTCACATTATTCACCAAATTTTTCATGCCAATCACAATCAATAAATATCGTCCATGGTTTGTGGACGAGGGGAGTATATATATATATATATATTATTTCCATTCCAACACACGTATGATTTATACAATGTATGTATAATTTATACATTGCTCATATAACTTATACAACACATGTACATGAGGTATACAACGTGTATATAATTTATACTTCGCTTATATAACTTATACAACGCATTTCCATTCACATTTTAGTTTAGAAATCTCACATTGGTTTGTTGCTTTGCTAAAAATAGTAGCGAGCTAAGATAAATCCACGGACTCTTCTAGAGTGTAGAGAGCGTCCTTACGAGTCCGATATCTCCTGTTTCATCGAATTTCGTCAACATAGAAAAAAGAGACAATTTTTATTTGAAAAACAAGATTTGCAACACTTAGAAATGTTATATTCAGTTCAAAGGAAAAAGGCCGCACCTTTCTGCAGTTTCTTCAAAACTAGGACTTCAATTATCTTCAAATCTGAAGCGCTTCGTTCAGATCTGATTTCACCACGTCCAAGACCTCGTGAGGCGCGTCGGCGTGTGTAAGAGCGGTCAGGTCCAGTGGCGAATCGAAGGGGTGGCGGCAGTTTGAAGACCCGGTGTTCGTGGTCGTGGAACTTGAGGTAGGGGCGATGAAACGGGGTAAACTATATATGGATCTGAATAGGACAATGAGATCTACAAAAAGTTGAACTGGGGCATGGTCAAATTCTTGATGGATTGGCCAAAAAATGGATGGGAAGGGGGAGCTGATAATCATCGTCGGTTACGAGGGGGTCGAGGGGTTTTCTAATTTTTTTCAATATTTTTAATTATGAATGGAATTATTTGATTGGCCCGTAATTTATATAAATTCGAAAATAGGGTTTTCTCCAAACGAACTGCAATCTGAACCCAATGACTGTCGCACCTAGCTAAATACCCCCATCCCGAACACAATGGGATATGTTTCGTAAGCCCATTCGACTGTTAGAGTCAGTTATTTTTCAAATTAAAGTATAAAACATTCAAATTCTGCTTTGAACGTACATTTTAATTTGCCAGGGCCACATACTGATTCTGAAAATTCCCGAAAAATTTATCTAGCTACGTTGGGATGATACGGTCCCAACAAAACTAGTTTCGTGGAATTCTGAGACCGTTTGAAAAATGGCCATTTTTTGGTTGATCCAATTTAACTAAATCAACCAAACACATTTTCCTCCGCCACGCTCACATACTAACTTCAAAAATTATGGAATTTGAAACCTAGCAATAATTTGACATCCTGGATCCAATAAAAGTGGTTTCTCCGAATTCTGAGGTCGTTTGCAAAATATCTATTTTCAAGGGCTATATATTCTCTATAGCGACCTTTCTGAAAATTCATTTAGCCATAACTTTTGATTCCCGCTATGAAACTTCGATTTTTCAGATTCGTTAGAAAGATATTCATAAGCAGATTTAAATATTTTTGGTTTCACTAAAATCCGTTTTATTTTGCATCCGGTACAGTCGGTCAAAGTTTGAATTCAAATTTTCAAACTGCCGCAACATTTCTAACTCTTTATTTTATTGAAATATTCTATTAAAATTGCCCCAATTTCATTAAAATAACCAATTAAATTTTTTTAAATTGGCTTGTATTTTCCGGGTTGTTACACGGTTAATCTGTTGATTGGCAAACCCGTATAAGCGTTATTGATTTAAGGCTTATACGGTGAATTCTACTCTTTATGTGGATTGGATGTTGTTTGATGGTTGATGTAGTGTTATATGATACATTGATTTAAAATGACCAATAAATGCGATTATTGGTCCTTGGTTAAGTCTCCAACGAATAAAATGGATTTTAATGAATATTTTATCAATATAATAATAGGCTAAAAATAAAAGTTTGAATTTGACATCCGATTTTGGATGGACACCAAGTTTATAAATTTAAGATGAATATTTGTAACTGGAACAAATTAATTTGAATTAATTTTCATGAAGTTATGGCTTGTTCAAGTTCTATTTTCAAAATGAATAGTTACCAATAAAAGTGAAGTTCGGTTAGGAGATCTAGAGTGAGTTTTAAAAGAACTTCCTTTATACAACTTTCTTATTTATTTTTGTAACGAGCATCAGGAAAATTTGGATTAAAAATAATGAAGTTGAAAATAATAATATTATTTTAATGATATAAATATTATTATAATACTTAGGTATAGAAATAATTGATTTTAGAAGTGGGAAAATTAAAATACAGCTTTTGAAAATTATTATATGTATTTTATATAATAAATAAAATATTTTTGAAGCTATTCGATGTAATTAATATTATGCGTCGAGTAATGGTCAGAATAGAACTCGTCGCATAGCGGTAGTTCGCAAACTTCGACATTAAACTTTAAATAAATGTTCTGGGAGATCCGACTGTTCCCGAAAGTGGAACCGTTTTGGGTTCATAATGAAAAGAGCTTTCTAATAGTAATAAGAATTTTAAAATCTAACTCTTAAATCTTGAGAAATGTTCAAATCAAATTTGAACTAAAACAGAGTCGTAACCAATAATGGCCTGTAATTTTCAAAAGCTGTATTTTAATCGAAAATTAATGGCCTATAACTGAAAATTATTAATATGAATTATTTTTAATGATTAAATTAGGGAAAACTCATTTTAAATTATTATAAATGATTTGAAAAGTGTTTCAACCAATTATTTATGGTTTTGAAGAATAAAATTGATTAAGTGGAAATTTGGCTATTTGAGTAACACCTTTTATGATAAGTTTTGAGAAATGTTTTGAAATAAGGATTTTAATTTGTAAATCGAATATGATCCTTAAGTAAAACTTTTAATACGGTTAAAGATGATTTTTGACAGCCAAATAACTTAACCAAGTTGAGAACAAGATTTAAATCTTACGAAATCAATACCAATTAAAGGAGACTTAATTGGTGGATTAGTAATCCGATAAGGATTTTTGATTTGACGCTAATTAATCAAAAATACTGGGTTCAACCCATTTCAAATAATTATACGATGATTAAATTTGAAGACATTGAAGACGGTGGAAGACAGAGAATCTTCACATCGAATGGACTGCTTGCTGATGCCTTTGATATGGGTAGCTTCCTTGAAGGGGTTAATGTGTCAGTGGTTTAGACATACTTATTGATTGTCCGGGTATGCAAGGGCCTCTCTCCTTAATTGGAAGAGATGTAAGATGCTTTCTGTTTCGTTCAGACCTAGAATGAACTTGTAAATGGATGGTATGTCTGATGTTGTATTTCATAAAATAACCAATTAGTTATTATTGATGATATATCTGTGGTGGCGGAGAATTAATTCTCTTAGATTAACACCCTTCTTTGAGACATATGAAATCAAAGATTATATTATTAATAGAAACTGATCATATGTGTGAATTGACAATGTGGCATGTTGAGTGCTGCTGGAAGATAGATCAAAGCTTTGGTGAAAAGGAGAGCTTTTGAAATAACCCGGAGAATACGAGCCAGTTTAAAAATTTTAAATTAGATATTTTAAGGAAATCTAAACAATTGGAATGAAATATTTCAATAAAATATTGAATTAGAAACGGTGTGGCAGTTTAAAATTTTGAATTCAAACTTTGACTAACTATAAGGGGTGCAAAATGTAACGGATTTTAGTGAAACCAAAAATATTTAAATCTGTTTAGGATTATCTTTCTAACGAATCTGAAAAATCGAAGTTTCATAACGGGAGTCAAAAGTTATGGCCAAATGAATTTTCAGAATGGTCGCTATAGAGAATTTATAGCCCTTGAAAGTAGACATTTTGCAAACGACCTCGGAATTCGACAAAACCACTTTTGTTGGATCCGGGATGTTAAATTATTGCTAGGTTTCAAATTTCATAATTTTTGAAGCTAGTATGTGAGCGTTGCAAAAGAAAACGTGTTTGGTTAATTCCTGTTAAATTGGATCGACCAAAAAAGGGCCATTTTTCAAACGGTCTCAGAATTCGACAAAACCAGTTTTGTTGGGACCGTATCGGCAAAACATAGCTAGATTTATTTTTCTGGAATTTTTCGAATCAGTTTGCGGCCCTGGCAAATTAAAATGTGCGTTCAAATTGTATATTGAATGTTTTATATTTTTATTTGAAGAATAACTGACTGTAACAATCGAATGGGCCTAAAAAACATATCCCATTGTGTTCGGAATGGTGGGTATTTAGCTAGGATGACAGTCGTTGGGTTGGAATTGGTGTTCGTATGTGAAAATCCTAATTTTTGAAATATATATATATATATATATATATCGGCCAATAAGGAAATTCCTTTCATTAAATTAAAAATATAAAAACCTCTCAGAAACCCCCCTCCTCCCGTAACCGACGACGAAACCGCTTTCTCACCTTCCCCCTCCGATTCTGGCCGCCACGCTCACCAAAACCACCCCCTCATTTGGAACTTTTTGAAGATCCCAACACCCTCTGCAAATTCATACAAAGAACTCACCTATCGTTGATCCATCGCGAAGAACTGCTCCTCCTAAGTTTCCACCTTTGAACCGCCACCGACGATCGGATCCGCCACCGCACCGGGCCCCACTCCTGGCGAAGGTGCGCCCCTCCGAGCACTTCATAGTGGTGCTTTCCGATCCTTACCTCGAGCCACGGATTGAAAGAAATTGCTAAACCTAGTTTTGAACCCCAACCTTAAAGGTGTGGCTTTGTTAATTTAAAACAGTTTTAACACTTTAAAACCGTTGCAAACTTTGAAAAATGGTATCGCTATCGTATGTTAACGAAATTCGATGAAACATGAAACATTGTGATCGCAAGGACGCTCTCTACAATCTAGAAGAGACCGCGGATTTTTCTGAGCTAGCTACGATTTTTAGCATCTCGAAAACCAATGTGAGAAATCTAAATTGAAATGTGTGAATGAACTCGTGTTGTATAAGTTATATAAGCGAAGTGTAAATTATATACGCATTGTATACCTTATGTACATGTGTTGTATAACTTATACGAGCGATGTATAAATTATACAAGCGTTGTATGAAACATATATGCTTTGAATTGTGTTGAAATGGATGTGAAATATATTTATCTATGAATATATATATATACTCCCCTCGTTCACAAACCATGGACGAAATTTATTGCTTGTGATTGGCGTGAAAATATGTAGTATGACGAACGGTTGAAAATAATTGTTTGTGTTGGATTGTGGTTGAAAAATACCTTTGTGGTTGAAAAATACCCTCTTGTGGTTGAAACAAATTAGAATAGGATTGTGGAAATGAAAATAAAACATGTTGCCTACGTGCGAACTAGATGCATGAAATCCCCATTGTCAAAAACCGCGAGGTTTTAAGGTAGAGCGAGGAGCCGTACATCGGGACGGTGCCAGTTTTAACTACCCTGCCGTTATGCTGTCGAAATTTTCTGAAATATTCATTTGTTAGAATTATTTTCATTTGTTGAAATTGTTTTCATATATTGAAACCGCATTCATGTGTTGAATAGAAATTCATTCGTTGAATAGAAATTCATGTGTTGAATGGTATTCGTGTTTTAAATAAATTGCTTTAACAATAAAAATCACATTTTAATTATATATATGAACCATAGAGAACATCCATGTGTTGAATAGAAATTCATTCGTTGAATAGAAATTCATATGTTGAATGGTATTCGTGTTTAAAATAAATTGCTTTAACAATAAAAATCTCATTTTTATTATATATATGAACTATAGAGAACATTCATGTGTTGAATAGAAATTCATTTGTTGAATAGAAATTCATGTGTTGAATGGTATTCGTGTTTTAAATAAATTGCTTTAACAATAAAAATCACATTTTTATTATATATATGAACTATAGAGAACATTCATGTGTTGAATAGAAATTCATTCGTTGAATAGAAATTCATGTGTTAAATGTTATTCGTGTTTTAAATAAATTGCTTTAACAATAAAAATCACATTTTTATTATATATATGAACTATAGAGAACGTTCATGTGTTGAATAGAAATGCATTCGTTGAATAGAAATTCATGTGTTGAACGGTATTCGTGTTTTAAATAAATTGCTTTAACAATAAAATTTACATTTTTATTGTGAATATGAAGTGCTAAAAACATTCATGTGTTGAATAAATAATTCTGATGATAAAAACATTCACGGGTTGGAATAAATGTTCGAGGGTTATAAATATTATTTTTAACATGTTTAGAATCTAAATAAAATAGCTAAGAGTAAAAATATATTTTTGTTTGTCAAAAATATCATTTTATCCTATGTATAATTGTTAAAAATAACAATGTGTTGAAATAGATATTTGTTCGCTAGAAATATTATTATTAGCTTTGTTCTGCATATATATATATACATGTGTCGAACAGATAAAATGGATTAGCTGTTGAGTAAAGAATTTATTTGCGTGCCCGACAAATAGGTAAGCCTTAATGAGTTCGCTGCGCAATTTTATTTTTATATCAACTCCTGTGAATGCCATTGGATGCGGAGTGTTGGTTATTTTATGTGTAATAATAAACATCGCCATAGGATAGGAACAATTAGTTTTGAACTACACTATATGGCATACTTCTTGACGATAGGCATACTTCATCATATACCACATAAGCATCTAGAGCTTGTGTGACGAGGTTGAAGATTTACCATACGTTCGAGAGGCTTGTATGGCGATGACTATATATTACAGGTTGAACTGATGACTGATCTGGACTATATAAACTGTAACGGTAAATTTCCAGATTAATAAAAACCCCACACGGGTCTGCAGATGACAATAAACACGTCTCTCTGGTCATTAAGGCACAAAAACCATTTATAGGGTGACGAGAATTTATTCTCTGGAGTTATGATCTATACACACTCCCCTGTGGACACCGGAATATATCACTATAAATATGTATATGCTTATTAGGATTTATTGGGTATGTAACACGGCACAATAAATTTCCAAACCCCTTCCCGTACAAAGGAGGTTATGGCGAAATTTTTCGAAATATAAAGGCGTTAGTGAAATATTTGAAGTGAAAACGATATTGAAATCGTCGAATGAATTTAATTTATATATATATATAAATTAAATTGAAATGAATCGAGGTTGTGCAGTTCGCGTTTTGAAATCGTAACTTCAAACGACTATACCGAAAGATCCGACCGTCAGGTTTTCACGAAAATGGAACCGTTGGGTTCGCTTTGGGAATATCTTCCCAGTGATATAAACTTTGTAGAAATCCAACGGATAGATTTCCCGATATGTGTAAAACAAATTTGGGGAAAAACAGCGCCAGTGTCACGGCACGACCTGAAACGTCGTTTAATTAAATTTGGCCATTTTTAAATAAATAAAAATGGCGAAAAATCCTTATAAAATATTATAAGCGACATGGAATGGAAATAAACCAATTTTACTTGTTTTTCTTGATATTTGATGGTTGAATGTGTTTGACATGAAAATTATACTAAAGAACTGAAATGTGAATGTCGAATAATTTAACCATGGAAAGAATTGATTTGAATTCTAAATATATGTGAATTATTTGAAAAGGCCGAGCTAACCCTCATTTCAAATAATTGGTCGAACGATTCAAAGTTGAAAATACGAAGACGGTTCAAGACCGACGATCTTCGTATCGGATGGATGGGCGCTGCTGAGGTTCCTGATTGGAGTAGCTACCTTGAAGGGACGGAAGTAGTAGTTGTCTGGACGTATGTGTTGATTGTACGGATATGCGAGGAATATGGTGCCTCCGATTTCGTTCAGACACAGAACGGACTTGTAAATGGACTGTGTGTCTGACATTGGATTTTGTTATGTACTGATTGATCTCTGTTAAATATATATCTGTTTGGCGGCGGAGAATTTATTCTCTTGCTTAACGCCCTTCTCTGAGACGTACGAGCTCAGAGGTTATATATTGATAGAAATCAGTCGTATGGAGTGGATTGCCTGTGTGGCATGCCAAGATGCAGTGATCAAGGCTTCTGTTGCAAAGCAAAGTCTTGTGGTCGATGATCAAAGTACGGCCTACGTGGCCTAGCTTTGTCTATAGCGTGGAATCGCGAGCCTCACACCTCGGTATGAGTTAAAAACGGGATAAGGACTGCAGGGAGAGCACGACGTTTCTTTCTAGCTAACGGTAGTGTCAGTGCTTAAACTGGCTGACATTTATATTATTTTTACCAATGTGGATGTTGGAATGCGGTACCTTGATTTTAGGTCTGTTAGGACCGGGAAACATGTGTTCAGGAATTGCCAATCCTCAAACGTAAGAGAGGACCGACCCTGAGGATCAAAGGGTTACCCATTGTGTGTAGTCCTGAGGCATTTCCTAGAGTGTCTCCAAGCGGAGAGGAGCTTGCCCCTTGCCTCGACTCATGATGGAATCCAAATTCCAATACGAGATTATGGATTCGATTGTAACTTATATATTGCTACATAGTGGCATGGGACGCTCATGTCGTCTATGATTGATATTTATGATTGTATTCGCTTTTTGAAACATATATGCACTAGTAATAATATCAAGTGATTTTGCTTTGCACGTATTAAGCATATTTGGCCATTATAAGGTAAAACTCTATCCTCCGGTTTGTGTTTCATTGTGTGATGGGACTTGAGTCTTATAACGGCTTCATTCTTTTCAAAAGCATTGCGTTGTTTATAGAATTTACTTTGTTTTAAATGCACTGGCAATCACTGGAGTAAACCCGTTCCTCGAAAGTGGCATGGTCCTATGATTTGCCTTATTATTGTTGTTTAACTAGTTAAGTAGATTTCTTATACCAGTCCCACGACTGACTCGTTGTTTGTTTCACTTTGCAAACTCGGGTGCCCTTATTTTCACACGGGCAACCTAGTTGATAGATGACAGGATATTTTGGCTTAGCACTGCAGCACGGAGTGCGTTTTTGGCTGGATGACGAGGATTAGATTTACTTGTATTTTGGCTATTGACTTTCCGCTACTCTTGTCTTATGTATATGATTCCGCCTATGGCGATGTAGACTGATTTACTTCCAGCATGTATTATCTTATGTATATGTGCCGCCTCAGGCGATGTAGACTGATATCTTTATTATGTCTCACTGTATGTATATATTCCGCTTATGGCAATGTTGACTGATCATTCACTTTTTATGCACTAAGTTATATCCTACACTGTGCTACTCTGATGTTGTTACATGTTATGATACCGCTATCATATCTATGTAAAATTATTCTATTTGTTTTTTATGCTATTATCTGTACTCTGCTAATGATGATTAATGTGTTATATTCCAATGATTATCCTTAACACCATAGTACGGGTTTTGAGTTCGTCACAGTTGGTATCAGAGCTTTGGTTAACCTTAGTTCTGGAATTTAACACATTAAACACCTCGTCAGAATAGAATCAGTAGTGTTCTAAGGCGATTGGCTCATTAGATATAGGATTAGTAATGTCCTAGAATGAGATAAACAGAATAGCAAAACAATTTGATGAGAACATCATTACCGTTCCTTATGCTCTTCTTCTTTATCGTATATGAAAGTTATCATTTCTGTGAGTTTGACTCTTTTCTTGCTTATATAAAACTTGACTTTATGGCTACACGAGCAGCTGCAGCCAGGGGAGGCCGAGGAGGCTGAGCTGGAGGACAGGGGAATATCCCCGTAGCATAAGAGGGGCCTATGATACAGCCACCAGCACCTCAGGAATTTGAACTTGACCGAGTAGCGAAGAAGTGCAGAAACCTCGGAGGCAAACCCTTTTCTGGCACTGGCACCGTGACAGAGGCTTTAGCATGGTTGAAGACATGCGAGAAGATTTTTGGTGGCATGAGACTTGGAACCCACGACAAAGCGCTTATGAGCGCTTGGCTTTTACAGGAGGAGGCCGAATTGTGATGGTATGCCATCACCTTTGAGGATGAGGAAGATACAGTAAGGACTTGGGAGGAGTTCAAGACATTGTTCAAGGGGAAGTTCATCCCCGAGCAAGCATTAGAGCGTATGCGTGATGAGTTTGCTAATCTCCAGCAGGGAGACCGCTCTATTCAGGACTATCTCAACAAATTCACACAGCTATCACGTTATGCTCCAGAGCTTATCTTAACATCAAAAGCAAAGAATAAGAGGTTCATACTGGGGCTACAGCGCAAGTATCAGGACCGGGCCATGAGCAACATCAAACTTCCATTTTCAGAACTAGTAGAGATGGCCTGTAACTACGAAGACTTGGATGAGAGGAACTCCAATCTAGACCGCGCTAAGAGCCAAGCCGGAAATAAGCGCAAAGCTTCAGGAGATCAGCCTGAGTCCAGCAATGCAGCAGCCGATACTCAGCAAGCTGGTAAGCCACCCAAAGGCAGCTGTTACAATTGCAGAAAGAAGGGGCATTATTCAAATGTGTGCACCGCTCCAAAGCGGCTGAAGGCAAACCCGCAAAGCTCAAATCCGAACCCCCGCAGCTTGGTTGAATGCTACAACTGCTATCAGAAGGGGCACGTTAGCGGAAATTGTCCTTTGAAGAAGAATGTACAGGTAGCACATGTTTATGACGAGGGAAACCCGCCGGCTATCACGGATGGATCAGGTAAACCTGACGTCTTGGGAGGTACCCTTACAATTAAAAATATTCCTGTTTCTGCACTTTTTAATGCTGGTGCATCACGTAGCTTCATTTCTAGTAACACTGTTCACAAGTTAAAATTGAAACAAAGGAAGCTTAAAGAACCAATTAAAGTTCAAAACCCGATAGGAGGTTCTATTATTCTCAGTTCATATTATAGAGTGCCTTCTCTTATTTTTGCTACAAGTTCTCTTTCGATTTAATCACCATGAATTTTTCTGAATTTGATATTATACTTGGACTGGATTGGTTAACAAAATACGAGGCTAAAGTAAATTGTGCGGAAAGGATAGTGAAAATTAAGACAAAGGTTGGGCATATCACTATACCATGTCATGGTTCAGATCCAGATAGAAAAGAATTTTGGTCTGCTTTGGAAGTTATTCCCACTTCATTAGAAAAGATTCCTATCGTTAAAAACTATGCGGATGTGTTTGAAGAAGTCGAAAACTTACCTCCGCAAAGAGAAATTGAATTCAGAATCGATCTAATTCCGAATGCCAGACCAGTAGTACATCCAATTCGAAGAATGGCCCCGAAAGTAAAAGAAGAGTTGGGCAACCAAATTCGAGAATTGTTGTGGAAAGGTCTGATCAGGCCAAGCTTTTCTGATTGGGGTGCAGTAGTAGTGTTTGTCCCAAAATCAGACGGTACTCTACGACTTTGTGTTGATTACCGGGATCTCAATAAGCAGACATTGAAGAATAAATATCCCTTGCCGCAAATCGATGATCTGTTAGATCAATTGAATGGAGCGCGATCATTCTCCAGAATGGACATAGCTACAGGTTTTCACCAATTACGTATAGACGAAGACTGTGTTCCTTTGACAGCCTTCAGGGGTCCCGATTTATTCTACGAATCGTTAGTAATGTCGTTCGGCTTATGTAACGCTCCAGCATACTTCGTCGATCTGATGAATAGAGTATTCTGTGGTGTCTTGAATAAATTTGTTCTGGTATTCATTGATGACATCTTAATCTACTCCAAGTCAGAAGGCGAGCATGCAAAAGATTTAGAACAAGTGTTGTAAATTCTGAGAAGAAATATCTTGAAAGTTAAATTTTCTAAGTGTATCTTCTGGCATGATGAAGTTAAGTTCCTTGGCCATGTCGTGTCAAAAGAAGGGATCGCTGTAGATCCAAGCAAAATTTAAGCGATTCAGGACTGGAAACAGCCTACTACCCCCACAAAAGTTCGAAGTTTTCTTGGATTGGCTAGTCACTATCAGAAATTTGTTAAGGATTTTTTGAAGATATCCGGTGTATTAACAAAGCTTACAAAGAAGCATGAGAAATTCAAGTGGACTCCAGAATCCGAGGAAGCTTTCCGAGAGCTGAAACTGAAATTGACAACTGCTCCAGTATTAACTATTATTGATGGCAACCAGGATTTGACGGTATGGACGGATGCTTCTATAAGAGGGCTTGGCGCAGTATTAATGCAAAAAGGCCAAGTGGTCGCTTATGCTAGCCGTCATCTGAAGCCGCATGAAAGGAACTATGCAACTCATGATCTTGAGTTGTTAGCCATCGTGTTTGCTTTGAGAATCTAGAGGCATTATTTGTTGGGTGAGAAGTTCGAACTATTTACCGATCATCAATTATTGAAGTATCTGTTCACTCAGAAGGATCTGAACTTGAGACAATAGCGTTGGTTAGAATTCCTTTTAGCATATGATTTTGAGATTCTGTACACTCCAGGGAAAGCCAATGTTGTCGCGGATGCGCTTAGCAGAAAGAATGAAATCATCGCTAGTTTTATCATTATGTCTTCCTTGAATGATAAGATCGCCGTTCTTCAGAAAGACGATGAACTTATTAAAAGGATTAGTCAGGGGAACCGAGAAGGCGAAACTTCAGATTTCAGTCTGGATAGCCAAGGGGTCCTAAGATTACAAGGGCGAATTTGTGTTCCAGAAATTTCTGAGCTCAGAAGGGAGGTGCTGGATGAACGTCACAAGTCCAAACTGAGTATCCATCCAGGAGTTAGCAAAATGTACAATGATATTAAGCGCACGTTCTGGTGGAAGTCGTTAAAAAGGGACATTTCAATTTATGTTAGCAGGTGCACTACTTGCCAACTAGTCAAAAGCGACCAACAAAAACTCGCTGGATTATTACAACCATTAGATATTCCAGGATGGAAGAGGGAACAAATTTTCATGGACTTCATAGATAGTTTGCCTCGAACTAAGAAAGGAAACGACAGTTTTTGGGTGATGGTAGATCACTTCACGAAGACCGCCTATTTCATACCTGTTAGATCCAACAGAACAGCTCAAAGCCTAGCGCAGATTTACTTCAAAGAAATAGTTAAACTGCATGGAGTGCCACTCAGTATAGTCAATGATAGAGATCCAATATTTACTAGCAAATTCTGGGAAGCATTCCAGACAGAATTAGGAACCAAGTTGAGTCTAAGCACCGCTTACCACCCTCAAACTGATGGCCAAACTGAGTAGGTGAATAGAATTCTAGAAGATTTACTGCGGGCTTGTATTATTGATTTTGGCGGGTCATGGGAGGATCACTTGCATTTGGCAGAATTCTCTTATAACAACAGCTATCAGGTAAGTTTACAAATATCGCCATTTGAAGCATTATACGGTAGACCGTGCAGATCTCCCGCATGTTGGGTAGAACCTGGCAACAGACTTGTGTTGGGACCCGATATGATTAGAGAAGCATCTGATAAAGTCGATTTCATCAAGAAACGTTTGAAAGCCGCGCAAAGCCGACAGAAAAGTTATGCAGATTCTAGAAGAAGAGATTTATCATTTGTCGTTGGTGATTATGTATATTTAAGAGTTTCTCCGATGAGGGGAGTAATCAGATTTGGCAAAACTGGGAAGTTGGCACCGAGATTTATTGGTCCTTTTCCTATACTTGAACGAATTGGAACTCTTGCTTATAGGGTTTCATTACCTGATTGGTTGCCTGGGGTGCATAATGTGTTCACGTATCTCATCTCAAAAAGCATGTGCATGATCCGGATCTTGTTGTAGAAGAAGCAGCGCAACAGGACTTGGAAATTACTCCAGAATTGGCAGTCAGAAGAGTGACGTTAAAAATTGTTGGCAAGGAAACTAAAGAGCTGAGGAACAAGAAAGTTCATTTAGTTAAAGTGCAGTGGAGTAGTGATCCTAGAGATTGTACTCGGGAGACTGAGGAAAGCATTAAGCAAGCTTACCCCAAATGCAGAGTGGACATCTCTGACTAACTCCGGTGCAAGGTACCTTCAAAATACTTTGCATTTCCATTTCTGTTTCCTACTGTACTGTTGCTTCCTTTTCGGGGACGAAAAGTTTTAAGTGGGGGAGATTGTAACAACCTGGAGCCAATTTAAAATTTTTAAATTGGATATTTTAAGGAAATCTAAACAATTGGAATGGAATATTTCAATAAAATAATGAATTAGAAATGGTGTGGCAGTTTGAAAATTTGAATTCAAACTTTGACTGATTATACCGGGTGCAAAATGTAACGGATTTTAGTGAAACTAAAAATATTTAAATCTATTTAGGAATATCTTTCTAACGAATCTGAAAAATAGAAGTATCATCGCGGGAGTCAAAAGTTATGGCCAAATGAATTTTCAAAAAGGTCGCTATAGAGAATTTATAGCCCTTGAAAGTAGACATTTTGCAAGCGACCTCGGAATTCGACGAAACCACTTTTATTGGATCTGGGATGTTAAATTATTGCTAGGTTTCAAATTTCATAATTTTTGAAGCTTGTATGTGAGCGTGGCAAAAGAAAACGTGTTTGGTTAATTCCGGTTAAATTGGATCGACCAGAAAAGGGTCATTTTTCAAACGGTCTCAGAATTCAACGAAACCAGTTTTGTTGGGACCGTATCAGCAAAACATAGCTAGATTTATTTTTCTGGAATTTTTCGAATCAGTTTGTGGCCCTGGCAAATTGAAATGTGCGTTCAAATTGAATATTGAATGTTTTATATTTTAATTTGAAGAATAACTGACTGTAACAATCGAATGGGACTACGAAACATATCCCATTGTGTTCAGAATGGGGGGTATTTAGCTAGGAGCGACAGTCGTTGGGTTGGAATTGGTGTTCGTATGTGAAAATCCTAATTTTTGAAATATATATATATATATCAGCCAATAAGCAAATTCCTTTCATTAAATTAAAAATATAAAAACCTCTCAGAAAACCGCCCCCGTAACCGATGATGAAACCGCTTTCTCACCTTCCCCCACCGATTCCGGCCGCCACGCTCACCAAAACCACCCCCTCCTTTGGAACTTTTTGAAGATCCCAACGCCCTCTACAAATCCATACCAAGAACTCACCCTATCGTTGCTCCATCGCGAAGAACTGCTCCTCCGAAGTTTCCCCCTTTCAACCGCCGTCGACGATCGGATCCGCCACCGCACCAGGTCCCACTCCTGGCGAAGGTGCGCCCCTCCGAGCACTTCACAGTGGTGCTGTCTAATCCTTACCTCGGGCCATGGATTGAAAGAAATTGCTAAACCTAGTCTTGAACCCCATCCTGAAAGGTGCGGCTTTGTTAATTTAAAACAGTTTTAACACTTTAAAACCGTTGCAAACTTTGAAAAATCGTATCTTTATCGTATGTTAACGAAATTCGATGAAATAGGAAACATCGTGACCGCAAGGATGCTCTCTACAATCTAGAAGAGACCGCGGAATTTTCTGAGCTAGCTACGATTTTTAGCATCTCGAAAACCAATGTGAGAAATCTAAATTGAAATGTGTGAATGAAGTCGTGTTGTATAAGTTATATAAGCGAAGTGTAAATTATATTCGCATTGTATACCTCATGTACATGTGTTGTATAAGTTATATGAGCGATGTATAAATTATACAAGCGTTGTATGAAACATATATGCTTTGAATTGTGTAGAAATGGAAGTGAAATATATTTATCTACGAATATATATATATACTCCCCTCGTTCACAAACCATGGACGATATTTATTGCTTGTGATTGGCGTGAAAATATGTGGTATGACGAATGGTTGAAAATAATTGTTTGTGTTGGATTGTGGTTGAAAGTACCTTTGTGGTTGAAAAATACCTTTGTGGTTGAAAAATACCCTCTTGTGGTTGAAACAAATTAGAATAGGATTGTGGAAATGAAAATAAAACATGCCGCCTGCGTGCGAACTAGATGCATGAAATCCCCATTGTCAAAAACCGCGAGGTTTTAAGGTAGAGCGAGGAGCCGTACATTGGGACGGTGCCGGTTTTAACTATGCTGCCGTTATGCTGTCGAAATTTTCTGAAATATTCATGTGTTAGAATTATTTTCATTTGTTGAAATTATTTTCATATGTTGAAACCGCATTCATGTGTTGAATAGAAATTCATTCGTTGAATAGAAATTCATGTGTTGAATGGTATTCGTGTTTTAAATAAATTGCTTTAACAATAAAAATCACATTTTTATTATATATATGAACTATGGAGAACATTCATGTGTTGAATAGAAATTCATTCGTTGAATAGAAATTCATGTGTTGAATGGTATTCGTGTTTTAAATAAATTTCTTTAACAATAAAAATCACATTTTTATTATATATATGAACTATGGAGAACATTCATGTGTTGAATATAAATTCATTCGTTGAATAGAAATTCATGTGTTGAATGGTATTCGTGTTTTAAATAAATTGCTTTAACAATAAAAATCACATTTTTATTATATATATGAACTATATAGAACATTCATGTGTTGAATAGAAATTCATTCGTTGAATAGAAATTCATGTGTTGAATGTTATTCGTGTTTTAAATAAATTGCATTAACAATAAAAATCACATTTTTATTATATATGTGAACTATAGAGAACATTCATGTGTTGAATAGAAATTCATTCATTGAATAGAAATTCATGTGTTGAATGGTATTCGTGTTTTAAATAAATTGCTTTAACAATAAAATTTACATTTTTATTGTGAATATGAAGTTCTACAAACATTCATGTGTTGAATAAATAATTCTGATGATAAAAATAATACTTTTATCATGTATACGCCTCGCTAAAAATACACACGGGTTGGAATAAATGTTCGGGGGTTATAAATATTATTTTTAACATGTTTAGAATCTAAACAAAATAGCCAAGAGTTGAAAAATATTTTTGTTTGTCAAAAATATCATTTTATCCTATGTATAAATGTTAAAATTAATAGTGTGTTGAAATAGATATTTGTTCGCTAGAAATATTATTATTAGCTTTGTTCTGCATATATATATATATACATGTGTTGAATAGAGAAAATGGATTAGCTGTTGAGTAAAGAATTTATTTGCATGTCCGACAAATAGGTAAGCCTTAATGAGTTCGCTGCGCAATTTTATTTTTATATCAACTCCTGTGAATTCCATTGGATGCGGAGTGCTGGTTATTCTGTGTGTAATAATAAACATCGCCATAGGATAGTAATAGTTAATTTTGAACTACACTATATGGCATACTTCTTGATGATAGGCATACTTCATCATATACCACATAAGCATCTAGAGCTTGTGTGACGAGGTTGAAGATTTACCATACGAGCGAGAGGCTTGTATGACGATGACAATATATTACAGGTTGAACTGGTGACTGATCTGGACTATATAAATTGTAACAGTAAATTGCCAGATTAATAAAAACCCCACACGTGTCTGGAGATGACAATAAACACGTCTCTCTGGTCATTAAGGCACAAAAACCATTTATAGGGTGACGAGAATTTATTCTCTGGAGTTATGATCTATACACACTCCCCTGTGGACACCGGAGTATATCACTATAAATATGTGTATGCTTATTAGAATTTATTGGGTACCTAACACGGCCCAATAAATTTCCAAACCCCTTCCCGTACAAAGGAGGTTATGGCGAAATTTTTCGAAATATAAAGGCGTTAGTGAAATATTTGAAGTGAAAACGATATTGAAATCATCGAATGAATTTAATTTATATATATATATATAAATTAAATTAAAACGAATTGAGGCTGTGCAGTTCGCGTTTTGAAATCATAACTTCAAACGACTTTATTCTAAGATCCGACCGTCAGATATTCACGAAACTGGAACCGTTGGGTTCGCTTTGGGAATATCTTCCCAGTGATATAAACTTTATAGAAATGCAACGGTTAGATCTCTCGATATGTGTAAAACAAATTTGGGAAAAAACAGCGCCAGTGCCACGACACGACCTGAAACGTCGTTTAATTAAATATGGCCATTTTTAAATAAATAAAAATGGCGAAAAATCCTTATAAAATATTATAAGCGACATGGAATGGAAATAAACCAATTTTACTTGGTTTGCTTGATATTTGATGGTTGAATGTGTTTGACATGAAAATTATACTAAAAAACTGAAATGTGAATGTCGAATAATTTAACCATGGAAAGAATTAATTTGAATTCTAAAGATACGTGAATTATTTGAAAAGGCCGAGCTAACCCTCATTTCAAATAATTGATCGAACGATTCGAAGTCGAAAATACGAAGACGGTTCAAGACCGACGATCTACGTATCGGATGGATGGGCGCTACTGAGGTTCCTGATTGGAGTAGCTACCTTGAAGGGACGGAAGTAGTAGCTGTCTGGACGTATGTGTTGATTGTATGGATATGCGAGGAATATGGGGCCTCCGGTTTCGTTTAGACCCAGAACGGACTTGTAAATGGACTGTGTGTCTGACATTGGATTTTGTTCTGTGCTGATTAATCTGTGTTAAATATATATCTGTTTGGCGGCGGAGAATTTATTCTCTTGCTTAACGCCCTTCTCTGAGACGTATGAGCTTAGAGGTTATATATCGATAGAAATCAGTCGTATAGAGTGGATTGCCTGTGTGGCATGCCAAGATGCAGTGATCAAGGCTTCTGTTGCAAAGCAAAGTCTTGTGGTCGATGATCAAAGTACGGCCTACGTGGCCTTGCTTTGTGTATAGCGTGTAATCGCGAGCCTCACACCTCGGTATGAGTTAAAAACGGGATAAGGACTACAGGGAGAGCACGACGTTTCTTTCTAGCTAACGGTAGTGCCAGTGCTTAAACTGGTTGACATTTATATTATTTTTATCTATGTGGATGTTGGAATGAGGCGCCTCGATTTTAGGTTTGTTAGGACCGGGAAACGTGTGTTCAGGAATTGCCAATCCTCAAACGTAAGAGAAGACAGGCCCTGAAGATCCAAGGGTTACCCAGAGTGTGTAGTCCTGAGGCATTTGCTAGAGTGTCTCGAAGCGGAGAGGAGCTTACCCTTGCCTCCACTCATGATGGAATCCAATTTCCAATACGAGATTACGGATTCGATTGCAACTTATATATGGCAACATAGTGGCATGGGACGCTCATGTCGTCTATGATTGATATTTGTGATTGTATTCGCTTTTTGAAACATATATGCACTAGTAATAATATCAAGTGATTTTTCTTTGCACGTATTAAGCATATTTGGCCATTATAAGGTAAAACTCTATCCTCCGGTTTGCGTTGCATTGTGTGATGGGACTTGAGTCCTATAACGGCTTCATTCTTTTTAAAAGCGTTGCGTTGTTTAAAGAATTTACTTTGTTTTAAATGCACTGGAAATCAATGGAGTAAACCCGTTCCGCGAAAGTGGCGTGGTCTTATGATTTGCCTTATTATTGTTGTTTAACCAGTTAAGTAGATTTCTCATACTAGTCCCACGACTGACTATTGTTTGTTTCACTTTGCAAACTTGGGTGCCCTTATTTTAACACGAGCAGCCTAGTTGACAGATGACAGGATATTTTGGCTTAGCTCTGCAACACGGAGTGCGTTTTTGGCTGGATGGCGAGGATTAGATTTACTTGTATTTTGGCTATTGACTTTCCGCTACTCTTATCTTATGTATATGATTCCGCCTATGGCGATGTAGACTGATTTACTTCCAACATGTATTATCTTATGTATATGTACCGCCTCAGGCGATGTAGACTGATATCTTTATTATGTCTCACTGTATGTATATATTCCGCTTATGGCGATGTTGACTGATCATTCACTTTTTATGCACTAAGTTATATCCTATACTGTGCTACTCTGATGTTGTTACATGTTATGATTCCGCTGTCATATCTATGTAAAATTATTCTATTTGTTGTTTATGTTGTTATCTGTACTCTGCTAATGATGATTAATGTGTTATATTCCAATGATTATCCTTAACACCATAGTACGGGTTTTGAGATCGTCACAGCTTTGTTGGACTTTAACTCTAGGGCCTCACACCCCGGGATGGGCCAAAAACTGGATGAAAGACAACATAATAAGGACATATGTTTCCTTCCAGCTAAAAGTTTTGCCATGGTATGGAGCCCAGGCAGATTTACTTATGTAGATGTTGGAATCAAGGGGACTCGGATGTTGGTCAATCAATGACCAGGTTGATGGTCAGATATGAACAGGGAACATCATGTTCATATAATTGTATAACTCACCGGGTATTGTGGGCAGCCTCTGTCAATCTAAAGGACCATGCATTCAGTCTTGGACATCTTGCTAGGGATTATCTGAACGGATAAGGAAGATCCTTTTCCTTGGTTCATGATGGAATCCAATTTCCAGTACGCGCTTTGTGGTTTTTAGTTGTAAACCTATATGGCGACATAATAGGATGGGATATTATGCCGTCTAAGATTGATACATTTAGGGTCGAAATTTATTTCAATCCTTATACACTAATAATAATATCAAATGATTCTCTCATATCAAACATGTTTAGCCGTTATAAGGTAAAACTTTATCCTCTGGATTGCTTTGCATTATGTGATGGGACTTGAGTCTTATATTGGCTTCATTTTTCAAAAAGCATTGCATGGTTTTATACACTGGCATTCATGTGGAGTAAATCGTTTCGTGTTATACGGCGTGGTCCCATAATATGCCTCACTTTAAAATAAGTTAAGGATAACTATAGGGTTTCTCATACAATTTTTCCCTTGCAAACGGAGGTGTGCATTATTTTCACATGGACAACCTAGTATTCAGGTTGTTAGCTTTGTTCCTTTTCGGGAGTTGTGTATGGAAGCTATGGAAGTTGGTTTTGGATTTGGAGCTGGAGCAGGATTTGGATGCTTTCTTTGGACTCTCAAATACTCTATTATGTCAATTATCTTTCATTCTACTATGTACTATTTGAAACCATTATGTATATTTTTTGTGATCCAATGGGATGTTGTAAACTATGATATTACTTTTGATATACATTATGTATCGTAATGCAATGTTTATATTTTGTTAATATGTTATATTCCAATGACTGTCTGTTCTTTCGGGTATCAGGAGAATGGGTTATCACAAATAATGAGAGTTTTCCGAGAGATAGAATGAGAAATGAAAAGAGATATACGTGATTCTTTTTTTATTTGCACGAGAATGACAATTATCAAATATTTAGTGTCAATTAATAAGTGTCCTCAAAAATTAATTTTACATATTCAAATTAAAAGGGATAACATTAAGGAAGATATAGATTACTTACAGACAAGTATACATATAACAAAGATTGACGTTTTTCTTCCTTTTTTATACCTACAAATGCGAATTCCGGACAAAAGAAATTAAATTTTAACAAATTGAAAAATGATGAATGCTCAGAATTCAGTATAGATTCATAGAAAAAGATGAATTCAAATTTTGACAAATTTTAAATTTTAGCTTGAATTCAAATTTTAGTTCTAATTTGACCAGAATTGACTTCTTCAGAAAATTTTACGTTTAATAAATTTGGTAAATTAAAATATTCATTAATTTATTTTTTTTATTTTTTTTATTTTAATTAAATTCAAATAACACAAATTGAGTCAATTAACAATTAAATTCAAATTAGATAGTTGTTACATCTCACTATTCAAACGGTATTTATTGTTATTCATTTACACCAATCACATTCATTAATTTCATTCCATTCAGAATAAATTAATGTTTTAAATATTACAATTTTAAATTCCAATTAAATCATTAAATTATTAAATTCCAACAATAATCATAAATAAATATTATTTCATTTTAAAATTTAAATGATTGAAAAATATGAGATGTTACAATCATGGAAAGTTGCTTCGAAATATGATGAACACTATTATATATAGTGCTTCTGCCTAACTCCATATGTGAAAATTATCATTCCATGAAGTTTAATGCCTAAAACTACAGATAAACATAGATTTCATATAAAATTCAAAATTCATCTATCTTGTGAAACATGATAGTGTAGAAAATAATATAGAACAAAAATTCAAGTTTGATATTTTCATGCTTGAAGTAATCATAAACATGATTGTGAAGCCGAGCTCAAGAAATGTAGAAAGATAAAAATTAGGAACAAAACTGCAAAAACATTGGCCATTTCGAAGGACCATAAAATTACAAACCTTTGATAACTTATGTTAAATAAAAAGGATGAATGTCACCAAAAATTAAGAGTAAAACCTGAAGAAATAGACAACAGTTAATAATATACCAAAAACCCAAATGTCGATATACTCATTCTCCTCTACAGGAACAGTTTAATGCAAGCCCGAAAGAGAGAAAGAGAGTTTAAACTACCACAACGTTTCGACAATCTGCGCCACGTTTAAATCGGCTCCTTTTCGTTTATCATTATAAAAAGTTAATAAATTACCATATCACGTTATTAACAATTTACCTCACGATCAGTCATGCAACTTCCAATCAATTCATTAAGTAACCTCGATAAATTTGGTTTTTTAACATTTCTATTATTAAAAGATTTTATAAACGATTGGGTAATTAAATGTGATTTTTTAACTGTACTTTGCATTACAAAATCAAAGTAAATATAATAATCATCATAAAAAAAATCTATTAGATCTTAAGTAAATCTAAACAATATTTGACATAATTCCATAAGATGGCAAAAATAAATAAACAAATGAATATTATTGATCTAGAATTTCAAAATATATAGATATTCGTTAGTATTTGAAATAGAATCCCTTCCTTCAATGGCTTGACGACCTTAGATCAAAAACAAATTCGAATATTGATGCTCGTTGATATTTTAATCTAATTTGATTGGTTGGATTATTTAGCTTGGACAAAACAAATGGAATATGGATTAGAGTTTAATGTATAGGTGCTATCGACTTTTCATCTTAAATGGTAATGTTCATGGTGGCCAAAAGAAGCTTGACTGAAAGGAGGAAACATTCTTTTTTAGAAGTTGATGTATTTGTTTAACTGATTTCGATATTAAAAATGGAGTGCTTTGAATTAAATCCCTTTGCTCTCATTCTTCCATTTTAACCATTTGATATTACTTCCAATTTCATTAAATTTAGCTATCGAAAAATGAGAATAAAGACAATTGTTTCAACTACTTATTGGAATTTTATTGCCTTTAGTTATGTACGAACTGTGAGCATCAAAATTTGATTTTAGCTTTTATGTTTCTAATGTGTAATATTAAACATATCAAGGTATACAAAATATAATGCTTTTGAAAGAAAATATAACATTTTAAATGAATTACATATAGTGACTAAATTTATTTATAGATAATATATAAAAATTGTAATCTTTTTTAATATGCTAGTAAAATACATATATATAAATATATAAATAAAATAAAATTCCCCCCTTGGACAAACAACAAGACAAAGAGTGGTTCAGATTTAATCCCGCAAAAACAAATCCACCGTCCTAATTTAAACACATCCCCTGATATTTTGATTGCCACCTCATCTGCATTTGCCTTATATTGATTGATGTAATTCTTGCTGCTAACCATATTTGCTATGCCAGTAGTCAAATTTACAAAGCATTTCTTCATTTATTAACACATTAATATTAAATTTATATTGTATTAAGAATATTTTCCCACTTTTGAAATGCATAATAACAAACGAACTATATAAATATGGCATTTTTAAATATGTATTATTGGCAGAGGCACATGAATAAAGGAGCATTAAGCATATAAAGAAGGATGAACTAATTTTTTTCTACTGCGTATTTGATATGACGAAGATGCTGGAATTTCATTTCTCTCCATTGTCTTTCTACTTCTCCTAACCTAAAATGTATTTCATCTTTTATTATTTAATATAAACTGTGTGAAGTTATTACTGTAAATTAAATAATTGCAGATTAATTGTCAAATAGGAAAAACATGCACACTTATATGAAAGGTAACTCATTTACTGTGTCATAGCTTGATTTAATTATTCTATTCACTACTTGCTTCAAATTAAAAAATTACTCCAAAGCACCGGTTAATTGTTTTATCGATTTGTGGTATACTCACCTTTAAATTGACATATAATCAAACAGAATGATTATGTATACATGTATGTAAATTTGTTGCGTGTAACAGACCTTTTAAATTTTCAACACGCTAATTACTACAGCGAGAGGAAATGGATTTAGAGTTGCTTCATCTTTATGCCTCTCTACGTACTTCATCTTCCTTATTCTCATAAGTTAAATAATTAGCTCTTCAAATATTATATCGCTTAATGGAAAGGTTAATTTCTCCATATAGAAATCAAATTGCGTTTATTAGTTTTTACATATTTTTCGTTTAATAATAGGTACTTATATTAAAGCTTTAGATGCCATATAATGCAAATTACAACATATGTAATTATACTAGCCTCGATTATGAAAATTAAATTAAATAATTTCCTTCAATAACTTTGCACTTTGTTTGAATTTATGCGCTCATTTTGGCAACTTATAAAACTGCTAACAAAATGTTTTTGGGTAAATAAATGAAATAAATATCAGATTAGTCCTTTAATTGATTCTCATTTGTGTTGTTCTCCATTTTTTCAACAAGTGTTTCAGATTCAATCAATAATTTTATTCCCATTTATTTCAGTTACTATATATTGACAAAAATTTCAACTATTATCTGTTGATAACCAAAAAAAAAATATGTTTTCACATTGACTTTTGGGGTTTACCATGTTAAAATCCATTTTCATTTTGCACTTCAGGCAACAATGATTAATAAAATTCTCTTCCAATCAAAATGCAGTAAAATCAATTATCATGTCCACTGCAGATTGTACCTGATTTTAGGATTGATCACTTTTGAATTTTACTTAATAGAACTTAATATGATGTTAATGTAACATCCCAATATTTTATATATATATTTTAAATTTAGATTTAAAATAAATAAATGAGTTAATCTTAGAAAAATCAAATTTTGTTGGTTTTATGTCATTAAATTATTTGAATTTAGTATGAATAGATTTTTTTCAAAACTTAATTTTTTTTTTAAAGGGCTGTAATTTGAAATTTGATAATTAAATCAATTTGAGTGGGTTAATTTAAAAGTAGAATTTAAATTCAAATTTGAAATGGTGAAATTTTCAATTAATTGAATTATAACTGAAATTCCAAATCAAAATTTTTATAATCAAATTTAGATTTAAAAATGGGTTAAATTTATTATAAAAATTTATTTAAGTATAATTTGATCTAAATGGAATTGTAAAACATTTAAGTAAAAAGGAATTAAAATTGGATTGTTAAACAATGGAATATAAGTTGTTTAAATTTAATTTGAAATTCAAATTTTTAAATTTGAAATATAATCAAATGTGGAACGTAAAATTTATGAGATAAATTTATAGAATTTATTTAAGTTATAATTTAATTTAAATTTGAATTTATGAATATTTAATTTGAATTTAAAACAGTTAATCGAATAATTGAATATTTTATTTATTTAATTAGCTGCAAAATTTAACTGTTTGACGACCGTCTCGGAATTCGACGAAACTGGCGCCATTGGATTCAGAACGATGAATTTTGGTGAGATGTAAATTTGCGTTACAATCCGACTTGTCGATTGACCGTACGAGAGAAAGTGTGAACGAGATCAATGTAAAGGGATAATTGGGTATTTCTCATATTTGGGCCTTATCAATATATATAAATAAAACCCACTTAATCCCTCATTAGCCATATTTGCTTATACGCTCATTTTCTCCATCAAGTTTTCTTTTCCATGGCTAAAAATTCTTCAAAACCCTAGATCAAAAATAAAATCAAGCTCCAAAATCAAATCTCTCCAAAACCTATCGTATTATATATCAATTCGAAGCTCTCGACGGTGCGAAGCTACTGGTGCAATTTGTTTCGACATGCACTGCCAGGATTCGCCGGAAATCACAGTCAAAGTTGGCTGTTTCGAAAACCCTAAAGTGAAATTTGGGGGTTTATGATCTGGGCTTTAATCGGAGAAATTAATTTATGGGTATGGTAGAGATGGTCTGCGGGAATCGGTTGATGGTGTTCGTTCAATCCAAAAGTTAGTATGGTAGTGGGAATTCGAGTTTTAAGGCCAGAAATGGCTTCCGTTCATCTTGTCGGACCGGGACCTGTGCTGCACCGGAGGCGATGGAGGTAGGTGGAAGAGGTGCGGTTCTCGCTGAGGGTTAGAATGATGGTGGTCGGAGGCCTTCAGGGCGTCGGGATTTGGAGCGAGAGTTGGTCAAAGTTCGGGTCAAATTGGGTTTTCCGCGTTGGAACTTCTGGACGGAAATAGAGAGAGGAGCGGGAGTGTTTGGGAAGGTGGATGACGTGTCAAGATTCTAGTGGGTGGGGAATTTATTTAATAATTTTTATATATTTCAAATTTAAATAGAAAAAAAACATGCATAACTTCTACATACGACCGCGGATTGACGCGCGGTTTGTTGCGTTAGGATCGTGGCAGAATTGCGGACGTTTGGCACTAACCTGGCTGCGTTTGGAGACTGTCAAATTTTGGCCCTTAGTTGGACGTTCGATCAACTGAGGACGCAAAGGTGAGTGATTTCTCACTCACGAAATACTAAATTATTCCCATATATGAAATAGGTTTGGTTGCATGGTTGTGTTGGATTGTTGATGTGTTGTTTAAATTTGACATGCAAGTGTGTTAACATGCAATCTAAGTAAATTATTAGTTATTTAATTTAATTTAAATCTCTAGTTGAAATTCGAACCCGTATTAAATCCTGGAACAATTTAATGCTGATCAGTTGAATGAAATTGTTTTGATGGATGTTGGTTGAAATTTATTACTGAATTTGTAATGACATTTTGAATGCTCCTTATTTCAGTATATTCTAATGCATGTTGATTTGTGACGATAAATCCCATTTACCCTTGATGTTACGGGCATCTAATAAACTCGGGATTTATCGATAAAATAAATTTAGAACACGAAGTGAAATGATAAATCTCTGTGGCCCTGATTTGGATTGAAATGATAGATCCATCCTTGAAATATCGAGAAATTAAATTTAAACTCACTTGGCCATTGGATAAAAAATTATATACAGACATCGGTTGGTTAAATGATTTTTAAATATTTGAAATTTTATTTGGTAGAATTTCATTTAAAAGAATGTGCCGATACTCGATAATTTCTTTCCTTTAAAGACTCTGAACTGGATGTTGATTAAAAGGGTTAAAGGAATTTTCCAAAACTAAGTAGAAATATTTAAATTGTGATTTGAATATGATTTGAAATCTTTTCAAACTAAGAGTTTGGATTAAAAGGAAATAAATTCGTATGGAATCTAATTTTGGGAAAATTTGGAAATCGAGGGTATCTGAGTTGTTTTAACTCAGTTTGGATATATATATTTGAACTCTTGAAATCAAATAGTTGTTTTGAACGAGGTTGAAACGAAATATGGAATTAAATGAACTACGTTGAGACCGGAGGATAAATTCAAGCATTTGGAATTTGGAAGGAAGAAAGATTTTGATTAGAGAAATTTATTTTAAATATATTTATGCATTTGATTCCAAATAATTTTCCTTGCTTTAAATTTATTATTTACCTTTACTTATAACTATTATATTTAAAATAATTTTCCTTATAATTCATTTTCAAAATTTTCTAGTAAACCTTATTTTTAAGTATATATGTAATATTTAAATTTCTGATTTATTTTAATTATTATATTATATATATATATCTATATATTTATTTATATAAAATTTATTATTATTATTATTATTATATAAACATTTAGTTTACAAGTATTTTGAAATTATAAATTTCTTCCGAATGGAAATGTTTGAGTTGAACCGCTGGTTCAAATGGAGTTGAGATAAGAATCCGTGAAAATTTGAAATCTTTGAGATGAAATAGATTCCATTTGAATATAAGTCGTTTTTGAAATATTATATGATTATAATATAATGATATGAAATATATTCTAGTTTTAGAATATAATCGGTTTGGGTATGATTATGATATGTCGATATAAAAATTTATTCGTTTGAATGTAAATTGGGTTCAAAAACAGAAAATGATATTTTGATATGAAAGCGAACCTTTATCAAATATAAAAGAGCCGACCGATGTGAAAGATGTAAGCGTTGGTTGTTAAGAGACCGGAGTCGACATAAGGCATACTCTCTGTCAGTGTTGATACCACTTTGACAACTGTGAACGTTATGACGTATCCAGATTGAGTTTGATGACTTGGAGGCGATTATTGAATCGAAGAAGATGATCGATGACGAAATAGCCCTGACCTTCGGGTCAGAATTGAAATGACTAAAACAGGAGCTATACCGTGACTAACTGAGGTAGCACCTTTGATCGTACACACTTCTTCGATAATATCTCTATGACTATGATGATGATAATGATGAATTGGGCCCATTTATGATTTTGGGAGTGTGATCCGAGGTGGGCGGTAGTGGCTGCTATGCGTTACCACCGGTCCGGGAGTGCAATTGGTAGAATCCTACCCTGGGCATTGCCTCGAGTGCCTTGTCATATTTATCCTTATCGAGCCCCATACGATTTTGATTTAGCATTGCCTTCTATGGAGTGCCCTCTGATAACACCAGTATGGTGAATTTACGGTACTGTATAGACTGTTGGTGCCTGTAAACGGCGTAAGGGTAATATGGTAATCTCGCTTACGCTATTTTTATGATATTTACTTTACTGCATAGACACTATCATAATAGCGTATTATACTATGTATGTATTAGTTTAGCGGATCCTCGAGAGATGGAAAAATCCCGTAACATCTCTTGAGTTACTGCACCCATGACACTGATGTTATTTCATATTTTAATTTGACTAATATGAGAATGATTTAGTGCTGATCCGAGTGTTTGTTGTGTTTTTTTTTATGCAATACGCTCGGGTCAGCAGATGTTGCAGTTAGCGAAGATTTTCCTTTGGAGCATGAAGACGAAGATTTGGCATATATATACTATATATAATTTTTCCGCTGCATTTCATTTCCGCTGTGCTATGAAGAGATTTATATATGTAACTCTGATAATTGTTGTTTGGTATAGACAAATGTATGGATTTCAACAGTTTTTAAACTGCTATTTGTTTATTATATGTTGTCCTTCCGCTATGAGATTCTGTGATTGGTTTTGCTCTTCTTTCTTTCTTTTTCTTCTTTTTCCCAATAACTACCTGCATTTGCGATTTGTTTAGGTCGACATGTGTAGTTTATTGTCGATTTGAATGGTCAAAAATTTGGGTCGTTTACATTTGGTATCAGAGCGATGGTTAGCGATAACCCTGGCTCTGTTTGGGAATTAACTCATTAGAGATAGGGTTAGTAATGCCCTAGAATGAGTTTGAGTAGTATACGAGAGAGCGTATTTGTATTTTTATGTAAAATGGTTTTATATTGTATTAACTTGTTCTGTTGAATATTTATGAATTCTGGTCGATATATGGGACGCCATATAATCGATAGGGATTTCTAAATAGTCGGATAGAATGAATTGATATAATAAGGTTTTCGATAATATTTTTATATATATATTAAATATATTATTTTTGGTTTTAAGAATTTGCATTCGATACTAGTAGGTAGAAATAGTAAGTTATTACCTATAATGGTCAATTTAATAATAGATATAATAAGAAGAAATTAGCTGGTTTTATAAAAATATTCGAGAATGAAATATCTTAAGCCTAATTGGTTATATAATATGTCTGTGACTTAAATGGAAATGAATTTGAAACTTGATCCTGGGAATACTTTTGAAATAAGTTTTGTCAAGTTTGAAATGAAAATCATATTATAAGTATTATCAAAAAGAATGGGGCTTTCAAAAGTCTTTATAAACGAGTGTATAATCCCTTGCTCAGATCTTCGAAATAGCCTTGGTAATGAGTGCACGCATTATCAATGGTTATTCTGAAGAGTCTAAGTGGGGGAGAGACCACTCAATGATGATTATAATTGGGTTTGCCGCAGATTTTTGGATTTAACTCTATATCGTATAAATTTTCTAAAGGTATTAGTTTACTATATTCAAAGTTTAATTTAAATTTAAACCCAGAATTTAAATTTCTTGCTTAACTTAAAGTTCGGATTTGAAATTTCATATAGTATGGTTTATAAAATAATATAAGTATATATATGTTATTTTAAACTTGATTTGGAAACCCGGAATCCAACATTTAGTTTTTTTTTACTAATGACGACTATATATTTATTAAAACGAAACATGAGTTCGGAATTTATAAAATTTATATATATTACGAGCCTGAAATCGGCGCGGTAGTTTGGAAATTCGATCTTTAACTTTGGAGAAATATATAAAATTCAATATAAGTCAGAATTGGATAAAACAAGAAACGCTAGGATCGAATTGGTCATAAATTTCAAATGAATGTAGGAAATTTAGTTTTCACTTTATAATTGGAAAGTTATGACTAAATCAAAATTTAGAAATAGCGCTATGGAAATTATATATATTTATATATAGTTATTAATATATAGGCTTAAATAGGAATCTCAAGAATGCTTTCTGAATTCGATAAACCACTTTCTATGGATTAGTGTAAATGTGAAATGAAGACATAGAAATCTAAATTGGTTAAATCTCTTTGGACAATATATCAAATGTAAATCTGAGTAGGAAAAATAAAACAAAGGAAATATAAATTAATTGTCAAATGAAATATAATTTAATTAAATAGAGAGATTTAGATAACTAAAGTTTAACTTAGGGAATTGGAAATAGTGGGTTGAGAACTAAATAGAGAGCTGGGCTATATAATCATCCTTAACTCAAGGTATGATTTGAGAGCCGAATAAATAAATCTAGAAAAGGAATAAGAATATATATAACTTGAGTAGGGTGATGGATTAAATTTAAAGAAATCAACTTAAGAATTTAATAAGTTATTTTAGAATTCATGTGGACGATTGGATCAAGTAAGTAAATGGAAGTTTAATAAACGAGATCAAAGTGAAATGGTATATATTAAAACATAACTGACCTTAATCCATTGATATTGATTCTAAGATAACTAAGTATGAAGAATAAATGAAATAAACTTGAAATTGGAATAAGGACGAAGGTATAAGAAATTTAAAACAAAGTTTGGATCATTAAATAGAGTGTCGAAAGAATTTAGAACCAAACCAATTCAAATAAGTCAAGTGAATTAAAACAAATGAAGGTAAACTTGGAAAAATTTAATTTAGTCAAGTTAGAACTAAATATAAGTGGATTCAATTAAGTCGAAGGAATAACGATTTAACACTTATAAAGGATAAATAAGAAATTGAATATGAACCATTGCTTGGATAATGAAGTAAATGCAAATACTATAATGGACTTAAATAAATAAATAAATGTGTTGAAAAAAAAAATGAGTATACTTGAGCGATAAAGGCTAAACCACACTCAAGCATAATGGAATGATTCATTTAGATGGTTTAAGTTTGGCTTAAATTTTGAATTGGAATGTTTGAACTTGAAATAAAATCAATCAATGTTTATGCCAAAAATCTGAAATAGTCAATAGGCTGAAGTAATATGGACATAACTTTTGAATGGATGATCGGAATCGGACTATTTTGGACTTTCCGGAAACCTTAGAACCCGAACTAAAACTTTCGTCTATAGAGTCATGTTGAAATTCTCATGTTTGCTAAGTCGAAATTCAAGTTTAACCATAATAACATGTGCAGGAAATTTTAAAGCTGAGATGTATATCAATATTGTTTTGACCATAACTTCCTAACGGAGCGTCGGATTTTAATCCACGAGTACAATTCGGAAAGATCAGAATGTAAACTAAATTTTCTCGTAATATGCTAAGCCAAATTTTGAGGTTTAGAGGGCTAAAAACTGGGTAAAACATTTCAGATCTGCATTTTCAGTGTGCGGGCTGAAGTGTTCGCTTTTATTAAAACAATTATAACTTTTGAACGAATTGTCGGAATTCGACGAATCCGGACAATTCGGAAAGCCTGAAGCAAATACTACAAGTTTTTCCTAGGGTGTCTTAAGCAAATTCCATCGTTTATTAAGTGATAATCGATGATTTGTTCACTAGCCTGTTACTAACATGTTTGTTTTGTGGTTGAAATGTTGGAAATATGTTGTATTGATTATATGCTATCGCCATGTATTGTTATATGTTGATTCCTGTGCATGTTTGAGTATGTAGTAGGTGCAAGGATTGGTATTATGCTTGGAGCTCGCTTGCACTAAGATTTGATGCAAAGGTAAATAAAAACCGCAAAAATAAACGCTTAAAGAGGTACATGTTTGGGGTCATATAAGCTTGGTGGTTTTGTTTTTGTTTTCCCCTGGTTCAGGGATGCCTCATCGTTGACGAGATGTATATTTTGGATTGATATATGTATCGGGATTTTTCCCGGGGCCCTCCGTAGAGGGGAGATGCTGCCGAAATTTTCCGTGATTTCGGGAGCTAGAAAATTTATGGGATTTTACAACTATATACTTATCCTATAAAGGTTATTTTATAAGTATGGAATTCGAAGTATGATATATTTATACCTTATCTCGTTCTCTTTTCGAGGACGAAAAGCTTTTAAGTGGGGGAGAATGTAACATCCCAATATTTTCAATATATATTTTAAATTTAGATTTAAAATAAATAAATGAGTTAATCTTAGAAAAATCAAATTTTGTTGGTTTTATGTCATTAAATTATTTGAATTTAGTATGAATAGATTTTTTTCAAAACTTTTTTTTTTCAAACGGCTGTAATTTGAAATTTGATAATTAAATCAATTTCAGTGGGTTAATTTAAAAGTAGAATTTAAATTCAAATTTGAAATGGTGAAATTTTCAATTAATTGAATTATAACTGAAATTCCAAATCAAAATTTTTATAATCAAATTTAGATTTAAAAATGGGTTAAATTTATTATAAAAATTTATTTAAGTATAATTTGATCTAAATGGAATTGTAAAACATTTAAGTAAAAAGGAATTAAAATTGGATTGTTAAACAATGGAATATAAGTTGTTTAAATTTAATTTGAAATTCAAATTTTTAAATTTGAAATATAATCAAATGTGGAACGTAAAATTTATGAGATAAATTTATAGAATTTATTCAAGTTATAATTTAATTTAAATTTGAATTTATGAATATTTAATTTGAATTTAAAACAGTTAATCGAATAATTGAATATTTTATTTATTTAATTAGCTGCGAAATTTAACTGTTTGACGACCGTCTCGGAATTCGACGAAACTGGCGCCATTGGATTCAGAACGATGAATTTTGGTGAGATGTAAATTTGCGTTACAATCCGACTTGTCGATTGACCGTACGAGAGAAAGTGTGAACGAGATCAATGTAAAGGGATAATTGGGTATTTCTCATATTTGGGCCTTATCAATATATATAAATAAAACCCACTTAATCCCTCATTAGCCATATTTGCTTATACGCTCATTTTCTCCATCAAGTTTTCTTTTCCATGGCTGAAAATTCTTCAAAACCCTAGATCAAAAATAAAATCAAACTCCAAAATCAAACCTCTCCAAAACCTATCGTGTTATATATCAATTCGAAGCCCTCGACGGTGCGAAGCTACTGGTGCAATTTGTTTCGACATGCACTGCCAGGATTCGCCGGAAATCACAGTCAAAGTTGGCTGTTTCGAAAACCCTAAAGTGTAATTTGGGGGTTTATGATCTGGGCTTTAATCGGAGAAATTAATTTATGGGTATGGTAGAGATGGTCTGCGGGAATCGGTTGATGGTGTTCGTTCGATCCAAAAGTTAGTATGGTAGTGGGAATTCGAGTTTTAAGGCCAGAAATGGCTTCCGTTCATCTCGTCGGACCGGGACCTGTGCTGCACCGGAGGAGATGGAGGTAGGTGGAAGAGGTGCGGTTCTCGATGAGGGTTAGAATGATGGTGGTCGGAGGCCTTCAGGGCGTTGGGATTTGGAGCAAGAGTTGGTCAAAGTTCGGGTCAAATTGGGTTTTCCGCGTTGGAACTTCTGGACGGAAATAGAGAGAGGAGCGGGAGTGTTTGGGAAGGTGGATGACGTGTCAAGATTCTAGTGGGTGGGGAATTTATTTAATAAATTTTATATATTTCAAATTTAAATAGAAAAAAAACATGCATAACTTCTACATACGACCTCGGATTGACGCGCGGTTTGTTGCGTTAGGATCGTGGCAGAATTGCGGACGTTTTGGCACTAACCTAGCTGCGTTTGGAGACTGTCAAATTTTGGCCCTTAGTTGGATGTTCGATCAACTTAGGACGCAAAGGTGAGTGATTTCTCACTCACGAAATACTAAATTATTCCCATATATGAAATAGGTTTGGTTGCATGGTTGTGTTGGATTGTTGATGTGTTGTTTAAATTTGACATGCAAGTGTGTTAACATGCAATCTAAGTAAATTATTAGTTATTTAATTTAATTTAATTTAAATCTCTAGTTGAAATTCGAACCCGTGTTAAATCCTGGAACAGTTTAATGCTGATCAGTTGAATGAAATTGTTTTGATGGATGTTGGTTGAAATTTATTACTGAATTTGTAATGACATTTTTAATGCTCCTTATTTCAGTATATTCTAATGCATGTTGATTTGTGACGACAAATCCCATTTACCCTTGATGTTACGGGCATCTAATAAACTCGGGATTTATCGATAAAATAAATTTAGAACACGGAGTGAAATGATAAATCTCTGTGACCCTGATTTGGATTGAAATGATAGATCCATCCTTGAAATATCGAGAAATTAAATTTAAACTCACTTGGCCATTGGATAAAAAATTATATACAGACATCGGTTGGTTAAATGATTTTTAAATATTTGAAATTTTATTTGGTAGAATTTCATTTAAAAGAATGTGCCGATACTCGATAATTTCTTTCCTTTAAAGACTCTGAACTGGATGTTGATTAAAAGGGTTAAAGGAATTTTCCAAAACTAAGTAGAAATATTTAAATTGTGATTTGAATATGATTTGAAATCTTTTCAAACTAAGAGTTTGGATTAAAAGGAAATAAATTCGTATGGAATCTAATTTTGGGAAAATTTGGAAATCGAGGGTATCTGAGTTGTTTTAACTCAGTTTGGATATATATATTTGAACTCTTGAAATCAAATAGTTGTTTTGAACGAGGTTGAAACGAAATATGGAATTAAATGAACTACGTTGAGACCGGAGGATAAATTCAAGCATTTGGAATTTGGAAGGAAGAAAGATTTTGATTAGAGAAATTTATTTTAAATATATTTATGCATTTGATTCCAAATAATTTTCCTTGCTTTAAATTTATTATTTACCTTTACTTATAACTATTATATTTAAAATAATTTTCCTTATAATTCATTTTCAAAATTTTCTAGTAAACCTTATTTTTAAGTATATATGTAATATTTAAATTTCTGATTTATTTTAATTATTATATTATATATATATATCTATATATTTATTTATATAAAATTTATTATTATTATTATTATATAAACATTTAGTTTACAAGTATTTTGAAATTATAAATTTCTTCCGAATGGAAATGTTTGAGTTGAACCGCTGGTTCAAATGGAGTTGAGATAAGAATCCGTGAAAATTTGAAATCTTTGAGATGAAATATATTCCATTTGAATATAAGTCGTTTTTGAAATATTATATGATTATAATATAATGATATGAAATATATTCTAGTTTTAGAATATAATCGGTTTGGGTATGATTATGATATGTCGATATAAAAATTTATTCGTTTGAATGTAAATTGGGTTCAAAACAGAAAATGATATTTTGATATGAAAGCGAACCTTTACCAAATATAAAAGAACCGACCGATGTGAAAGATGTAAGCGTTGGTTGTTAAGAGACCGGAGTCGACATAAGGCATACTCTATGTCAGTGTCGATACCACTTTGACAACTGTGAACGTTATGACGTATCCAGATTGAGTATGATGACTTGGAGGCGATTATTGAATCGAAGAAGATGATCGATGACGAAATAGCCCTGACCTTCGGGTCAGAATTGAAATGACTAAAACAGGAGCTATACCGTGACTAACTGAGGTAGCACCTTTGATCGGACACACTTCTTCGATAATATCTCTATGACTATGATGATGATAATGATGAATTGGGCCCATTTATGATTTTGGGAGTGTGATCCGAGGTGGGCGGTAGTGGCTGCTATGCGTTACCACCGGTCCGGGAGTGCAATTGGTAGAATCCTACCCTGGGCATTGCCTCGAGTGCCTTGTCATATTTATCCTTATCGAGCCCCATACGATTTTGATTTAGCATTGCCTTCTATGGAGTGCCCTCTGATAACACCAGTACGGTGAATTTACGGTACTGTATAGACTGTTGGTGCCTGTAAACGGCGTAAGGGTAATATGGTAATCCCGCTTACGCTATTTTTATGATATTTACTTTACTGCATAGACACTATCATAATAGCGTATTATACTATGTATGTATTAGTTTAGCGGATCCTCGAGAGATGGAAAAATCCCGTAACATCTCTTGAGTTACTGCACCCATGACACTGATGTTATTTCATATTTTAATTTGACTAATATGAGAATGATTTAGTGCTGATCCGAGTGTTTGTTGTGTTTTTTTTTTTATGCAATACGCTCGGGTCAGCAGATGTTGCAGTTAGCGAAGATTTTCCTTTGGAGCACGAAGACGAAGATTTGGCATATATATACTATATATAATTTTTCCGCTGCATTTCATTTCCGCTGTGCTATGAAGAGATTTATATATGTAACTCTGATAATTGTTGTTTGGTATAGACAAATGTATGGATTTCAACAGTTTTTAAACTGCTATTTGTTTATTATATGTTGTCCTTCCGTTGTGAGATTCTGTGATTGGTTTTGCTCTTCTTTCTTTCTTTTTCTTCTTTTTCCCAATAACTACCTGCATTTGCGATTTGTTTAGGTCGACATGTGTAGTTTATTGTCGATTTGAACGGTCAAAAATTTGGGTCGTTTACAGTTAACAAGACAAATTAGAATTTTGACGCCAGTAGATTCATGTCTATAATAAATTTTACGATCCTTATGAAGGAAAATCTATGCCAATTATAGTTCATTTATTAGTAACCTATTGTTGTTTGTTAGCCGTAATATTCATAAACTATGCTCAATTATAGCTGTCATTCCTATATTATATAATATATGTCAGTTTAAATGAATGTATTGATTAATAGTCGTCGAAAACTCATACAAATAGGATTACTATTTGGAATATCCTACAAATTTAAGCTGTTATATTTTTTGTTTTGCACCAAAGATTTATTTACACTAAAACTATAAGTTCATCCGAAAATTATTGTGGCTTTTTTTTGTATTTTGTTGAAGTTTACTCTTTTTCTATTTCATGTAATTATTATGTTAATCAAAGAAATAAAAGCTAATTATCAATTATTTTACTGCATTTAATAACTTTGCACTTTGGTTGAATTTATGCGCTCATTTTGGCAACATCTAAAACTGCTAACAAGATGTTTATGGATAAATAAACGTAATAAATCTCAAATCACCTTTAATTGATTCTCATTTGTGTTCACTTCTCCATTTTTTTCAACAAGTGTTTCAATTTCAATCAATAATTTTATTCCCATTTATTTTAATTACTATCTATTGAAAAAAAATTGACTATTATCTGTTTCTAACAAAAAACAAATAGGTTTTCACATTGACTTTTGGGGTTTACCATGTTAAAATCCATTTTCATTTTGCACTTCAGGCAACATTGATTAGTAGAATTCTCTTCATATCAAAATGTAGTAAAATCAATTATCATGTCTACTGCAGATTGTACCTGTTTTTGGACTGGTCACTTTTGAATTTATTTGAATAGTATGATGTTAACCAGACAAATTAGAATTTTGACGCCAGTAGATTTATGTCCATAATAAATTTTATGATCCTTATGAAGGAAAATCTATGCCAATTATAGTTGATTTATTAGTAACCTATTGTTGTTTGTTGGCCATAGTATTCCTAAACTATGCTCAATTGTAGTTGTCATTCCTATATTATGTAATATATGTCAGTTTAAATGACTGTATTGATTAATTGTCATCGAAAACTCATACAAATAGGACTGTTTGGAACATCCTACAAATTTAAGCTATTATATTTTTTGTTTTGCACCAAAGATTTATTTACTACTAAAACTATAAGTTCGTCCAAAAATTATTATGGCCTTTTTTTTATTTTGCCGAAGTTTACGCTTTTTCTATATCATGTATTTTGCTAATCAAAGAAATAAAAGCTAATTATCAATGATTTTTCTTTTGTATACTTTGTGTTGTTAAAGTGGTAGGTGCATAAATGTGAACATTGTTCTCATCAGAATGCCATTTTTTCATCTTTATGGTAATTGTCATATTTACAAAGAATGGTAAGCAAGTTATTTTCCAGTATAACATTCCCTTTTTCTCCGTAAATACTTTCCATATTTACTTTCTTCATATATACACATAAAACCATAAACAAACAAGATAAAGAATATGTCATGCATTCAAATATGTATTTCTACAGCAAACCTTCACCCACTTGACCTCTTTCAAACGTTGGTTTGCAGTCCCACCTACTGCTGTGTGTGCTGGAATACATATCAGATTAATGCCAATACACTATATTGTACATATGTGGATATTGAAACTGAAAAATGTAAATTTAGTTCATGTTCTGTTGTGTACCTTCATCCACAGTATCATATTGACGCAGCACATGTGGGGACTAAAGTTAAAGTTGTTGCTTCCATTACTATTATGCTTGCTTTTTGCAACGGTGACAAGACTATTTTTTAACCTAAAAGTGTTAGCTGTAAAGATAATATTATATCACAAATGCAGAGTTGACAATCCTTTTGATGTTTTTTGATCTTGCACTGAATTTTATTTTTGTATTTTTATATGAAGCTTAAAGTCTTTATATCCATCAAGCCTTCAACAAAAAAAATTCAGTTTTTTGTTGGTCTAATTTGCCAAAGAACTTATATTTCACACCTGATTGGAGACTTTTTCCTAATGTATTTGAAGGTTTGATTTATTGTTTGACATGTATGATATGAAAGAGATAAGTCACTTAATTCAGTGCTTATGTATAGGCCTATAAAAGACAGTGCAAAATTATGGTTTAAAATTTTTTTGGCAGCTTCTCTGGACCGTACAAAGCGAGAGATTGCAAAGGCAAGATGACATTGTAAGAAACGAATACTTGAGCTCCCAACTGGCAGATATATGGAACAATAACCTATGTATGTTTCTTCTTTAATGTGAAGCTAGTTATTCATCCGTTATCATATATTGTTCTGTTTATGTATGCACATTCAAATATGTTTACTTCTCCTCTAATGGGAAGTTTATATGAGAACGGCTTCAATTGACCTGTTATTTATATTTGCCAACAAATCTAATTTTGTTGAAACTGATTTTATTTTGTCAACGTTATTAATTAGGCATTATATATGATTATTGCATGGTTTATAAGATTAACTTTTTCACTTTAGTTTTAGAATAATTGTTATGAGCTGTTATTTTTTCAATCATAGTTCCAACATACCTTTCATTGTTCAGAAAGATTTATGTAAGACATATTTAATGCACACCGATATTCATACTCTTGCTTATATAGTAACGTTGGTATTTTCTTATAAGAGGATATTTACTATTTGATTTGCAAATAGACGTATTTAATGCACACTGATATTTATACTGTTGCACGTTGCATGTTATGGTGCCACCATACACCATCTTGAACTATGCTGACTTTTTAACTACTACAGTTTTTTATCTCCATCTTAAGAATGCTATTTTTTTACTACTTACTGCTCTCTTGTTTCAACCATTTTGGTTGGTAACTACTGTTCACTTTGTTATGGTGTGGTTAATTTCGTATGACATAACCTTTTATTTCTATGCATATGCTTTTTTCAATTCCGTACTCATATTTCTATGCTCACCGTGTTCAATCAATGCAAATTAACACATACATAGTTGTTTAATTCATCATTTCATATATACATCTTTTCATCAATTGAATAGAGATACATGAAATTTGACACAGTTTACACCATGTCCAAACTGTAGCCACTAGCTATACATGAATCATTTACTTAATGGAAAATTTAATGTCTACGGTTGAGTCCTAACAAATACATGTATTATTTACATTATATTTCTCACTACCATACAACACGTTCTCATACCTTATTCATAAATGCAAACTACAACACTTGAAAGTTTATGCTTCCGTGCATCGCACGGGTTTCCACTCGTATATATATAAGACATGAAAAAACATTAAACCAAATTTATATAAAAACAATAGAATTGGGTTAACAGAAATTCTCTCAAAAAGTATCATTAAACCAAATTTATGGAAAAGTAAGAACAAAATGCAAATATACTATTGCAAATGGAAACTGATAAAGGAGAGATTTTAAGTTACCTTTGTAATACAAAAGATTGTATCTATATTAAATGATTTATAATAAGAATCATAACCTTAAGATGAACAATAAAAACCTATTATAGTGGAAAGAAATCTGTCAGTGATCGTTGGAAGATTTACCTTAGAAAATGATTGGTGGACGAAGATGCATACACATTTGACTTGAAGAAATTTGATCACTCAGTGCATAAAGCAACATAGAAGACACTTTTATCCATAAAGAAGTTAATTTTTTCTATATTATTTTAAATGGGAGCGAAGCGAGAATACAAATGAATGATGCTAAGATAACGAGGATATTGAGAAACGCCATTGAAGTGAGAATGAAGGAATATGGGTTAATTGTATTTTAATAATAATATTTAGGGCTGTTATGGTATTGTTACCATTTGGCAAATACTGCTACGATACCATTTTTACTCGTAAGCCAAAATTACGTATCGTTGCCGACTGACTGATATATCGATAATTTGGAAACCATTAAACTGATAATGGTAAATTACCATTTTCCGTCAAAGTTTGTAAGTTGACTTGTTTTTTTACATAAAGCATCTTTAATTTACCGTACAAATGGTGAATTTACCATTACGATTTCAATCAAAAATGGATACCGATAAACTGAAAATTGTATGGTAATAGTAAATTTACCATTACCGTAATATCTCTAATAATAATCAATTAAGAAACATAAATTGATCGAATTAAGGAGAAACTTAACTCTTTAGTTGTCATCCCGTGGAATTTTTTTTAGAGGATATAATGGTAAGTAAAATTGGGAGGAATTCGACAATGATTGAGAAAAAATAATGTAAGTTATGTCAATATTTTTTATTAATACACACACATATAAATATAAATATAAATAAATATATATAGGAGTTGGTATATGAACATAAAAATTTGACACAAATAAAAAGACATAAAATTTCAACTACTGAATTAATAGAATAACGAAGAATGGTGAGCAAATGGAAGTAAGGAGTCGAATAGAGAAATAAAAAGGCGAATATTTCACTTTCCAAATTGGTGATTAACATGGAAATTTGATGAAAAAATGGAAGAGATTTATCAGTTCGTCCTAAAAGTAAACAAATAAGAAATAGACCGTCTATATGGAAAACTTAACCTTAATACAATTAGAATTGAGTGTTCTAGAATACATAGAATACGAGAAAAGAATTCAAATGGTCGCTTAGTGAACTTTATGTAAGGTAGAATACATTTGGTATACAAGTTTCTAAAAACATAAGACTGTGCATAAACAAAGGTGTCATCTGACTTGAACCTTTGCGTAGTGAATAAGATTCAGTTTTTACTAGAGTGACATGTAGCCTTGAACTCTATTCCTGACATCAAACCACACACAATCTTTTCTATAGTGCAATCAAATAAGCTCGTGCGTTTATGGCCATGCACGTCTATCCTAGTTTAGTGAACGCTCTAGAAGTTTTGCCAAAAACTTCATAGGAAACGGCCACATTTCCACATTCACAAAGGTGAGTCTATCAAGAGCACTCCTGAAGGTTGGTACTCCACTCCAAATAGAGTATAGATCTCATTAAGAGTTTTATTAACTCATCCTCTAATCACTTCAGGAATACATGCTTCTTAATCTAAAATTTAGCATGTTCATCTACTATCACTACACAACTTGTTTTTACCCATTGAACCTAGTTCTTGGCATCTCCAGTCATTTAGGTCGGGTTACCATTGTGCGTGATTCCACAATCACAGGGCAATAGTCCCATTCTTTAAGAATTATTAAGGACTTTCTTTCGGGACAGTCCTTTCATCAAAGGTTCTGCCAAATTATCATCACCTTATATGTGATGTTTTCTAACAATACTATGCATACGACTGTCATTTCTTACCGTTGTAATATCGGTTCTGTTTTTCTTTCAATAGTCGTCAAATTTTTCATCACTATATATGTGATGTTCTTTTACAGTATTGTGCTTACGACGTCATTTTCCACCATTGTTATAATGGTTCTATACTTTTTGAAATAGCTACGGAACTATCACAATCGATTACACCACTGGTGTCTAATTTTCCTTTATAGGGATCTCAAATAGCAGATTTCTTTAGTTCTTTGTTTCTTAACTAGCTATAGCTAGTGCTATTATCTCAGTCTCTATAGGAAACTGAGTCGAAATAATCTGTTTCTTGGGTTTCCAAGAGACAGCTTCTTCAACGATGCTAAATATATATAGCCACTGGTCCTTTAGAATCATCAGATAAAGTATTTCAGTCTATATCAGAGTATCCTTCAAGTACAACTGAAAACTTTTCATAATGTAATCCAAGGTTCATAGTTTATTATAGGTATCTCATAACCCTCTCAGTAGCATGTTAATGCTCTATACTAGATCTACTGATAAACCTGCATAATATCCCAACACATCGGCAATGTCGGGTCTAATACAATCAGTGGCATATCGAAGGCTGCCAATGATGCTCGCATAATCAGACTGTCTTACACCTTCACCAGTGTTCTTAAATAACTTTACACTGTGATCGTATGGTGTATTCGCAGGTTTACAGTCAAAGTAATTGTATTTCTTTAGTATCTTCTCAATGTAATGAGATTGATCCAAAGAAAGACTCTTTTCTGACCTAGTAATTTTAATACCAAGGATTACACTCTCCTCACCTAGATCTTTCATATCAAAATTGGCACTTAATAAGGATTTGACTGAATTTATGGCATGAATGTTTAACCCAAAAAAGAGTAAGTCATCTACATAAAGGCATATAATAGTGCAAATGTCTTCTCAGATTTGTAATAAATGCATTTGTCACTTTCATTAACTTTAAAACCATGTAAAAGGATTGAAGTTGTCAAATTTTTCATGCCATTGTTTAGGTGCTTGTTTTAAACCATATAATGATTTATCTAATTTTCATACTTTATGTTCTTGACCATGTACTACAAATCCTTCAGGCTGATCCATAAAAATTTCTTCGTCTAATTAACCGTTCAAAAATGTGGTTTTCACATCCATTTGGTGTATTAATAAAATATGAATAGAGGCAGGTGAGATTAATATCCGAATGGATGTAATTCTAGTTACAGGTGAAAAGTGTCGAAGAATTATATATTTTTTCTTTTTGTTTAAGACCTTTAGCTACTAGTCGTACTTTATATTTATCAATAGTGCTATCAGGTTTTAATTTCTTTTTAAGTACTCATATACAACCTATAGATTTACAACCAGGAGGTAAATCTATCAAATGCCAAGTCTAATTGAATTCCAGAGAATCCATCTCATCATTTATAGCCTCTTGCCAAAAAACCGGCATCTAAAGAAGATAAGGCCTCTTGGAGGTTTAAAGGATCCTCCTCTATAGTAAAAGCACAAAAACATGAACCAAAATCTTTTACGTTTCTTGCTCTTTTACTTCTTCTAGGTTCAGTTGCAAAACTTTTATTAAGTTTTACTTCTTCTAGGTTCAGTTTCATAACTTTTATTAAGTTCTGTTCTAATAGGCAAACTTGATGTGCCCCCACTATTCCTTAATTTAAAAGGAAATTTCGTTTCATAAAAAATTGACATCATTTGATTCAAATTATACTATGTGAATTTAGATCATAAATTCTGTATGATTTGCTATTAACAGCATAGTCTATAAATACACATTTGTATCCTCTATTTGCCAATTTTATTCGCTTAGGGTCTGAAATGCGAAAATATGATAGACAACCCCAAGTTCTAATGTATGACACATCGGATTTATAATTCTTTAAAATTTCATAAGGTGAAATTTTATTCTTATATTTGGGGATTCTATTCAGAACATAACATAGAGTCTATAAAATATCCCTCTACTAATGTTTTGCTGCACCAAAATTTAATAAATATCAATTACTAATTCGGTAAAGATCCTATTTTTTCAGCTTTACCGTTCATATCAGGTGACTAGGGTGCAATTCTCTTATGTACAATATATCACATAAAAAATCCAAAATAGAATTTGATTCGTATTCTGTTCCTCTATCACTATGTAGTCTCTTAATTTTTCTTATTTGCTCTATTTCAATTTTGAACGTTTCAAACATATCAAATGCATCACATTTTTAAGAATCAATGTCTTTTCAATCATATGCTTAATTTTCATATTACCGGTCTCTACAGCTTAAGTGGTGCGAGGATCTCACAACACACTTTCTGATCGTCAGCAACCGTGTATATTGTGAATATATCACGATCATAGCAAACATGGCGAGAAACACCAATGTCTGCCCACCAACCCTCTGATCCACCAACAAGGTGAATCTCAGTAATCATAACCATTAGAGGCCCCTCAGTCAGGTTTGCCTGCGGTGCAAGGTCTGGCCTGTTCCGACACTTTCGTGACATATGATCTGGTTTTCTACAGTTGTAATATAGAATAACTGTCCAGAATCATTCATTTAGGTTGGTTGCTGCTGTCATTTATGGTTTCCTTGCAGATTCCATTCTCTTATTTACTGACCGGTTGTGGATGCTTACTATTTTAAATGTCAATATGTTTGAAAAAATTATATTTTTCTTACAGAAAAATATACGTAAACCCAGAGACTAACAAAAAATTAATTACAGAAAATATCATTTTCTGCATTTTTAATTATCAATCTTAACAATTACTTAGAACTCAATCTTGATCTAAGGCAGAAAATCAAAATCTGCATGTGCATTCTTTACGCTATGTTCTGTCATGCAATATTCATTTGCATGTTCTAACGGGGTAAAACATATGTTAGCTTAAATAAGCTACACATTCATGCAATGAAACTTTAATTAAATACTGTAAATATTATAAGCATACCTTCGCCATGAGATGCATTCTCTTCCAATATAAACTATACAGCTCACGGATCTGAAGCTTCAATATGCTCTCGTGATGAAGCATTGCTCCTTTTAACCACGCATGCAATTAGTCAATGCTCAAACCCGGCACATCAGCTCGACTTCGTTCAGGTAGAACTTTCTCTTTTGTGCCAGGCAATCCTCCAGCATAAGACGAAATCAAAGTCGTCCCTTTGATAATCAAAAACCCTCCACTGTGCCAGCTAAAGACGATCCAGATCGCTCCAATTAGAGGAATAGCACCCCAAATTAATTCAATTAAAATTCGCAGCCCTTGTCGAATCCAGTGCAAGACATCACATAATTGATCCTTGTCCCAATTTACGTCTGGGTCCAGCACTTTGGGGAATTTGAATGAGTGAACGTGGCCATTTTTGCTGCTGATTATTAGGCTTTGCTTTAGCTGCTTTCGATTTCTTGTTTCCGCCATGGCGAGAGTTTCAGTTTGCTTCAGTCAAAAGTATGAGGGAGAAACCAAATCGCAAATCCCGTATTTATGAGGCTGTATTATGTTTTCTACAGTTGATCGATTCTCCGATTCACTGTTGTCATCATTTGCGTTTTCTTGTAGCTCGTGAAGGATCAGATCTGGAAGGCAGAAGCAGCGTCGTGCGGAATTGAGTCGAAGCCATTGTTTGATAATTCGTCTTCAAATTGTTGTCAAACAATGGCTGAGTCGCGGACTAGGTCGCTTTCTTGAAGACGATTCGGCAATCTGGTCGGTGGTGCAATATCAGTTCGTACTTCCGTCGCCGCCTCTAGGATAAAACAGTCTCTCTAAAATAAATAACTGATTTGCTTTGCACAACAAATCAGTGCAGATTTGCATTTTCGAATTTAACTGTTCGAAAATTTCTGAAAGAATATATTTAATGGCGGAGGAAGAAAAAGTAGAATTTTTTCTATCTTAATCTCGTCTACAGCTAAAGATAATATATAGGGAACTGGGCAGTAAAAGAAAAGTAGGATCTGCCCGACCCGAACCGGGCCGGGTCGAGTCGGTCGGTCGCGCGCGTGTGGTGGTCATGATGCATGATCTCCCTCCTCACAGCAAATCATGCATTGGGAGCCCAAGGTCCCAACATGATTTCTTATTCTTATAATCCCATGATGTGTGACTATTCACAAATAGAAGCCATCATAAATTTATTTCATATTTTAAATAATTCATAAAATTTCCAACAAATAACACAAAATCAAACGAAAAATAATAATAAGAAGAAGAACCTGTACAAAGCTTTTTCTCCCAAAAAGTGGATTTACACTAATCATCATTACTTTGGACATACTTTTACAACTGAAAATTAAAAATGGACTAATGTGCAATAATCTAAGAATTCACATCAGTGTTATATTTCGTTTTCAGCCTGTCCTCGTTCTCTTTCCACCACAGTCCAGCCGCGGCCTCCTCCTCCTCTAGAAACATGTTTTTGCTGCATAAATTTAACATTCAAGTAAGAAAAGAATAGATCATAGAATCAAAGAGACACAATCAGAATAAACCAACCTCAGCTCCACTCTCACTAATTCCTGAGAACCATCTGCCATACAATTTACCGTCACTGTAACTCCGGGCTCATCTTCAACTTGTACAGACATTATTTCTTCGTCATCTTCTTCCTTACCTCTATAGCTACTGGATCCCTCCTCAACGCTTGAGTCTGATAGTTTGTGAAAATATGATCGATTTGACATACAAACTTCAGGCTCATCTTCAACTTGTACAGACATTATTTCTACCTCATCTTCTTCCTTCCCTGTGGGGTTAGTGGATTCCTCCTCAACACTTGAGTCGGATAGTTTGTGAAATTCTGATCCTTTTGGCGGTTGCTGTAATTAAAATCATGCAGTTATTTTTAACTTGTGCATACAGTATAAAAATATTTTTATAGAAATGCAAATACGTTAAAAAAAAATTACTTCATCAGAAACAAGATTCTCCTCGTTGAGGCTGTATAGGATAATGAGATCCTCATAGTTATCATCCCACCACCTTTCGGCTTCCAATCTACTAAAATGCTCCGAACTTGCAAAAAAAACAAAAACAAATACCACATAAGTTCATTTGCATAAAATAACAAGCTTAAATGATTCCAAGTATATATAAAAAGAACAAAAGAATTATCATTTCACCTGAAACGAATTTTTATTAGCCGGTTACCCCTCTTGGGTAATGTTTCTAGTATCATGAAAACTCCGTCATCCGGCTCGGCTACCCATTGTCTTTCATTGTCTTCATTTATCATCTTCTCATTGCCATTACATACGGTTTCTTTCTTCTCAATTATCTTCTCATTGTCTTTGTTTACAGTAATTTCACTCTTCTCAATGACATTCTTTTGTTTTTTTGACTTTCTTCTGGGCAGCATACATTTAAACAGACAAGCCAGACTGCCAAAAACCATTTCTAGTACGTTCAAAGGTTTGGGGAAGAAATTGATAATAGTATGAAAGTGATGAGATGCTTAGAGCGATAGATACAAGTATATATTTATAAATTTGGGAAGCTCATGCGATATAATGGTATTTATGATTAATTAATGAGATAATACTGAAATAGATTTTTTTTTTCCTCTAATTAATCCTTTTCTTTTAAATCGTTAAACGGCTGCCTCTTTTGAAACGTGTAAGCTTATATATGTGTTTTGTTGAACTTTCTTTTATTAACTATAAATATACTAGTTTGTTTCTTTGAAATCCTTACATTAATAGAGGAGTTGAATGTAGAAAGGCCGTCAACAAATATCCATAAAACTCGAAATCTATTTACATCCGCTCGTATCCACGAATGCGGATATCCCATTTTCGAAATAATTTTGGATGTTGATTCAGATTTGACACTATTTGCATCCGACAGTATCCGTAGACAGTCTTAGTTGAACGGCAAATTCTTTTATGTATGGTTTGTTTGTAACAAGCTGTTCAAGATACCATGCATTATTTAATTCTATAACTAAAGATGCACGCACATAATACTTTTATATTATTCTTGGACTGGATCCATACTATTCTTCTTAGAAGTTATTTCCTTACTAGGATGTAATGAACAAATGTGTGTAATTTTAGGGAACTGCATCCTATTTATTAAATAGGATGATTTTTCACTATTTTTGCTATTATGACAAAAGCAGTTTCCTATGAAAATACAAGAATAGCGGATTTGGAAGGATTTGGTGGTATTCAAGGGGTTATAAGGTAACAAGGGTGGTCCCGTCCCTAATTCTATATACATTATAATATTTGACAAACGCCATTTTTCATAGACTCCTTTTATTTCTCGCTTTAGGCTTTTAAAAAAGCAATTTTTTTTCAACTTTGGATATAGTTCGAAATTTATGGTGAAAATACCAAAAAAATTCACTATTCATCACTTTTTACTTGCCTATTATTAATGCACAACAATAAATTTTTGATTTGTTCCTTTGCAAATTAAAAGTGCATGTCCAAAAATACCGTATAGCGGAAAGGAGGCATATTTTACAATAATTTTCACATGATGTCTTATAATTAAACAAATGTTTTTCAAATGGCCTACAAGAAAAATTGACACATTAGGGCAAGATGTTTATTATCAAAAAGGTAAGCAAATATAACAATTGAGAGTATATGTTGAGCCTAGTTAGTAATTTCTCTTCGATAATCAATTTTCAAACTACATTTGCTTTTGTGTAAATAAATAATAGGTAAAACTTCATAAGTTATGTCATGGTAAGGTAGCATTAAATGATCTACGATCATTGCAATGTTGGCAACATTCTATATGTGAACCTTTTGATCATGTCAATTAAGTTCGAACAATGTCTTGAGAAATTTCTATTTATCGACGACATTATACTTTAATGTAATATAATGATATTTATATAAATTAAGCACAAAACATTCAAAAAAAAATCTTCCCTAGTTAACTATTTTCCTTCGAATTATTATGTCTGCCAGTTTTCAAACATGTAAGCATATATAAGTCTTATAGAACTCGATTTTATTAGCTAGTACCTTATATTGACCCAATCTAATTTCTTGAAAACCAATGGAACTCAAAGTAAAAAAATTATTCATATACCTCAAAATGTATGGGAAATGTGAGTTAGTTTTGCAGGAAAAAGTTAGAGCTTCCTATTTTCTATTTAACTACAAGAAGTCCTTGCAGAAATGGTTATGAAAATTAGGTTCATATAAAAAGTAAAAAAAAATACTTGTTACCATGCACTTTTCCGATAGAAAATGCACGAGTAGTTGCACATTTTATAAATAAAAATAATAAAATTCAATAATTTTAAAAAATTGCACTTATTTACTAATATTATACTTAAATATCAATTATTATTTTATGAAGTTTTTTCAGTTTTCGAAATTTGGTAAAACTTTTTTAAAATCCTAAATTAACTTGCATTTTATATTAGAAAACTGCAAGCTAGACGAGGCTTCGTAATTAAGAAAAAACATGGATCTTATTTAATATTCATATTCATTACTACATAGATTTTTCTAATAATTACATTAAATTAGAGAGCTAATGTTCAAAACCCCTTTTTAGAAATCCTTGTATTAATAGAATTGAGAGAAAATAGTTACCCAAATTGATTCCTCATTTTATTAAATAAGAACCCACACCTGTTTTTAGTCTCTAATCATAAATAAATAGTTATTGGAATGTAATATTCTCCCATCTAAGTTTTAAGATATTTAATGTGAATTAGATTCTTGTTTGTTTGTCTCCATTTATTTGCACCTATGTCTTTATCTTCCTCAAGAAATTATAATTAGCTTTATGTTAATATTTATTTTTCATATATTTCTCCATGTATAACTTTATAGTCTCAATGGTTATGTCAATCAAAGCAATGCAAATTAAGTTCGGATATTATTACTAACGTTTCAATTTCGGTTAAGAGATGATCATTTTCTATTTGCACTCTGCTAATTTGGTTTAAGGGTTACCCCGATATATGTATTTCATTCTTTCTCCACAATTTTAAGCCAATCGTTTTCTTTCTTTTAACCTATTGTTTACATTAATTTCAATCATATAGTTTTTTATTTCTCACATTCATTGTTAGATATCTAAGGTAATATCGAACTCAAATCGAAACTAAATTCAACTTAAAAACATGTAAATTTTCGAAGCGGGTAAGTAAGGATGGCAATGAGACGAGTCTAGGGTCCAAACCCGCTTGACCCGCCCTATTTTGACTCATTTAGACCTGCTTCATAGGGTCTTCGGCGCGGGTAGACCAGCGACCCACTTTTGAAGGTCCGAGTCTAGGGTCAGGTATGGGGCATGCTTAACCCGCCCCGCATGATTGAAACATCATTAAAACACTTTATAGCTTTAATTATTACTTGTTAATCTTCTTAGATATACAATATTTTATTCTTTCAATCAATAAACTGTAATTTTTCCATAGTATTATGTTGCATCGATGATAATCATACAATAACAAATGCATATATTTTGAGCTATTATCTTACAACTCATTTTATTATATTCTCTTATCATTGTGAACACATTATAATATGTATATAATTTATCATTTAGTGATAAAAAAAATATAAGTATATAAATTGGTGTACATTAGAACACAATATCACCGGATCGCGGGGCGGGTCAGGTCTACCCTAACCTGTACATGTTTCAAGTACGGGGTAAAATTCCAGACCCGCAACGGGTCTACGGGGCGGGTCTGAGACAGAGTTTAAAAAGTTCGGATCAGAACTGGGGGACGAGAAATCCTCCCCAACCCGCCCCATCGTCATTCCTACGGGTAACTGAACCAAATTCAAAACTTAAAAAAAAGTCTAATTTAAAAACATGTAAATTTTGTAAGGGGCAACTGAATTCAAAATTTCAAAAATACATTTCCAAATAAAAATACTTAAAATGATAGAAACTTAAATAGTAAATTTGATACTTTGGTGAAGAAGGTCTGGACATTAATTTGATTTTGTGTTGCCCACAACCAAATTAACACGTAAAACATTAGAAATTTAATCTCGTTCTTTCTATTTGGGAATTTTATCTATAGATATGTCTAATGGTTTGATCATTGATTTCGAGTAGAGACTACACAAGAAGAATAGTGATGATTAAAGGAAACTTAGGTCATAAATGATGTAGATAAATTGATCAATTTGCTGTATTTTTATATAAAGGGGCTATTTACGTAAGTGCCTCTTGTAGTTTTTTTAAATGACTCTTTGACCAAAAGTGGAGTATTAGTAAAAATCCCTATAAGTTTGTGGTCAAACATTTCTTATCCACTGTGTTTATATTGGACATAGTTCAGAGATAAGGGAAACCATTTTGACATTTAACTTTATCAACCTTTTGTTTATCGAATCTTAATAAATTTCTTATGCTACAATATCATTACAACCATTTTCTTATAATATATAATGTTTAGCCTTTGCGATCGCATGCCATTTGAATATATTTTTTCATCATTATAGAAAAATGTTAAAGTCTTTCAGTCTAAACCCTGTTTTAGATAAGGTGCGTCCCTTTAAGATTTTTTCCATGTTATGAATCAAACCAATTATAACATTAGTAAAATAAAAAATTATACTGAGTTTTATTGTTTAACGACCAATATTTAGACATACTTAAACCATGTGTAAAATGTCTAATTGTGTGTAAAATGGCAACACACACAAACATCACAAGGCATGCGCTTATACATTAGTTGTCTCCTTGCAAAGGCCATATAGAAGCTTTGACCAATGTATGTAATACAAGTCACGTGCCCAGTAATTTTGCCAATGATTATTTTGAACATATGGACTACTGTCTTGGAATACACATCGTAACTCACTACAACAAAAATACTATTTTGCAAGTGTCAAAAACAGTTGTAATGGGTCTATTAAAACTGTAATTTATCAGTCGTTATATCCACAGTTATTATCGAACCAAATGTTTTTACAAGCGTCATTACCAGTTGTAAAGGAGTTTTTACAATTGTTTTTGGCACTTTAAAAGTACTTTTAACAAGTGGAAAATAGGAAGAAGGATAAACTCAACAAAAAATTTGGTGAAAAGTATGGAAAGTTTAGAATTTAGGGAGTAGGTCAAATGATATTGTAAATGGAAAAATGTTAGTAGGCCACCTGAATTCCACCTTTAGTGTAAATGTGTCATTCTCCCTATTTTTGAAACTTCCCATATTTCTCACTAAAAAAATTCCAACGTTTGTCCTTTAAAAGAAAATCCTCTTTAACAAGTGGAAAATAAGAAGAAGGATAAAACTCAACAAAAAATTTGGTGAAAAGTATGGAAAGTTTAGAATTTAGGGAGTAGGCCAAATGATAGTGTAAATGGAAAAATGTTAGTGGCCCCCCGAATTCCACCTTTAATGTAAATGTGTCATTGTCCCTAATTTTGAAACTTCCCATATTTCTCACTAAAAAATTTCCAACGTTTGTTCTTTAAAAGAAAATCCTCTTTTAACAACAACTTCTAGCAGTCATAAAAGACATAGTAACAACAGCTTAAAGCTATTGTAAAATGATCTACCACAACTGCTTTAGATTTTACTACAACTTATAACTACGAATATCTAAAATTTATATTTTCAAAACCACCATTGATCACAAATTACATGATATTATAACTAAAAAATATATTGAAACATAGTTGTTGTTGGTTTGGAAGATAGATTTATAGACCAACAACAGAGGGTGTAATGTTATTAAGTGGAAATTTAAATATTCTCCACAAAGCCTCTGGTGCACAAACGCATCTAACGTTCGCAAAATTAGAAATTTCATCATCATTGGTTGAGGCAGAAATGCCAACCAAACATGGTTGAAACCCTTGTAAACTACTTGTAAAGATATTTTACTGATTTTATACTTGAACAAATTTCAACATTTATATGATAGTCATATTTAAGTAATAAATAAGGATTATATGGCACTACCCGACGATTTCAATTGTGGTTTCCATTGTTTCATTAAGTGTCATGTTATCACTTCTCTTATATATTGGATACGAGTTGTTTTTCTTGTGAAGTAAAGGAAGTGAACGATTTGGGGAACCCTCTCTTACATTCACCATTTTTCATGCAAATGGCATTTGGGTTAAATCGACCACACGGATGATGAAACATGTGTTTGACAACAGCCGTATATAAATCAAATTCTAAATTTTGACATGGAATTTCAGCTCTAACCACGGCATCGTACTCATCAGGAGTACTAATTTTATCATTTTCAGCTAGAATAAGTAGAATATGGTAATGTGGCAAACCTCTTTTTTGAAATTCAATAGCATGTACATGTAAAATAACTTTACCTAAAACGCCTTTGTCAAACAAATCAGTTTTTAATTCTGTTAATTTTGCATGAAAAATTCGAGTTGTTAAATCTTGTGTGTCTTGCGGTTGTTTTCCAGGAAGAAGTTCGCTAGTAATTTCAGACCATTTTGCATTACATGTAACAGTAACAAAAAATAGGTTTTTCGTATCTTTGTACATCTGCCATTGCAGGTGCATATCCCATGGCTACCAATATGAGATGCTGGTAAGATTTTTTTTACACTAACGCTTCCTGAAATAGTGATATGTATAGTTAGAATAAAAATGAACATACACAGAGCAGTGGAAGAAAAAGGAAATTCGCAATCGGACAATAAGTAACATACCCGTAGAAGTTTCTCCTGCACTCAAGGCATCTTGCATACCCTGGTACAACTATGCTCTAATTGTTTGTTTGTTTGTTTTGGCAAAGCAATGTTGGTTTTATAGTGGTCGTACCACTTTTATTAGAAGGGGAAAAAAGGAAAGGAGTTTCTGCACAGGCACAGAAACTCCATGCAATCTAGTTGAAGTGCCAGAACACTGTACATTACAAAATAGGAGTGTAACATGTTGCTACTGCTACTATAAAACAATTATTCCTCGACAAAGGAACAATTCGAGCTAGAGCTAGTTCCTATAACATTGACATACTCCAAAAAGAGTACAACAAGGTTAGGAACGTAACAAGGGTTAGGACTACAAAGTTTGCGTTCCCAATCCCATGAAGAAACATGGAACAGGGATCTGTTTCATTCACCTACCTCTCCATCCTCCATAAGCACAAAATCTTCTCCTACAGCTTTATAGAACAGTCTTCTGTTATCATCTTTTAAGTGGGTAACATAAATATAATACATATTTTCCCTAGGATCATATCTTATTCCAGAATTGCTGTGTAGCCATGAGGTGTCACCAGATTGCCAATAGATTCCATCGTCCTCCTCTGATGTGCAATCACTATCATCCGGATTATCTTCCTCATGTGGTGTAGTCCAACCTGAACCATGCTATGTGCATCAACTTCCAATCTATCGGTCTCACATGGAGTGACATTTGTTTGTATAGTAACAGAAGCAAGAGGCTACCTTTTTAGTAGTACAGTAACAGTTAGACATTTTATTTCTTCTTCTCTCCATTATTTTTCTCAATAATTTTTCAACATACTACCTTTTTAGCTCTCCATATCACATACCTTTACGTACCTATTAGGATTTACCAAAGTTTTTTTTAAAGTCGTATTACTATGTCCTCAACAAATAACATTACACACCGTTCTCTATTTTGCTCTGTAATCTGCGTTAAAATATGATCCAAACAGGGCATAAATTGCTTCTTCTTCTAGGTGGAAGGCTTTTTCAACAATATGTCATTGACATGTTTGTCAAAATTGAAACCATGAGATTTAGGTTTATTCATAACAATATGCCGTTGGCAATCATCTTCATGGAGGGAAATTTCCACTTCTTGTTTCGACGATTATGTCTCTACCTTGCAAATCATCTGCTTTGTCACCTAATTATGTCGGCAACTTGTGATGCAGTAGGTAGTTCATGAAGATGATTGTCAACGGTGATTTCTTTAATTTTTATTCTGCATTTGTGCACATTTGCATGTTGTCCCAACTGACATAGGACAGACACAAATAGATTAATCATATCCAAAACTTCCTTTATAATCAGAAGCACATCAGGTCTTAAAATTTCAGTATCCAACTATCGATTTTTAGTCTCATTCTCTGTGTCATAAATGTACAACTGTAAATATCGTGGTCGGCTACCATCAAGAGGTAGCGCACTACCAATATGGTGATATATAGAACCCCCTAAGCATGATAGGAATACACTCCACCTGTTGCATTAGCCAAATTTTGGGCTATATTGGCACCCATAGATTTAAAGGCAAAAGCATTATTATAAGATCTGATGTTTTTCTCTAAAGTGGTTGCCAATTTCAGATTGATCAACAAATAAATCAAGTAATTATTGCGGAGCGGGAGGGTGAAAAATATGAATTTTACCATTTGCACAGCAGGTTTGTGATTTTTCAAGAAAGAATCTTTTTGCTGAGCAAAAATGGCAAAATTTTGGTGCTAGAAACACATGTTTATGAAGTCTAATGTTCTCCAAAAGTTTCTTGCTGAGTTATGCGAAGTGGTAAACGTAGGAAGAAGCTGAACATTATCAGTTTTAGTTGTATTTGTAGGCTGTCGAGCAGGTTGAACTCGTTGTGCACGGCGATGACCTCGACGAGTTGCCAACTGAAGTTTGCGTGCATCAGATGACATTCTGGCACGTCGAGATCATTGAGCCAGGTGTCTGTGTTCTCTCTGCTGAGCATCCATTTGATTATTGAGGAAGGAAGAAAAGAAGTGGCAACCGAATGAGCATGGACGACTTAATATGAAGCAGAAATGGATATATTATCATAACACCGAGCAGAAAAAAGGAAGAAAAGAAGAGGCAGTAGATAATTTGAAAGAGGTAAATATTAACGTCAAATAGCGTAGAAGGAGATAAAATAGGAATGATAGTAGAGATTTGAGTAAGTAAACTAAGATTTGGTAGACAAAAATCATTTGTAAATATCTGGCAAAATAATAGGACAAAATGGTAGGTAGGACATATGGGAGTAACGTAAACAAAGGGAGTTACAAAAACACATGCAAAGAGAAGCAAAATAGCAAACTTTTGAGATGAACATACATTGAACATAAATAGCAGAAACATAACTGTAACGACCCAGGGTTTTCGGCCTCGAAAATCGATATAAATACTTTTACCGTATCTTATACCGGTCCTCCAAACACCGAAAACACTGGAGCGTCTAGAAAGAAGTTAGAGGGTGAGATAAGAAAGAAATATTAGAATAGAAGAAGAAGTATCACCACAACACAGAGTCTCACATCGCAGCGGAACAAAATATAATACAGAAATAGCTTTACAGAGAGTCTTTTAAAATACTTACAAGCATCAGAGTACATCAACATCTCTGGACAGTTATAATAATCTGTCCTCATACACACATTGGAATATATCATATGTCTGGACATCGCCAGCTCGTCTCTCGACTTTGCAGCACCTGAATACCTGAACCTGTACACCCGGGCTAACCCGAGCATTTACAAAACACCGGGTCAGTCTGGTGAACCAGAGTGAGATAAACTCGCACAGTAATTAGGGTATCACACAACTTGCTTTTAAATTTTAAAATCCCTTTCGAAAGAAAAAGATAATCGTAAGACCGATCCGCACATAAACACGGACGGTTTTTACCTTACGATAATCCAAACCAGTTTTCAAAATTAATATCTTGATCTGATATTATGATAATGTCTAAATACAAGTAAATATCAATCTAGTAGAACGCTTGCATCTCACGCTCTACGTATATATATACAATCGAAAACCGCGGGCGCTTATTGGAGATTGGATTCCAACCATGACAAGGTATGGGACCACCTGCCGCTCGTGTTTCTCTAGAGGCGAATACACTGGGTTCAACAAGAATGTCTTGCAACCCGGCCCTCACATGACCGACCACTCATTTCGCTTGAGTGTATCGAATGTATATCACCGACGGTTGGGCTCAAACCACCGTCTCCCGATAAGGGACAACATCGAACATAGATTAAGAAGCAATAGAAATTTCTCTAGATAGGTGATCATACATCCTAATGGGAGCGACCCACATAGCCATGCTGCCTGCCCGATTTTTGTCATTTCCCGGTTGATGAGGCTTGAGGTCAGAACACATCTGGTCATCATATACTTTGAATGCCACATCGTCAGATCCGCCAGATCACACTTGATTGACGTCCACAAACATACTCTAGCTATCTGGCTAGAGAATAACCTTTTCTCCGCCATCAACTATAGTACGTTTGGAGAAATCAACGTGTATAAACCCTTTTGGAAATACTCTGTCAGACATCCGTCCATACAAGTTATCCAGGAACAGGATAAACCGAAGGAACTCTCCTACTGCATCCAATATAGGAATCACCCCATGGATCAGTAGCGAGAAGTCCTTGCAACCTGCAGATTCCAATCACGACAGAACCACAGCTTATCTCTGACCGCGATCCAGAGATTATTGGCGGTCCTTCCGTTTATGAAAATCCACAGTCTTCACTGCTTCATCTCGATCATCTTCGATCTCTTCACGTATTTGTTGGTCGGAATGGTTTTCGAATATAATTCGATCCCGGTTTTTCCATACCAACAATCGTATTGGCCAATTTCGATAGTCGGTGATTTAACTATCGAATAACAATAGTGTGAACACAACACTTGGCACAACTCAACCACTTTTAAAATATACTTAACGATATAAAACAATTTTTCTCTGATTAACTCTGCTTGAATTACTTTGATTGGTTAACTTTACTTAACCCACTCGACTTATTTAACTCGATTAACTTGACGTGATCACTCTTATTCGATTCATCTATATTTGACTTAACTCCATTTGCTCGACTCTAGATCGCAGCGATCACAATGGTTACGCCTGATTCCCTCAGGAAACATCCGACCGCTGTAGGCTATCTATAGCCCTGCGAATTACGCTAGCAGTCGTACACAATGGAAACTTCCCTAGATAACTTTGTTTGGCTATTTCTAACTATATTTGATCAGTTCTAATTGACTAACCGATGTTACTATAATTTGAAAACAACATGCTTATTTCCTTTGAACCCATATCGTACTATTATTTAATTTCCAAACCCTTGAATCAGAGTTTGATATTCTAGTATAGGATAAAACCAATTTCAACACTTCACTCGATCTAAACTAATACTATTCCTTGATAATAGTGAAGCCAACCAAGTAGGGGTATTTTAGTTACCTCTCAGACCTTGATCGACAACCTTCTTACCTCAGAAAAATATTAGTTCGACCACTAATCATCGAAATCCCATTTCCCCTTCTGATCCAAGTCTGGTTTTTATAAAACCGTTCTTATACTTGAAATCCTCATGTACAGTCTTCTTAATTTATAAACATCCATTAAAACACCACTTTAACTCCAAGTGACCTTTCCCTTATAATCCTTTGATTTATAATATAAATCCCTCGACCAATAATTTTATCTCCATCCATTTACCTTCTATAATAAACTTTTATCGCCTCTTTTCTAGACCTCCTCGTCAATTACTCACTGGTTAATTGAATTTCCTTTTTATCAAACTTATTTGAAACTTGGATTTAAAAATCCCTTTAATAAAATTCTTACTTGGCATTAAATTGAACTCGCTACTTTAAATCATTTTTAATTAAAGAATAATTTGCTTTAACATCTACTATAATTAAATATAGTTAACTTTTATCTTAACCCAAAAATTGCATTATTATCATATTTACATGCTTACTCGATAAGAATCAAGGTTATTAACAATAACCAATTTAATTACCCCCTTTAGATTATAGTTAATCGAAGATTAACTAATATCTAACACTATTCGTTAAACTCTAACGAATGTTTAAACCAATATTTATCTCCTCTGTCCATTCTACTCAAATGGAGGATTTTACCAACCATACACATTAGTTAACTATTAACTGAATTCCAATTTGTCGTTCCCCTTTCTTAAATTAATTAATTAACTTAATTAATTTAAGTCACTTTTTAATTGTTTGAAACAATTATTTCCTTTTTACTAACCCATGGAAAATTCTTGATTTCTGCTTTCCAACTGGCTAAACTATTTAACTCAATTCCTTACTATCTCGATTAAAAATATTTATTTGTGAAATTTCCAATTTTAAATCCTGTACAAAATAATTTGAAACTTGAATTCAGTTATAAATGAATTTATAACTTTTAAAAAATACGTCACTTCACCTATCGGGTTGAATGACGTTAAAACCTCACATTTGGCCATTTACTGCCAATTATCAATTCAACTAACATCCAATTCAAACAAATCCAATAATTCCAAACACGTTTATAAACGTGATCAACCCAAGGAGTTACTTTGTTATGGGTCGTCCACACAGTTAAATTTAAACGATTGATGATCAACAGTACGTATATACCTAACAGTCAACTACTAACAACCAGAACGCTCAAAATAAAATTCCCAGTTTATATAAAATATAAACGAGGAGGCTGAGTGAGTTTAACTCACCTGTATTTAAATCCGTTGATGAATAGTCTGTTTTGGTCCAATTTGACTGACGTTTAATTCAACTAAAAATTTCAGATACTCCAGATCCGGACTGCGCCTGCTCCATCTCGAAGTACGCGTCTCCACGGTCCCAACGCAACTGACGGTGCCAAAATCTGACATCGTATGATCAAGAAATCACGAAAACAAATTTATAAAAGAATTTAAATTTTAAAAATCAAGGATTCCCTTTAATTAAACATTGGGCTTACCCTAAATATTCAGCCCACAAACCCGACCCGTCTCCCCCTTAAAATCCTTAACCACCCATCCTCTTCCATTCTATCGGCCGCCACAAACTTGATCCCAAACCCGAAAACCCTAAGTTGAAGAAAACCCTAAATCCCCTTTTGGCCACTTCGAGCCATACGGCGTCGCCCTCCTCCCACTCTCCGACCTTCCCTCCTCCTTCCTACAACCCACCAAAACCCTAAGCAGCCGTCGATCAACCCTTGGTCCTCGCAGACGAACCCCGAGCCTTCCAGAATCATACGAGCGAGTCAAACCATATTAAGCTAAGTTTTCCCACTCGATTTTTAATTGCAGTATTTTTCCTTCTTACTGTAATTTTTCTTGCGGTTTTGAAATGTTCTGATTTACTGTGTTGCGAATGGTTTGACGAACACTTGTGCTTGGATACATATTTATAGTTGTGTATGTTAGGATAAAATCAATGTCGAAATCGTATTGTTACTTCAATCAATATTCAGATCAGTACTTAGATTTTGCGTTCGGATCTTTCGTATTGTTGATGGAATTGATCACTGCGAAATAGTTCAGCTGAGATTTTGTTGAATTAAGTACTGTATATCTCATTACACTGGTCTGCTCGAAAAACAGTGGTTGATCTTGTAGGTTAAGTTAGATTGTGGCTATCACTTGTTAAGTCAAGTTTCAGAGATTCTGAATTTTACAATAGATTTTTATTTTTTTATTTGTATATATATAAGAACAGTCCTATATGAATGGTAGGTGAGCTACTGCATATATAAAAATCCACGTTGGCTGTGTAGACTTGATGGTATAATATATACACACATTGGATTTCCTTCTAGCTGCACTGTCTTGTCTTTTTAGCTGTTGGCAAACTATTTTCCTTATCATTCTTGAATTTGATGTCTAAATGTATATGTAAATTCGGCTGTTCATATATTGGTTTCCCATCATCTATGTACTGCCTGATCTTTCATAGCTGTTCTAGCCATTAGGTTTCACTGTTTTCTTGAATAAAATAGTTCATGTTGGAATTGGTGTTCACAATGCATTATATGGTCTATCCTGTTTGGCATGGTAAAATCAATTCATTAATGTTCATCTGCTGTTTTATTGTGTTGTCTTGTTTTCCACTGTCATTTTTCTTGGATTTCTTTCTGTGCATTGGTCATATGAATTGTACTGCATATATATATATATATATGTAGATATACACGTACATATGCCATTAGCTTGTTTTGATTTGATAAGTAGATGTACCCATGGCTTCTACTGTTTCCTGAAAGAACCATACATGCTGACTTTACATTTTAAAAAAATGAATTTTACATATTTTATTTTCTTTTTAACCTTGATCTTTCATTTCTTTTTTTCTGCTCAACTAATGTCATGAAATCACCCCTTTTTAATGGGTTTTCCCCTCTTTTCTTTTCGTAGATTAACTGGACCGAGATGGATTCACTAAAGCTGGAAAGCCGAGGCATTGCAGAAGTGAATTGATTTTTCTTCCCGTTGTGTTTTGTTTTCTTGAACCTGTATATTTGTATATATAATTTTTTTCTCTTCTTGAACTTGCACTATAATGTAAAATCTTATGTATTGGTTCTGGTTCATATTGAGTTGGTTCTTATGTTCATGTGGCACTTGTTTATTTTATTATTTCCTTATTCATACAATGCACATTTTTGTCTTTTCATTTTAATGAAGCAACCCATTTCATATTTGTTGGAATTTAGTTCTTTAGCTGCTACTACATTGTCAGAACTTTTAAAAATGTCGATAAAATATACATTAAATTCGAACAGCTAAATAAATTAATTACACTGTATCTACTACAACGACAGTTTCGACTCTAATTAGAAAATTTTCAAAATAAATCCTTTAATATGAATAAATAAATCGTTATAATTTAAAACTATTTCGCAGTGACTATTTCAAAATTACCGCGACATTTCCAACCCGTTTAAAATAATATATAAACATATACTTGAACTCAAATTTAAATAAAATTCAAATTAAAAATCCATTATAATTCAAATATAATATATAAACATATTTAAATATTCGAATCTAAATAGCCGTAAAATCTGGGACGTTACAATAACGTAAGGCAAAGAGGTTCCCGTGAAATTTATAAACGGAAAAAAATTCATGGCTATAATTTTTAGAACCAAAATTTATGAAACCTTTCTTTAGTGAATTAGTTTGCAACAATAAAAGTATTTTCAACCTCAATTAAAATATAAATGGATCTAATATATTTGAACTAAACTTTGATACTGAGAAGTTAAACTATAACAATATTTGATAACGCTGAGCGAAACTTTAAAATTGTTTTGAGCTAAACTTTAATAACCATATCTGGATAATAATTTCTCCATTTTTGTTCGATGAAGATCATAAAGGTTATGCAAAACTGGTTGTGAAATATTAAAAAATAAAAGAGATGTAATTTCTAAAACTTGAATCAAGTTACCAAATATTTATATACAAGAGAAACAAATATTTGTTTGGGTAATATTTTGCTTCTAATACTTGTTATTTGT